>CM053573.1:79343293-79421313 GCA_028646485.1 Cryptoprocta ferox
GTTTCATTAACTACTGTTGTCTTCAAGTCATCTTGTTTACTTATGATCTTCTGCAGCTTAAAAAATTCCTTTTTCTCAACCATCTCATTACCATCTGCATCCAGCATTTTAAAAGCAACATGAAACCCAGTATGGGGTTTGGTGAGGATTGTAAGCAAGAAAAGATACTCAGTATAAGATATCAGTCCTTTGTCGCCAAGGTCTCTAAAAAAGGTTGATCCACAACGAGCTGGTTGGATTCCTGCCAGTATATCCTCGACATCCTTTTTGGTCAGCTTCTTCACGGAAGTTTTACGTTCCATTTGATCAAACATTACTGAAAAGAGGAAGTCTCGTGGTGTCATGTAATATTCTCCTTCATGTTCCAGGGACGAAAACTGCATGAAGCGCTGTTTACGAAGGGACAGTTTTTCTCCTATCTCTCCAGGGTCAACAGTTTTCTGTGCTAAGACTGTGAGGCTGCCTCGAGGCGCCCCGACATTCACGCGGCCGTGGTACCATGCCACTCCTGTGCCTGCCAGGGCCACGCCGGCCACTGCCGCCGCCAAGGGGCTGGGGCCCGGCAAAGCCCGCGGGCCGGCAGAGATCCCACGCCGCAGTCTCCCGCCCCAGGCCGTCAGCCGAGCGCTTCTAACAGCAGCCGCCGCCATCTTTGCGGAAGCGCCTCATCCCCGAGTCCGGTGCCGCCGCCACCTTCCCTCTTTTAAAGTCTCCTATGGTGTCTTCCAGTTCTATGCTTCCATCTGTGGATGGAACCTGTGGATGGAACCTGTGATAAGGGTTAAAAAATCATTCCCAGGTTACTGTTGGTTTTTTTCTATGTATGTTTTGCTGTGCATATTTTCAAAAAATTATATAGTTGAATTTATTAATTCTTTTTCTGTTATAGTTTGAGTATTGTGTAATGCTTAGAAAAACCCCTCTTTTAAAGTCTCCCATGTTGTCTTCCAGTTCTTCTATGCTTCCATCTTTTACATTTAATCTCTTATTCACTTGGATCTTATTTTGGTTTTAGGTGAGAAGTGATTAGCAGTTCAATTTTTTTTTTTTCCCAGAGAGCTAGCCTCTTGTTCCAGTAGCACTTCTTGAATTACTGAGTCTTAAAATCTAGAATGTATGTTCAATTTTAGCAAGAACCTGTTAAACATCTACGAACATAAGATTTTTTTCTTTTAAACTATTAGTAAGGTTAATTAATTATATTAATATTGAATCATTCTTATATTTATGGAATAAATCTTAGTCATGGTATATTATTATTTTCACATTCTACCAGATACTTTAATTAATAAAACATTTGGCATTTTTTACATTGATATTCATAAGTGAAATTGGATTATATTGTGTGTGTGTGCTATCTTTGGTAATTTTGGTACCAATGATATGCTCTCTTCATAAAAAGAATGAAAGACTTCCTTTCTGTGTGTGTGTGCTCTAAGACAGAATTAAGAGCACTGGAGTCAACTACTATTTACCATTTTGGTGGAATTTCCTTGTGAGAGAACGTGGGCCACGTGCTTTTGAGGTAAAGGTGAAGGTGGAACTGAAGGTAGTGGAAAGATAGTTCTTTGCTAATATTCTCTCTTCTTCTATGGTAATGGTTTGATTTGATTTTCTATCTCAGGATCTATTTTGGTAAATTGTATTTTCTTGTAACATCATCCATTTCATGCAAGTTTTCAAATTTATTTGCTTACAGTTAAGCAAAACTAGTCGAATCTATAATTCGTTTTCTGTATCTGTGACTTTTTCCCACTTATTTTTTTTTATCAGGCAAGTGTGCATTTTCCTCCCTTTACTTCTGATTATTTAGCTATGTTATTAATTTCTTTTCTAACCTCTGGATTTATTAGTCTCTATTACTAGTTTTCTTAGTTCATTAATTTCTTTTTTATCATTACTAATTTCTTTCTTCTGCTTTCCTATGTTTATTTTCATATTTTAACCCTTAAATTGGATAGTTAATTTACTTCCACTATGAATTTGCTTATGAGCCAGCTTTAACTATGTCCAAAGAAGCATCTGTATGTAGTGTTTTTAGTGTTTTAATTTTCTAGCTATTCTGCAATTTCGGTTTAACTTCCTCTTTTCCCAAGTCAACTAAAGCACTTTTGTGAAAGCTCAAGTAGTTTTAACTTTTTTTATTTTAGTGTTTTTTTTATTTCAGTTTTATATTCCCCCTTTCTTGAGAACACTAGAAAGTTATGTATCTTGCTCCTCACTGCATTTGAGTTTTCCCCCAGGCCTCCTCTTTCTCCACTTTCTCGCGCCTTAATAATAAAGATCAAGAGGAACGTTCTCCTTAAAGCCGGGTAAGAACGAGGGAACCCTGCCGGCCAGTAGTAGAAACAGCAATCCAAGACCCATGGGTCCTAAAGTGAATGCGGGGCAACCCCTGGCTAAGTAGGCACTGCGCCAAGGGGCGGAAGCAGGGACCACACCTCCGCGGGCTTGTGGCCGATTGGCCAATCGTCGCCTCCCAAGTCCTGCTCTGTTCTTTGATTGGTTTTGACGGAGATGCCCCCACCGCGGTAGACAGGCCTAGCGCTTGACTGGGACCTGGACGGTGGCCCGTGAAGGACAATAGGCTTGCTGAGCGGAGGAAAGGTTTTGCAGGGAGTGGGAAGCAGCTGGTGTACCCAGGAGTCGGAGAGCGACCGGTTGTGGAGCCATGGCGGCAGCCTCTGCGGTGTCGGTGCTGCTCTTGGCGGCAGAGAAGAACCGGTGGCTGCGAGTCCCGAGCCTGCTGCTGCCGCCAAGGTAACGTGAGGTGGAGGGGCGGTTGATCAGCGTCCGGGGCCGGGGGTTAGGGATGGTGTAAACGGACTCTTGCACGCCGAGAGAGGCGTGCAGGGACCGAGGGTCGAGTGGGAAGAAGGGAGAGCGTTAGGAAAACCCCAGTCCCTTTCTGGGTGTTTTGCTTTCAGTCTTGGCATCGGGAGAGAGACGTGTTCACACCCAGCCCTTCCTCTTCTTCAACTCCCCCGCCCCCTGTATCCACTCTGCAGCCTCTATTTGCCTCTGTTTTTTCATTTTCGAGGGGTGGGGGAGGGGTGGAGCTGGGCCTGCCACATCCCTCCTCCGCTCGCTACAGGGGCAAGAGAGACGCTTGTACAGCTGCTAACCTTTAACATTATGCTTTCACTGCATTCCCTGAGTGGGGAATGTTGATAATCCCGGTTCTGGTGAAGCTCAGAGGGGTCAACGACTTACTCAAGTTTACGCAAGTAGTAAGAAATGGAGCCAGGATGCCCTCAAGCCGTTTTCGGTGCAGCTGCCTCCCGTCAGGTGTCCAGTTCAGAGACTCTCGGAGTTCTTTCTTGTTGTTGAAATGGATCAAGTTGACAAAAGTAAATGTACCTTCCAGAGGGCTGAGAGGTTGTTTTGTTAAAAGCTCTCGGAGGCAAGTTTGAACAAAGTGTCAGACTCTAAATAACCTGACTCCAGATCAGTTTCAGATTTTGAGATGTGTAAGCTTCAATAAATTTGGCAGGTCTCCTGGTAGCAGGCTGCTTTATCTTGCTTTGTTTCTTCATCCCCCTCTTCACCTCCTCCATTCTGGAAAGACAGCATAGCTTAGTGCTGAAGGGCACAGACTATGCTGTCAGAAGCCAGGGTTTTCAGCTTTGCTACTTACTAGCTGGGTGCCCAACCTTGGGCAGATTACTTAATATCTCTGTGCTTGAATTTCCTGATTTAGGAGGAGGAGGTGATGATAACTATTCCTAGAGGAGATAATATTAGTACCTAGCATTGTGTGAATTAAATGAATTAATGCATGGAAAGAAGCTCAAATGGATCTGGTGCATATGAATCAATCCATAAATACAGCCTTTGGTTCAAGTTTTTTATTTGCTTTTATTTACTGTTTGTATTTGTAATCCACAAATTACTGGAGAGGTATTTAGATTTGAGTTACTTAATTGTAGGACTAGCCCCAGAGTAAAATAAGACAGTTGGTGAAAGTAATGTTAATGCTCTTCTCTTTTCTCTTGATTTTTCTTTTCTTAGGTTTCCAGGGCTCTTCAGGATATTACACAGACCCATTTTCTCTCTCTTCCCTCTCCCTCTCAAATGTTCCCTACTGTGTGTAGAACTGTTCTCAGGTAGCTGTCATCCTGGAAAATATTAAAGTTGTTAATGGCATTAAGGAATTAAAAATCTTATCATTATAGAGGGTGTTTACATGTCTTCTATGTCATGATTCTCTAGTAACTCAGAGAAATGAAGTCTAATGGTGGAATTTTAGAAATGAGAGTATACTGGTATAGAATTTATGTTGAATCAGGGTGGAATTACCTCATGGAAGCAACTTCTTAATTTTGTTTTTTTAAGCCATCGTTTTAAGCTATAGCTTAGGTAATGGTGAAAAATGGAATGAACCTATCAAAATATCATTGAGATACAGTATTATGTTAAGTGGTATGTATGTATGTGATTGTCTGTCTGTTTTCACTAGAAAATGGCAGAAGAAAACTTTAGTTCAGCAGTGGCCTTGAAACTTAATCAGAATCTTAAGCTGGAGTTACCAAGAAGCAGCCATTTTATAGATAAATCTGACCAGGACAGGCGTTGAATCTTATAAAAAACTTATATGAAGAATGTGATGGGAAGATGCTGTGAACTAGAAGATACCTTTTAATGATAAGGAAAAACAATCTTTCTCCTTGAAGATTAAGAGAGTGAGGTCAGTAGAATTGGAAAGAAGTGGGAAAGCAATAGCCTCCTGAGAAAGCTGTCTTGTGGGACTCAAGTGCCAAAGCTATGGGTTTTCCCACCAGCCCTTCATGGATGTCAGCATCTGACTGAGTTTGCATCGGAGGGCAATGACTGTCTGACCTACTGTTATACTCCCACCTCCTGCACCCCTGCCCCAGTGAAATGCTAGTCCTGTTTAGTTCCCTTGCCATCTGCATAGTATATACATGCTACACGTACATAGTTGCTTAGTATCTAATGTACATTGTGCTTTTTATTGCCTGCTGTGTACATGACCTAAAATGATTAGTTCTTTATAGCCATAGTCTGACCAAATCGTCCAGGTATGGATGGAAAAGACTAAGGTGGAATTCCTTCTGCAATTTGTTGTTTTCTCAGTGTATTCTTTTTAGCTGACACCTGGTAGGCATTATACTTTTTTTGTTCCCAAAGTAAATCTGGCCTGGTTTCTGTTACCTCTTGGTTAAAGTTTTGTTACTTGCTGTATTGGTAGATATAATGGAACTTAAAAATTATTTTAGACCTTAATAAACTTCTACCTGGTTAAGACACCTCAAACAAGTCATTTAGCCTCCCTGGTTCTCCATTTCTTATTAATACAAGGACTCAGCTTAAATTGTCTGCTTTGCAAATTAAGAAGTGTCTTGGTGTCTCCTGTCCTGTGTGAGAACACTGAAGTCTGAGTTGTAAAGTGAAAATTGGGTCTTGAGGAGAGCGAAAAAAATCTTAGATGTTACCATAGTTACTGTATCTTCCAAGGCTCAATCCCCCCTACAAAATCTTAGTATTTATGTTTTTGCATTAGGGGCCATAATGAAAAAAGACTGGAGAAACACTGATGTAAAATGACTTGCCTGGTGTCACCAGCAGCTGATCAGTGGCAGATCTCCTGGCCCCACAGCCAGCAGTCTTTCTGTTGCCCTTGATCAGCTACTCTTTACTTCTCTGGGCTTAATTGTTCAAACCTGTCTTATCAGGGGTTGAATAAGATTGGTATTTTTCAAACTGTTATTTGACCAGCATATTTCATTTAATAAAATGGAATAGAACAGAAAGTATCAAAATGCAGAGAAAATCTTCTGTCATGAAGCTTAAGTTTTGTGTGTGTACCAACATGTGAAGTCAAATACAATTTTTGCTTCGAGTTGAGTCGAAAGAGTTTGAAAAAGCTGAACTGTGTGATCTTGAAGTACCTTGGCTTTCTAATTGTGACTCTGGCCATATGCCAGCCTCTGGAGCAAGCAGGTTAGGTGATCCATTCAAGGACATACAGTGCCAGAGAGAACAGCCAAAACTGTAACTTCCGGTGTCTAGAGTAATTTTCTTCCCTCCAAGAAAGTCTTTTTAGGTCACTTTGTAGGCTTCAGGTTTAACTAAGGTCATATATAGACTTGTTTTGAATTAATAAATCATATAATGACTGAGGGGTGCCTGGGTGGTTCAGTCGGTTAAGTCTCCAACTTCACCTCGTGATCTCACGGCTGGTGAGTTCAAGCCCCACGTCAGGCTCTCTGCTGACAGCTCAGAGCCTGGAGCCTGCTTCAGATTCTGTGTCTCCCTCTCTCTCTGCCCTTTCCCCTATGCACTCTGAAACACACACACACTCTCTCTCTCTCAAAAATAAATAAACATTTAAAAAAACTTAAAAAATTTAGATTCTTTTGAAACAACGACTGATCTTCAATATCCTGTTTAATTATAATTCCATTTGTATTCATTTGCTAGGAGATGGACTTGGAAGCAGAGACCCATGAAGTATTCAACAACCACAGGTAGTCTTGGTTTGCTTTGGTTTTGCTACATTTGCTAGCAAATGTTTAATTCCTTAATTTGTATGTATAGAATTAATGCTCGTAAGTATTGAGTCATGGTTTCCACCTCTTTTATGTCAAATCTCCCTTGTTGAGTCGAGTCTACAATATATACAGAGATAATTGGAAACATTTACATTTGTGTTATTCCTTCTGTCTGTTCCCATTTAGTGCAGTGAATTGGAAAAGCATAACTATGGTGGTCTAAATCAGTGCTTTAAAACCGTTCTGATAAGTGGCAGACATTTTTTCAAATACAATGTTACATGGAATTCCCAACTATAAAACATATAAATGTATAAACATGGTTGATTGGGTGCAACTTCCTCCCCACAACACACACATGCATACTTCATCCCGGCAGTCCCTGTGACTTGTCACAACTCAGGCTCCATAGATCCCCATAGAAAAACATTGTTTTAAGTTAATAGAGAACCTTATTTGTTTTAGAAAAATAACTATTATAAACTGCCAAGGAACATTTATTTCATGTGTGATGATGGGAGTGCATTTTACACATTAATATAATGACGTGTCCTGTGGCATTGATACCAATGCCCTGGTGCGGCACTCACTGTTAATGCAAGAGAACCGCACATCCCTGTGTGTGTGTCCAGAGGGATAGAGGCAGTGGAGCTGAGTGACTGGGAGTGCAGATTCTGGGGTGAACCTAACCTGGGTTCAAATCCTGGATCCACTATTTCTTTTAGCCGGTATAATTTCAGGACAAAATGAGTCTAATTTCAGGAATGTAGTATCTCTTTTCATTGGAATTTCTTTATCTTTAAAATTGATAAACTAATAGTAGTATCTATTTCTTAGGATTATTGTGAGGATTTAAATCCAGATTGAGTCTTTAGCACAGGAACTGAGGCATAAAAAGTACTTATTAAAGGTTAATTATTATTAACTATGAGGGTTTTTTGGGCTATTGTAATTTGACCTTTGACATATCAAAACATCTTTTCATTTTAAAATTGAAAACACTGAATAACATAAGAGTTTATGTTAAGAGTATCTGGGATTTCAGGGGCACTTGGGTGGCTTAGTCAGTTAAGTGTCTGGCTCTTGATTTTGGCTCAGGTAATGATCTCACAATTTGTGAATTTGAACCCCGCATTGGGCTGTGCGCTGACAGCATGGAGCCTGCTTGGAATTCTCTCTCTCTGTTTCTCTCTCTGTCTCTCTCTCAAAATAAATAAATAGACATTTTTTTAGAAAAGGGAATCTTGAATTTCAGTGAAAAGAAATGCACTAATATTAGTTAAAATGATTATTCGAGACTCAGTTATGCTAATTTTACCAAAACAGATGTTTATCAGCTGGTTAATGTAATGGAGTCTTTATTTTGCTTTCTCATTCCTTGTTCTCCAATAACATTTGTGTATGATTTTCATGGTGTTTTAAACAGGACGAAACATTGCCAAGGTCGTCATTGCAAACAGAGGAGAAATTGCCTGCAGGGTGATACGAACAGCCAAAAAAATGGGAATACAGTCCGTGGCTGTTTATAGTGAGGCCGACAAGAATTCCATGCATGTAGACATGGTACGTTGTTAAAAACCGAAAGTCAAATTTTGTGATTGTATTTGTTTATTATGTTGGTATTTCATTTCTTTATGTTGACAGTTTATGTGTGCTGGTGTTAATAGGGCATAAGTGGGTAAGTTCAAACTACTCACTGATGATCCCTATTGGGATATGTTTTCCAAACGTAACACCAGTTGAACTGAACAGTGTGTTTGGTTGTGTTTAGTTGACTTACAGGCAAGGTCCTGTCTTCTCAAGGATTGGTTAAAACAGTTCACAGAATGTGGCCACAGATCGTCCTTTAAGTGGCACATATCCAGATCCCTGATATACAAGAAGGATCCAGGTCCCATTCTTAGCAACTACCATTTACTGGCCAAGGGAACTTTGACAAGTCACCTGATGTTGCTGAGCCTTGGCCTAACTATAAAATTATAACTAAAAGGGTCCTACTTCCCTGAGGTTTGTAAGTGTTACCCGTTATTACCAGCTACTGTTCACCAGACAGAGCCAATCATGGATGAATTCAACTATTGGCCTTCTTTATGCCCGCAGCAAGACTCTGAGCAGCAACAAATTCATGGCAACCAGCCTCAGCTGGGTTTTCAGTACTGCATGGCAGGCCCATGCTCTCTGGGCACTTTTCTTTTCTCATTCTGTGTAGTGACCATCTCAAACCTACTTTGTGCCGTTCCAGCTTCTGATTCTCCCTCTACCCATCTATTCTCAACAGATGATCTTGATTCATGGAGGAAGTAGAACTGCGCTTCCTGCTGCAGAATCTGTTCAGTGCATCTGCGTCTGTCCTCATGCCGTCCAAGCCCGTTTGTCTTCCTGTGCTCTGGAGTCCTCCTCTTAACCTTTTCAAGAGTCTTCCATCTTCTTCTTTCCTCACTGTATTCTGTCACTCTAGATTACTTCATCTGCCCCTATGGCTTTGCTAAACACTTCCAAATTTCTATTTCTGTTTCTAGCCCAGACTTTATTTTGAGTGTGATACAGATATATCCAGCTGCCCACTTGACATCTCCACGTGGATGTGTGACAGGTACCAAACTAATGTCCCTGACGTGGAATTCATGACTTTGATCTGCAGTGAAGCTGCTTCTCCTGCAGACTTCCCTTGCTCAGCAGATGGCAACACCATTGCCTCTAAAAACCAAAATGCCAGAGATCTGGGAGTCTTTCAACATCTTCTGTCTTCCCGCCACTCAACCTCCTTCCCCTTCCCCATCTAGACAGTCACCAAGTGCTATTTATTTTGTTTCCCAAACACTTCTTTCCACTTCTTTCTGCCCTCTACCACCACCAGTACCTCAAGTCATAGCCACCGTCACCATCGCTGGCTCTATGCTGTGGCCTCCTAAGCGGTCTCCCTACTTTCCTCTTGACCTCTCCCATGGTATCTTCTACGTTTCAGCCAGACCGATAACATGAAATCAGATTTTTTTCATGTTACTTGTTGGGAGCCATTCTGAACTCACAAGTTGAGAATACTCCTTGTGAGGTTAAGGCAGGTTTGCAAGGCCTCCTGCCCGTCAGATGATGACCGATATCTACCCCCCACTCAATTGTTTTTTCTTGAGCACCGACCCCCCAAGGCACCTTGTTGATTGGTATCGGGAGTGACTTGTCCCTTTATTCTGGCCCTAATATGTTGATTGCGCCTTGTGAAGGAACTTACTATAGGAACTTCTTCTTTTGTGATTATAGGAGCAAACATTGTGTTTCCTGAGAAATCCTGTTTTTCTTATACTTCCCTTCAAGCAAACAGGCTATTGACCCCTGCTCACAAAGAACTAACTTTTGCCTTTGCTATGCTAAAAACATTGTCTTGTATTTGAATGCTAAAGATACCTTCCTTCCCCATATGATAAGCATCTAAGTCACCTACATCAATCACTATTGATAAAGATTATGCATGAGTCTTCTAAAAATCTATGTTCTGGGAAACTTTTACATACCAAAGAAATTTATCATCAGAAATCACTGTCTAAGACAAATGCCACTTCTGTGCTGTTCCCCATACACTTAACCGTAAATACAGCTGAGTCTTAGTCAGTGCAGAGATGCCTGCCTGGTGATCAGAAAGAATATCATGGTTCTCTCATCCCTCCCTTTCTCTGACACCGTCCATCCTTCAGGGAACCCTGGACCTGCTGGAGCTGGACTCCGGCAGTTACTCCTCTGCTTTAAATGCCTAAGCCTTTTTATCATCTACTGGATTAGCAAGAATTTAAAAGATGGATAATATTAGTACGTTGGGGGCACTTGGGTGGCTCAGTCGGTTAAGCCTGTGCTGACAGTTCAGAGCCTGGAGCCTGCTTCAAGTTCTTTGTCTCCCTCTCTCTCTGTCCCTCCCCTACTCACACTCTCTCTCTCTCTCAAAAATGAATAAACATTAAAAAAAAAATTAGTACGTTGATGGAGATGTATGTTGGTGACACCATTTCAAGAGATGATTAACCAGGAGCTATGAAAACGTTACATCCTTCACCCAGCCTTGCAAACATACCTCTAGATCTCTGTCCAGAGACATGTTCACACGTATGTGCAAGCAGAGGCATGTACGAGAATGCTGCCAGCATCCAGTTTTTTGCCATTATCACCTAAATGTCTGTTCAGAGGTATGTGATCAAATGAACTTTGGTACCTCCATACCTTGAAACATTATACCATTGTTATAAAAAATGAGGTAGACATATGTGCACTAGAAAGGAAAGAGCTTCCAAGACATACCATTAATGAAAAAAACAGTTACAGGAGTTTGATCTGTTCGTATAAAAACTAAAAACAAAAACTAAAATTGTATGTGTTTATGTAAATATATACAAATAAATAGGAATATGGATATGGAAAATATGTCCCAAATCAATCATAGTGGTTTTATCTGGAGGAGGTTTGAAGTGAGGGAGAAGGTGGTGCCAAAAAGCTCCTTTGCCTTTGTATTATTGTTCACATTGTTTTAAAAATTTTTTTAATTTTTATTTATTTTTAAGAGAGAGAGAGAGTAGGGGAGGGGCAGAGAGAGAGGGAGACACAGAATCTGAAGCAGGCTCCAGGCTCCGAGCTGTCAGCACAGGGCCCGATGCGGGGCTTGAACTCCTGGACCATGAGATCATGACCTGAGCCAAAGGCAGAGGCCCACTGACTGAGCCATCCAGGCACCCCTATTGTTCACATTTTTTAGAAAAAGAATGGATTTGTATTTTGTGGAATTAAAAGTTGAGAAAAAAAATCTCGTTATGAGTTCCCTTAGGAGAAAATCCAAAGCTTTAATCTCCCATGAGGCCCTCTGAAATCTGTGCTCCCTGGTCCATCCAGCCACATCTCTGGTCCCTGACCCCTTGTGTCCTAGACTCCAGCCACACAGGCTGCTCTGTCAGTCCCTCAAATGGACCAAGTTTCTTCCCACCCCAGGACCTTCATATATGTTGTTTGCTCCATTTGGGAGGCTTGCCCCCATCTCCATTCCTGTTCTCAACTCTATATCCTGCACCCATTTGCCTGGCCAAGCCCTGGTCATCCTGGAGGAGCCCCTGACCTTCCTTCCCAGGCTTTCCTTGAGCACCCTCAGGCCTGATCAGTCTTTCTCTTCACCTGCATTGTGTCCTTCGTTTTTCCTCCATGACCTTTCTCGTAGTTGTCATTAAGTGTATTGATGTGTGTTTGATATCTGTCTCCCTCTAGACAGGGACATTGGTTTACTCTTGTGCAGGCAGCTCCCACCTGAAAGCATGGCACGTGGTAGGCATTCAGTAAGTCTTTGAATAAATAAATGATGCTTTCTAGCTGGTCTGCTTCAAGAGATGCTGTGATTATGTGAAAGTTTTAAAAGACGGTATAAAGTAGTTCACAAATGGATAGAAAGAGCATTATCATCATACCTGAATAATTATATAAACTTCAATAAACTTCATAATTTTATTTCTTGTATACAACTGTCATATATTTCGTCTTTTGTCAAATTTTACACTTTTGGTATTAGAAACATTTAAAGTTATTGTTACTAATGATGACACTCTGACTAATGCCTGTTGCTTTTTATCCTAAAGACATTTTATTTCACTCTAGTATTTAGTTTATACATAAAAATCAAATTTGGGCATCTTCTTCTTACAAAAGATTCCAAACGGGCTGATTTTTATAACATAGACATGAGCTGGTCCTTCTGTTTCTTAATTCTTGCATTGTTCTTGGGGACCCACCCTTTTTATTTATAATAATCAGATGACCCTGAAGTAGTTCCGTCGTGTACTAGTGTGTGCTAGCCGAGTAAGTGTGTACTCTTCTCAACAGGCAGATGAAGCATATTCCATCGGCCCTGCTCCCTCCCAGCAGAGCTACCTTTCTATGGAGAAAATCATTCAAGTTGCCAAGATCTCTGCTGCTCAGGTAATAAGATCATGCCGGTCTAGCTTAGACTGGTGGGATGGGGGCAAAGGTGGGGCTGATAACACTGCATCAGTGTTCACTTCTTTTTTTTTTTAACCTAAAGTTTATTTTATTTTGAGATAGAGAGAGAGTGTGAGCGAGGGAAGGGCAGAGGGAGAGAGAGGGAGAGAGAGAATCCCAAGCAGGCTCCACAGCTGTTAGTGCCAAGCCCCATGCAGGGCTCAAACTCATGAACCGTGAGATCATGACCTGAACTGAAATCAAGAGTTGGACGCTTAACCAACTGAGCCACCCAGGCGCCCTAGTGTTCTCTTCTTTAGAATCAGTTCCTAGACTGAATAATTTAGGCATTAATTTATATACATGGGTATTTAAAATATGTTTATTTCTAAACTTTTTAGTTGTCTCTTGGAGTAAAAATCCCCTAGGAATGTATGGAGATGATAATAATACATGGATTTTATATATTTCCTTAGGAATACAAGCACTGTAACAGACATATCACTTTATATATTTATCATGTGTTTGAGCATATATGACACAGTATTATTACTTCCATTTTACAAACGTAAAATCTAATGCACAGAAGGTTACATGATATCCAAAATCATCTAGTCTTACTAATCACAGCATGGTCCATGGCATTCTTTGGGAGCTTTGAAGAAATGCAGACTCTTAGGCCTCACCCCAAACCATTTTTATGCATACTTTGCATTTTTATTAAGATCCCCAGGTACTTTGAAAGCAAAACTTATCATTGAAAGAGACCGGATTAAACAAGAATCTCCTGACTTCCAGCCCTATACCAGACCAGGCTGAGCAGTAGAACTTTGTTGCCCTGCTATTTGAGGAAAGGGAAGATATTATTTAATCAGAAATTTCAGACTCCAGACATAGAGGTGGCTCAGTCAGTTGAGCATCCAACTCTTCATCTCAGCTCAGGTCTTGATCTCGGGGTCATGAGTTCAAGTCCCACGCTGGACTCCACACTGGGTGTGAAGACTATTTAAAAAAAAATAAATGAGGGGTGCTTGGGTGGCTCAGTTGAACAGGTGTCCAACTCTTGATTTTGGCTCAGGTCATAATCTCACGGTTTGTGAGCTTAAACCCCACATCGGGCTCTGTGCTGATGATGCGGAGCCTGCTTGGGATTCCCTGTCTCCCTTCCTCTGTCTGCCCCTCTCCTGCTTGCTCTCTTGCTCTCTCTCAAAATAAATAAGTAAACATTTAAAAAACATTAAAAAAATGTCCACCATGGGAAGGACATACGTCATTTCTGCTTGAAGACAGAGCCAACAGCAACAACTTTGGATCTGTACATGTGCTTGAACAAGCACAGCAGAAAGGCTGCAGACTAAAAGCATGGAATAAATTATTTTGGCAGAGAGTTAAGGGTAGGCGATAACAGTTTCTATGTTTACTGGTAAAGGCATATTAGCACTATGGAATGAATGATGTAAACTGGCTTACAATCCTGTAACCCACTAGAGTGAATTGACGGCTAATACATGTCTGGTGGCTAGAGAAATCAGCTCCCTGGTTACAGGAGAGTTGTTGAGTTTTCCCGTTTTTTAAAAATTTTTTGTAATGTTTTATTTATTTTTGAGAGAGAGAGAGAGACAGCATGAGCAGGGGAGGGTCAGAGAGAGAGAGAGACACAGAATATGAAGCAGACTCCAGGCTCTGAGCTGTCAGCACAGAGCCTGATGTGGGGCTCGAACCCACGAACTGTGAGATCATGACCCGAGCCGAAGCCGGACGCTCAACTGACTGAGCCACCCAGGCACCCCGAGTTTTCTCTTTTAGTATATGCAAATGTTCAAGAATTCTGTGATCTGGATATATTAAATTGTTCTTAAGATAAATTAGTTAAAACTTCTTGAGGCCATTCCCATAATGTGTGGTTGGACTTTAGTTTTGTAAGGAAACAGCTGCCTTTCTTTTTAGTCATGGAGAGAGAGTATTCATCTAGTTCATCAGAGTTCTCTTGAATCAAGTATCTGTTCAAAAGAAAGGAGTTTAGCAACACCTTGAAAATGAAATTAAGGAAACAATATTCACAATAACATTTGTAAAAATCAAATACTTAGCAATAAAGTTAGCAAAATCAGTTGAAGACCTATGCATGAAGACTATAACACATTGTTATAGAAAAGAAGTTCTAAGTAAATGGATAAGATTGGAAGAACCAAGATGTTAAGATGGCAGTTCTTTCCAAATTGGTCTGTAGATTTAAGGTAGCCTTTACCAAAATCCCAATTGGCTTTTTTTGGTTGATAATTGACAAGCTGGTCCTAAAATAGCCCAAAGGTCTAGTATATAGTTAAAACAATCTTGAAAAGACAATAAATTTGTAGAGTTTAGACTCTCAGGTTTCAGAACGCATTATAAAGGTACAGTAACCAAGAGAGTATGCTATCAGAAGAATAAATACAGTCAGTGCAACCAAATAGGAACTCCCCAAATAAACTCACCCATATATGGTCAATTCATTTTTTGACAAAGGTGGTAAAGTAATTCAGTGGAAAGGATAATCTTTTCAACAAATTGTGCTGGAACAATTGGATATTTATATGCAAAAAGGTAAACCTAAAATCACCAATGAAAAGGAATGGTGTGCTGATGCATGCTAAAAAATGGATGACCCTTGAAAATGTTGTGTTCAGTGAAAAAAGTCAGTCATTGAAGACTCTATGTATTATGTGATTCCATTTATATGGAATGTCCAAAATAAGCAAATCTCTAGAAACAAAGTAGACTAGAGGCTCTCTAGCGCTGGACATATGTACGGAATGGAAGATAACTGCTAAAAGGCATGGAGATTCTTTTTAGGGTAATGAAAAGTTACATTATTAGATCTTACACAGTATCTTAGACTATGGTAATGATTGCACAATTCTGAATAATAAGAAAAGTCATTGGATTGGCTAAGTTTATGGCATATCAATTAATGTCAATAAAGATGTTTTAAGAATGCAATATCACAAAAAAATAAAATAAAAAGAAGAATGCAGTATTACTATGTATACAATAGAAAAGCTAAAATCTAAAAGACTGATATGATAATACCACATGTTGGCAGGGAAATGGAGAAACTTAGAACTGTCATACTTGCTGGTGGAAACGCAAAATAGTACAGCCACTTTAGAAAACTGGTTGGTTTTTAAAAAGTTCAACGTATACTTATCATATTTTGACCCAACAATTGCTTGTACTTTGGGGTATTTACCCAAGAGAAGTGAAATATATGTTCACACAGACTTACTTGTGCATGAGTGTTCATAACAGCATTATTCAAAATAGTCCAAAACTGGAAAAATCCTAATGAATAGATAAACAAAATGTGGGATATCCATTTCAGTGCATAAACAAATGTAAAAAGATCTATAAAAAGAAATGAACTACCGATGCATACAAAGCTGAACCGCAAAGCATTAGGCAAAGTTAAAAAGCCAGACACATAAGACTATGTACTATGTGGTTTCATTTATATGAGATTTCTGAAAAAAGGCAAAATTGTAAGAGATCAAAAATCAGGTCAACAGTTGCTTGGTTCTGGGAGCAAGGATTAATCCATTAAGCATAGAAGCACAGAGGAACTTTTTCAAGTGATGGAAGTGTTCTAAAACTGGATTATAGCAATAGTTGCACAATTGTATACATTTGCTAAATTCATCAAACTATACATAAGTGAATGCTATGTATTGTAAATCATGCCTAAAAACAAAAAGCTGTTAAGAAACCAGGGAGGACTGGGATGTAGACCTGTTTCACTTTGCCTCGCATAAATACTATTTGATATTTCATATAAAATTAGTAAAATTGAACTTTGGTTTAAAAGACCTCCAACATGGGGGGGCGCCTGAGTGGCTTTCCAAATCTTCGTTTTGGCTCAGGTCATGATCTCACAGTTCAGTTCATTAGTTTAAGCTCCGAGTCCGAGGGCACTTAAAGTGTGGAGCCTGCTTGAGAGTCTTTTTCTCCGTCTCTCTCTCTGCCCCTCCCCTATTCATATGTGTGCATGTGTGTACTCTCTCTCTCTTTCTGTTTTTAAATAAACATTAAAAAAAGACATCAAACTGACATTAAAATGTGATTATCTAGTATTTTGTTCTTTATCTAGGATTTTATTGTTTGCTGTCACTAAGATGTGTGTTTTTCTGTTCATGTGATTTTCCCAGATATCTGAAGTGTACCCCTTTAATTTTAATACATAAGTATTCTTTGAATTTATCTGTTTTGAAACAGTGTTGGCTGTGCTTTTTTTCTTTTTACATCCTCTTGGTTATAACAATTATATATACTTACTATTTTTGAAGAACAAAAATGCCATCAGGGCTGTTGAGGTTGGAAAGTTGCTTTATCCCTCACTGAATCATGTAAGCCTGTTCTGCTTTTTGCTTTCCTCCGTATCCTCCCTTTTTGGCTGTATGCTTGCTCTTAGGAATCTTACTGTTCTTCAGGTACTTATTTTCCTCTTCTGCAGGCTAGAAAACTAGATAAATAAATTTTTTAAAATTCTGAGTAAGTTGCAAGTGACTAGGTTAACATATAAGGAGGTCCTTGTTCACTAAAGTAGATGTAGACTTTACTATATGACTTTTTATTTGCTTCTTAGCTTTTTTTCTGGAAAGGTGACATTGGTAGATAGTGACCTGAAGATAAACGAGGTATTATTGTGGTACTGTGTTCCTTTCAGCTTTTGGGTACCATGGTTTCAGTTCCAGGCCAGCTTTATATGGAGACAGAGTGAACAACACCCCTACCCCGCCCCCCCACCCCCGCCGCCGCCACCTTGCTACTCTGGAGGCCTTTACTCCTGCTTGCAAATATTCATTGACATTCTATCGTAATAGCAGTATAATTAAAATTTGGGGGGCACCTGGGTGGTTCAGTCGGTTAAGCATCTGACTCTTGATTTTGGCTTGGGTCATGATCTTGTGTTTCGTGGGTTCAAGCCCCATGAACTGACAGTGCATTGACAGTGCAGAGCCTGCTTGCGATTCTCTCTCTGCCCCTCCCCTGCTCATGCTCACGCTCTCTCTCAAAATAAATAAATTTTTACAAACATGTCAAAAACTACAGATTTTTCTGTATGATCCAACAATTTCACTTATATACCTAAAAGAATTTAAAGCAGGGACTCAAACAGGTACTTGTATACCAATGTTCATAGCAATGTTATTCACAAAAGCAAAAGGTAGAAGCAATCCACATGTCCATCAAAAAATGAATGAGTAAACAAAATGTGGAACATACAGTAATATTATCCAGCCATGAAAATGAGTAGAATTCTGACACATGCTACAACATGGAAGAACCTCGAAAACATAATGCTAAGTGAAATAAGCTGGACACAAAAAGACAAATGTTGTACAATTCCATTTATATTAGGTACCTCGTTTGTGTATTCCTAGAGACAGAAAGTAAAATAGGGGCGCCTGGGTGGCTCAGTCAGTTGAGCATCCCACTTCGGCTCAGGTCATGATCTCACAGCTTGTGAGTTCAGGCCCCGCATCGGGCTCTGTGCTGACAGCTCAGAGCCTGGAGCCTCCTTCCGATTCTGTGTCTCCCTCTCTCTCTCTCTCTCTCTCCCTGCCCTTCTCCCACTCATGATCTCTCTCTCCCAAAGATAAATAAAACATAAAAAAAATTTTTTTTAAGAAAGTAAAATAGAGGTTATCAGGGATGGTGGAATTAATATTTAATGGGTACAGAGTCACCGTTTGGGTGATGACAACATTCTGGAAATGGATAGTGGTAATGGTTGCACAGCATTGTGTATGTCCATTAATGCCACTGAACTGTACACTTAAAAGTGGTTAAAATGGTAAAATTTTTTGTTGTGTATATATTACCACAATGACAAGAAGTATAGATTTTTCTAGTTCAGGTATGTCTTCAGAATTTAGTATGAATGTTTCAGATATGTCTTCAGAAACAGATCTTGATCGTACCCATAGTGTACTTCTCACCAGTGTAGGGAGAGGCTCCCCCAGAGGAATATGACGTCACCTGCATCATAGTTTGCCAGTGGAGTGCTAGTAAGTTTGTCCTTCTGTTCTCACTTCTAGGCCATCCATCCAGGATACGGTTTTCTTTCAGAAAACATGGAATTTGCCGAACTATGCAAACAAGAAGGAATTATTTTTATAGGTCCCCCTTCGTCCGCAATTAGAGACATGGGTATAAAGAGGTATGAGCTTATATCTTTTAAATATAACCATAGGAAGGTCAATTGAAATGGTCTACCTATAATAGACATGTTAATCCTAACCTTTGGTTGTCAGAGGTGTACGTTGTTTATCTGAGTTACAGAAATGTTCAACTAATTAGTGTTTCTAATCAATATATGGATTAGTTTGGGGAATTAAACATAAGGTGGGATGACCTATCACATGAAAAACTGGATTCCTAGTTATCACAAGAAAACTGATATTTTAATGCTTGTGTTAATATTTGTTGTCTCAGACTGCAGTCTTTTTTTTTTTTAATAACCATCAGCTTTCTTTTTTTTTAATTTTCTTAAATGTTTATTTATTTTTGAGAGAGAGAGAGAGAGAGAGTGCAAGTGGGAGAGTGGTAGAGACAGAGGGAGACACAGAATCCGAAGCAGACTCCAGGCTCCACAAGCTGTCAGCACAGAGCCCTACGGGGGGCTCGAACCCATTGACCGTGAGACTATGACCTGAGCCGAAGTCGGACGCCCAACCGACTGAGCCACACAGGCGCCCCCTGCAGTCTTTTCTTTACCTCTGGGATATTTTATTTTAAAAGTTCCATTGTCTTTTATAGATTGGGCTGTTTTGTGCTCCTCTTGTCTGAAATAATCACAGAATTGAGGCACCTCCTCTTTTTTATTCAAAAGCACGTCCAAATCCATAATGGCTGCTGCTGGAGTGCCTGTTGTGGAGGGGTATCATGGCGAGGACCAGTCGGATCGGTGCCTGAGGGAGCATGCGGGGAGAATAGGTTACCCTGTCATGATTAAAGCCGTCCGTGGTGGAGGAGGAAAAGTAAGATTGTGTGTGCTCGTGTTTTTCATTTCAGGATAGTCTTCTTTGTTTTATTTAGGTTGCAGTCTTAACTATCTTGCCCTCTTAGGGTATGAGGATCGTTAGATCTGAAGTAGAATTTCAAGAGCAGTTAGAATCAGCACGGAGAGAAGCTAGGAAGTCTTTCAATGATGAAGCTATGCTGATTGAGAAGTTTGTGGACACGCCAAGGTGGGTTCGGGGTTTTTTTTCTGATGCACATGTTTAAAATTAAATTTTAAAAGAAATGTATGTAAACTATATAAAATATAAAGTTCTAGTAGCACATAAGTACGTTAAATTCCCCACCCCCTGATGTAACCACTTAGTGTAGTACGGTATGCATTCCTCCAGGTATTTTCTAAATGAATAGAAATATTCATACATATACTCACAGAATACAAACTACATACAGAAGTGCAGTGAGTAGAATCTTACATAGTATTATATGGTAATATTACATCATAGCCATCTTTCCATGTCAGTAAATATAGATCCACCTTATTCTTTTCATTGGGCTTAATGGTTCCATGATATTGATGTACCATTGATTTATTCAGTCCATTTCTTGTTGATGGAACTTAGGATTTTTTTCAAAAAAAAATTCTTGTAAGAAATTAAGTTTTATCTTACAGAACTCTATAAGCATCCATTGAGATGTTCAGAAATAGATACCTAAATTGAATTATAAGTGATATGTTAACAAATAGTACTAACACCTCACCCTTACATTGCACTTACCATTTGCCACATTCTAAGCATTTTACAAATACTACTAATCTTACTGTCCTAATTCTGATCTAATTCCTGCAACAATCCTGTGGGTAGGCCTATTCCTATTTTGCAGGTGAGGACATTGTAGAACAGAGTGGTCATATGACTTGCTTGAGGTCTCCCAGTGGGGAAGTGGTGAAGCTGGGATTTGAATTCAGAATTCACACTGTAAGCCACTGCACTAAACTGCTTCTCTAGGTACTGCTATAACAAATGCCATGTGAATTTCTAATTTTTTTATATTCTGGAATTTTATTTCACATGTACTGCTTAAAATAAGATACTGACTATAAAAGCTTCTTGTTTCATAGATTTTGTGGTAATTATATATATGTATATAAAACCTGTGGGTCACGTGACTCTATAAAGAATAATTCACTTGGGAACCATGAATGAAGAGGGATTTACCTTGAAGGTAATATACTGAAGCGTCAGGCCCTTTCCTTGTGTGAGCCTCTTCTAAGATCTTATACCTAATTTTGTATTCTTCTTAAAGATGGCCCCCAAATTGTTTTTGTTTCAAGTGCTATAAAACTTCAAATTGTCCCTAAACATGGCATGCTAAGTTAAATTCATTTAGAGTTTGACAGTAAGAACAAAAGTCAATTTCAAAATAGGCCGGTTGGTTAGGAGAGTGTACTGTATGCCACCTGTTAGTGGAAAATAAGGCAAAACTGGAGGAAATTCTAAGGTCAATTGAGGGCTCCCTTTCACAATATGTTTCAAAAAAGAATAGGCTGGCCATCCAAACTGGCATGCTCTTGAGTTAGAATTGTCGTGGAGCCGTCAGCTAGCTATTGCAGTGACCACAACTCAATGCCTGCAACATTTTTTGAAGATGTAAATTCTTTGCATGTGAAATGTTAGCTCTATATTACCTCACATTGTAATTTGTAGCTTGGAAGCTCTTGGGAATCAACGACCTGATAGTACATTTCTTTTTATTTTCCCCTGTATATCTCCTGGCATGCTACTTTCTTCATGACAGGCATCAATAATAATATTTTTTGCAATATGGAAGTAATATAAATATTACTATATTTAAGATTATTATATTATATATATTATGTTATTATAAGTAAATACAAATTTCCACATTACAAACATGGAAAATACAGAAGATAGAAAACAAAGTCATTCCTAATCTCATTTTCCTATTATGAGTAATAGTATTTCTTTATATATTCTGTATTTTCTAGTAATAATATTTTAATATCATGATAATTATACTATTTTGTATCCTGCTAAATAATTACCTGTTGAGTACCAGAAGATTGTCAAGGTGGTGCTTATCAGTGAGGAAAGTAGATATCAAGATGTTTTATAAATCTGCTCAGAGCTGTTGAGTTTATCTGAAAGGCTAGGATAGAAAACGGTCTTCAAAGTGTACCATTTTGGAGGATTAACAAAGGAATGAGGTTCCTTTCTCATTCTGTATTCAATATATATTCTAGATGGATTAAAAATGTAGCTAGGAAAATAAAAACTGTAGAACTCTGAGAAACTATCAAGGCATTCCTGGTTGACTCCAGCTATGTCTGTCTATGCAGCCAGATCCCAGCAGTGGCTGAATTGGAACAGCTGGGATTTGGTGCGCATCCTGGTTCTCACACACGGCGCTGCAGAATCTCTAAGTTAGATAAAGCAGCACAGAAAAGGATTACTTAGAAAAAGGAAAATAACAAAAATGATCCAAAGACTACAGAAATCATAACAGAACACAGATCCTCCATTAGTTTCTCTTATGAGCAGCCAAAGGTATAAGTATTTCCAACTTCTGAGAATTCACAAAAAAGCTGCATGGTGCTGCTGGTGTGTGTTCCTTTCAAAACCTGGAGTCCTTGCTACAGTGTCTCTTTCCCTGGAGCAGCTAACAGAGAAGGGAACGTCAGTAGAAGTAAAATTTTACAGTTGGAAGTTGAAAGCAAACCATTCTATTCCAACATGTAAAGAGTTTGGAAGTTGTCACTCACATCCAAAAAGCAAGTACAAATCTGAACAAAATGAGAGTCAATGAATTTTAGACCCATCAGAGAGTTGGGGCTGCAGGGCAGACCACCACCTGGAAATCTGGATGGCGCGTGAATATAGGGAATCATAGCCAAGGTCTGCTCACCCAGAGCAGAAGCTGCTGCACCCATAAACTGATAGGAACACTTCTGTGGGGATTTTGGTAAATTCCTGGAGTCTGGACTAGCTTGATAGTGAGAAATTCCTCAAGGTCCAGTATTGAGGGAACCCTGAATTTTCATGAGTTTTCCCTTCAAGAACACCAAGTTCTCACAGTGAGAACCCAGGAAAAATTCCCTTCTGTTTAGGGACAGAGGGAGGAGAATAGTAACCATTTGAAACAGGCCCAGAGTGAAATCTGTTCTCCCTAACAAAGGCCAGCTCTCCAAGGGAAATTTTACCAGAACCTTTTCTGTCCTGTGGGAAGGGCAGTTAGCCAACTCTATAACCCCCTTCCAGCTTTCCTGTTTTATGTAAAGAAAGAAAAAAATGCTAAGAAACACTTCTGGGGGGTGCCTGGCTGGCTCAGTAAGTGAAGCATGGGACTCTTGATCTCGGGGTTGTGAATTTAGGCTCCACGTTGGGTGTACAGCTTACTCGAAAAATAGGTAGGTAGGTAGATAGATAGATAGATAGTGTTCATGAGCATAGACACCTGAAGCACACAAGGATACAGGCCCACTAATAAAAGACTGAGATTTAAGATAGAGAGAGAGAGAGAAAATAAAATCCTGAGATTTAATCATTAGATTATAGAATGTTTTCCCTCCCCTGTGTCCTTCTACCATGTCACCAAGGCTCCAGTATAATATTGGGGTTACAACTGAAAGAACTGCAAGACATAGACTCTATTTAAGAAGAGTTTCATGGTCAAAGACAACAGAAGAAACAAATCAAGGACACTAGAGGAAACAAGCCTCTGGTACCTACAGCTACTGCAAACATTAAACCCAGCCTCCTAGCTAGGTTAACGTTAAACCTTACATCAAAGGTCTGTGTTTGTCTTATTTACTGTTATGTGATACCTCATGTCTGGCTTTTAACAAAAAAAAAAATTACAAGGCATGTTAAGGCAAGAAAAAGCACAGTGGGAGGACACAAAGCAAACATCAAAACCACAAATTCTGGAATTATCAGATACAGAGTTTAAAGTAACTGACTAATATACTAAGGGCTCTAATGGACTGAGCATACCACATGCAAGAACATTTGGGAACTATAAGCAGAGAGACAGACACTCTAAGAGAAAAGTCAAAAGTGCTAGGAATCAAAAACACTAACAGAAATAAGAATGCATTTGATGGACTCCTCAGTGACTGAACATAGCTGAAGAAAGCATCAGTGACCTTGAACATATGTCAGTGGAAACTTCCCAAATTGAAATGCAAAGAGAAATAAGAATGAAAACAAACAGAACATAATGTCCAAGGACTTTGGGATAATTTTTAAAAATGTAACGTGTGTGTTACTTAAACACTACAAGGAGAAGAAAGAAAGCAAGACAAATATTTGAAGTAATAATGACCAGAAGTGTTCCAAAATTACCAAATTTTCTAATGTTCCAAAAACCAAACCATAGCACTAGGAAGCTTAAAGGACACCAAACAGGATAAATATCAAAATGATTTTGAATCCTATTCAGGCTGCAGTAAACCAAAGACAAATAGAAAATCTTGGAAGAAAACACAAGGGGTAAGAACCCCTTACCTATAGAGAAACAAGGATAAATATATCAGGCTTAAGCAAGAATAAGGTGGAATAAAATATTTATAAAACGTTGAAAGAAAAAAAACTCTAATGTAGAATTCTGTGTCCAGTGAAACTATCCTTCAAACATGAGGGAGAGAGAGAGACTTCCTCAGAGAAACAAAACTTGACCTGTAAGAAATAACAGAAGTTCTTCAGAGAGAAGGAAAATTATACAGGTCAGAAGTTTGGATCTCCATAAAGAAAGGAAGAGCGTTAGAGAAGGAATGAGTGAGGGTCAAATAAAATCCGCATTTTTCTCTTCCTAATTGATCTTGCAGACAACAGTTTGTCCAGGGTAGTAATAGCCAGAAATTGTTTGGTGATGATAGCTTAAAGGTAAATGAAAAGGGGATGAAAACTCAATAAGGCAGATCCAAAAAGAAGAAATCAGCTCCTATTATTTTGTCAGGAGAATGTGCTGGACAATTTGGACAATTTTAAATCGAACATTCAGTAGAAATGGTATATCAAGAAACTAAGTTCTTCCAAGTGGTTTAATGAAGTGGCTTCATGTGGTGAACAAAAAGGAACAGAAATGAGCTATTGTGCTAAAACAGTACATTTACAAGGACTTTCCTGTTTTTTTTTTCTTTTTGATAATTTTTATTTTTAAAAACAGAAACAGCACTTGCTGATCACTCATTTCTACATCATGGTGGTAAATATTTGAAGTGAACTACATAGTGAACATATCAAAGTAAAGCTACTGAGAAGTGTGCTTTCATGTTAACCAAATGGTCTGTTGCACTTATTTTCCATAGTGTTATGTGCATTTCCTCTTTTTTTTTTTTTTTTAAGTTTAGTTATTTATTGAGAGAGAGAGAAAATGAGCAGGGGTAGGGGTCAGAGAGAGCTCGGGAGAGACAGAATCCTAAGCAGGCTCCACACTCTCAGTGCGTGACAATGGGGCTTGATCTCACAACAGTGAGATCATGACCTGGGCCGAAATCAAAGTGTGCTTAACCAGCTGAGCCATCCATGCGCCCTTGCATTTACTCTTAATGTGATTTCCCATAATTTTACTATGTTAGACTCAACTTTAAAATGCCTTTTTTGTTTTTATGATATAATGGTGTATATATATATATGTGTGTGTGTGTGTGTGTATATATATATATTTAATTGATCATATTAATTTCTTAACCTTTTTATGGATGAGCCATTGTAATTTTTAGTCTGCCTTAGTTTATAAAGTCTGACCATAAGGGTTGATTTTGAAAAATCCCCTGATTGTAGTGCCTGGATGGCTCAGTTCATTAAGCATCTGACTTCAGCTCAGGTCATGATCTTGTGGTCTGAGAGTTTGAGCCCCGCGTCGAGCTCTGTGCTGACAGCTCAGAGCCTGGAACCTGCTTCGGATTCTGTGCCTCCCTCACTCTCTGCCTCTCCCTTGCTTACGTTCTGTCTCGCTGTCTCTCAAAAATAAATAAACATTTAAAATTTTTTTTAAAGAAATAAAAAATAAAAATCCCAGATCATAAAAAAGTTTTCATTGGCCTTTTGAGAATATATGAAATGTCTCTATAATTTGTAATTTTGAGGTAGGATTTATATCAGTGTTTTCCTTGACAGTTTATACTCTTGTGATTTGCCCTTACTCTGAGGTCATAAATACAGTCTCCTGTGTTTTCTGTTTCATTTCCTAATCACTTCATATACATTAATTTTTTTTCCAGAATATTTATTCTACAAATGGAAACTTTTTCATTGTGTTTTTAAATAGACACGTAGAAGTCCAGGTGTTTGGTGACTACCATGGCAATGCTGTGTACTTGTTTGAAAGAGATTGTAGTGTACAGAGGAGACATCAGAAGATCATTGAGGAAGCCCCAGGGGTAAGGACCTTGTAAAGAAATTTGCAAGCTTTTCTGTAACGTAAACCTCAGTCACTCTGATTTTCACATCAGAAATCTGTGAAGTTAGTGTCTCCTCCAAAGTCCTGCTGAATAACTGCTTCCCAGCGGTAATATAGTGATAAGGCCCCACTGCAGCATCAAGGATGAGGAGGAGGCTGGTTTTCTTGGGCTCCCATAGAGAGGGCACGTAGGGTGGTGATCCTTCTGGATGGTGTGTAGGAAAATCTGCTCTGATCCACATACACACTATCCCTGACTTAACGGTGATTCAACTTAGAATTTTTTGACTTTACACTGGTGCGAAAGTGATACATACTTAGTAGAAATCATACTTCAAATTTTGAATTTTCATCTTTTCCTGGGCTAGTGATATGTGGTGTGATGCAGTCTTGTGATGCTTGACAGCGGCTGCAAACCACAGCTCCCAGTCAGCCACACTCCCATGAGGGTAAACAACTCATATGCTTAAAATCATTTTTATCTGTGCCAATTCTTACACTCTCAGCACTCAGTATTCAACAGATAACATGAGATATTCTCCCCTTTATTATAGAAAAAGTTTTCCTTCACATGATTCTGCCCAACTGTAGGCTAATGTAAGTGTTCTGAGCACATTTACGGTAGACTAGGTTAAGTTACGATATTTGGCAGATTCCATGTATTAAATGCATTTTCAACTTCCGATATTTTCAACTTATGATGGGTTTATCCAACATAACCCTACTGTAAGTTGAGGAAGATCTGTATCTGACTTAGAGTGAGCAATTGTATTTCCATGTAGATTTTAAATTGTAGTTCATGGGAATGTTTGAAGAATGGACTGGCCTGGTTCATTGAATGTATTTTTTATGAAGAAGATTCTTCATTTTAACTGCTATTTCAGATGTTCCTAAAATACATTAGTCCTCTAATATATGCCTTAGAGGTTTATTGTAGAGGAAAGAGATTTGCTCCTATTTGGCAACTTTTGCCCCCTTGGAATTAATTGTTTATATCTCTTTGAGCCTGCCTCTTGATTGGTTTGTTACCTCTTTTTGGATTTACATTTCTTTAGAGCCTACTATTGTCCATAGGCTTCTCTCTTGCCCAGGGTTTTATACATTTTTTTTTCAGTAGGTACTTCTAAAAGGTCAGGATCTGAGGTTTCTGGTTAATCAGTTTGTTGTTCCCATACTGTATTCAAATTTTAATTTTTGTTGCAGAACACATTGTATGGTTTGAGGTAAACGTCAATAATAATTTCAGTAGAGCTTTTTTTTCAAGCAGTGATAGCTTAAATATATATGTTTTAAAATGTTGAAACCTTTGCCTACTTTTTAACCTGCAGTTCTTTTTGTGAACCTTTCTTATTAACTTGGAATCTCAAGGTTTACCATTATTCCAAGATAATTGTTAGGCATGTGGCCCAGATTGCTCTGTTGTCTTTAAACAAAATAGAGATCAGAGTTTTCATACTGGTGCATGTAATTTGAAGCAGGTATATAGTCATGAAAGTTGTGATGTAGATAAGGGGATAGGTATGTCATTCTGCTGAATAATATCTGTAGTTCATAGAAATTACTAACAGAACCATTAAAGTCTGGTATAGGGGCAGTTGACTGTGGTATAGGGTGTATTTCTTGATGAAATGTATAACATTAGCTATTTATCCTCATTATCTCTTTAATATTTGATACCTAGAAATGCAATATTGGATCTTAATGGAAATTTCTAGTTGGGCAAAGTACTAATGGAAATTTATTTTAAATATTTTTTCATAGCCTGGTATTAAACCTGAAGTAAGAAAAAAGCTTGGAGAAGCTGCTGTCAGAGCTGCTAAGGCTGTAAATTATGTTGGAGCAGGTACACTAAAATTTACTTTCAATAGAGGGGAAAGCAACATTTATGTTCAGAAGGCAAAAGAAACATATAACTTTAAATCATTGGCTTTCAAACCTTTACAAATTATATCCACATTAAGAAATACATTTTATGTTGAGACCCAGTATATACACCTAAATATTTGTTTATATACATGTATATTTGAAAAAAAAATTCACTAAACAGTACTTACCCTAATTCTGTGTAATGCTATTTGATATTTTCTATCCTGTTTTAAAATAAAATCACTAGAATGATTTCTTCTGCATTTTTTAAAATTAGTAAACTTTAATTTTTTTAGAGCAGTTTTAGTTTCACAGGAAAATTGAACGGAAAGTACAGAGAATTCCTATACCCCCTGTCCCCACACTTGCACGGCCTCCCCAACTATCAATATCCCAGTGGTTCATTTGTTACAATGAATAAACCTATAATGACATGTCATTATCACCTAGAATCCATGGTTTACATTAGGGGTCACGCTTGATGTTGTACATTCTATGATATTGTTATACATTATACATTTGGAAAAATGTATAATGACATGTATCCACCATGTATAGCACACAGAGTACTTTCAATGCCCCTGATACCCTCTGTGCTATCCCCCCCGTCTTTAACTCCTGACAACTTCTGATCTTTCTATTGCCTCCATAGTTCTGCCGTTTCCAGAATATCATATAGTTGAAATCATACAGTTGATAGCCTTCTAAGAGTGGCTTTTTTTTTCACTTAGGAATATGAATTTAAGTTTCCTCCATGTCTTTTCATGGCTCGATCATTTCTGTTTAGTGTTGAATAATATTCCATCGTCTGGATATACCACAATTTATCCTGTCACCTACTGAAGGACATCTTGGGTGCAGATATAAATAAAACAGTTATAAAAGTTTGGCAGTTATAAATAAAACAGTTATAAAAATCTATGTGCAGGGTTTTGTGTGGACATAGTTTCAGTTTATTTAGGTAAATACCAAGAAGTTTGATCGGTGGGTCATATGTTAAGAATATGTTTAGTTTTGTAAGAAGCTGCCAGAGTTTCTTCCAAAGTGGCTGTATCATTTTGCATTCCCACCAGCAATGTATGAGAGTTCCTGTTGCTGCACATCTTCACTAGCATTTGGTATTGTCAGTGTTCCATTCTAATAGGTGTGTAGTGGTGTTTTAATTTGTTTTTCCCTAATAACATATGATGTGGAGCATCTTCTCATATGCTTACTTGCCATCTGTGTTTCTTCTTCAGTAAGGTCTGTTCAGGTGTTTTGCCGGTATTTTTGTTTTTTGTTTTTTTTAATTTTTTTATTTTTTTTTAATTTATTTTTTGAGAGAGAGAGAGAGAGAGAGAGAGAGAGACAGCATGAGCAGGGGAGTCCGAAGACAGGCTCCAGGCTCTGAGCTAGCTGTCAGCACAGAGCCTGACTTGGGGCTCAAACCCACGAACCATGAGATCATGATCTGAGCCGAAGCCGGACACTCAGCGGACTGAGCCACCCAGGTGCCCCTTTGCCCATTTTTTAAATTCGGTTGTTTGTTTACTTATTATTGAGTTTTAAGATTTCTTTGTATATTTTGGATAATAGTCCTTTATCAGAGATATCTTTTGCAAATATTTTCTCCCAGTAGGCTTGTCCTCTCATTCTCTTGACATTATCTTTTGCAGAGCATAAGTTTTTAATTTCAATGAAGCCTGGCTTATCAATTATTTCTTTAATGAGTAATGCCTTTGCTGTTGTATCTAAAAAGACATCAGTATACTCAAGGTCAGCTAGGTTTTCTCCTGCTGCCTTCTAAGAATTTTATGATTTTGTGATCTACATTTAGATCTGTGGTCCATTTTAAGTTAATTTTTGTGAAGGGTGTAAGGTCTGTGTCTAGATTCATTTTTTTTTTTTTTGCATATACCTATACAGTTTTTCCAGCACCATTTTTTGAAAAGACTATCTTTGCTCCATTGTATTGCCTGCCAGAGTCCAGCTCCAGCAGGTCCAGAGTTCCCTGAAGGATGGACGGTGTCGGCGAAAGGGAGTGAGAGAGCCTCGGAGTTTCTTTCTGATCACCAGGCAGACATCTCTGCACTGACTGGGAGAGTCAGCTTTATTTATGGAAAAAATGTATAGGGCACAGCACAGAAGTGGCATTTGCCTTAGACAGTGATTTCTGATGACAAATTCTTTGGTATGTAAAAATTTCCCAGAACATAGATTGGTAGAAGACTCATGCATAATTTTTATCAATAGTGATTGATGTAGGTGACTTAGATGCTTATCATATGGGGAAGGAAGGTATCTTTAGCATTCAAATACAAGGCAATGTTTTTAGCATAGCAAAAGCAAAAGTTAGTTCTTTGTGAGCAGGGGTCAATAGCCTGTTTTCTTGAGGGGGAGGAAAACAGGTTTCTCAGGAAATGTGATATTTGCTCCCATAAACACAAAAGAAGAAATTCCTATAATAAGGTCCTTCACAAGGTACAGTTAGCATATTTTTAGGATAAGGGGGCCAGTCACTCCTGATACCAGTCAACAAGGCACCTTGGGGATCGGTGCTCAAGAAAAAATAATTGAGTCGGGGGTAGACATCAGTTGCCATTTGACGGCAGGAGGCCTTGCAAACCCGCCTTACCTCACAAGGAGTTTTTTTTTCCAACTTAGTGAGTTCAGAAAATGGCTTCCAACAATTGCCTTTGCTCTTTCTCTTTTGTCAAAGATCAATTGACTGTATTTACATAGGTCTATTTCTGGGCTATTTGTTCTGTGTCACTGATCTATTTATTTGTTCTTTCCCCAGTACTTCATTGTTTTGAATACTGTAGCTTTATAGTAAGTGTTGAACTCAGATGGTGTCAGTCCTCCAACTTTGTTATTCTCCTTCAATATCAAATTGGCTATTCTGGGTCTTTTGCCTCTCCTTATAAAACACTAGAATCAGTTTTTTGATATCTACAAAATAACTTGCTGGAGTTTTGATTGAGATTGTGCTGTCACTATAGAACAAATTGGGAGAACTGACATCCTGACAATGTTGAATCTTCTTATCAATGAACATGGAATATTTCTCCATTTTGTTCTTACTTGACTTCTTTCTTCAGAATTTTGTAGTTTCCTCATATAGCTCTTATACATATTTTGTTAGATTTATACCTATTTCATTTTGGGGGTGCCTGTGTAAATGATATTGTATTTTTAATTTCAAATTCTATTTGTTCTTAATATATAGGAAAACAATTGACTTTTATATATTAATCTTGTATCTTGTAACCTTGATATGATCACTTATTAGTTCGAGGACTATTTTTGGCAGTTCTTTTGGATTTTCTACATAGATAAGTCATCTGTAATCAGACGGTTTCATTTCGTCCTTCCCAACCTGTATACCCTTTATTTCCTTGTCTTGCCTTAGCTAGGACTTTCAGTATGATGTTAAAAAGGAGTGGTGAGAATAGACATCCTTGCCTTATTTCTGATCTTAGTGAGAAAGCTTCTAGTTTCTCACCATTGACTATAATGTTAGCTGTAAGTTTTTGTAAATCTTCTTTATCAAATTGAGGAAGTTCCTCTCTATTCCTAGTTTGTCAAGAGTTTTTATTATAATTAGGTATTGGATTTCATCAAATGCTTTTCTGCATCTATTGATATAATACTCTGGTTCTTCTTTAGCTTATTGATGTGATGGATTATATTGATTGATTTTCAAATGTTGGACCAGCCTTGCATACCTGGAATAAATCCCACGTGGTCATTGTACATACTTATTTTTACACATTGTTAGATTTTATTTACTAATATTTGGTTGAGGATTACTGCCTCCATGTTCATAAGAGATTTGATTTGTAGTTTTTTTTTTGTAATCTTTCTGTGGTTTTGGTATTAAGGTAATGCTGGCCTCATAAAATGAATTAAGAAGTATTTTGTCTTCTGTCTTCTGGAAGAGATTACAGAGAATTGGTATAAATTCTATCTTTAGTGCTTGGTAAAACTCATCAGTGAGCCAATCTAGGCCTATTTTGGAGGTTTTGGAGGTTTTTAATGGTTATTTCAACTTCCTTAGTAGATGTAGGCCTATTCAGATTATTTCAGAGTAATTTTTTTCTTGTGTGACTTTTGGCAGATTGTGTCCTTGAAGGAATTGGTCTGTTTCATCTAGGTTATCAAATTTATGGGCATAGAGTTGTTCATAATATACTTTTAATATCCTAATACTTATTAATAGGATTATTAATTAATTATTAATAAGACTTATATTGATTTCCTTTCTTTCATTTCCAGTATTAATAATTTGTCTCTTCTTTTTTTCTTAAATAATTTGGCCAGAGACTTGTGTATTTTATTGATCTGGTTTTACTGGTTTTCTCTATAGATTTTCTGTTTTCAATTTCTTAGATTTCTACTCTATTATTTCTTTTCTTCTGCTTACTTTGAAATTAATTTGCTATTCTTTTTCTAGTTTTCTAAAATGGAAACTAAATTTTAGATCTTTCTTCTCTTCAAATATATGGATTCAGTGCTATAAATTTCCCTCTAGGCACTGCTTTCAATGCTTCCCACAAATTTTGGGAAGTTGTATTTCTATTTTCATGTAGTTTTAAATATTTTTAAATTTTACTTGAGATTTCTTCTTTGACCCACATGGTACTTTGTAGTGTGTTATTTATTCTACAAGTATTTGAGCATTTTTCCCCCAGCTGTCTTTCTATTATTGATTTCTCATTCAATTGGTTTTTTGTTTAATTGCGGTTGTGACAGCAAACATTGTGTGATACCTATTCTTTGAAATTTGTTAAGGTCTTTTCTATGGCCCTGAATGTGGTCTGTCTTGGTGAATGTTCCATGTGAGTTTGAGAATATGTAATCTGCTCTTGTTGAATAGAGTAGTCTATAGACATCAAGTGTATCCAGTTTATTGGTGGTGCTATTAAGTTCAACTATGTCCTTTCTTTTCTGCCTGCTAGATTGTCCATTTCTGATAGAGGGGTGCTAAAATCTCCAACTGTATTAGTGGATTCCTCTATTTGCAGTTCTCAGTTTTTACCTCATGTATTTTGACACTTTTTTCTTAGGTGCATACGCATTAAGGTTGTTTCCTTTTGGAGTATTGACCCTGTGTGCAGTTCTCAGTTTTTACCTCATGTATATTGACACTTTGTTCTTAGGTACATACACATTAAGGTTGTTTCCTTTTGGAGTATTGACCCTGTGTTATTTTCCTTCTCTCTAAAGAACTTCTTTTAAAATTTCTTGCAAGGTAGATTCACTGCCAATAAATTCTCTCAATTTTTGTTTATTTGGAACAATCCTTATTTCTCCTTTATTCAGAAGGATAACTCTACAAGATACAGAATACTAGGTTGATGATTTTTTTTTTCACTCAACACTTTGAATAGTTCACTCCACTGTTCTTGTTTGCATGGTTTCTGAAGAGAAGTTATATGTAATTCTTATTTTTTCTTCTTTATAGGTAAGGTGTTCTCCTCCCCCCCCCCCAGCTTCTTTCAGGATTCATTCATTCATTTGTTCATTCAGTCATTCATTTTTATTTTCTGTAATTTGAAAATGATATGCCTAGGTATAGGGCTTTTTTGACATTTATCTCGCTTGTTGTTTTCTAACCTCCCAGGTGTGTGATTCAGTGTCTTGATGGTAATTTGGGAAAATAATCAGTCATTATTGCTACAAATATTGTTTATGGTCCTTTCTTTTTTGTTCTTCTGGTATTCCCATTATGCATACGTTACATCTTTTCTAGCTGCCCAGTCTTTTTTTTTTTTTTTTTGTCTTTGCTTTTAGTTTTGGAAGTTTCTGTTGTCATACCTCAAGCTCAGAAATTCTTTCTTTAGTGGTATCCAGTCTACCGATGAGCCCATCAGAGGCATTCTTCATTTCTATTACAGTGTTTTGATTTTGATTTCTAGCATTTCTTTTTTATTTTTTCTTTGAATTTCCATGCTTCTGCTTATGTTATCCATGTCTTCTTGCATGTGTCAACTTTTTCCATTAAAGCTCTTAGCGTATTAGTCAAAATGTTTTTAAGTTCTTGGTCTGATTATTCCAACATTTCTGTCATATCTAAGTCTGGTTCTGATGCTTTTTCAATTTCTTTAAACTGTGTTTTTTGCCTCTCATATGCCTTGTGGTTTTTCTTCATAGCCAGACCTGATGTGTCAGGTAAAAAGAACTGTGGTAAAGAGGTCGTTAGTCATATGATAGTTAGGTTGGGGCAGGGGAAGTGTTCTGTAGTATCGTGATTAGGTCTGAGTGTTTCAGTGAACTTCACCAGTGCTTCTCAGTTTTTTTGCGTACTTGTTTTGATTTATTCACTTCTGTGGGACAAGATGACCGAATTGTGTATTTCCCTTCCTCCAGTTATGTTAATTAGACTCTGATGACACCCCCATGGTTTAGGTGCTAGTAAAATAATTTATCTTCTAGACAAATCTTTTTCAAGACAGAACTTCAGTGTCCTTCAGATGGTTCCTTTTCCCCTTCCACTGCTAGAAGCTCAAGGAGATTTTTCTCCAGTATTCAGTGTGAGGACCTGGTAGAGCTTCTGGAGGTAAAATTCACAGAAGTTTGGGGAGGTGGGCACTGTCCTTGGAGTTTGTAACTCTCAGGGTTGTCCACACTGAGCGTCCAGCAATTCATCAGTCACAGTCCAGTTATGCCTCCTCTGGTACTTGTTCCTGCAGAAGTTTTGTTTGTGGGTTTCTACTACAGTAAGTTGAGAATCTCTGTATTTGTCTGTCTTTCTCTAGAGTTTTAGGGGCAGCGGTTTGCCCTGTGACCTCATGTCTCTGATGGATCTGAGACACAGTGTTGATTTTTCAGTTTATTTGGCTTTTTACTTTTGTCAGGTTAGAATGATGACTTCTTAGCTTCTTCTGAGCCAGAAACTGGAAGACTTCACTAAATTTTTATAAGCCACTAATGAGTTATGACCCACAGTTTGGAAAAGTCTTAAATTACATGGAACTGACTTTCAGCTAAGTGAAAAAAACCTCAAACACAAAACACTATACACTATATGATTTCATTTATGTGATACTCTAGAAAAAAACTATGATAGAAAGGAGGCCAGTGGTTGCTTGGAGCCAATGACCTGGGGAAGGGACTGACTACAAAGGGGAACAAAGGAACATTTTGGATGATGGAAATGTTTTGCATTTTCATGGTGGTGGTGGTTGTATGGCTGTGTTCAATTGCTGAAACCCAGCATACTTCCCTACACTTAAAAAAGTTAAATTTTATTGTATGAAATTAAGACTTAATAAAGTTGGGGAAAAAATGTAGCTTTAGTTGCTAAAGCTTTACTGGTAATGCACAATCTGCCTGTGCATTACCAGTAAAAAGACAAGTTTTAAAAAAATTTTTTTAATGTTTATTTATTCTTGAGAGAGAGACAGAGCATGAGCGGAGGAAGGGCAGAGAGAGGGGGAGACACAGAATTAATTTGAAGTAGGCTCCAGGCTTCAGGGTCCAAGCTGTCAGCACAGAGCCCGATACAGGGCTTGAAACCACCAGCCATCAGATCATGACCTGAACCAAAGTCGGACGATTAACTGATTGAGCCACCCAGGCGCCACCCCCCCAGCAAGAGGAGTCTTTTTTTTTCAATGTTTATTTTTGAGAGAGAAAAACAGAGTACATGCAGGGGAAGGGAAGAGAGAGGGAGACACAGAATCTGAAGGAGGCTCCAGGTTCTGAACTGTCAGCACAGAGCCCGACGCAGGGCTCGAACTCACAGACTGTGAGATCATAACCTGAGCCGAAGTTGGCTGTTTAACCAACTAAGCCATCCAGACACCCCAGCAAAAGGACTCTTAAAGGAAACCTCCAAAGCTGACAGTCTGAAGGAGACAATGTTATATTTTTTCTACTAGAGGAAAGTGAGATGATATGTGTCAGTGTGAAGTTCCAGGGCACTTGGTGCACCGAAGCCATAACACATAGTCCAACCATGTTCTCGTTGCTGCAACAGTTGAGACTATTCATAACTTGGACTTACCATTTGCTCAAAACCCCAAACATACTTTTCTATTGCTAGATTTCGTGTGGCTCCCTATTTTTGATTAAGAATTGTTTGCTGCTGCAAAATGTGAGATAATTTTTCTTCACGAAATGCAAAATGTTTACCATTGAATGAAGGCAACAGTAAAAGTTGGTGTAACACATCATGGAAGGTTTTGATTTCTACTGATTTTATGCTGTTAAAATGTGACTGTTGTATTTTATCTTTCAGGAACTGTGGAGTTTATTATGGACTCCAAGCACAATTTCTACTTCATGGAGATGAATACAAGGCTGCAAGTAGAACACCCTGTTACTGAGATGATTACAGGAACTGACTTGGTGGAGTGGCAGCTTAGGGTGGGGACTTTTTTTATGTTAAAGATCGGTCTTGAGAATATGTTACCTGCTGGCCTCCTGAAAGAAGGTGTCACTTTGGACAGGGGTTCAATTCTTGGTAGTTGTCATGAGGACAGGAAAATGGGATGTTAAAGATGATATTTCATTTGTTGCTGTGACATTATTGTCACTTAATGGACTCAGATTTCAAACTTGTCACTTGCCCTCATTTCTTCTTAGGCGTGGGGCAGCCTAAGGCCAACGGGCAGGTGAGCTGTTGCCCCTGAGGCTTTCTTGTGATCACAGTGTCTCAATACCAAAGCATTGTGCTCTGCCTGAGGCCACATTATTCAGGGCCTGGCCATTATTAAATTTTAGAGGCAGGACAGATGCCAGCCACTGTGATATGAGATAAGGAAGAGTTGGAATGAAGAGCCAAATAGTCTAGACCAACAAAGTGAGCCACATTGCTGACTTGCACACTGTTGTTGGCCTGTGGTGGGATAAGTATATCCCATTCAGGGTAAATGTTTAGAAATTTTTATAGCGTTTTTGCTATTTCTATGTTATATCTACTGTATGTTACAAAAATAGAAGTCTATAATTGCTCCTTTGTTATAAATAGTTTGAGAAGCACTGGCTTTAACTAGAGTTCCACAAAGCATATTCCTTCAAATATGAGTAATAATTTAGTCTGTTTTTCTCTCATTGAAAACAGTTGATTTTATAGCTTTTTTAATATGAAAAAATGTTTAAGATCTCTGTAGAATTCTTGGTTCTTTATATATTTTGAATCTAATTTTTTTTTAATGTTTATTTTTGAGAGAGAGACAGAGCATGAGTGGGGAGGGGCAGAGAGAGGGAGACACAGAATCCGAAGCAAGTTCCAGGCTCTGAGCTATCAGCACAGAGCCTGATGCAGGGCTCAAACTCACGAACCGTGAGGTCCTGACCTGAGCCAAAATTGGATGCTTAAGTGACTGAGCCACCCAGGCACCCCTGAATCTAATTTTTTTACATGTTGTGATGCCAACGTCTTGATTATTTTGATAATTTGGTCTTCTCAGAACTTCTGTGGGCAATAATATGTTCTTTTTGCTGGTTCATTGGGAATGATTGGTAGTTTTAATTGAGCCATAAGATTCTTTTGGTTCTCTATAGCCTCAGGAGCTAATAAAAACCAGGCACATCAGGCTAGTAAGTGTTAGTAAGTGACAGGAAAATTGTTGTGTATTTAGAAAGTTTTGGAAAGAGTGCTTATGTTTCCAGAATTCAAGGAAAGGGTGATTTTTTTTTTTCTAAAGCCGTAACCAAGAGAGTCCAGAATTTTGAAATCATGATGGATAAAAGGTTTCCGGGGAATAAGGGAAGAGAAAACTTTTGGATATAAGGAGAACTAGTTGACTTTTATTTCTGTATCTCAAGAAATTATAAGAGGCTCTTAAAAGAGGCTTTTTAAAAAAAAGAAGTAGGCTTTTCTTATCTGGGGAGGGATTCTAGAACTTAGGGACACCACTGTCATTTGTAATGCTCAAGGCACTTTGGAGTCTGGCTTCCAGGCAGAGGTAAAACAAGGGGTCTCACCACTTATTGAGTCTAGAGTTCAAGCTCCAGGACCAGCCTCCCTGGACCAGGACCTCCCTAGAATGAGGCTACAGTGATGTGAGCATCCATGATGCAGATGCAATTGGTTAGCCATGTTCAGAGGAAGCTGGCAAAAGTATCCAAGGTCCAGGAGTTCCCATGAGTCAACGTCTAAGCCTGAGAGAACTCACATGGCACAGATTTCCAAGTATTCAGAGGCGTGGTTAGGGTGTGTCTCTTTTGAGCTCAGACGGAAGCCAACTTGAGAGGAAAATAGATAGGCAAAGATAAGCTAGACTGAAATGGGGCTATGTAGTCAGATATGAGATCACATCTTGAAATATGGACTGTGGACACAGGGTTATTCTTTTCCTTGTGTGTATATATGCATACATATACACATATATACATATACACACACACACACATATATTATTTTAGAGAGAGGCAGCACGCACACAAGTAGGGGAGAGCAGCAGAGGGAGAGAGAGAATCCTAAGCAAGCTCCATGCTCAGCACAGAGCCCAACTCAGGGTTTGATCCCACGATCCTAGGATCATGACCTGAGCCAAAATCAAGAGTCTGATGCCCAACCGACTGAGTCATCCAGGTGTCCTGCCTGTTTATATTAAGACAAATAGAATTCTTTATTAAAGTATTAAAAAGTAGTTCACTATAAAGGATATGAATGAAATGACAATAGCTAACACTTATGTAATGCTTGCTATATGTACTTTTCTCTGAAGCATCAAGAGGTTAAGAGACTTGCCCAGAACAGAGACTATGCCCAGAACAGAGCAAGTATTTGAACCCAGGCAGTATGGCTGCAGAGTGTGGTTCAAAACACCATGCTGTAAAGACATTCAATTTAGTCTATTTTCCTTTCATTCTTAACTGCTATCATTCCTGATTTTCCTGATCTACAGATTTAAAGAGATAAAACCTTTGCTTCTTTTTCAGGCTTACCTGTTTAGTTCCGAGTGGTGCTAAATTACTTACTTTTTTCTTTATCTTTTGCTTTCTTGGTTTGTCCTTTTCTCATCTTGGAGGAAAATTTGAGGAAGTAAAGAGAGTGTGGCAGCATGTCCTCCAATAGTCTTTTCCAAATGATACTAGTTGAACAAAGAAAGTTGTTGTATTGGTATGTAAAAGTCAAAATAATATAATTACAGTAGTGATAAACAATAATGATCATCCTGTTTATAATCTGGTATTTTAAATAGAGAAATACAGCATCAGCATTCCTGTATCCCTGGGGTAAATTCCTAGCAGTGCTATTGCTGGGTTATAGGGGAGTTCTACTGTTAATGTTTTGAGGAACCTCCACACTGTTTTCCAGAGGGGCTGCACCAGTTTACATTCCCACCAACAGTAAGCTACATCTGTTTTTAACCAGTTTTTGCTTTTGCCCAAAACTCAGGTAGGTGGATAAAATTATAGTTTTTATTTGGCTCTGTTATAAAGCCCAAATACACATTTTCCATAGAAAAAGGCAAGACCAGGGGTGCCTGAGTGGCTCAGTCAGTTAAGCGTCCAACTTCGGCTCAGGTCATGATCTCACAGTCCGTGGGTTCGAGCCCCGTGTAGGGCTCTGTGCTGACAGCTCAGAGCCTGGAGCCTGCTTCAGATTCTGTGTCTCCCTCTCTCTCTGCCCCTCCCCTGCTCACTCTCTGTCTCTCAAAATAAAATAATAAAGACATAAATAAAATTTTTTTAATAAAAAAAAAAAACAAAGAAAAAGGCAAGACCATCAACTTCCCAAGTCTCATAGGTGCCCTAAGGTGGATTTTCACAGAAGCATGTACTCTTCTTTTACCAGATTGCAGCAGGAGAGAAGATTCCTTTGAGCCAAGAAGAAATAAGCCTGCAGGGCCATGCCTTTGAGGCTAGAATATATGCAGAAGATCCTGACAATAACTTCATGCCTGGAGCTGGGCCTTTAGTGCACCTCTCCACCCCTCAGGCAGACCTTTGTACCAGGATTGAAACTGGAGTGCGTCAAGGTAAAGTGAAATAAAACAAAAAGTCTCAGTCTTTTTTTAAGTGTGTTATTATTTGTGGATGGCATCTTTTCCCTGTGTCTTGTGGAAATGTTTTGTATGTTTTAGCATAAAGGACTTAATTTATTTCTCATTAATCTTTATTTTTCTTTCTGGAATATTTTTAAAGAATAACTAGTATTTTTAAACAATGCGCCCTTTTTAAACATATAGCAGTACTTGTTCAAATCTAAATAAACAATTTGTGTGTACTGTTTTATATTTTTACTCTGCCTAGTTCTAAAAGTGATTTAAGGTCACTGATACCTGCTATGGCGAACAACTTCTAACCTTCAAGGGACTTGACATCAAGCTGAAGAATTAATATATCACCTTAGTGCAAACTAAACAATAATAAAAGAAATAAAAAGAAGTAAAAAAATAATAACCGTGCAAGAGCTACCACAGTTCAGCATATGATTAATAACAATGGTCGTAACAATTATTTAGCATTTACTATGTGCTATGGACACTGTTCTAGGTGACTTTTTTATACAGGCTCCTTTAACCATGAGAACTACCCTGTGAGTAGTTATAGTGTTATTATCATCCCCATCTTCCAGATGAGGAAACTAGGGCACAAAGAAGTTAAGTGACTTGACCAAGGTCACCCTTGGAGCCAAGATTCAGACCCAGTCTTTCTGGCTCCAGAGGCCATGCTCTGAGCTACTACTACCTTGACTTTAGTTGCCAGAGAAGTTATGCAGATGTAACTGATGAAAAGCAATTCTCAGGATTAGATGTTATATTAGGCCAGTATGTCCAGGAGCCAGGACACATTCCTAAGAGGAAGTCTGGAGTAGATTTGAGTAGGCAGATTGAAGAGCATATAGAAAAGCGAAAAAAGGAGAAATTAACTAAAGGTGTGTTTGAAGAACCGTAAGAAAATAATGTGGCTGGAGAAACGAATTCAGGATGGTGAATAGTTGGAGATGCAGGTAGAAATACAGGTTGAGAGCAAATCACACAGGGTCTTAGAAGCCAAAATGAGGATAGGGCTTCTTGATGACACATAATTGGCAGAATTTTAAGAGCTCTGGCTAAACCGCAGCAATATTTGATCGTAAATTTTTTAACTTAACAGTAGAACATTTTAGAGAGAAAAGAGAACAGTTGCAATAGAAAAGAAAATCTGTAGGGCAAGCAAAACTTGCAGTGTAATTTAATAAAGGTGCTCCAAGGATAACAAGAGGTGTAATTCTGAGAAGAACTCCCAGGTTCACATCTTAGCGCTGAGAGGATAATCTATTCTAAGAAATTTACCCAACCCTCCTCTTCTGTGTTCCCTGAGCCTCTTGTGTATTCATTGGGCACTTTTCTTATTATATTATTTTACAGTAACCTTTTATTCCTTGGCTAGTTTTCCCATTATATTGTAAGTTTCTTAAGGGAGAGACTGTGACTTCCATGTTATCTTGCTCAAGGCTGAGCCTAGAAGGTGTTCAGTATGTGTTGGTGAGTGCTGAGCTGGGTAGGTGGGTGGATGATGGATAAGGGAGTGTTATCTAACTCCTTGATATTATAGATGAAGCCCCTGAGGTTCAGAGGGGTCAAGTGACCTGCCAAAAATCACACAATGGTCCTAGAACAGTATTGTTGATAACACACCACATCCTTTTGACTTGAACCATTTCTAACCAGTGAGATGCACGTGGTTCAGATTTTTTTTTTTTTTTAAACTATTCCAGCCATCAGCTTGGGTGGCACAGGCTGGCTTACAACTGGGTCTTCATGTGCATGGCCCTGAACTTCGGGGCTGCATAGTTCAGATTCTTGTTCTCTAAGACTTTCATAGCAGTGATGGCTGCTATTTATCGGTTCTGCCAGGTATGGCACTTGTCCTTTTTATTGTCAGTCCTCCTAAGAACCCTACAGGATAGTGGGATTATTATCTGGATTTTTCTCAATGAGGAGATTGAGGGGTGGAGGGAAGGGAAGGCTAAGGGCAGAAGGGATTGTGACAGGACAGGGAGAGGCAGTTTGCGCTGACTTCCAAAATGAGAAGGGAAAACCAGGTGCAGAGGAAGAGAGGATGAGGACAGCCAGTCTGTGTGATATTGGATCACTGCCTTAGGTGCTCTCGGACAGCCATACTTTCCTTCGACTTGCGGTAAGTTTTTAAAGCCCTGTGAGCCTCAGTTCCTCATGAATAAAACTGTGGTAACAACTACCATGCAAGAGCTCCTGAGGATTAGGTATGAAGTGAACGTAAAGCCACAGCAGAATGTCTTGCATGTCATATTTTATCGTTTTAAGTTTGGACTTAAAGTGGCTACTGTGGTTTTTCAATTACAGGAGATGAAGTGTCAGTGCATTACGACCCCATGATTGCGAAACTGGTTGTATGGGCTGCAGATCGCCAGGCGGCTTTAACGAAACTGAGATACAGCCTTCGTCAGTACAATGTGAGTGACCTGGGGCCATGTTAGGGACCTTATGATCTCTTTATCTCCATCGTCAAGTATGTCTGTCACAATTGGCCATCCTTTGTCCCTGTCAGCTTATTTCCACCGATGTGTCAGGAACAAAATGATTTCACATTCCCATGGGTCAAAATAGAGTTTAAGGACTTCTTGATTCAGCTAGAAAAGAAAAATAGCAGCACTAAAACTATTAATGTCAGTGTTATACTTCAGTGAAATCTGATATGAAATTCATATTCATCCTGTAGATAAGCCCAACTACACAAGTGTGGCCTACAGTCTGGTATTATTTTCTCCAAAGGAAAATAATTATGTTCAGTTTTATCCGTTTGACAGAGTTTGATGCTTTTCAGTAGCACATAGATTTCCTTGGTGCAGTAAGCCCCAGACCACACTGATATAGCTTCATAGAAGGAATTCTTGGTAACCCATGATATCCAGATTGTTATATGTCATTAATTTGACCTAACCTCTGATCTCTGTAGCTCCAACCACACTGGTCTCCTTGCCATTCCTTAGACATACCCAGCATGGAACCATGTGTTCCTATTCTCTCTTCCAGAATGTTCTTTCCCTACATGATCACAGAACTCCCTTCTCAGAATCCTCAGCTCCTGCGCACCTCAGAGGCCTTCCCAGGCTGCTCCATTTTTTTTAATTGAAGTATAATTGGTATACAATGTTATATTAGTTTTACACATACAGCATAGTGATTCAGTTCTATACCTTACACAGTGCTCACCACAGTAAGTATAGTTACCATCTGTCACCAAAGGTATTACAATATTATTGGCTGTATTCCCTATATGGTACTTTTCATCCCTGTGCCTTAACTTACTTTATAGCCAGAAGTTTGTACCTCCTAATCCCATTCATCTATTTACCTTCTCCCTTCACGACCTTCCCTTGTGGCAACTACCAGGTCCCTGTTTATGAGTTCATTTCTGTTGTTTGTTTTGTGGTTTAGATTCCACAACGTAGGTGACATCATATGGTATTTTCTTTGTCTCACTTGTTTCACTTAGTATAATACCCTCTGAATCCATCCATGTTGATACAAATGGCAAGATTTCATTCTTTTTTTTTTTTTTTTTAGTTTATTTATTTATTTTGAGTGAGATAGAACATGAGCAGGAGAAGAGCAGAGGGAGAGGGAGAAAGAGAATCCCAAGTAGGCTCCATGCTGTCAGTGCAGATCCTGACGTGGGGCTCGAGCCATGAAGCTGCAAGGTCATGACCTGAGCCGAAACCAAGAGTCGATGCTTAACCAATTGAGCCACCCACGTGCCCCAAAGATTTCATTCTTTATTATGGCTGAGTAGTATTCCATCATGTGTATACATCACATCTTCTTTATTCTTCATCTGTTGATAGACACTGAGGTTACTTCCATATCTTGACTATTGTAAATAATACTGTAATAAACATAAGGCTGCATGTATCTTTTCCAATTCATGTTTTCATTTTATATGGGCAAATACCCACTAGTGGAATTACTGGATCATGTGATGTTTCTGTTTTTAATTTTGGGGGAACTTCCATACTGTTTTGCACACTGGCTATACCCATTTCCTTCCTAACAACAGTACACAAGTGTTCCCTTTTCTCCACGTCCTCACCCACATTTGTTATTTACTGTCTTTTTGATACTAGCCTTTGTGACTTGTGTCAAATGATATCTCATTGTGGTTTTGATTTGCACTTCCCTGGTAATGAGTGATGTTGAGCATCTTTCCATATGTCTGTTAGCCATTTGTATGGCTTCTTTGGAAAAAAATAAATGTTCAGGTCCTCTGCCCACTTTTTAATTGGATTATTAGTTTTTTTGGTGTTGAGTTGTAGGAGTTCTTTATAGATTTTGGGTACTAATCCCTTGTCATACATATCATTTGCAACTATCTTCTCCCTTTCAGTAGGTTACCTTTTCATTTTGTTGATGGTTTTTTTCACTGTACAAAGGCTTTTTAGTTCGGTATAGTCCCAATAGTTTATTTTTGCTTCTGTTTTCCTTGTGTTAGGAGACATGTCCGTAAATATGTTGCAAAGGCTGACATCCAAGAGATTACTGCCTATGTTTTCTTTTAGGAGTTTTATTGTTTCAGGTCTTACATTTAGGTCTTTAATCCATTTTGAGTTTATTTTTGTGTGTAGTATGAGAAAGTGGTCCAGTTTCATTCTTTTGCATGTAGCTGTCCTGTTTTCCCAACATCAATTACTGAAAAGATGGTCTTTTCCCTACTGTATATTCTTGCCTCCTTTGTCATAGATTAATTGATCATATGAGTGTGGGTTTCTTTTCACTTGTTCCATTGATCTTTGTTTCTCTTTTTATGCCAGTCTACCATACTATTTTTATTAGGACAGCTTTGTGGGATAGCTTGAAACCAGGCAATCTTATTTAAAATAGGGCCCTTTGCTGTTTTCGATCCCCTTAACCAGCCTTATTTTTCTTCATATGGCCTGATGTCATATTAGATATTTGTTTATAGATATTGTTTCTTACCTGTCCTAGAATGTCAGCTTTGTGAGGTTTTGTTCTTCATCATGTCCCCAGTACCTGGAGCAGAGCCTGGCACCTAAAAGGTGCTCAGTAAATGGCTATTAAATGAATATACGAAAGGACCCAAGTCTCAGATAGCTGGTTTTACCCTTGATCCCATTTATTGGGTGGATCTAGGTTCAATTTATACATTTTTATTTTTATATCAGTGTGTAAAATTTGGATTTTAGTGTTGGAAGGAAGCTCCTTTGAGGTCATTTTAATCCCTGTCCCCTCCTTAGTATAGAAATCATATGCTCTGTTTGCAGTTTTCCTATTTTGTGGGAGCGTTCTGAGCAGCAAGTCTTCAATATCTTGCAAATAAATCTTGTAAGTTTCTTAACATTTATCACTTACGTAGCCTGAGATAATTAAATGTCTCCACACTACCTACCCTAACATCATCTCTTATGTCCTCTTTATCATAAAGAATAAAATGTAGTTTACTACTTTTAAAATGTATTGTGGAGCACCTGGGTGGCTCAGTTGGTTAAGCATCTGAATTCGGCTTAGGTCATGATCTCACAGGGAGATCATAAACTCACTGTGAGTTCAAGCCCCTTGTCAGGCTCTGTGCTGACAGCTCAGCGCCTGGAGCTTGCATTGGATTCTCTGTCTCATTCTTTCTCTGCCCTTCCCCTGCTGTCTCTCTCTTTCTCTCAAAAATAAACATTAAAAAAAATTTTTTTAATGTATTGTAAAATGTAGTGTTAAGCGTTAAGTCCAGATATATAGTGATGGTGAAGTGAGTTTTTGTTTTCTCTTGTTTTCCCTATGAGCTGTCCTATTGCCACGTGGTACCTTAGTAGGTTTTTTATTTTCCTTGAGAGTTGCCCATAGTAGAAAATCCTTAGTACAAAGAGCAGATTTCTATGCCAAATTTCTATGGAAAATGTTGTTTTCCCACTCACTGGGGCCATGGGCTTTATTCTTTTCCTAGATTGTCGGACTACAAACCAACATTGACTTCCTTCTCAGCCTGTCTGGCCACCCAGAGTTTGAGGCTGGGAACGTACACACTGATTTCATACCTCAACACCGCAAAGAACTGTTGCCCAGTCGGAAAGCCACAGCCAAAGAGTTTTTATGCCAGGCAGCTCTGGGTCTCATCCTCAAGGAGAAAGCTATGTCTGATGTTTTCAGAATTCAGTCACAAGGTATGGAATGCTTTTCTCTTTCTTCTGCTTGTCAAGATTTTATGAATAATCACTGGAAGTGCTTTTCTTTCTTTATGACATTCTTGTGTCCCTTTTCTTCTCTCAGTGATTGACACCGTCCTCTGCTAATGTGTTTTTTTAATATGAAGTAGAGTAGATTCACATATCATGGATGTGCCCATAAACACTTTTTAACCCGTTAAATATAACTTAACTAATTGCCTAACAATGTTGAGTTGGGGATCTTTTTTTAACCAAATGCTAGTTCTTCTTGTACCCTGTGCCGACCCTCTTCCGAAGCCTTTTTAGTTCACTGCTCCTCGAGGGCCTACTTATTGTGTCCTCTGTACCTGCGGCAACTTCCTTGGTCCAGGGAACCCAGGGACTAAAGACAGAGCACTGGGGACTCTCAGATGCCCTTTGCTTACCTGTAATTTATTGTTGAGTTATTTCCTCTTCTCCTTTTCCATTCTGTGATCAAATTTCTGACTAACTGGAGACCTAGGCCCTTCCTCCAGTCAGAGAATCTGAGCACAGAAAGGACTATGGTAGAGATTCATCCTGGTTGCTGCACACACACATCTCTGCTTCAGCTCCCCCACTACGTTGTTGCCCAACCTCTCCCTAACGCTTCAGAAAGCTAGAAATTCATAACGAAAACTCATTAGCTTATTACAGTTTCAGTCAGTTCTCCATTCAAATGTTCTTCCCTCTAAATGGAGCAAAATCTGAGCTCTCCCAAACTTGCCCCAGAATATTTACTTTAGGCTAACTCTGACCCTTGAAGCAAACAGGGAAAATAAAATTAATCCATTTATCTCTTCCTTATTTTTAGGATTATTATATTATTATAGGATTTTATTATTAGGACCTATAATTTCTAGATTCATTCAAGAAAGTTATATCGAGAGCTTAAAATATGTAACTACATCTTTAAGAGATGTGTGCTCTATTCCCATTTTGTTCTTTTACACTAAATGAAATGCCTCTAAATATGCCCATATGATGTTCGTAAGCCTGAACATAGCATTGTTACAGTCAAGCATCCTCGACTCTCTTCTTGCTTTTCTATAATGTATACTGGCACACGCATGAGCTTCAGAATAAATTGCTTCAGTTCAGCTATGCTGTACTGTGGTGGATATTGTCCAACAGAAGATGAACACACACACCTGTGGGCGAAACGAGTGACGCAAAAAGAGGCTAAGTGAAAGAAAAGTAGTGAGTGGTGGAGACTTTGGTGACCTGGAATGCATTTCCCCAAGAAGGGGAGATCACTGTGTGGCTTGTGCCCCCAGAGGAAGAGAGCTTGGGCCGCAAATACTCTGATTTTCCAGAGAAGCTAGAATTTTTCATATGACATTTCCTGAGATGTAAATGAAAGTATCTAATTTAAATTTAAAGCAATAGGAAGAACAAAGAAGACACATTTGAGCTGCCAGTGTAGGACAGGTGTTTTATGTTTTCTTTTGAAAGATATGAAGTCAGGCTTGGTGTTTGTAAATTTATTGTTGAATTTTAATTTTTTTCTAGATCAGTACTCCCCTTTTGCATCCAGCAGTGGGAGAAGACTGAATATCTGTTACACCAGAAACATAACTCTTAGGGATGGTAAAAACAGTAAGTAATGTTTTATTAAAAGAGAAATGTGCTTTGTAGAAAAAATCACATTTATCTGGAAGAAAAGGATTCAGCCAAGCCATGATTGGTCAATTACATTTTTTAAGCTCCCAGCCCTAACCATTGGAAGGAATAGTAGAGTCGATTGGCTCGGGTGGTACATTAGTAATATTTTTCTTCTTCATACTTTTTCTGTATTTGTAAATATTTGAAAAATATGTCATAAAATATGCATAGCAAAATGACTAAAATGAAATAGGCCAAGATGTTAGTGAGGTTACCATTGGGTAGTGGGATTCGAGGTGATTTCTCTACCCACCCCCCATCGTCCTTCTTTGTACTTTCTTTGCTTTGCAATTTTTCTTCAGCAAAATGTACTACTTTTAAATAAGAAAAACAATATCCAAAACTACTCAAAGGGGGAGGATTACCCACCACTCAGACATTGTTTCAGATGGACGGGGCTTACTAAGGAGCTATGACTTATTAAGTGCCTGATCACATGTAAATTTTTATCTTCATTATAATTAAGGGGGAGTCCCTATCATACTCATGTATGGCTGATGAAACAGGCAAAGAAGGTGAAGGAACTTACTCAAGGCTAGTGAGATTGACATCCAGCCTTCCTGACCTTGCCTCCTGTGCTATTTTTATTTTTCTAGTGGAAAATTGATTTTTGACTGCACACTAATTTGAGCAGGCTGAGGGTGGGACTGATTTATTGTAATTGAAGCCAGGACAGGGAAACATCTAAAATTTTAAACTTTTTATAAATCTGTGACTAGAACAATGTACCAGAGGGATCAGAATCCCATGATAGCAGTATCCTTTCTGCTGCCAGACAGTTTGCGTGGGAAGCTGGATGGGTGCAGAGTCAGAGCTGGGAGAGCTTGTTAACCTTGAATATGAGGTGTTGTTGAACTGTGAATGCTCCATTATAAAAATGTGCCTACAGGTGGAACAGAATCCTCTTGCTAGCTCATGAGAACACCCTCTTGCCCCACCCCACCTCGAGACAAAGTAGAATCTTCTTTATCTCAACTCTGTGTAGACATCCACTCAGTTTTTAGCAAATCCTTTTTCATCTAAGTTGATTGGGTTAAAGCTCTTGAGATATTTTTTCATCCTGAACCTAGATGGGCATTACCTTACATGTATTGAGTACATGGAAAGAAAGTTTACAGAGATCCACTAGTATCTACTAATACCCATTTTATACTAGTGTATTTATTCATTTCATCCTAAAAAAACAGACCCTCCAAAATTAGATATTATCTTACTCTAGACTTCTATATACTGAATGTAAATATCAGCAGCAGTAAAGTTTCAAGTGACCTCTGCAACCTAAATTAAACATACTTGTGATTAAAATTCAGATGAGCACACTGTGTTATGTGGTATGGATTTTCACTGAAGCACTTAGCAGTGTTTTGAACTATGCTGCATTTCTTGGAAATTTTTAAATTTTTAAATTAAAAAATAAAACATTATTGAAAACCAACATGATTGCTGTTCACTACATCACAATCAGCAATAACTCAGGCCTGAATGTAATAGTTTTCAGAAATGTTCTGGTTGGTCTCTAATAAATGCTAATTAACAATAACCATGACTGAATAAATGAGTACACCAAACAGGAAGTCTTAAGGGCCCAGAAGCATTTATGAATCTAAAGTAGAACTAATTCTTAATGATCTCAGAATGACCAAGTATTTTAAATACTTAAGGCTTGAAAAATATTTTTACTTTGTTGCTAGTGGCCATGCTTCACAGAACGCTGCCCTACCCTCAATAGTAACAATAATAGCTAAGATTTATTGAGCTTTTGGTATATTCAGGTATTAAGTGCTTTCCATGGATTATTTAATTTCCATTTTCAGAACAGGCCAATGAAATTGGTATTATTATTAATGTCAACTTTATAAATGGGGAACCAGAGCTTAGAGAGACTAATAATTTTCTTAAAATCATACCAAAAGTAATAGGTGGAGCCAGAATTTGAACCCACGCTCCAGGGTATATGCACTTATCTAACACTGCAGCATGCTAACCTTCCATACCTTATTAAATATATTAGAGGATGGGATACCTGGCTGGTTCAGTGAGTAGAGCATTTGACTTGATCTTGGGGTCATGAGTCCAAGCCCCATGTTGGGCATAGAGCTTACTCAAAATTAATTAATTGATTTAAAAAATAGATAAGAGGATATTTAAGGTTCTCTTTTGGAGGTCTAGAGATAACTAGGAGAGGGAAGAATAAGTTCATTTGCCCTATAATATATGAACGAATTTATTCTCTTTGATGTAATTGTAAATGGGATTGTTTTCTTTATTTCCCTTTCTGCTATTTTATTATTAGTAAATAGAAATGCAATAGGGGGCACCTGGGTGGCCCAGTCGGTTAAGCCACCAACTATTGATTTTGGCTTAGGTCATGATCTCACAGTTTGTGAGTTTGAGGCCCTCCTCGAGCTCCATGCGGACAGCAAGGAGCCTGCTTGGGGTTCTGTCTTTGCCCCTCCCCTGCTTATGCGCTCACTCTCTCTCTCTCTCTCTTCCTCTCAAAATAAATAAATGAAACTTAAAAAAAATTCAACCGATTTTTGTGTATTGATTTTGTATCTTGAAACTTTTCCCTATTTATTAGATCTAATAGTTTTTTGGTAGTCTTCAGGATTTTCTATATATAGTATCATATTATCTGCAAATAATGACAGTTTTACTTCTTCCTTATCAGTTGAATACCGTTTATTTATTTTCTTGTCTGATTGGTGTGGCTAGGACTTCCAGTACTGTATTGAATAAAAGCGGTGGAGTGGACATCCTTGTCTTATTCTTGACCTAAGAGGAAAGCTTTCAGCTTTTTATCATTGAGTATGATATTAGCTGTGGGTTATCAAGAGATGAATGGATAAAGAAGATGTGGTATATGTACACAGTAAAATATTAGTCATAAGAAAGAATGAAAATCTTGTCATTTGTGATAACATAGATGGACCTAGATGGTATTATGCTAAGTGAAATAAGCCAGAGAAAGACAAATACCATATGATTTCACTTATATGTGGAATCTAAAAAAACAAGTGAATAAACAACAACAAAGAGAGAAACAGACTCATAAATACAGAGAACAAACTAGTGATTGCTAGTGATTGCTAGGATGAGGGTGAATGAAATGGTGAGGGGGATTAAGAGGTGTAAACTTCCAGTTATAAAACAAGTAAGTCACAGGAATGAAGAGTACAGGATAGGGAATATGGTCAATAATATCGTGATACACTTATCATGGTAAGCATTTCATAATGTATATAATTGCTGAATCACTATGTTGTATACACAAAACTAATTTAAAAGTATGTCAACTATAATTCAAATTTTTAAAAAGAATTTAGAGTTTTCCTGGTAATGTGTTTGCTGTGATTCTGTTAGCATTTATGTCAGCTAAATGACTTTACATATTTCATAAGTTGAAAAAAAAACTAATCTGGTGTAAGTGGGTGTATTTTCTCTTAAGAAGGATATTGACAAGACATGGGGAAGTTTTATTTACTCATATGTTCATTACAAAGCTTTTGAAAAAATAGATGTTCTGAGTAATGTGAAGAAGAGAAAAAAAGATGTCTTTGTCCCTACTTTTCTCCCTTAAGGAATTACCATGTGACGAAGGAAAAGTTAGTGTGTTGGGAAGATGGGCGGTGCACTGGTTCATAATGCAGACCCTCGAATTAGACTGTTACGGGTTTGAATTCTGGCTCCTCTGTTGTCTGTGACCCTTGGGCAAGTGTCACACTCTCTCTAAGCATCAAGTGTCCTCAGCCATAAATGGGAATGGTAGTGGTAATTACTTCCTTGGGTTGTTGTGGATATTAAATGAGACAACACATGGAAAGATCATTGTATGGCAGATAGCAAGTGGTCAGTAAACATTAGCTGCTGTCATTATCATCATCATCATCATCATCATCGTCATTATCAAACTTGCTACTATTGAAAGACAAAGTGCATATGTATGTCACATGTTAATAAAAAAAGGTTGGAAAAACAAATTTTATAAGTTGGTTGCAGAACAGCATGTATAAGAATATATTATTTTTATAAAAGAAAAATACTAGTTTGTGCATTTAAAAAAATTTGAAGGGACTCATGTGTTAAAAGAGTTTAATAGTAGTTACATCTGGGCAATAGAGAGGACTTTCACATTTTACTTGATGTACTTCAGTATTTGACTTTTGTGAACAGTTTTATTTTTGCAATTTTTTAAAAACTACTGATAAAGAGACAGATCATTCCGTCATAAAACTGGATGAGGAAAGAATCATAATGGTATTTTATATGCAAGAGTCTATCTGAACAGAGAACAAATTCATTCCACGTAGACAGACTTTTCCCAAAGACCATGAATGAGCACGATGTGAAAAGGGGTGAGGTTTCAGTTGGTGTGGCTGGGACCGGTGACACAGTGAAGGAGGAGCAGAGCAAAGAGGCACAGTAAGAAGAAGGCTGGAGGCACATATGGAGAATATAAATTGGCCCATTTTCCCATTTGGTTGTAATATAGAGCTCTGTGGAAGAACAGTGGGAAATAAGACAGAGTTTCGGGCCTTCAGTACCAGGCCAAGTATTTTGAACATAGAGGAGACGTGCAAGGAAGTATCAGCTGGAAGGTCCCAAGAAGACCTCAGAGTCAGCCAGGCCTGTGCCCATCAGCCTGAATCAGGGTTGAATGATGGGAACAAAAGGAAGAAATGAACAGGACAGATAGGGAAGAATTTGGCAGCTTTGTAGTAGCGAGTGCATGTAGAAAGCAAAGGAGAAGGCATGGATGATGGGTTTTAAACCTAGATGACAAGGAAAATACTAATGCCAGTCATGGAGCTCCCAGGGCGAGAGGGAATGCAGGCAGAGTGGGGACATGATTTGATTTATTGGACCCACCATGTTCACTTTAAGGTTATGATAGAGCATCCAGCTGGGAATGACTAATCAGAGTTCTGGAGAAGGAAGGTCAGAGAGCTGGAAATAGATTTGAGCTGGCAGCATCAAAATGGTGGTTAAAGTATCTGGAGTCGATGAAATGACTTTGGTCTGCATTCTCTGCACCACAAAGCTTTTCATTTCCATCTCCTAGGAAAGTCTTTAACCAATTCTGTGTTCACAAAATAATATGAAATCTATATTATATTTGTATGGTCAGTTACAGTTTACAAAGTACTTTCACATTTATTTAATCCTTGTTACATTCTCATACCCATTTAACAGGTCAAAATGGAGCAGAAACTCAGGGCTCCTGAAATTTTAAAGGACAGTCAAAAGCACAGAGGTGATCACACCACAGATGGCAGATTTGGGTCTTAAACGAGAATTTCTCTCTCCCAATTCATTGCATTTCCTATTTTAACACTTTAACTTTTCTTGTTTAGAGAAAAATATCTAAAATATCCTACAACATTAAAAGAGCTAAAACTCCCTTTTTAAAAAAACATTAATCCAGTATAGTTGACATACAGTGGTTTTATTAGTTTCAGATGTATAATATAGTGATCCAACAATTCCATATATTACCCAGTGCTCATCAAGATAAGTGTACTCTTAATCCCCTCCACCTATTTCACCCACCCCCCCTTCCACCTCTCCTCTGGTAACCATCAGTTTGTTCTCTATAGTTAAGAGTCTGCTAAAACTCCAGCTTTTAAAAAACAAGTTTGAAATTCACGTTTATTGGAACTTACCTCTAGATTTTTAAAAAATCTTGTCAGAGAGTTAAAAGATGTTGATATCTCTAACAGCTGGCTATTTTTAGGTTGAAAGAGTTTTTTAGAATCTCAGTCTATGAATTTCTTCTAATTTTTCTTCAATTTTCCCCCCTTTTCCATAAAGATGTAGCCATAGCTGTCACATATAACCATGATGGGTCATACAGCATGCAGGTAAGCCTAACTCGTTTTCTTTTACAGTTTAGAGCTAAATCTGATCTTTCTCATATAGAGGAGGGTCTTTTTTCACATTCTGGTTTCTCCTAAGCCATTGGACTACAGGTTAGGAGAATGTCGTGCTTTTATTTCAGACCAATTTGGGGAAATTACCCCCTCTACAGTTTCTGATTGTCTCCTCAATTTGGCTGTGGTTCCCCTAAGTATGAAAACCTGTAAAAAAAAATAATAATACCATCGAATTAGACACCTGACAAATTTCTGAAGTATGTGCATGTATTTACATCTAAAGCAGCCATTCACAAACTTTTTGGTCTCAAAATCCATGGATACCCTTACAAATTATTGAGATTCCTCAGAGCTTTTGTTTGTGTTAATTACATATATTAATACTTACCATTTAGAAAATTTAACAGGATATTTTTATTTCTTACTATTATTTTTAATGTGTATTTTACAAAATTATACATAACATAAAATGTACCATTTTAAACATTTTTTAGTATAAATACATTAACATTGTTGTACAACCATCACCACCTTCCATCTCTTTTCTCCTCTTGCAAAACTGAAACTCTGTACTCGTTTAAACAATAACACTCCATTTGCCCCATTCCCCACCCACCCCCTTAAACCCCTGGCAACCACCAGTCTGCTTTCTGTGTCTTAGGAATTTGACGACTTTAAGTACTTCATATAAATGAAATCATTCAACGTTTGTCCTTTTGTGATTGGCTACTTCACTTAGCATAATGTCTTTAAGGTTCTTCTATGCCATAGTTTATGTCCAAGTTTCCTTCCTTTTTAAAGTGGAATGATACTCCATTGCCTCTATATACCACAATTTGTTTATTCATGTATCTCTTGATGGAGACTTGGTTGCTTCCACCTTTTGCCTATTATGAATAATGCTTCTATGTACATGAAGGACAAATATCTCTTTGAGACCCTATTTTCAATCCTTTGGGACATATACCCACAAATAGAATTGCCAGATCGTATATTCATGTTCTATTTTTAAGTTTTTAGAACTACCATACTATTTTCCGTAGGGGCTGCCCCATTTTACGTTCCTACCAACAGTGTGCAAGGGTTCCCTTTTCTCCACATCCTCATCAACATTTATTTCTGGGTTTTTTCTTTTCTTTTTTGTAATAGCCATCCTAATGGGTGTGAAGTGTTATCTCACTGGTTTTGATTTGCATTTCCATAACGAATAATGATGTTGAGCATATTTTCATATGCTAATTGTCCATATATTCTTTGGAGAAGTGTCTATTCATGTCCTTTGCCTTTTTAAAATCAGGTTGGTTTTTTTGTTGTTGACTTGTAGGATAAACTGAGAAAATTTAATACCTAAGATTACACAAGCACATGTTCATTAGCTATCAGAGTAACAGTATTACATGTCCTACAGTCTCTAAAAAATCCCACTGTATATTCATGAGAGAATGAGGATAAAAAAGGCAAATACCATTAGTATTATTATAAAGTAGTTTGACTTTGTGGACCCCAAGAAGAGTCTTGGGGACCACGAGGGATCCACAGGTCATACTGTGAGAATCTCTAGTCAAAATGTTTATGATAGCTCTCAATTAAAAGAGCTGATTACACTGACAAAATGAAATGCTGAAAAGGTTAAAAAAAACAATATGAGAACTCAACCAAATTCCTATATATTAAGGTACAAAGTCAGAGACTAGAATAAATCATTTTTAATATGATCCAAGCCAATACCATTTTCTTTCTTTTTTTTAAAGTTTTTTTTTTTTTTTTTGAGAGAGAGAGAGTGTGTGTGAGTGAGAAAGAGATAGAGAGAGGAGACACAGAATCCAAAGCAGGCTCCAGGCTCTGAACTGTCAGTACAGAACCCAGCGCAGGGCTCGAACTCACAGACTGCGAGATCATGACCTGAGCTGAAGTCAGATGCTTAACTGACTGAGCCACCCAGGCACCCTTGAGATAACATTTTTTTAAACTGAGATTCAGAAAAACTAGGGAGTCTATATATGAGAGTTGTAACTGATATTCGTACCACTGGTCTGGGGACCCCTTCATATCACTTGGTAGTTAACTCCAGGTTTGTTCTAATCTGCTCATTGAACTACATTCACAAATTTAGAAAGTGCTTGTGTAAATCTTTAAACAAAACTGTTTCCCATCTAACCTTTATGTCCTGAGAATTTCACAAACACTCACATGGCTGTTTTAGTAGGTTACAAGGCACAGTAAAATGTCATATTTAACTTAGGATAGATGAGAAGCAGCATATAAATACTGCATTGTAACCTATTTCACTTTAGCCTACATAGTATATTTGAAAAGAATAGCCACAGGACTTTGATAGGAACCTCATGGGAATTGAAATGAAAAATAGAGAAGATTTAAGACTTCCTGTGTAGAGGAATTTTTTTTCTTGGGTGTATATGTGAGAAAACATTTTTTTAAAACAGAAAGGTTTCATGTCCTTTTGTCAGCTTCCTTGAAAGATCAAGTGTGAAATCTGTTTCTTAGCACTTTCTCTTCAAGTGTGAAAACTGTGGCTGGTCTCCAGCTAGTTTATCTTCTTAACTCATAACTGAAACCCATGAATTTTATCTGCCTGTTGGGGAGATAAAAGATACACCATCTAATTAGGTGGTTCTGGCTTTTTTCTTTACTGATATTGACATAGTAAAAGCAAATTTGACTTCAGGTACTCAGAAATGAATACTTAACATGTAATATAATCAACCAAGTTTTGATAATTTTACTTGATTTGATTTGCATTTCTATTTCACGTTTTTATTGTTACTAACATTTATCTGTAGCATTATGGTGCTGTAGATATGTTATCTTTTTCTTTTAATTATCTTACTGCTCTTTTTATGTAGAGTACTTTGTTTATGAAGCTTAGGGGCAAAGTTCCTACAGGGCTTTTAAAAAAAAATTCACCTGTTACCTTTTGAAACTGTTAATAGTAAAGAATTGATTCTGATTTTATTAATTCTGTAGGGTTATTTTTATTTTAAGGATCTTATTTTTGTTTTTTGTTTTTTTTCAGATTCAAGATAAAACTTTCCAAGTCCTTGGTGAGCTTTGTAATGAGGGAGACTGCACTTACCTGAAATGTTCTGTTAATGGAGTTGCTAGCAAAACTAAGCTAATTATCCTGGAAAACACTATTTACCTATTTTCCATGGTAATGTCTCTTTTTTTATAATAACACTGTTGAGGTTTGGGAGAAAATTGCTTGACCGGAGGCATCTCACTAAAAGATTAGAAAGACCCTGCTTCCTTCCATCACTGCTGTGACCTTTCCTCTGTGTTCCCTTCTCCACTGTTTTTCTTTGCCATATTCTTGCCTTCCCTAGTTCTTTTGTCCACACAAGTTCTCCCTGATAGACACATATCCATTTTATGCCTTTAATTCTGAAACATGCCCTTACACCCTTCTTGTTAGTATATCGCTGCCCAGTGGGCAATATTCTCTCCAGGATTTGATGCCTGAGTCCTTTGCCCAACCACTGTCCTCCTGGCACTTGGAATTCTGGGGATTTGGGAGGAGGTGACCCATGAGAGTGAGTCTGTGAACCCGATATTCTTGTGAGGATGGTGGGCAGTCAGAAGGTAGTAGGGGTTAATGGTAGTGTGTTGGCAGTCAAAGAATGGTTGATGATTGAGACAGGGTTGGCATACCTTTGGACAGGAGCTTATTTCCTGACTCATTGCTCTCATTTAGGAGCCTGCTGCGTGATGAACCCATAGTTTCTGCATGGGCAGAAAGAAAAGGCATTATCAAATACACTGTGTCCTCCTCAGAGTCTTCTCACATTTGAAAAATATCTTACAGATCATAGTCCTTTATATTCCAGTATTAAACTACTGTATACAGAGTCAAGGATGATTTCACTTTACTAGGATTCCTTTCCATAGTTATTGCTGAAACAATATGGTGGTGGAGGCAGTATGGTAGAGGGGTGATGAGTAGGAGTTCTGGAATGTGAAGCTGCTTTGGTTCAAATCCTGACTGTACCTCTGAGCAGCTGTGTGACCTAGGGCAAGTTAAACTCCCTGGCTTCGGTTCCCCCATCTATAAACAGGAATAATAACAGTCCCTCCTTTCCTCATAAACTTGTCGTGATGATTAATGAAATTAATTATATATATATATATATAACTGTTAAGAACAGTTCCTGGCTTAGTCTAAACACTTGATAGTGGCTAAACACAAAATGGCTACCAGATAGTGGCTATTTTTTATCAACAGTTATGTACATTAATTCCTTTAATCCTCTTGTGAGTATGATGCCATTACTCCTTTATAATGGGAAACCAAGACTGAGAGGACTTTAGTAATTGCTTAAGGTCACAAAGCTAGATTAGAATCCTGGTATTAAAGATTTAACAAAGAGCTTGGAAACAGTCATTACCTCAGGAATATTAATTAAACTACAGTGATTTGATCTTGATTTCATTTCAAGTTTGTCTTCTGTTTATAGGAGGGAAGTACTCAGATTGACATTCCAGTCCCCAAATACTTGTCTTCAATGAGCTCAGATGGAACTCAGGAAGGTGCCATAGCTCCTATGACTGGTACCATTGAAAAGGTAATCATGTGAATGTATATAGAATGATGTTCAGTAAGGCCCAGTAAATGTCTCCATTGAACTTAGTCATATATATTATTTTTCCCTCTCCAATCATTCTCATTGGAAAGTATCCTATTGAAGAAAACAAGAGACTGAAGTACCTGGCTGGCTTAGTCGGTAGAGCATGTGACTCTTGAACTTGGGGTTGTAAGTTCAAGCCCCATGTTGGGTGTAAAGATTACTTAAAAATAAAATCTTTAGGGGCATCTGGGTGGCTCAGTCTGTTAAGCCTTTGACTCTTGATTTCATCTCAGGTCATGATTTCATGGTTCATGGGATCGAGCCTAGCATCAGGCTCTGCACTAACAGCATCCGGCCTGCTTGGAATTCTCTCTCTCTCTCTCTCTGTCCCTCTCCTGTGTGCACACTCTCCCTCAAAATAAATAAATAAACATTTTTTAAAAATAAAATAAACTCTTGGGGTGCCTGGGTGGCTCAGTTGGTTAAGCATCTGACTCGATTTCACCTCAGATCATGATCTCACAATCATGAGATTGAGCCCCGCATCAGGCTCCATGCTGAGTGTGGCCCTCTTCCTCTGGCCCTCCCCTGCTCGCTCACTCTATAAAGGACGGACGGACGGAAGGAAGGAAGGAAGGAAGGAAGGGGAGGGAGGAAGGGAGGGAAAGGAAGGAAGGAAGAGAAAGAAAGGAAGTCTTAAAAAAAACAAGAGACTATACGATAGATTGAAGTTCTATGTTCAGGCTTCAGTGAAAATACCCATTTACCTAATTTATGATACTGTTATTTTTGAAAGTGGAAATTTCCATCAAAGTATAAATAATCTAAATTTGTCTTTTATGATTAAAATGGAGCATTCACCAAGCATTACCCAAAGGGCTATTTTTTAATGTCAAATTTAACACAAATAATTTATCATTAAATAACATTTTTTTTCCAATGTACATAACTACATGTGTGTTAAAAGAAAATTTGAAAGGCTAGTACTGGTGAAGAACAACGAAGTTTGGTGTTGAATGCTATATATATTCAGAATTAAGATCCATGCTGAAATAACTTCAAATGGTGGTAGATCAATTGTCTCTTTTTTATACACTTGAATATAGTAGAGTTCCTTTAAATGCATCTAAGTCATAAAACTTCAACTCTATATTGTTGGTACGCAAAAAAAAAAAAAAAAAGAAGAAAAAGGAAATAACTATTTAAGCACTGAACGTGATTGCACCCCCTGTTCCCCTCTGCACACGTTTGCCCCAGAGGGAGTATGAGCTCAGAGACTTAGGTCTGCCTTTAGCTCACTAAGTCTTAGTTCCCATGTATATTCCAAAATGTAGACATCCCTGTACATCTATAGGGGAAAAAAAGCACATTTTCCCTATAGCTGCCCCCTAGACCATTGATTTCATCAAGCATTGCTATAGCATCACCCAGCATTGGGTGATTTGGGGGCTTTCCGAAGTGTTTCTCATTTTTCACAATTTTTGCTCTACACATTGACTGTGGAACTTATCTCCACTGTGTGATGTTTCCAAAAACTCCTTGATAACCATGTTAACTAAGAAGATGATGAGACCATATGGGATATATGAGTTCACTTATATATGTAAAAAGGAAAATAGAGGGTTTTTTTTCCCAGGGTTGCCAATGATTTTAATTCTTTCACATGAAGATAGTCTATACATTTACCATACAGGGCACTCAAAACTTGGAGCACTATCCTAGACTACCTATAAAATCTTGAAAACCAGGCATGACCCGCTACCCCGCCCATGACATTAAGTGTATTGCTTCTTCCCTGTTAGTGGTATGTCTTGTCTATACATTCATGAAAACACAAAAGGACCTCGAAATATATAAAGCATATCCATCTGATTCAAGGAAAACTAGATGGTTTGGGGGTAGGGGAAAGGAGCTAAGCAGTGCTCCCCACTGACAAGAGGGCCAGCAATGCAAGATTGATCTGTAGGTCTCTGATTTGCACCTGTACACCTGTGTTTGACAGATAAGACAACCAGATAAACCCATACTTCTACTGTGTACATTTATACACCAACTCTGTGGACCACGAGGGACCTCTGTTTTTAAATTTATTTTTTAATGTTTATTTATTTTTGAGAGACAGAGACAGAGCCCGAGTGAGGGAGGGGCGGGGAGAGAGGGAGACACAGAATCCGAAGCAGGCTTCAGGCTCCAAGCTGTCCGCACAGAGTGCAATGTGGGTCTCAAACTCACGAACCACAAGATCATGACCTGAGCCCAAATCGGATGCTTAACTGATTCAGCCACCCAGGCACCCCAGGACCTCTGTGTTTTTAAATATTAACCTGTCACTCTTAATCTCTAGGTATTTGTGAAAGTCGGAGACAAAGTAAAAGCTGGAGATTCTCTAATGGTTATGATTGCCATGAAAATGGAGGTAATGAAATCACAAGTTCACTTGCCAATTAAACTTTGGGAACTATCAGACCTAATTGTTCTTTTGCCTTATTTTGTTAAGTTAATACCATTTTAAATATTAAGAGTCACTGATTGATGAAGGATTAACTGCAGGAAACAAAACAAAAACCATCCTTCTCTTAAATATATTTTCATTTTAATTTTGTGAAACTGCACCTTTCAGTTCTGACGCTGAAACCAAAGAAATTGTCAGTAGCTTAAATTCAGGCAGTCAGCCAGTTGACTGTTAACCACTGATATTTTCTAAGGCCAAACTTAGGATACCAAGCATGAGTATAATGTGAAAACCTCAAACTAGATTAGCTGTTTAGGTTTTTAGAAATTGTAAGCCTGACCACATGTTACAATCATCTGAGGGGGAGAGCTTTGAAAAACTACTTCCCCAGATTGGTTGAACTGGGATCTCCTGGAGTGGGGCCCAAGGATCGGTAGTTTTTAACAGCTTCCCAAGTGAGACTCTACTGTGAAGCATGTTGAGCTTTACCAGCTAGACTAGAGCTTCCCAATTAGTGACCTTGAATGTGTGTCATGTCACACAGACATGTCAAAGTAGTGACTCCTCACAACTGCAAAGCACACCATAAAAATATTATTTTCTCTAGGTGCCATTGCTATAAAAAAGCTTGAGAGACCTCCAAACAGTTGACTTTATTTTTCACTTTTCCTCTCTTGTGCCTTACTATGTGCTCAGCCTTCATTAGTATTACAGCCACGGTCATGTCTTGTGTCCCTGCAGCTTACCATAAAGGCCCCAAAGGACGGCACGATCAAGAAAGTGTTCTACAAAGAAGGTTCTCAGGCCAACAGACACGTTCCTTTAATCGAGTTTGAGGAAGAGGAATCTGACAAAAGAGACACAGAATAAACACCATCAAAGAAATACCCAATTAAGCAGTATCTTAAATATAGTATTTCTGCACCAAAAAGAGAAAGTGCCTTCCTGCTTTTCTCGGACTCTAATAAATAGCAGTTTTACTAAATGATTGTACGATTAGGCTAATCTTTGAGAATCATGTACTTGGGTCACAAACACAATAAATTATCTCAAAATATTTCATACTAATAAATTGAATTATACTTTTTTATTGGAAGCTAATATAGTTTGTTTCTGCCTCAAATTTTATACACTGTAGTGTCTTTTAGGAAGGCGGTAACAACTTGATTAAAAGAGAATGATTGGAAGAGAAAAAGTGGCTTAATTATTTCCCATTTACAATCATGGTTAAAATGGACATATATCAGAGACAGATGCCAATCTGAAACTATGGTTGAGTTGAAAGTAATTTTTCTGGGGTGCCTATCTGGCTCAGTTGGAGGAGCATGCAACTGTTGATCTCAAGGTTGTGAGTTCAAGCCCCATGCTGGACGTAAAGATTACTTAAATAAAAAAAAAAAAACCTAAGGGGCACCTGGGTGGCATAGTCAGTTAAGCGTCTCTTTAATAAAATTTTTTTCAATGTTTACTTATTTTTTGAGAGAGAGGGAGACAGAACACGAGCAGGGGAGGGGCAGAGAGAGAGGGAGACAGAATTGGAAGCAGGCTCCAGGCTCTGAGCTATCGGTGCAGAGCCTGATGCGGAGCTCAGACTCACGAACCAAGAGATCATGACCTGAGCTGAAGTCAGACCCTCAACTAACTGAGCCACCCAGGCACCCCAATTAAGCATCTGACTCTTGATCTCAGCTTGGGTCATAATATCATGGTTTGTGGGTTTGAGCCCCGCGTTGGGCTCTGCACTGATGGTGTGGAGCCTGCTTGGGATTCTGTCTCTCCTCTCTGCCCTTACCCGACTTGTGTGCGCTCACTTTCTCTCTCAAAATAAATAAACTTAGGAAAATTAAAAATAAAACCTAAAAAAAAAGTTATGTGGGAAAACAACCAAATCCAAAATTAATCTATCTCCTGGCTGCCAAGAAAGCAATTCCATTGTGAAGAGAGTGGTGAGGAAGTCTCAAATACTAAAATTGGAAATGCTGAGTTTTCAAATCTGATTAGTTAGAACGTCCATTTTTCCAACATGGCAGCATGAAACTTAATATCCTAAGATATGGGTGGGGGTGAAGACTGATGTCAAGTGACTGGTGCAGAAAATAGGTACTTTAGGGGTTAGAGTGAGGGAGCTTGGTGGACAGGTGTAATCGGGCAGACTTCATAGAGGAAGGAGAACCCAGAGCAGTAGCAGAGAGGGGAACCGGTAGACTAGATATGAAGAAGCAAGGCCTCACTATTGAACAGTAGCAAGGTGTGTTCTACATCCAAGAACAGATCTGCCCAACTGGAGTGGGGGATCCTGGGGGAGGCTATATGACAAAATGTGTGACATTTAGATTGGGGCCAGACTAACTGGCATGGTAGTAGGTTTGGATTTCATCTTGCAGGGGACAGTTATGTTGAGTTATATTTTAGCAGGGAAAATTTGATTTGGAGAAAATTTGGCTAGTAGAGCCCCTTTGAGAAACTTTGACATTATTTCACAAGGTTGAACATCTGCATGCCCTATGACCTAACTTCTAGAAATGCACAAATGCACTTGAGCACCAAGAATGTTCACAGCCACATTACCCATAGCATTGGAAACAATCCCGGCTGGTTGGCAGGAGAAGGGGTAAGCAACTCTGGTATGACACACAGTGGAATACTATGTAACAAAATAAACAGGGTAAGAACATCAACAGGGATGAATCTTGGAATCATAAAGTTAAAGATGATATTTAAAGTATTAGGTATTGGGCCAGGGGTTGAGACAGGTGAGGCATATAGAGGTAGATGCCAGCAACCGCCAGTGCTCTCGTAGGGCTGATGGTTGGTATATTTATCATACGGTTGTGTTTCATATCTAACATGTTACGAATGAACTTTTTATAATTCCAATAGTACTTTTAAAAATTTCATCTGGCAGGGGCGCCTGGGTAGCTCAGTTGATTGGGTGTCTGACTTTGGCCCAGGTCATGATTTCACGGTCTGTGGGTTCAAGCCCTGTGTCGGGCTCTGTGCTGACAGCTTAGAGCCTGGAGCCTGCTTTGGATTCTGTGTCTCCCTCTCTCTCTGCTCCTCCCCCATTCATGCTCTGTCTCTCTCACTTTCTCAAAAATAAATAAAAATTAAAAAAATTTTCATCTGACAGCAATATGCGAGTGGATGGAGGAGAAGACTAGAGTCTGGAAAACTAGGTGGGAAGAAGTTCCTGCAGGTACTTAGGCATGGGGTAAGAAAGGAGAAGGCCATCTCAACCAGCGCTTTTTGAAAACTATATTTTTTGCAGCAGAGGCTTTGCCTCTATCCAAACAAAACTCTAAAAGCGGGGAAAGCCAGGGTGCTCTGGTGGAAATTTGGGGTTGCTATTCCCTTTCAGTGGAACAAGATCGAGCTCTTGATTTCCCCGTTACTTCACTGTGTTGTCAGAGGTAAGAATGTTCACGGAAGGAATTCAAAGCCAGTTTAACTCACATACTGGTGGGATTCTTGGAGATCATCGCCAACTGCGGTGCTGTGTGGACAGAGTTCCTTTGCACATGACTGCCTCTGTTCCTCCTAAGGACAGAGCATGTGCCACACACACACCAGGGCCTCTGGAAACCAAGATGGTAAGAAACGGGTTTTTTTCCCCTGCCCTAACTGGTGGGAAACAGGATCCAGCTGTGTAAAAGAATGTACAATAATTGATAATAGGATATACCTGTACACTAGGTGCCATGGGGGCATGGGGGCCAGGTGAGTGGTGTCATAAATTCTACTTTGGGCTGGGAAGCTGAGGGAGAGGCAGTGACATTTGAACGGGGCTTTGGACTACAGCCACTTGCCAGCGGAGAAAGAAGGTAAGATAAGGCCATTGCAGGGAGAGAGACTAGCAAGGGCTAAGAATAACAGTAAGGCGTGGAAGTGCACACAGTGTTCAGGGCACAGAGCTATCCGGCTTGGGCTGGAGCACAGGGGCGCGGCAGGCGGGGGCTGGGGAAGTGGCTGCCCGGCAGGGGAAGGGCTTTATTCTGGAGGCAGCTGGGAGCCCTGGAGATTTTCAAACAGACATGTTTTTCAAAGCTGTTTCTGTCCACAGTCTGAAGTACAGATTGGAAAGAGGGGAGAGAGTAGAGACAGGGAGTCCAAACGAGGCACAAGATACGGATTCCTGAGCTGGACGGGCCAGGTGGAGAAGACAGAGCTTGGTACACATCTCCAGGACTTAAGAGTAGCTTTTCTTTTGGATAACCTCCATTTGTAAGCCTGGGTCAAAACCGGAGTTGTGTGATTGGAAGAGAGCGGTTTGCGATCTTATCTCCGACAATAGCGTTCTGGATGCATTGTGTTCAGGTCTAGGATAACGAAAGAAACAACAAAGTTAAGGCCCTCATGGCTGCTTTTGAATCACTGACGAGGCCACATAGCATTGTAGTCCAAACAGCCCTGGAAGTTAAAATTCTTGCATTCAGACCCTCCTCTCGCCGCTCGCTGTAGTATCTCTGGCAAAGTCATTTACACTCTCTGAGCTTCATCTATCAATGCGGGCGGCAGCACTACCTCACCGGGTTGTTTTGGAGATTAAATAAGAAAATGTAGAGATTGCCTTCAGCACTGTGCCTAGAACATCATTTACATACAACTGATAGTATTAATTTTTAACTGCTGTTACTGCTCCAGAGCAATTAAGGAGCTGCTCTAAATCCAGCTCAGCTGGTGATCCTTGCAAGCAAAATTCCCAGGTCCTGGAGTGGTGAAAACCCCTACCTGGACATGCATCACTCTATACCCTCTTTTCACTCCCTCCCCTGGCTCTCCCAGTTGTGGAGGAAAAACAGTGAGTTCAGCTGAGGAAGAGACCTCCCTATTTGGCTGCCCCACGGAAGTAGTGACACCCACTCACACGGAGGCTCCACAACTGGCTTCTCTTCTCACCCTTGCACGCTTGTTATTCTTAACCTTCAAATAGTTCTCTTAGGACTATTAGAAGTTGAAATGTGCATCTATGTTCTGTATAAATGTGACACTTGTGGTTAAAATATTTACAGTGTTGATAGTAATACCTTGCACTTCTTGTTGCACCTTTCATCAGGGGATCTCCAAAAGCACTCCTAGATATTCACACTAAGCTTCAAGATACCAGGAAGAAGAAGATGTGATTTAAACTGTGTGGTGAGAGGGGAGGAGATGGATGTCCCCAATTCTTTATTCCAAGCCCAGAGCAGGAAGCCTTGGGTCATTAGTGCCTTCCTGCTAATGACACACTGCTCCCTGAGGGCTGGCTCCAGGGAGCCGAGGCTTTGGGGTAGTGGTTCTACTCCACCAGACTCTAAGTATAGGGCATCCCAGGAGGCTCAGCCCACACTCCATGGCTCTCAAAGTCACAGGCTGGGTGGGAGCAGTCTAACCTATCCACCCCCGCCCCTGTGAATAACCCTAGGTTCCTTCTAGACCAGGGGGTGCCTGGATCATTAGCAGATCATAGCTGATACCAATGATTACCCTGTCGCCCTGACATTTGTCCCCCACATGCTGGATCATGGGAATCAGAATGCCCTGTGCCTCTAACTGGCTCAGACTCCTGCATCGAGTTGCCCCTTAAGCCTCCAAGTCACAGCCCTGATGTAACTCCCTCCCTCCTAAGATGGCTAACATCATTCTTTGTACATACCACCCCTCAATAGCTTTGTGCTAAATCCTTTGTTTAGATTAGAAATAATTCTCACTCCAAATCTACCACCCCTCACCAAAAACAAAACAAAAAACACTACCAACAGCAACAAAAGATAACCTGGGACTTCTCTCTCTTCTCAGTTATTGTTACTCCTTTATCATTACTACCTATGTCATCAAGGCATTGTGGTTTTCCCCCCATTACTGAAAGCAGGTGTCATGTTAACCACAGTTCAGACTGGCATCCCACCTAAGTCTGTTCTGTTGACTATTTGACCCCACTTAGAGCTTCCATTTTTGATGTGCCATTCTAAGTAGCCTGTCCCATCCACAATGTGTAACACTTGCCCTCAACGTCCCTTACTCCTCTGTAGACCAGACCCATCACACACCTTAACCCTGGAGTCATTCCACATTAATACAGTACATCAAACAATTACTGAAGATCTATATGCAAGACAGGTCGTAGGTCTTTAGTTCCTTGGGCATGTAAGTGCCATTAGTATCTTCTCAGATAAGTATTAACATTTGAATAGGTAATACATGCCCATGGTTCAAAATCTAAAAATGTCTTTTAAAAGGTATACAATGAAAATCTCCCTTCTATCCACAGCCCCCTCACCCCTGGCAACATTTAGCCACTATTATTTGTTTGTTGTGTATTCTCCAGTGTTTCTTCATGTGCTCAAAACCAAATACAACTCTATTGTCTAATTTCCTACCTTCTACAGTAAAGATCAAGTTCTGCACTTTGGTTTTGTTATCTAACCATGTGTCTTAGAGATGCTTCCATAACACTATATAGGGAGTTTCCTTATCTGTTTCAGAGCTTCATGGTATTCCATTTGTTCCATTTGTCCCACTAAATGGACATAACTTATTCAACCAGACACGATCTGGTTGAATTTCAACATCAGCAAGGAATTTGTTAATTTCCCGGATTAAACTGTGATGGGGGGTTAGATGGATGGGGGGCAGGCAATGTAGTCTAACTTTTAGAGATTCGTACTTTACAAAAGGACTTTGGACATCTCTGATATTTGGGACAACTTAGCAGGTAGATTCAATGATAGTTTACGTCTTTTAAGACAGAAGGGTAAAATTTTGCCCTTTTTGTGGACTATTGTGGAGACAGATGAAGAGAAAAGATATGATTCATCAAGGCCAATATTTCACTACAAAAACTGAAAGAATTTGTTAATTAATTTTTTAATGTTTATTTATTTTTGAGAGAGAGAGAGTATGTGAGCAGGGGAGGGGCAGAGAGAGAGGGCGACCCAGAATCCGAAGCAGGCTCCAGGCTCTGAGCTGCCAGCACAGAGCCCGACGTGGGGCTCAAACTCAGGAACTGTGAGATCATGACCTGAGCTGATGTCAGCGGCTTAACTGACCCAGCCACCCAGGCACCCCCAAAATTTGTTAATTTAAAGACAATTTCCAGGGGCATCTGGGTGGCTCAGTCGGCTAAGCATTTGACTCTTCATTTCGGCTCAGGTCATGATAGAACGGTTTGTTTTTAAGCCCTGCACGGGGCTCTGTGCTGACAGCACTGAGCCTGCTTGGGATTCTCTCTCTTTCTCTCTCTCTCCCCCCCCCCCCCATCCCACTTCTGCTTGTGTGCATGATCTCTCTCTCTCTCTCTCTTAAAATAAATAAATAAACTTAAAAAAATAAAGACAGTTTCCACAGAGAACAAACTGGTGGTTGTGGGAGTGAAGGGTGGGGGGTAGGCAAATGGGGTGAAGGGAGTGGAAGATACAAGCTCCGAGTTATAGGATAAACGAGTCACAGGAATAAAAAGACACAGCATAAGGAATACCATCAATGATACTGTAACAGCATTGTATAATGACAGATGGTAGCTACACTTGTCGTGAGCATAACATATGAAGTTGTCCAATCACTATGCCATACACCTGAAACTAATGTGTGTCAACTATACTTAAAAGTTTTTTCAAAGGGAATTTTCTCATCAACTCTGCTTTAGATATTTTATTATATTTTTTACAGACTTCTATTTGCTAATGTAATTCTTTCAAAAAATATGACTTACTTGAATGTACAAAAAAGTTAAACACTACACAGTAGAATCTACGTAAGAAACCTTTATGGCCAAAAGAATTTGCCCGTTCTTCAATCAGAATAACATACACACGTGCCCAGAAATCTGATTTTGTTTAAGTGGTTTGATCTCTTAGAGATCAAACAGATCTAAGAACACACAGAAAAATGTATCAACACCTTAATGATGAGTTTTGATTCACAGTTAAAGATTACCTGTGAGTCAAATCAGTATACTCAGATTGATTTGACTGTTGTGTTTCTCCTGGTGTGAAAATCACAAGGAAGCCACATTATAATGACAAGACTTCTCAATAGGCAGAGACCCAGATAAAAGGAGTTTGGTGCATTGTAGAGGATCTAACAATTTGATGCATCTTTCCCCACAAAAAGAATGCATACCAGTGGCTAAAGAGCCCCAAATGGTTGAAATCATGCGACCAGTTTTCTCTCCTGGGATTTCCTACTTTTGTAAGTTTCATTTGCTCACCCCCACTTTATTAACATGTTCTTTCTTTAGATTTATTAACATCACCACTAACTATTCATCCTAAGCTTTCCTAAGGATAGGAATCACCTGGAGTACTTGACAAAAATAGATTTCTGAATAAGAATTTTTAAGAGAAACCCTGACATTCTGTATACTTAACAAACACCCAGGTGATTTTTCCCAGGAGGGTTTGCGACCAGTTAGTTCAGTGTATCTCAAAATGTAATGTTCCCCAGGGCGCCTGGGTGGCCCAGTGGTTGAGCGTCTGACTTCAGCTCAGGCTCACGTCATGACCTCACAGTCTGTGAGTTTGAGTCAGGCTTGCTGCTCTCAGTACACGGCCTGCTTGGGATCTTTGGTCCCCCTCTCTCTCTGACCCTCCCCCAATCGTGCGCTCTCTCTCTCAAAAATAAATAAAACATTTTAAAAAATGTAATGTTCCTACAAACCACCTGCTCCTGATTCCATTGGTCTGGAAAGGGTGTGAGATTCTCCATTCCTAACAAGCTCCCAGGCCTCTAGCCAGGGGATGACAGCATTTTGGGTAACAAACAGGTGGTAATGGTTCTCAAAAAGCATTCCTGCACCAGCAGCCTGGACAATACCTCAGAACCTCTTAGAAATGCAAATTCCCAGCCCCACTCCACCTACACCTAATGAATCAGAAACGCTGGGATGGTACCCAGAAATCTGTTTTAACAAGGTCTCCAGGTGAGATTTTGATGCATCCTAAAATTCAAGAACCACAGATCTATAGTTATGCTTCACTGCCTCTTACTGCTTCTGATTGGGAAGTTATTTCATTTGAGATGAACCTTTGCACATTTCTGATTTTATTCATGTTGTATACTGTTAGCTAGTTTAATTCCATTTGAGGTGATCCCTTACTAGCACGTTTGTAAAGTATTCAGGAAATACTGGTACAAGAAACTCATCTTGCAGTATCTTGGGGGAATTTATTCCATGCTACCTTTAAATTTTAATTTGTACTAATGCAAGGTAATAGGTTAGAGCAGGGTTCACAAATGCCTACAGGGACCAAACACTCAGCATATCTTTTAAGTGAAACAGCAGGGTTGAGGGAAGCGGTTGGCTTCAGAAAGAAGCTGTTCTTCGGCTCCACCCAGCCAGTGCCAAGGGGGAATGTGGGCCCAGAGGGGTCACGTCTTCTAATTGCTTAAAAGAAGTCAGAAAGTCAACTTTTCATGTGAAATCTCTTGATTTTTCAATGTCGGCAAACCATTCAGATTTGTTGTAAATATTTTGTGTGCCTAACAAGCAAGGCTTCTGTTAGCAACTCCACAGTGGAGGGACTAGTTAGGGAGGTGATTAATTCACTGGCATTGCTCCTGTGACATGCATCACTGTCTCTCAAGAAGAGGAAGCCAGCTCTGGAGGTCCACTGCTGCGAAACCCAAACCCAAACCGTTGACCATGCTCTCATGATTCTTCTAAGCGGCTCCCTCAGAAACATGTGGAACATTTTTAATTGGGAAATGGACGGTGTCACATTGTGTGATCCATCTGGAAGCAAAGAATGTCTAAGAGTCAAGATTGCTCTGCCTAGGGACAGATCCAGATTTTGTGAGTCCTGAGGCTTAGACAATTTGGAGGGACCCTATTTAAGAAAAACAGGTGAAATTATGAATACAAGATTATTTATGAAAGTACAAAGAAATCTCAACCAAATGTAGGAAATATTTACTTATGCAAATTTTTTAGTTTATTTATTTATTTTGAGAGGGAGAGAGTGCAAGTGGGGGGAGGGACAGAGAGAGAGGGAGAATCACAAGCAGGCTCCACACCATCAGCACAGAGTCCGATTCGGGGCTTGATGCACAGGGCCAGAACTCACATGACCTGAGCTGAAACCAAGAGTCAGACGCTAACTGACTGAGCGAGCCACCCAAGCACCCCTACTTTTGCAAATTTAAAAAGGGTAAATACCCATTGCCTTGAAAGGCCTATACAAACAGGGGCCTTGGAGCATCCTGAGTGTCCCCACACATCTGCCTCTGTCCCCATGACCACAGCGATGCAGGCAGGGGTTAGGATGAGGCTGGCGGTGATTGCATCCTGGGTGCTGATGATGATCTATTTCTTGACCTGAGTGGGAAGGTGGATACCTAGAGGTTTATTTTATAATTTGTTAAGCTGTTCACTTACATTTCTTATAGTCTTATGTATATTTCATAAATTGAAAAATCATTTGGCCTTTTTCTAAGCCAGCAAAAATACTCATTTCATTGGGTAAAGTAGTTCTTCAATAAACATTTGTTGAATGAGTGAACAAAAAATTGAATGATTTCAAATCTATACAGCTAATATATATCAAGGGCTTAAATGTGTAAGGATCCCTGCTAGGTACTGTGTTATTTAATACATTATAGTATTTACTATTTAAGTAATAGGAGAAGTAAAATCTAATGAAAGAAATAAAATAAGGGTGTCTGGCTGGCTCAGGATAGAGCACGTGATTCTTGATTTCTGGGGGTGAGTTCAAGCCCCATATTGGGTGTAAATCTTATTTAAAAAAAGAAAGAAAATTATTTTATCACATTTTTAAAAGTTTATTTATTTATTTACTTTAAGTAATCTCAACACCCAACGTGAGACTCAAACTCCTGACCCTGAGATCAAGAGTTGCACGCTCTTCTGATGGAGCCAGCCGGGCACACCTATTTATCATTTTTAAAAGTTAATCTTATTCTTTTAATATGTAAAAGTTTTATATATAAAACTAAAAATATATTGTTTTTTACATATAAGCTGAATACAGACTTTAAAAAGAAAACATCTAAATTTAATGCCGTTAACCAAAGTTTTATTATTTTCAGCTTTAAAAAATTTTAATTTATAATCATACAATTTTTTAAAGTGTATTTATTTTGAGAGAGAGAAAGAGTGAGTGAGCCAGCTTGAGTGGGGGAGGGGCACTCTCTCACTCTCTCACTCTCTCTCCTATAATCATACAATTTTTTAAAATGTTAGGTAGAGGGACCAGAAAAACAACATAAATTGATATTTATTCAACATATTCTAAAGGCCAGATGAATAATATTTTTAAAAACATGTATGAGGTACCTAGGTGGTTCAGTTAGTTAAACATCTGATTCTCAATTTCAGCTCAAGTCATGATCTCCTGGTTGGTGAGATGGAGCCTGGTGTTGGGCTCCATGCTGCCAGTGCAGAGCCTGCTTGGGATTCCCTGTCTTCCTCTCTGTCTGCCCCTCCCCCACAAGTGCTCTTTCTCTTAAAAAGAAAAAAAATTAGGGGCGCCTGGGTGGCTCAGTGGGTTAAGCATCCGACTTCGGCTCAGGTCATGATCTCAGGGTTCGTGGGTCTGAGCCCTGCTTCGGGCTCTGTGCTGACAGCTCTGAGCCTGGAGCCTGCTTTGGATTCTGTGTCTTCCTCTCTCTCTGCCCCTGCCCCGCTTGTGCTCTGTCTCTGTTTCAAAAATAAACATAAAAAAAATCTTGTATAATTCCACCACACTAACATAACCACTATTAGTATTTTGTTTCCTTCAGTCTTGTATTTATAGGTACACTTTTTACATAGTTAAAATCATAGTGTCCATAAAATTTCAACCCTGATTATTTTTACCTACCATGTCTTTTTTTAAACTTTTTTAATGTTTATTTATTTTTTAGAGACAGAGCATGAGCAGGGGAGGGGGAGAGAAAGAGGAAGACACAGAATCCAAAGCAAGCTCCAGACTCTGAGCTGTCAGCACAGAGCCCAACACAGGGCTCGAACCCACGAACTGTGAAATCATGATCTGAGCCAAAGTTGGTCACTTTACAGATGGAGCCACCCAAGCACCTCTTACCTAACACATCTTAAGCATTTTCTATGTTGCTACCTGGTCTTTATAATTCTAATTTTAAAAACTGCATAATTATCCCTTACCTATTCCCCAGTAAATGGATGGAATATAATTTACATAACCATGCTTCTAATCTTAGACACGCAGGTAATTTTGGGGCACCTGGGTGGCTCAGTCAGTTAAGCCTCTGGCTTCAGCTCAGGTCATGATCTCACAGTTCGTGGGTTCAAGCCCGGCGTTGGGCTCTGTGCTGACAGCTCGGAGCCTGGAGCCTGCTTCGGATTCTGTCTCCCCTCTCTCTCTGCCCTTCCCTTACTCGTTCTCTGCCTCTCTCTGTCTCTTAAAAATAAATAAATGTTAAAAAAAAGGCATGCAGATTATTTTTAATATTTGCTAGTATGAAATAATATACCTCTTTGCATTTTGATGTACATAGCTTTCTTTTTTCATATTAGGGTAATATGCCTACGGATACATATCCCTCCATTTTTTCCCTATAAACTCATCTATTTCATTTGTGTACTTTAAAAAGAACCAGAGGAAAGTGAGAGAGGGAAACAGGTGGGGAGATGGTATGAGAGGGAACATCCCTGTGCAGAGATATGCAACATCATTTACCTTGATTGCGTATAAGACGGAACTTCAATTTTTTGCATTAAAATTCATAGAACACATTTTTCTCCTATCAGAGGTGTTCTATTTCTTTGGTCACCGGGGATATTGGGTTATTGTGCCCAAACCAACAGAGTGGGTCACTCTCTAGAACATCTATCTTTCAGGTTGTCAGAAATTATGACAGCTATCAAGAGAGAGTTTTAGTAGCCAAATGTTACAGATTTGCAATTGCCTAATTATGCTACATATGACATTTCATTCCAATTTAATTGAAGAAATTGAGCATCTATATTGTTTCTGTTTTCTGTACCAAAAGTCTGGACGGGTAGTGTGGTGATCTTTTTTTCTGATTTGTGAAAGTAATTACATGAAGAGTCATAAAAACCTCTTTTATTACACATGTACTTAATTACCTTTTGTGTGAAATCTGGGCATAAGTATGGGCAAAACACTCAAAGGCAAGCATAAACAAAACACAGCCCCTCTGCACAAACAGTCTGTAATTTATTAGGAAATCAAGAACATAAACCTGAGTCAATTTGCCTTCTAAGTAAAGCTTATGCTCTTAAAAATATGTATAAGACGTCCCAGGGAAATATAAACACAAACTGGACACTTGAAGATATTAAGGAATATTGTTAGTTTTTCAGATGAGTTAATGTATTGTATTTTGTTTTTTCTAAAGCCCTCTCTTTTAGAGATATGGAAATACATATGAATAAAATGTTATAATATCAGAGATTTGCATCAAAATTATGCAGGCCATGGGAATGGGTGGATTATAAATGAGACAAGGCTGGCCTTGAATTGATAATTGTAGAAGTTGGGTGATGGGTACATTTGGGTAATTTGGTCTACTTTTGCATATATTTGAAAACTTTTATAATAAATTATTACACTTTATTTAGTTTTCCTTTGATTGTGAAATCAAAATACTAAGTATGACTGGAGCCTCAGGGATCCACCACACACCATAATATACTTTCTCTACCTTTCTATCTACCCAGCCAGCCTGGCCTTTCCTCCCAGGCCTCCATCCGACTAAAATGGTCAACTCTCAGTATCTGCCCTGCATTACTTAGAGGCCCCTACCTGAAAGGGAGATGTTGACAAAGAAGCTTAGTGAGAGATTGTGCTTATTTGACCCCTGCTTGCACTTGAAAATCTATGTTTATTTGGGAATAAAACAGAAGTGATTCATCTTATGAATTTCCTCGGGGCCAGTGAAATCCTGAATTTTCTTGGATGAGTTTGTTCATTCTAAGCTCTAATTGAAACCACAATATGGAAACCGGTTGGCTCTTCTCTTATATATTCTATCTGTTAGAAGCAGCAACATCTGCCAGCATCTCAATTCCTGCTTCCTTGGCATCGGGTTGAATTAATCAATAGACTATATAACTAACACCAAAAAAGGCAAATAAAAAATCTTCCAGTAAAGCAAATGGAAAATTACAAAATAAAAGCTTAATTTTCTGTGGTTTTTCAAGTAAGGTAAAAGTGGTTCATTTTTCTTTTGATTTGAATTGTTTTGAATGAAAATTGAAATTAATAGTATAAACCTGGGGTACTCTCAGGAGCCATTTCCTTTGTTGTATTCCCTCTTTGTGGATGTTGTTCCCCCTTAATTCATTGAATTATATATATCACTGTAATTACCCAAGTCACTGTTATTAAGTAGAAAATCTGATGCCACCATTTTTATAGTATACAGGATGATCCCGTCAACAAGAAGGGAGTAAATGTTTAATGTTTTGAAGGCTCAATTTCTAACAACTATTCTGATATTCTAACTGGATCTAATAAAGATCCAGTTTTATGGTTCTCAACATCTTTACCCTTTCAGATTCTTCTTATTTCTATCAAAAGGGATTTTTGGTTTTGAAACAATTTTTTCCCTAATAAACTACATCTATTTATTAACAAGTCATCAAGCAATTTCTCCATCTTTTAAAGTAATCAAAGAACACATATAGTTCATAATGAGCTTGGAATAACATATATTACCACCCTGAGCTAAAATAGTCCCAGCTAAAAGGAAAGAATTTCAGTAGAATTAGCAGTAGAAAGCTTTTATTTTTTCTTTAGCCAGCCATTTCTGTTAGACTTTTTTACATACTGAAAATGGTCTGTGATCTATATTACTACCTTAGCAAACTGTAGTTGGGATAATAGCTCTACTCATTAAATTACATCATTCAGAGCTCCTATAAAAGAGCCTTGGTAGCAAAATAATAATAATAATAATAATAAAAGGTTTTCTTAAAGATGATTTCCCCCCTTCTCATTGATAGGCATTATTACACATAAAATTGCACGAACTAGTAAATAATCTTTTGGGCATATGCTTTCTTCCATTCTCTCCTTTCTGTGTTTTCTTGCTGTAAAACCAATGTCCCTGGCTGGTTGCTGGAGAGAAGAGGCATCCCGGGGCTGCCGTGTGGACACAAGCTCACCAGGCAGGCATGTGGTAAAACAAGTGGTTTATTTTGAAGCTCTTCATCTCCCTCCCAACCGTCTCTTCTCCCCCTGGAGTTTTCAGTCCAGTTTCAGTTCTTTGCTAGGCCAGTAGAAAATACTTTAGGAGACCTAAAAATGTGTGACACATGGTCCCTGCCCTTGAAGGACGTACAGTCTAGTCATCAGTAGAGGGAAATTGACGTGGGCAAAAATACCTAGGATGAAAGGCAAAATGAGCCATGTTCTCTAGGGATTCCAAACAGTCTGTCTGGGCTGTACAGCTGTGTGTGTGTGTGCGTGCGTGCGTGCGTGTGTGTGTGTGTGTGTGTAGGGAGATATCACTTCTAGCCATAGGGGACTAGGGAATTGATGGAAGAACTGGGTATTGAAAGAAGAGGAAGCCCCTGTAGGGTAAAACTAGGGAGATGGGAACAAGGGTGTTCCTGACAGAGAAACAGAACCACTAGGAGATCTGTCTTGTCTGTCTGTCTATGGTTATGGGGAATTGGTCTTATACAATTGTGTGAGATGGTTAAGCAGTCTCTATGAGTTGTTGTCTCTATGTCCAATGTTGGAGCTTGAAGTCCATGGTGCAGGCAGTCAGGAAGGGATAATGGATATAAAGTAGGGGAGATCGAGAGAAGGCTGGAAACCACAAGCATGAGATGGAATTCTACAAGGATAGATTGAAGTTTTGTGTCTGTTCTTGTGACCTCTGACCTTGGTGTCAAGGTTACTCTACAGAAGCTAGGACCCTGTGTCATAGAGCTGAATGAAAACACCTGGCTCCAGAGTTGGAGAAGCTGGAGGGAGGATCCAGGATAAAGAAGAGAAGCTGCAGACTTAGTTGCTTAGTTGCTACTTCATGCCAATGAAGTGAATTGGCACACAGGCCCAATTGTGTGTGAGTCACAAAATGGCTGCTTCCCTTCTGCCCTCCAAATCTCCGAGAATCTTCCTTATGGCCAACCCCAATAGAAAACAGACAAGAAAGGGAATTCTGGGAAATACAGGTCAGATACTTTCCAGGCCATCACAAGTTGTATGCAGAGTGTGAAGTTTCTGAACATTAAGCTAAAGAATTTGGATGACATCGACAAGAAGTGGCTTTTGAGCCAGAGAAACAAGAGTAAAGCTGACCTTAAGGGCAATAAAGTGGGGAGCAGGACAGATTGGAGGGCCAAACCTATGAGCTCAGAACTCTGGTGAGCGGTAGCAGAAGCTGAAGTGGCAGAGCCATGTCTAGAAATTTTGCTGCTTTGACCAGGGCATGAAGCTTGCTTTTGTGTGTTTGGGGAAGATAGCAGATCTATATGCAAAGCATTGCCTGCCCTGGACATTGGTGTATTTCTTACTCCTATCCATTTCCTGCAGCCTTAAAAAATTTCAATGCCCTGTGTCAAAGTCCCAAGTTTGTGACCCTAGAAGTTTGTGGTCTTGAAAAGAGAATATCAGTGGATATTTGTCATGTTTTATGACACCCAACAATAGCAATTGAAAATCTTTTCTGTGTTTGGGGAATTTTCCACATTAAGGATCCTCCTAGAAGCCAGTAAATCACTTTCTTAGCTTGCTTTTAACTTAGGGAGACTCCATTTTATAAGAGAACAGGAAGAAGCAAGGGCCAATCACATTTTTATTACTGAATAGTATTGTTATATGGATATACCACATCTTCTTTATCCATTCACCAACAGATAAAACATTTGAATAGTTTCCAGTTTTTGCCTATTATGTACAATGCTGCTATAAACATTCTTGTACATGTCTTCTGGATAAACATCTAGTAGTACAGTTGCTTTGTTATATGGTTACTTTCAGTTTTAAGGAACTGCCAAACTATTTACTAACAGTTTCTATTCTACATTTCCATGAGCAGTACACGAGGGATCGAGTTTCTCTATGTGTTCACCCAAACTTGGGAAGGTCCATCTTTTTAATTGTAGCCATTCTTGTGAATGTGTAGGGTTATCTTGTGGTTTTAATTTATATTTCCCCAGTGACCAATGATGTTGAATTTCCACATAAATTTTAGAATCAGCTCATCAATTTCTACAAAGCCTACTGGGATTTTGATAGGGATTGCACTGGATTTATACAACAATTTGGGGGAGATTTGTCATCCTAACAATATTGAGTCTTTCAATCCATGAACATGGGATATTTTCTACTTACTTAGATCTTCTTTCATTTCTCTCAGTAATGTTTTATAATTTTTAGTGTACAAATCTTTCACTTCTTTTGTTAAATTTATTCCCAAATATTTTATAATTTTTTCATACCATTGTGTTTTAGATGGTTGCTAGTATATAGAAACACAATTGATTTTTTAAAGTATTGATCTTGTATCCAGTGGCCTTGCTGAACTCATTTTTTACTGGCCTTGAAAAGCGGCGGCGGCGGCGGCGGCGGCTCCGCGAAAAGGGCGGCGCAAGCCGGGCCGGGAGGCCGGCCGCCAGCGGAACGCATCTCATCCCCGGTGACGGTGTTGAACTGCACGGACTGGGATTTGGAAGCGAGG
>CM053573.1:79421813-79493723 GCA_028646485.1 Cryptoprocta ferox
GAGCCCCAGATATCACTGACCAGGGAAATAAAATAATCAAAGGCACAACAAGAGAAACTGAGAGACACCATTAAAAGAACACTTTCTGAAATGACAGGCCCTGGACAGTCAATGAGCCTCCTTTAATAGAGCAATACTAACAGGTGCACAGTGCATAATGAGCTTTTAAAACTGACAAGAGACAGAAAGCTAGCCAAAATGACGAAACAAAAGAACTCTCCTCTAAAGCAACTCCAGGAAGAAGTTACAGCCACAGAACTGAACTCATTTTTTACTTCTAGCAGCTTTGGGCAGAGGACAGCATATTCCTTAGAGTTTTCTATGTACAGGATAACATTATCTGAGAGTAAAGAGAGTTTTACTTTTTTTTTCTAATCTGGATACCTTAAATTTTTTTTTCTTATTGAACTGGCTAGAACCTCAGTTCAGGATTAATTCAAGGTGGCAAGAGCAGATATCTTTGCCTTGTTCCTGTCTTAGAGAGAAGCATTCAGTCTTTCACCATTAAGTATGATATTAGCACTAGGTTTATTTTGTTTTGCATTTTTTTGTAGATGCCCTTCATCAGTAAGAAACTTCCCTTATATTCCTAGTTTCTTGGGAATTTTTACCATGAATAGATGTTAGGTTTTGTTAAATCCTTTTTCTGAATCTACTGAGATGACTGTGCTGTTTTGTCTTCATCCTATTATTAATAGGGTGTGTTACGTTAACTGATTTTCAACTACTAAACCAACCCTGCATTCCTGGGCATATGGTGATGGTAAATAATTTTTTCATACATTATTGAATTCGGTTTGCTAATATATTTTAAGAGGTTTTTGCATTTATGTTTTTACATTTACATATTTGTAGTGTTTTTTTGTTTTGTTTTGGTTTTGTTTTTGTTTTTTTTTTTTTTGGAGAGAGACAGAGAGAGACAGCGCGAGCAGGGGAGGGTCAGAGAGAGAGGGAGACACAGAATCTGAAGACAGGCTCCAGGCTCTGAGCTAGCTGTCAGCACAGAGCCTGATGCAGGGCTCGAACCCATGAACCACAAGATCGTGACCTGAGGTGAAGTCAGACGCTTAACTGACTGAGCCACCCAGGTGCCCCGTATGTATTTGTAGTTTTATGTTCCTTGATATCTGTCTTTAGTTTTGCATCAAGAAAATACTGGCCTAATGGAATTGACGTATCTGCCTTGCTTCTACAGACACATAAATAGAATTTGCTTTATTGTAATCTTTGCATTTATTTGTTTCTTTTTCCTTTGGAGAAACAAGTTGCATAAGTTATTTTTAAAACAGAAACTAGATCTTACCTACTGGTAAGATTACCAAAATTTAATCAATGTTTCATCTGAGAACCTGTGCAGGGCCCCTATTCAGACTGTTTATTGCAGACATGGGTAGAGATAGATGGCATGCCAGGACCTAAGTACCTCAAAGTCAAATTTCTCAACTAATCACAGACAGAAGAGGAAGTTGCCACCTTCTTTTTTTTCTCTGTAGTGTAGAGGGATAGAAAAATGTCTCCTGAATATTCATTGACCATTGTTGTAACTTCTTATCATAGCCCCTTGAGATTTGGGCAAGAAATGTGATAATTATATATAATACCAATCAAGCTGGCTCTACTGGTCAAAGTGTTTCTAGATGCCAGAGTCACATCAGGTGTCAGAAGAATCTGTGTGTTGATACAGTGATTGGAAGAAACTATCTAGTCAAATGTTTCCCTCATCATGTAACCTTAATATTTGTTATGATCACGGCTGATGTGGGTTATTTTTCAGTGTTTGAAACATAAAGAAGAAGCACAATGCCCTCCTTGAGAGTGCCTTTCAATTAAAGAGGCATCCAAATGTCACAGGAAAGAACTGCTTTTTACCAACCATCACTTTAAACGACTCTCTCCTTGAAACAAACCAGGTCACCTCAGCTTGAGACTTACTGCAATTCATTCTGTAGAAGTCCATTCATACATTACCTCTTCTAGATTGAGCAAGTGCCTACCACAGCATTACATATGCTGTCTCATTTACTCTCCACACAGCACTCTGAGGTAGGTATTTTATAGATGAAGAAACTGGGGCTCACATTAAGAAATATGCCAACATCACCTTTATAATAAATGGTAGAGTCTGGTTGCAGCACAGATGTAGGTAACTTGAAGCCCATCCTCTCCTGCTACACACAACCTCCCCTCTGCCCATAGTCCTGCTGGGCTTCTCAGATACAGTACTTGCACAGCCATTTCAGACTCTTTTCTCACCTCCCATAGTTTCTGTATCACCTGATCCTGGGTTCCTGGGTGGGTGGGCAGGGATGCCGGAACTGTCTGGTTTTTTCTTTGTATTTCTAGTACCTCTTACTGTGGCTGATATGTAGGCGTTCAATGAATGTTGAAATACATGACTGAATGAGAACAATTATACTTCCTAGACTTTTGAGGGAAGCTCGGATTTGAAGCTAGAAGGAAATCAAGGATTTATCTAAATCTAAACTCACCAGTCAGAGAAGTTGAGGCTTCAAGAAGACAGGTGTGATTTGCCCAGTCAGATGGAGATAGCCAATTTAGAATGCAGTTGTCTTAGGCCCTGACTCTTTGATATAACCCATAGTCCTATTTCTGAAGTTTCAAAGCTGATACCACTCCTCAGTTTGTAAGTTATACAACAGTAATACAAATGTAAGAAATAATAACAAGGGAGAGGTGCCTGGGTGGCTCAGTGTGTTAAGCGTCTGACTTTGGCTCAGATCATGATCCCACAGTTCGTGAGTTTGAGCCCCGCATCAGGCTCTGTGCTGACGGCTTGAAATCTGAAGCCTGCTTTGGATTCTGTGTCTCCCTCTCTCTCTACCCCTTACCTGCTCACACTCTGTCTCTCTCTCAAAAATAAACATTAAAAAAAAATAACAAGGGATCTGAATTTTAAATAATGTAAAGATAGCATTGCAGGAAAAAAATTCTGACCGCACAGTGACTTTATAAAGGACTTAACAATATTCATTACTTCTTTTGAGAAATCCATCTGAAGGATTAGAAACAAATCTTAGATTCTTCTCAGACAAACAATCAAATGAAACACCTGGCTCTGGGCTGGTGGACTAAGAACCTGGGCTCTGAGCCATACATTTCACCCAAGGTATGTCGCATGTGCCCAGCATGGGGGAAGTATTCTCTTACACATTTCACAGCTATGTTGTTACTCCTTAGGGCTGTGTCCTATCGATCAGGAATGAAAATAATCCCTTCAGCTCTCCTAACCCCTCCCATTGGCTGTTCTTTTCAGCCAGACCTGATCTGCCAATTATGCTGTTGCCAGTGCTCGCCCACCAGGCCTGACCCTAAGCCCTCATGCTTCTTGCCTTCCCACTCAACCCCCAACTCTCCCCTCCCTGCACCCCTTTATCAGGGGTCAACAAAAATTGAGGGACCTCTTCAAATTCTCTAAAATTCATTATTTTGTTTCAAAGTGCTGATATGCAACCACAACAGCTTTCAGTTGAGAGTGGCCACGTCATACTTTCTCTCTAAAGAAATTTGCCTTATTATCTCCTTTCCCAAATGTCCTGAAGATGGTCCTCCCTGGTCTCTCACAGCACATTAACTCATTTGGGCTTCACTTGTAGACTCCTTCATTGACCTCCTCTTTCTGTATATTTATTTTCAAAATGATAATCTCACAACTTAGCTTTTTGTTATTTGTATTTTTTCTCTTTCGTAGAGCTAGCTGTAGGCTACTCTGACCCCGATAGTAATTTAAAAAAATTTTTACAATATTTGCATACAAATCTTGCCTTTCATCAACTCTTCTCTCTTAATCCATCCCAAATAATTTCTTTGAAAAGGGTGACCTATCTTAATGGAAATGGAGAAAATGGCATTAACTTACAGGATACTATATTACTGGACAGCCCTGAAAAAAGCCCTGAAAACTCTAAGACAGCTGTGAAATGTGTTTTTGTGTTTCATATGTCTTATTTTGATTGAAAAAAACCTTGTACACAAATCACATTTAACAGGATGACATGGTCAGGGTCAGGCAAATTATTGGTGTGTGGTAGACAGTTATAAATTTGTACAGGTGACTTTCCTCGTTTGCCATATACACTGAAAATGTTACATATATAAAAACATATATTTGTTATCAATAATCACTTATTATTTATATATTTATTATTTTTATATAATATATTTAAAGATTTTTTTTCCCGATTGAACTACATTAGCTTCCCCAATGCTAAATATTTTTGCACTACAATTGGATCCATATAGATATTTCAGGTTTATTTTGGCTTTCATTTATTTCCTGGAAGTAAGAGTACTATTTCTCCCACTTGTTAAGCATCTATTTCCAGGCCAGACACTGTGTGGACCTGTGCTGGCCAATATAGTAGCCATTACCATATGTGGCAACTTAACCACTTGAAATGTGACTAGTTCAAATTCAGATGCACTTTAACTATAAAATACATATCAGATTTCAAAGACTTGCTATGAGAAAAAGAATGTAAGCTATCTCAATATTTTATATTGAGTACATGTTGAAATGCTGATATTTCAGATATCTTAGGTTAGCTATTAAAAACAAAACAGGTGAAGCCTGTTTCCTTTCAGGCTTTTAAATGTTACTACTAAAAAATTTTATTTTTTATTTTTCCTAATTAAAGTTTATTTATTTGAGACAGAAACAGCATGAACAGGGGAGGGGCAGAGAGGGAGAATCCCAAGCAGGCTCCACGCTGTCAGTGCAGAGCCTGATGCGGGGCTCGAACTCACAAACTGTGAGATCACGATCTGAGCCAAAACCAAGAGTTGGATGTTTAGCCAACTGAGCCACCCAGGCATCCCACTACTAGAAAAATTTAAATTTCATATGTGCCTCATATTTGCAGCATGCATCATACCTGCCATACAGTGTTGTAGGTATTTCATAAACTTAGAAATGAATGAATGAGTAATGAATAAGACAGGCTATACTTCCCTGATATTTGAGGACAGCTCATAATAGTTGACTAGGAAGGAATCAAACAAGTGTAGGGTTTGATTGAAACTTATTACAATTCAACCCAATCTTCTCATTTTGTAATTGAGAATACCGAGTCCCAGAGAAATTTGTATGCCTACTGCACTGTCCACTGAATAAAGACAGGAAAGCAAGGCGTTGGTTCAATACCAGCATTTCCACTAAGGCATATGCCTGGTATTGAATCAAGGAATAAATACCCTGGATTCTAGAGAACCATCTACTGGACTACCTGTAGAACTGTTTCAGGCTTTTACGATTTCAATGAATTTACTCTCTGCAACTGACCAGAGCTGTCCAAGACAGACACCTGGGCTGAGCTGTGGTCTCATGTAGGAGGGACCAAGCTGGACTGGGTCCCAAGATGGACACCTCAGGATAGTGGGACATTGTGACATCATCAATGATGGTCTCAGTTTCCCAGCTGGCCCTCCAGTCTCAGCTGTTACTGCAAGCCCATTCCTCTACCATGAGTGTGGAGCAACTCAAATCAACAGATCCACATGTACCCTGAGGTGACAGACTGGCTCTGGTGAATACCCCCTTTTGTAAATTTAGAGGTGACCCTTTTGTTGGTTCTTTTGTGTGAAGAGGCCAAAGGTGCTCATTTTTCTAAGGACAGTCTTTAAGGTTCATCCTTTTGTTCTGATTAAGGATTCATTTTTAAATAGTTCAGAATGTGGGGGAAAGAGTCCCAGGCAGTCAGTCATCTTTTTGGCTGCACTGATAATGCTTACCAGGGAGGGAGAGCCAAAAGGCTTCCATCTCTTCCCCCACTCTGGTGAGTTAGGTGTTAATTTGGTACTATGGCTCTTATGTTAGACTTCTTGCAACTACCCTAGGGCCCATCCCTGCCCCTGAGGCCTCATTTTGTCTGCTTCACCCTTTAAGATATTATAATTCTGGATCAATAAGACCTAAAGGCCACGTTTTACTAAAATAGGTTGCATTGGTCAGTCTCATTTACTCTTAGATATTTATAAATAGGCGAGCTTGAATTCAATAAGCACATTTATGTAAATGTTGGGCAAAATTGAGTCCACCCAAGTTAAGTGTGGGAGGGTGGTGGCTGTGCGTCCCAGACTAGTGCCTTTGAACTGTAACTATGTATACATAGTTACCCTGCAGGCTTAATTTTAGCTGGATGAACTACCAGAAATGTTAGCAATCTGTCTTTTCAGATTACTTTTGCTCTTTCTCTTTGCTAAAAGACAGATTTTAAAGTATGGAATCCTGGTTTCACATGTTTCTTTAAACAGAACTGTAACAATTTTTATCAGTGAATATATATATCTTAACGTGAATTTTTAAGCATCTGAGGAAACATTCATTTTCAAATACTTGCATGTTTTACCTTGAAAAATTATACTATCTACAGATACTCTATATTAGTCTATGTAGCTATAGATGTACAGTGAATATATATGTGTGCATGTACTTTGTGTGTATATACACACACACCATATATATGTGTTATATATATATAGATGTGTGTATATATATACACACACACAGAGGGAAGGATAATAGTGGATTTCAGCTAGATGGTTCCATCTTTTTTGTATTGAGATTGTCACTTTGAAAATAATCTTTACAAATTCTGTTCTTAAAAAACCCTCAAAATCTTAACAATTTGAAGCCTCATGACAAAAAGTAATATGAACATGTTAATAAATATGATCAAATATTGTAATTTATGCTTTATCTTCAGCACTTTTTGTTTTAAAAATAATCAGGGCAATTTTAACAAATATATTTCTCTCAATAATGATGATTGAGTAATAATTCTCCATTTCACATTTAGTACTGTAGCTTGTAAGTGCAGTAATGGGTACGGTTGCTACTACATTTACCATCTGACCATATGTAACATACATCTGCCAAGGAGGACAGACATTCCATTACAATAACAAACAACATAGGCATAGTCTTAAGGCAAATCAACAGACATATCTTCTTTCATCTGTTATCACGTAGCAAATACATATGTCATATGTGTCAAGCACTTGCTTTGACACTGAAAACTCAAAGATGTATGCAACTGGCTCTCTCAGCTGGAGGAGTCAGGGGTGGTGGTCATGCAGATGAACGATTATCATATGATGTCAAGATATCCTAAGTTAATAGAAATGTATACAAGGTGTCACAGAAGTGCAGAAGGAAAAACAATGCCTAACTGCTGGAATCCAGGAATGAAGTCAGGAGATAATCACAGAGAAGATGGTCTTTGGATTGAGTATGAGGTCTTGGTAGGAAATACAGAGAGTGGTGGTTAAGAGAATAGTCTGTGGCTAGACTACATAGGTTTAAATTTCAGCTCTACTACTTACCAGCCAAGGAAACTTAGGCATGTTATTTAACCTATCTGTGCTTCAATTTCCTCCTCTGTAGAATGGGCATAATCACTGAGCATAGCTCATAGGACTGAAGTGAGGATTATGTGAGTTAGTATGTGCCATGGGCTTAGAACAGTGCAAGACACATGGAAAGCCCTTAATCAGTGTTAGCCTCCATGCCAGGGAGAGCAGAATGAGAGAAAGCAAGGAGACACAAAGGAGTATGGCAGGCTCGGCTTGGTAAAACTGAAATATGAAGTGTATTTGTATGGAAAGAGGTGGGAAATGACAATGTAGGTGGATAGATTAAGGGGAGAGCGCCTCATATGCCACACCAATGAGGCTCATGGAGCCAGTAGAGAATTTTAAGGAATAAATTTGGGTTAGTATTATAAAAAGATAACTCTGGAGCAATGGGGAATGTGTAGAGGCCAAATTAGCTAAGAGATTATTGATGAGAAAAGATATGATAAAGGCTCTGCTGAGGGATGGAGAATAGAGTGAAGATTCAAAGTTATATCTGTGAGGTGAAATTAATGAGAATTGGTGACCTTAGATTAATCCTTAGATTAAAGGAGAAGAGGTGGAAGGAGTTTTGGATGACTCTTGAACTTCTAATTTGGGTGATTTCATAAAAAGACTGGGGAAAAAGCAGGCTTGGGGATAAGGTTTTGGATTTGTCAAGATTGACAGGCCCATGACAAAAATTTAGTGTTTAGGCCTGCCACTCAGGAGCTGGAAGTCAAGATTCAGTACTCCTCAAGATCTAGGTAGCAGTTGACATTGTAGGAATGTGAGTGAGTGCATGACACAGGTTGTATACAGGAAGAGATTCAGGGATGGTTCTGGAACATTGTAGAGCCTAAGAAAGCTGAGCCAGCAAAGGAGAGTGGTCACAGAAGAAAGAGGAAATGTAGAAGAAAGTGGAATCATGGAAAATGATGGAGAGGAAATTCAAGGAGGAAGGGTTCCAGTGTAAGAGAAGTCAAATAGAATGAGAACTGAGAATTGTACTTTGGATTTGGCAAATAGGAAAAAGAGCTTAAGAAAACCTGCGAGCTATTACCATAGTGAAGTATAACAGTGTGGAGAAAGAGATACAGCGCCTTCTCTTCATTAAGACCCTAGATGTTAGTTACTATTTCAGGTCAAATCTAGGTGAATTCCTGGAGAACATCCATGTATGTGCTCCAGCTTCAGGCTTGGTACATGAGGCAGATCTGGCTTGTCCTCACCAACCTGTTTACCCAAAACCTACCAAGGAGCTGTGGTGGCCAAAGATCTGTTTTGGTAGAGTTCTGGGAGCTCCTGATACATGACTGGCTCCAGGAAGTGTTAAGTGGCCCTGGGTAGTTGCCAAATAAGTCCTGTGGCTTTGATAAGAACTTCAAAGCTGTGAAGTTGTAGGGTTGATCTGGAAGCTTATGCCTGTGTTGGGGGGAAAAGGGTGTTGGTGAGGATGGTGATAACAGGTTGATTCAAGTTGGCTCTTTTCTGAAACACATCCAAACTCTTGGCTCAGTCTTAGATGTGATTTTCTGATTAGGTTTGTTTCATTACCTGTTTTCTTCTTTCCTTCCTTCATGCGCGGAAGTGTCTCATCTCTCCAAATGGATAGTCAATTTCTTAAGGGCAGGGACCACACTCCAAAAAGTGTTTTAAACTCCCTTCAAGCACATTCCTGTATTTGACTCCCAACGCTGAAACCTGCTATTCTCAGCCTCACCCGACTTAGTACCAAGAATAGGTCAACCCTGGACCATTCACCTGGAGTGACGTCATCCCTCCGCCAAAAAAAAAAAAAAAGTCCACAGTTACTTCCCAAAACTTATCCTCGGAAGGTTGAATTCAGAGGATATTTAGAGCAAGCAGTAGGTGTTGATACTGAAACTTCTGCCACTAGTTGCATGCATGGGGCCTTCTCAGTCCTTCTGGTGGAGAACTCCAAGGCCACCCCACTGGTTTCCCAGCGGACACTTTGGTCTGGGAAGAACCTGTGCCATAAAGGACATTACGGCTCCCACGAGGCTAAACTGAGGTCTCCTCGTATGTATGTCCACATGGGGGACCTGATGCGGTCCAGGTATCGAAACTGAGGGGCAAACAAGAAAATACGAGGTGGAGGCATTTTCACTATTTTCTTCCCTTTGGGGGGGGGTGGTTCTTGATGGGAAGGGGTGGTTTGGGATGGATCTAGCGCCTCAGTCCTATCCCTTCCAGTCTCCCCCTTCTGTTCAAGTTATTGGCTACCGCTCATCCTCTCCTCGAGTAGGTGTACCGGCGCCGTCCGACGGCGGAAGGAGCGCGTAGGAAGCGGAGGTGGGTGTCCCCCAGCCCCCCACCCCGCCGGAGACCGCCAGGCGCGGCGGGAGGATGTCGGCGCGCGGAAGACGTGCGTCGCCCCCCTGCCCCGCCCGCGCCCCCCGCCCCGGGGCACCCCGCGCCCCGGGGAAACCCCGCGCGGGGTGCCGGTCGCCCGCCCCTGTCCCTCCGCCTCCCCGAGGCCCGGGGCTGCCTCCTCGGGCCGCGCCGGGGCCGCCCCGCACTGCGCATGAGCGGGAGCCCGGCAAGCCCGTGAGAGGAGCCGCCGCCGCCGCCGCCGTCCATTCGCTGCGGAGCCGGAGGAGGAGGGGAGAGGCCTGGAGGACACCAACATGGTGAGGCACTGCGGCCGCCCGCCCGCCCGCCCCGCCGGCTGGGGGCCGGCGCAGCTGCGCACCCCCGCCCCGCCGCCCTCCGCCCCGTGGCGACCCCGCCGCCCCGAGCCTCGGGCCCGCGGCCTCCGTCCGCTCTCCGGCGGGGCTCTTCTCCCCTCCTCTCCCTTCCTCCTTCGCCCCTTCCCGCCCGGGCGCCGCCGCTACGCGAGAGCCGAGGAGGCGGAGCGGAGCTGGGCCTAGTCGGGAGCCCTGGGGAGTTTGGGGCCCGGAGAGAGGCCCCCAGTGCCCCTCGCCGCCCCGGCGCGGGTGGGGGAGGCGTTGGGGCGGGGGGAGGGGATGGGGCAACGGCCTTGCCCTTGCCGGGCCCCCTCGCCGGCTCCATTGTGTCTGGCCGGGGACCGGGGTCCGGGGTTCCGGGTGAGGAGCCTCCCCCCGCCCCGAAGCCGGGGCTTCCCCCTCCGCCCCGCCGGCGAGAAGGAAAAGACTTTCCCGGCGCTCCTCTCCCTCCTCCGCTCCCGGCTCCAACACCCTTCAAGTCTCCAGGCAGTTTCGCTTGGGGCGGGGTATTAGCCCTTTTCCTTTCTCCATCACCTCTTGATGCGTCCCATGCTTTTGGAAAAGGAGAGTTTAATTGGCTAGTTGGTGGAGGTTATAGGCGCCTCTCCGCTGAGAACATGGGAAACCGCTGAGCTTGGGGGACGGCGGGGGGGGGGCGGGGAGTACGGAAGTGCAACCTGTTCTCGTTTCATGAAATTAAGAGAAACAGACTTGCTACCCTTTGAGCGCAGGTTTTATTTGCTTGGGGTGGGTGGAGTAATTGTTTTATTATGCCAGTTAAAGACATTTGTAATTTTTAAGAAACAGTTTGTCAAGTTATTCCCCTCTTCTTTTTTTGTTTGGAAAAAAAAGTCTTACCAGGTGGAAGAAGTAGTCAAGTTATCTTGTTTATATTTTGGTAATCATGCACCTAATTCTGTTAGGTGTTAGGTTTTCTGTTTTTTAGAAGTGAGGTTTGGCATTACTGAGCCTGAGTTGAATTCCATGCAGGTTACTGTATGAATAGACAGTAAAAATGATATTGTCCTTTTGCTCATGGGGAACATAAAGGCCTCTTTGAGGAGGGCATATGTTTGTGTTAAGGGAATGTCCCAGTATCTTTGCTTTAGTTGGTCTTATTTCTGGTGGATGACACTTAATTTAGCCCTATCCTCCAACTTGGCAGAATTTTGGTATCATATACGGATATGTGGTTTAGTTTGTCATATATTCAGTGGTAAGTTTCATGAAAATTTGCCATTTGTATTTGCAAGAAAACTTTGCCATAAAGTATAGGTTAATGTTTAGATTGATATGGCCGTGTTGAAAGATCTACTGGGGCTTCTGAGGAGTTTCTAAAAATTTTAAAGTATTTCGATGGTCACAGAAGTTACTCCTGAAGTTTCCAGACTCTTGGCATGTAGATGAGTTTAGTAAGTTTGAAGTAATGAAATGTAATTCTCTGGTAAACACTCTGCGAGAGCACTGACATGTGCTTTGTTCATAATAGTCTGTAAATCAGCAGCATCCTCTGGAAACAGCTCTTGATAATGCTCATCACCTGTTCAGGAATTCAGTATTCATGTGGTTCATGCAAGAGTTCAGCTTAGATTGGAGCTTGTAAGCTTCTCTCCTTTTGTTAATATTAAATTAGCTAGTTTTGGAACTTAGCCATAACTCATCTAATTATACCAGTAGTGGCAACGTATCACTAATTTAAAACACTTTCTGCGGCTGATCTCAGATCATGTCACTAGAATTTCTTGGTATACTCTTGTTAGTTAGAAACGAAATCACCATGTTCTCTAAAAGAAGTTAGGCCATAAGAATCTTGTAGTTAAGTTTTTCATCATAAATTTATCTTATAATTATTTCTTGGTACAGATTTTGGGCTAATGTTAGTTTTTCAGTGCGTGTGGCTAGGCTTATTTCTAGAAGACCTATCGTCAATTCCAGGGCAAGCTTAAATGATAGGATATCTGAAATAATTTGTATAATAAGTTGATCAGTCAACCTACCTGACACATACATAGACCAAAAATAACTCCCAAACTAGACAATATTCTGTTACTCCTGAAAATATTTTAAAAAATATTAAATAGTATTTAAATATTAAAAAATACTTTAAAAACATTTAAAAAGTATTAAAAAGTATTCAAAATTTCTAGGTTGTTTTCTTATTTGTAAGATGACAGGATTGAATTTGATGATTTCTAAAGTTCTAGTCAACTAAAAATTTGTATTCTAATTTCTATTAGATATGTAAAAAATATGTACTGTGTAACCTACTACATTTTTATAGATTCATGGCATCATAGTAGGAGTCTGAACCGGTTCCAGAGATCATCTGTTTTACTCCTTTTCTACAGAAGAAGAAATTGAAGATCAGGAGGTTTTGATTTTTTTTTTTGTTTGTTGCAGAACTGAAACTTTTCTCCTGGTTTACTGTTTCCACCAGTATTTGTGGTATATGTGATCTTTTAACTCACATGAAATCTAGAGAAATTGTGAAAATTGAATTTGAAATTACATTATTCATTTAAGCGGAGGAAAACCCATGTGTTATTAATATGTTAAATAACAAAATTCAAATGGATGAATAATGATGTTAATTACAGCGCTTTTTAATGGCTTTTTAAAAAATGTGTGGACTTTGAAATTTAAGATTATACTTTCAACAAATACAGAGTTTATGAGTCCAAATGAATGTAGCCCTGTTTAAGGTGTCTGTTTAGACCTTGTTTCACATTCTTTTTGCATAGGCACAAGTAAAGGATGGCCTTAATTCATTTCAGTAATTATTTATTAAAACACTATGTGCCAAGCACTGTTCTGGGAACTGTGTGTGGGTTTCTGTTTCTTTTACTGAAAAGATGAAAATCCCTCCCCATGTGAGGGCTACATTTTAGTAGGGAGACACAAATAATAAACATAGTATATATTTTTCTTCTATGTTAGAAGGTGTTAAGTGCTTATGGGAGAAAAGCAGTGTTAAGGAGGAGAATTGGAGGCACAGGGGTAGTGGTGTCTGCACCACCGATGAGGTGAATTTTGAGCCAACTAGGAGATGAAGGATTAAGCCATGCAGAAATGTGGTAGAGAGAACTTCAGGAACAGACCAGTGTGGCTGGAGCATTGTGTATGGGAGGAAAAGGGCGCATTGGGCGTCGGAGCCGATGAGGTCTGAGTGGGAAGGAGTGGAGATGGGCATGGTTGGGAATTGTAAGGATGTTGGATTTTTACTCCCAAGAGAAATGGGAAGCCACTGAGAGATTCTCAGTGGCATGGTAGACTTTATTTCTGTTCTCACATAGTGTTTGATTACAACATTATAGATAGTTATTTTTTAAAGCAACCCTTTTTAAAAAAAACCAGCCCTTATAATTTTCTGTACCACACAGCTTCTATGTAGAGGGTTTTGAATTCTGTTTAAGATGACTTTCATAGTCAATAAAATCTAGTTGACCATTGAGTTTACCTAACGATGCTAGTTAATAAAAACAACAAAACCTCTTCCATAGATTGCTTTTGAATGTGTTCTGGTAGTTTGTACAAAGTTTAATAGCTATATGCAGAAAATTGGGCCTTTGGGGAAAAGAAGGACATTAACATTTATTGAGAACATAGCATCTGCTAATCAGACAATTTACAGCTTTTATTAATCTCCAGCCTATTAGGTGGATATTGCTACCTCCTTTTAATGTATCTGGAAATGGAGGTTTACTGGTTCTAAATGATTTGACCAAGGTAAAGAGGTAATATGTGGCAAGGCATGGTTTAGAAGCCTGGTCTCTGATTAACATACTTTATTTAACCCTCCTTAAAAAAAAAAAAAAAAAAAAAAAACCAACAAAACCCAGCAGGCACTCTTTCAGTATAGGTGTGGAATTTTTGGTTAGTGTCATTCTTGTTTCTTCCTTATCATGTTTTGTAGTGACCTAGTTGTTTCTATATCAAACGAAATGATCTGATGTAAACATTTAACTAATTGAAAAATTAACAGTCTTTTGGTACATAGAGTAAAAAAGTTGAAAGTAAAATTAACTCTCGTGGTGGTGGTTTTTTGTTGTAAGTTTTAAAAAAGCTGAGCTTAAGTGGCCATTTTTCTTATGGCCTCCTAGGTTGGGTCAAGCATAACGAAGATCCATGAGAAAGCTCCCTTTTAAATTTCAGTGTGTGGTATTCAAGTTGTGATAGTATTAGCCATGACATTTGATGAAGAGAAATAGCTCCAAATAGGATTCAGTTGCTTTGTGAACACATATAAGCTCTGGAATAACCTGCTGACTGTCTAGTTTACCTAGTCATTTTAGGTGTACACACCCCCACCTAAGAAAAAGCAAAAACGGGGGAAAAATGCCACTAAGCATTTTTCATCACTTTATTGAATCCATTTTTATATAGGTGGTACCTAATCACTAACATTGCTTAGACTGCTTGTTTGTGTTGTAAAATTTTAGGAGAGATTTAAAGAGTTCTTTTTTGAAGAATTCTATTGCATTACACTTTTGAATCCCTCAACACTGAACATGGTGTTCAGCAGAGATAAATTGCTGAAGTTCATGGCCCATATCTTTGTTATATTAGGGTATTTTCATTTCAGTAAACATTTAGAGTACTCATTTATTATTCATAGGATTCTAATATTTTTGGATTTAAGATTTGAATAGATACCAGATCTTAGAATTAGGAGATTTCATTTTTCAAGGATCATTTATTCTTTTTATGAAACAAATATCACATAACTTTTTAATCCTAGTCATGATTGTAAGTTATTTATTTAAAATCTTATTTAATTCTTCTTCTTTTTTTTGTTTTTGCTTGAGTAATCTTTCTGTTAACTTGAGATTTCTTCAGAGAAGTTTATGGAGAGGAGAAGTAAGTTTAAATTAGCTACCTTGACTGCTTGTTAGAAATTCAAGTAGTAAGATTAGGAGAATTAATTGAAATATGATGGCTAACTCAAGTATTTTAAGGACGTTATTTCTATCCTGTTATAGGTAATCAGGATTTAACAAAAATAACTTTTTAATAGTCAAAACAATCTTGCTAAAATCAAAACATTCCATTTACTGTGGAAGTCATCTTTTGAATGATCTAATAATTGTTAGGGTGTGGAGGAGAAAATCCTTTAAGTTTATATCAACAGAATGCTTTTCTATACATTAAAAAAATTTTTTTTAATTTTAGGTAGGTTCCACACCTAATGTCGGGCTTGAGCTCACAACCCTGAGATCAAGAGTCGCATGCTTTACCGACTGAGCTAACCAGGAAGCCCCCAGAATACTTTTTAAAAACCTATGAGGAAAATCATATAGAACCAAACAAAATTTAACAACATACAAAACCAATTTAAATCTTACCTGAAATATTTTTTGCTGTGAATTGCTGTTATATGAAGGAAACATCATTGACTACAGTGATTACATAGTATAGTATAGTATATTATTTATTCCGCATTTGATTTAGTATTGGTATAGCACCTCTTAAAGAAGAGTTTGTCATTGAAAGTACAGGAAGGTTTATGGATGAATGGAAAGAGGCACAGGCCTAACCATAAATAATTATTCTAAACGGCAGATTATAATTTAAAATAATACTATTTTTTGTTTTGCTAAATAACTGCTGAAAAACTTTTGTTTTGGCTGAATAATACTGTTTTTGTTTTGCTGTTTTGTTTCGAAATCGTACACATTTGCTTATATTTTGGGGGCATAACCTATACATGTATTTGTATTTTCTCTGGGTTTCAAGACTTGTCATTGGAAAAGGAAATCCTGACCTTCATTGCCCCCCAGTTTTCCATCTTTTTACATTTAAAGCTGTAGATTGTGGTTATATTTAAAAATAGACTATGACATGACAATAAACTCCTTTTTCTTCCTGTTGAATTTTTTTGAAAAATTACTTAAAAAATAACCCACTCACTCTTCTCCTCTCCTCTCCCTCCTTAAAAACTCTAAAAGGGAAGTTCAGTCCCCGAGTTAGCCTTTTAGGTTGTAAGGGAATGCTTAATGGGCAGTTTTTTAGACAGAATGCAAACTGTTTACATTAGAATGGGGAAAGGTCAATTGATTACTTATTTAACTTTTCCATAAAAATAAGTGAAGAAATGTAGCTCACAAAACTCTTCCTGCTTCCAGTTCACACATAATTAGTGGTTGCGCTTTTGCCCTTTTGTTTTCTTTTTCACTTGATGATAATATAGAATAAATGGAAAGACTGCAAGCCTTGAAGCCAGGCACCATAGCTCTGCTACTTTTTGTAAAAGTCTGTCCTTAGATAAATTGAACTCTGAGGCTTAGTTTTCTCATTGGTAAAATGGAATCAGTGAGAACCCCCTTGAAGGATTGTTAATAATTTAAATACGTAGCACAGTGTTGGCACACAGTAGGAGCTCAAATGTTAGTTGCTAGTTTTCTGATTGTGGTTGTTATTCATATTTTACCATTTGCATAAAATTATTTTTTTTCTCTGGAGTAGTCTTTCCTTCATGGACTTGGAAGGAGTCCTTACTATGTGCCAGGTACAGTTCTAAGAGTTTAGCCTGAATTTATGTAACCTTCACACCCTGTTTACAGATGAGGAAATTGAAGCACACAGAGAGAGATTAGGTAATTTTCCCAAAGTCACACAGCAATTAAGAGGCATAGATAGGTGGGATTAAAATCCTGCCAGTCTGGTTTGAGAGTCTGCACTATTCTACACTAATCATATATTGCTTCTCTGTGCAGGTAGAGGGGAAGAGGATTTCTAGCTTCTACCTAGATTCTTAGTCTGGCTTTTCTGCAGAACTTTGCCCCTAGGTGAAAGTCTTCTCCAGGAGTGGGTAGTCTCAAAAGTTGAATTGATTTTTTTCCTTGCACTTTTGACTTCAGACCTATAATTTTATGGGAAAGCCTTTTATAGATGAGTGGCTTGGAATGTTGGTAATGTTTGGTTATATCTCCTGATATTGTGTATCATATATTGAAGTTACGGTTTTTCTGGACTTAAACTAGCTCTTCTAAGTTTCAGGTGAAATTAAACTGTTAATCGCATGGTAAACCCATGAGAATCTATACAGAGCTGTTAGAACTATGGGTGATTGTTACAGTGTTTTGATTTTTAAAACATGGCCTTTTGTGAGCTAGATTTATCAAATCCTGAGAGAACTAGAATTGAGTTAGAAAATTAATTCCTTTAAAATATAAAGACCTTGGTATCTTTCTTTTTGCAGTTAAGACTGAATTTGAAACTTAAGGATGAGAAGATGAAAATTCAGAATAGTAGAAATAAATATCTTATTTTTTTGCTTTAAAAATTGCTTATTAAAAGCATTCCCATTTTGGAATTGTTAAGACTTAGTTGACTAGAAAATACTTTTACATGTTCATTATTTTTATTCATGGAAATACTTAAGAGGAATTTCTTAACATTATGATCATTGTTATTTTTATTGTAGAGCATTTCTAAGTCTCTATTCTTCTATCGCAATAGACTTTATAGGATCAGTGGTAAAATGTACTTGACTACATGATAATTGGCTACATTCAGGGTATTTGGATTTATTTTCTTCCAGATATACTTATTTTAAATGTGATTCATAAGTTCCTTAAAAAATTTTTTTCGTAAATTGAGTGAAAAAAATGCAGACATGTGCTAGATTTAAGTATTAAACAATATGTGTTGATTACCAGATTTTTTTATTTTGGAAAGATGAGCAAATAAGTACTTTTTACTGTCCAGATTATAGTAGCATTTCTAACTTTGGTAACCATATGCAATTGTAATTAGCTTTCTGTTACAAAAGACAACACTTCTTTTTCTTCTCTTCCCCTCTCCTCTCTTCCCCCTTTTTTCATTCCCCTATTTTTTTTTTTTGCTAGAAATAAGAATAATCCAGATATATCCTATATTTCATTTTACATATTTCAATCCTGAATTTCCTTGAAAATTTGACAATATTTAGATAGTTTTCACAGTTACTGAAGTGTTGTATTGTCTAATCTTATTTAATGATTTATCTAGCGTGTTCCTTTTAAATAAATCTTTTTTTTTTTAACGTTTATTTATATTTGCAAGAGAGAGAGACACAGTGTGAACGGGGGAGGGTCAGAGAGAGAGGGAGACACAGAATCCGAAGCAGGCTCCAGGCTCTGAGCTGTCAGCACAGAGCCTAACGCGGGGCTCGAACCCGTGAACTGTGAGATCATGACCTGAGCTGAAGTCGGCCGCTTAACCAACTGAGCCACCCAGGCGCCCCTCCTTTTAAATAAATCTTAAAGTGAATGACATATACTTATTTGAGTGCTGAATCATTGTAGTTGTCACATGTTTTTGCTCTTAGGAAGATCCCCATTGTATTTGTAGTAGAAATAAAGTCCCATCTGTTTTTTTCTTCTACTTCACTTTTCTGTCCACCCTCTTATCCCCTATAAAATAATTTTTTTGTTGGCTAAATACCCTTTTTCTCTTCCTTAAGTTGATAGAAATTTAAACCTTTGATGCCATACTCTTGTCATTCAGAAGACTGCCTGGTGCCCCCATGTAGCCTGGGAAAAGAAGGAGTGTTAAAGGTCTCCTAGAGACTTGGGGAAGGGGTGTCTATGTAGTACACCCCAGCTTTACTCTAGGACAGCCTTTCAGACTACAGAATTGAGTGGATCTTCCCTAGTAGGGAAACACATGGTTAAGATGGACTCTAGGCACAGAGAACTGAGAGAAAAATGGTAAGAGTGCATTATGAGTACAAAAAGGAAGGGCACTTAACAGACTTTGCAGGAATGGAATTGCTTATTACTTCTTGGCCTGTCAGGAACCCATCCTGTCGGTTCTGCACCAGGTATCATTCATTAGCCTTTATGGTGTTGGAAGTGGGTAGTTGCTGCCCTTTTTCTTAAAATGTATTGATATTGCCCCATATACTAGAAATTTAAACCAGTTAAAATAGTTTAATTTACATATATAGGCATAATTTATTGCATATACTTTTTTCAAATAAGATATGGAATTAAATAATTCATTTGTATAATTTTGTTACTAGTTTGTGTGGGTAAGATGATTTTTTATCTTTGTTCTCCCAATTTTCTAATACCTGGCACTGTGGCAGGAGGTCATTATAGACTGAACAGTTCTTTTTGGCTTGCAGAAGTGACTTGCTCCTTGCTCTCTTCAACAAAAATGATTCGTTTCAGAGAGCAGAACACTGGATTTAATACTATATGATGAAACCCCAAGTAATCCTGATTATTTTTCTACCTCCAGTTTTTAGGAGAATGGGAAAAAGTTAATGCAGATAAGTTAATTCAGGCTTAATTAAAAAGTAACTTCCCGGATGTGGCCTATGTACTTCCCAACACTTTGTACAACATTATACAGTGGTCACTGATGATCAATCATAGTGACTGTCAGATACTTCCCTTTTCTTCAAAGAAGGATTAAAACATATGTCAGTATACTGTATCTCTCAAGGAAAAAAAGGTATACTAATTAAAAAAATAGTTTTTAATAACAAAAGTTGAAATCAAAATGGTTTCCTATAAGACTAGTATCTTCCTTGGCATATGATTTCATTGTGGGTTTGTTGCAATTGAATAATAAATCATGAGATATTTTTCAAAAGTGAAGAATCCTACACATCTGAGAAATGGGTTGTATAATGTGGTACAAATTACCTGGTCTCCAGAGGTGGCAGAATTATTAGTAAAGTAACAGGAAGTTAGTGAATTTGTAGTTTCTCAACTTTAATGGAGACCAAAGGTTGAAATTTTAATTTGTAATCCTAAACAATAACATATTTACAGAGAGAGAAGAATGTGGCTGACAAATTAGACTCCAGGGCATAAACAGTTTTAATTCTGCAAGACATAGGGTTGGTTTTCATACTTGATTTTACATATTCTTATTTTTACTCTGTAATAGGAAATATTTATGTTTTTGGTAGTCTTTTTCTTGAAAATCTCAAAGAGCTTATAAATATGTACAGTGTGCAGTGTGGCTTATGGAAAGATTACCAAGACTCAGATTCATGAGATCTTTCTGTTCATGTCCCATTTCTACTAATAATAACCTGGGTGATTTTTGAACAAATTCCTAAACTTTCTGGGTCTCTTCTCTCATTTGTACAATCAGGGGATTGAGGTTTGTGATCTATCAGTTTGGGCTAGATCAAAGATGCTGGGGTGCTCAGATGTGTTGCTTCGTCCACAGAACAGTTTCTGTCTATTAATGTGTGCCGTACTCATGTGCTTTTTTTCCCCTTCCAGTAGTAGCTTGGTAGGAACCCAAGTATTTTGCTGAGAGATGGTGTTAAGGACTTGGTAGGGGGGAGAATAATAGTGGAGAGGCTAAAATTGCACAGGAGTAGACCAGATTGGGTGGGAAGGGAGGGAGAACATGGTTCTTGATACTAGGAGAGTAGAGGGTCTAATTGCTCTGTTTTATTTTGCTTACGGTTCAGGTCAGATGAGAAATGAATCTCTGTCAAGGCAAGTGAGAAGAGGCTATTACAGCAGAGAGGCTATTTGGAGAGTGCCTCTGCTAGGCTCAGGCAGAAAGAAAGTGGAGATTCTTTCAGGGGAAAAAAGGAAGAATTCTATTAAAAGTTACTTTGGTTGGAAGGAACCAGGGTACTTGTTCATATTTCACTGCTTTCTATTTGAATGCAAATATGAGGAAATTCTCTTGATAATTATCTTGGTTCCTGAACACCACCAGGAGAAATGTAGAGTGCTCATATTTCATTGCTTTTTCACATTTGGTAAAAATAGCAAGAAAACAAGGGGGTGGGGTTGGGAGAATTGTACCCTCTATCCTTTATAATGGGTTTTAGGACTGCAGTTAACACCTGTTAATCTCACTGTTCCCCAGGGTCATTGACTGTTCTGGCTGGCTAGATAAGGTCACTTTCTTCCCCCACACTCCTTATGTATCCCTTTAGAGTTTTGTGCTTGGTCCAGGGTTGTGAGAGTAGTTGTACTTCCTTTTAGAGCCTTTATATATGTGATCAGGATCCACCTTTAGGAGAAATGCAGAGTGGTTGAATTTCCTTTACCTTTTAATTTTTTCTGTAAAATAATACCAAATTTTGTGTTTCACATTAAAAAATTTGTCTTTTTGATTGACAGGTCAAAAATAAATCTCAACTTAAAATATTTTAATATTTTATGAGGAAAAATATTGCTAAGGATGATTGGTCAGCCATATAGAAATATTTAGTCATCTGTGATTTTACGTAGAGTTTCAATTTATTTTCTGGTTTCAATAGAACAAGTTGAAATCATCGCAGAAGGATAAAGTTCGTCAGTTTATGATCTTCACACAATCTAGTGAAAAAACAGCAGTAAGTTGTCTGTCTCAAAATGACTGGAAGTTAGATGTTGCAACAGACAATTTTTTCCAAAATCCTGAACTTTATATACGAGAGAGTGTAAAAGGATCATTGGACAGGAAGAAGTTAGAACAACTGTACAATAGATACAAAGGTGAGTGCTTGTGACTAAATATTTTGAACCAGGTTTTCCACAGTTGTGTGCTTCTTGCGAGAAATTAGACATACACAGAACATAAATTGGGTGGATGTGTCCTACAGAGCTCTGTAGATCTTAGAATTACTTCAAGAGATCTGAGTGAAATTATTTTCTTCTTTTCACTAAAATTTCTTCTTAGCCTCTTTATTTCTTTTTCCTTCATCCTCCCTCTTTTTTCATCCCCCATGATTCAATTTGAAAATAGTGACTGAGGGCCTGGATTTCCCCCATGTTTTCATAAAACTCAGCTGAACCGATTTTAAGAAAACCTGCATAATAATTTTAACAACCTTTGAAGAACTATATTCACTTAAAAAAAGTTAAACAACATATAATAATAGATGAATAAAGAAAAAGTTGATAGTTTCTCTCTGTTTTCCTCAGGGAACCAATATTTAATAGCCTGGTGTAGGTCCTTCTATGTCTTTTATCTTTATGCAGAAATATGTGTACAGTTTCTTCCAAAAATTTTCCAAAAGTGGGATTACGTTTTATCTTTAACTCATCCCCAAATATCAAAAGATATGCGTGTTTTTTATTCCTAGAGATGTTAGCAAATCACATACAACCACGCAGTATATGAGTGCCTTTTTCTCCTTTTTTACATTTAAAAGTTTTGCTGTCTGATGAGTAAATATCAGTAATTGGGTTTTTTTAATTTGAACGACAGATGTTTATACTGTTGAGATTGGAAATGAATTGCAGAATTTATAGTTTTTCTGATTTTCTCTTATATGATTGTCATAGTAAAATGAACTTTGCTGTAAGAAAACAAGAAATTCTGTACATAACAGTGTTAATTTTTTTTAATGTTTATGTATTTTTGAGAGAGAGCGAGAGCAGGGGAGGGGCAGAGAGAGAGGGAGACACAGAATCCGAAGCAGGCCCCGTGCTGTCAGCACAGAGCCCTATGCAAGGCTCGAACCTATGAACCATGATATCATGACTTGAGCCGAGACCAAGAGTCAGATGCTTAACTGACTGAGCCTCCCAGGCACGCCCATAACAGTGTTAAGTTAGAATGCCTACTTAAACAAAATATGGATATATTCAGAAGAAATCCTTTTTTCCTATATTGGAGCGTCTGATTTTCTGAATGTGTGTGAGTATGGGACATTTTTTCACATGAATAAATGGAACTTTTAAATATCAGGTCCCCATCTGTGTGCGTGTGTGTATGTGCGCGCGACCCATCCTCCTGTTCATCATAAGAGTGCTATTTAAGAAACAAACTGGCTTTAAATATTATAGGGGAAAAATATGTTAGAATATTATCATTTTTTAATGGATTAAAAATATTATTTTTATAGTTTTAGGCATAACACTAATTTACTATTGCACTGTTATTTTTAAAGATCCTCAAGATGAAAATAAAATTGGAATAGATGGTATACAGCAGTTCTGTGATGACCTGGCACTCGATCCAGCCAGCATTAGTGTGTTGATCATTGCGTGGAAGTTCAGAGCAGCAACGCAGTGTGAGTTTTCCAAACAGGAGTTCATGGATGGCATGACAGAATTAGGGTGAGTATATAATTACCATAGGAAATCAGGTATATTACTGTGAGAATTACTATGTAGAACTGAATTGTGTTATGAATGTCACTTTTAAAATTTACCAGCCTACAAACATTGGCATAAATATGCTAGTTCCTCCCCATGTTACACAGTTTTCTGGGTTTGTCAAGTTATCTGTGTAGTTCAGCCTGTTCCATTTGCATTATACTTTTATCATTTGTTTCTAAGGGGGAGTTTCATTAGTATTAAAATAAATTGCTATGCTTTAATATTTAACATGGATAAGTGAAATGAGCAAGCTATAGTTTATTTCTTAATGTGAGATTCTGTGAACTCTGAATTTATAAACAAACTCCTGGAATGTAAAATCTTGGAAGTTATCAGTCATTTTTGTTTCTCTTATATCTTGACAGCTGATTAGCTAAGTGTCTTGGGATAAATAAAAAGTCGTGGGTAGAGATTTTACTTAGGGCATCTAGTTGTCTGTATTTAATGAGAGTATGAAAAAGTATTGTCTATGGATAAGTAGCCTCCCCTTTCTGTTTTTAGTGGATGATGAGTAATAATGGCTAACATTTGTTGAACATTCATTTTTAGGAACTGTGCTAAGTAAATATTTCACTTACTTCTTCACAACAACTTTGTGAGAGAAGTCGTGTTTATATACCCATTTTAGAGATGAGGAAAATGAGGTACAGAGAAATTATAGAATTAGATAGGATTAGAGTCAGGATTTGAACCCAGACATTCCAATTCTTGAACCTGAAGGACATTGTAATCATTCAGGATCCAGACAACACAAAAAGCATGCCAGTAATTTGAACAGGAAAAATTTTTTTAAATCACTGCATTGCGTAAAAGGGGTGTAAAGCAAACTCGAAGGTGTAACAGCAGTGGCAGTTGCAAGAAGTTGCCATCATCCTTGTGGCTGAGGGAAGTGAACAAGGAGGGAACCTAGAAATCCCTGCAAGGCTGAAATTCAGACCTCAAGAAGAGAGGGTGTGGCTGCTGCAGGAACACGGTGCCTGTGATGCTTGCTTTGCCTGCCACTGTGGTAGAGAAGAAACTGGCTAGAGGCCACTTGCTGCGGAGCCCTGTGAGTTGCCACCATTGGTGAACACTGCTGGGAGCTCCCAGCACACTCAAACCCTTGCTCTCTGCAGAAAACCAACTAGGATAGGAAAAGTTCCTTCTTTTTCTTCCATCCTTTCATCGCCCTCTATTGGTAGAACCTAACAGTGAGTCAGCTCTAAGAAAAACTGTCTCACGATTAGTAGATTAGACTGCGTCATGAAATAGGGCAAAGAAGAGTAGGTTTAAAGCGGAGGAGCAATAAATTAATAACTGGCCTAGACAGTGTTCTACCTCCCAAGCCAGTTCTACCCTGAACTTGCTGGAATTTTCTATGCTAGGACAGGTTTCATTAGAACTCACTTCTTTTCCATTTGAAACTGAATTCATATAAAATGTAATGAACTTCCAAATCAGAATTGTCATCTACAAACTAATGAGCTGGAAGGTGTTCTGAAGAACATAGAAGGGAAATACAAGCAGAAATGGTTAGAAGACAAATGGAATGATGGGTTGGTGGAATCTATACACATTGAGTTTTTGCCTTCAGGCTATTTTATGGAAAGTAAGATGGGTACATAGACCCTTTCATTTCCTTGGAAGTTGACTGCAAGTGTAGAAAAAGCTTAATACTGATTTGAGATAACCAACTGGAGATGGTGGGGGCTCAGTTGATATTTACTATTATACTTTGTATAGCAACACATTTTCAAGGGGGTTGTGCTTCCTCACCTAAGCAAGAGACTGTGCTTTCAGTTAGTTCTGGAGCTAGACTCGTGACTTGTTACCATGTAAGGAGTATCCACTGCAGTTTAATCTAGTGATTGTTTGGTGATTACCATACGTTCTCGTTTGTTCACTGCAGCCGACTCCTACAGTTTGGATGTGTCGATAGTCCAGTGAATTACATAATCAATTTCTTTTAAAAATAGTAATTCTGACATTTAATCACTCCAGACCTTTTTTCCTCTAGCTAATAACCCCATTCTTGTTTATGTAGTGTAAAAGGATGAAATTTCAACTAATTTTTTAAAAAGTTCTATGAAATGTAAGATGTCAGGAATAAATTTAATCCTTAATTTATAGTGAAAAAGCTTATCTTTTATACACTTAATTTTACAATGTAGATGTGACAGCATAGAAAAACTAAAGGCCCAGATACCCAAGATGGAACAAGAATTGAAAGAGCCAGGACGATTTAAGGATTTTTATCAGTTTACCTTTAATTTTGCGAAGAATCCAGGACAAAAAGGATTAGGTAAGAATTTTTAAAAATTGGTGTCTCAAATATTTTCAAATACGTTGATGGTGTCACTCTTGTTTTGTGATAGAAAGTTTTGTGTTTCGAGCATAAAGTCATCATGAAAATACTAATTATTGGAAAACAGGGAGAAACGATGAACTTGTAGTTAATGAGAAAATACCATGCACATTCAATAATGTTACCCTGGATACCATATCTGAACTACTGATTTTTTTTTTTAAGAACTACAATATAGAAAATAGTTGTTAAAATTCTGACATATGTGTGTACATTTATTTACTTATGTATACATTATGTATTATCTAGAGGATCTTACAGGATCATGAGTTACTTCACTGTTGATCTGCAGAAATAGCATTGTAAGATTTCTGAGTCATAGAATGCCAGAGAAATCTATTCTTTTTGGTTATCACTTATTTAGAAGCTATAAGAAAGAATAAAAGTGATGATCATCATTTATAAACTTATCCAGAAATCTTATAATCTTCCACTATTAATAGTTTAAGTCAATCAATTTATGCTGTATGTAATATCCATACACTTGCTTTGGGGATGGCTAGAGGGTACTGAAGTAAAAGCTACGGTGTAATGCAGTTTACCTAGAAAGATTTGATGATAGCAGGTAATGTACAATAATAAGGTGTGTGTGAGAGCGTTTTAGATAATAGGAAAAATGAGTGAAAAGAGGAATGGTTGGGAAGTGCTTCGTGGGCAAGATGGGATGTAAACTAAAGGATATGGTATTTGGCTGGGCAAGGGAAGATCCAGAGGTGTTCTAGGGGACAGTTAAGAATGAATGTCTCGAACTTGAGAAATAAGCTTGGCTTCTTTGTAGAAGAGAGAAAATACTGATGTGATGTTAGTGGGAATGCTTATTTGGAGATTAAGTTGGTGAGACATAGTAAGGCTCGATAACCACAGGCTTCTTTTATAAACAGGACAGAAATGCTTAAATTGGAATTTGTGGGCAGTGAGGATGCACTGAAGATTTTGATGATGACAGTATCTTCCATTTAATGCACACTTGCAGTGTGCCTGGCAGTGTGCTAAGTACACATGCTTTTTCATTTCATGTTTAATGGTTTTATGAGTTATTTGTTCTTTCATTCAGTAATTCATCACCTGCCATGTGCCTGCCAGATACATACTAATAGAGTGCGATCCTTTTTTATTCTTATTTTACAGATGAGGAAACAGGCACAGGAAGGTTAAATAACTTACCCGATGATGGAAGTGAGTTTGTTATTGATTTTGAAGATACAGTAGTTAGAGAGGCTAATAGGGGCCTCTTGTACTAATCCTTCTTTATATTTTAAATTAGAGGGGAAAAGGCATTGAGAAAAGGATTATGTGAATTAGGGATTATACTGAGTGGTTGAAAGCTAGCGAAGAAGGGATAAATGTGCAACATTAGTATTGGAGAATTGGCCTGAAGAGTGACTGAACATGATTGAACTGATTGAAGATTTACAAAATATCTGTAAAGCAAAATTGTAAATGATGAAGCCTCCTTTCCAACTGATTGTTCAGTTAAGGTTGGATTTTCTTCTTGGAGGAAAATTCCTCATTTTAGAGGCAAAATAAGCTGGGATGGATGATATGTAGGGTTAGTTTCTTTACTGTCTGTGACCATCAGTTAACTGGGCTATTTTTTTCTGGTTTCCTCCTTCCTTTTCACAAATAAAAACTGATTAAAGTTTTTGAATTTACATGTATGCACTAAAGTAATTATTTTTGTTGTGTTTAGAAAGGTAGCATAATATTTTGATAAGGTTAACAGGGCTGAATCTGTTTCTTTAGTTATATCCCTATCCCTTATTGGAGCACAAAACTAATGAGATTTTGGGGTGAATATATGGTTTTGGTATTGAATTTTGGTTTTCATTATGTGTGATAAAAAGCAAAAAGATTTTTATTCAATATTGGATACATTAATATGATAAATTGAAATTTTAGATTATAGGGAAAATTGTAAAAAAGACTGAACAGAATTAGATTTAAAAATTTATTATCCAATAAGTATTGAGCCTAAGAAAATTGTAATATTGTTTAATGGTATGGAGTTTCCATTCTGCAGAAAAAAAAGAGTCCCAGAAATTGGTTGCACAACAGTGTGAATGCACCTAACACTCCTGAACCATATACTTAGAAATGGCTGAGACGGTAAATTTTGATATGTGTATTTAACCACACGTTTAAAATTAAAAAAAAAAAAAAAGAATATATAATACAGAGTGAGTCCGTATAAAATATGGACTTTGGTTAATGCTTGTATATCCACATTGGCTCATCAGTTGTAAGAAATACACCACACTAAAGCAAGATGTTAAAAATAGTGGAAACGGGGGGGTGTGGAGGTATATGGGAACTGTCTGTACTTTCTGCTCAATTTTTCTGTAAGCCCAAAACTAAAAAATTCTTAATGTAAAAGAGAAAAAAAAATGTAATAGGAAGACAAATCCTAATTTCTCCTTTTATTTTGCATTGGTGTTGGGTGTCAGGAAATGTAATGACTTGCTTAGTTGAAGAACTTAATTAAAAAGAAAACAGTTTTCTTGACAGCCTTTCTAAGGGCTCACAGGGCTCTTAAATTACAGTATTTGGCAGAGAAGAATTAGAGGATCATAGGAGAGGAGGTGAGGCCCAAGACAAATTGGCAGAGTGACAGTGACAGCACTGTGGTTTGTTTATAAATAGCTGTGCTAGTTATAATGAGAGCTGGTGTTTTCCATATTTTCTCATTTTCCTTGACACCTGATTTCCTTTGACACCAGGATAGGGTGCTTCCTCTGCCACTGTCACCTGCCATTTCTTGTAGTCTTCTCAATCTTAGATTTGAAAGGGATTTCATAAATTTTCTAACCTATCCAAAGTAGCATCCATAGCTGATGCTCATTTAGTTTCTACTTTTGAATACACAGGGATAGGACACACATTGTTTTAGGAAGTGGTCTGTTCTTGTCACAGAATACTCCTACTCTTATCACACAGTTCTTCCTTATGAAGTGAACATCTTTCTGTCACTGAGCTTATTTGTCCTCCCCCACAGCATGAGGAAATCTAACCATTTAAAGATTGCTGTCACTTACCCCTTCTCCTTTTTCTTCCGGGTCAGCATTCCAATTATCTTAATTATTCTTCATTTGAGAAGACCTTTGTTATTCCCGTTACTATCCCCTCAGGTATATTTCCAATATCTCAGTTTCTCTCAAAATAGACTCTTACTTAAAGCTGAACATAATACTCCAGAAGGAGGTTGTTTGTACTGGAGGACACCAGGAGTCTGTTCTTTTTTGTGAGACTGTCCATTCTGTTTAGTCAGAAATTACACATTTGTTCTTTAGCAACCATGTCATGTTTAGTACCATCCTGAACTTTTATTAGACTAAAGTTCACTGGTTATTTTCTTGTGAACTCTTATCCCTGTGCAGTTGATTTAAAACATTTTAAGATTGTTAGACTTTTATTATTTAGAAATAATTTTACAGAGTGTTTTTAAAGCGTATTTTTATCTGTATAATCTCATTTAGTTCTTATAACAGCCCTTTGAGCTAACTAAAAAACCTATTATCCTCTTCATTGTAAACATGGAGAAATTCATGGTTACAGAGGCTGACTTATTAAGGTTACTTAACTTTAGAGTGGGACTCAGTCTCTGATCTTCTGACTCCACATTCTATATATTCTTTTATATAATGTTGTGGTAACTGGAGATATTTCTAAATAAATGAAGACATTGTGAATAGGATTCTTAATCACCATTCCATCCTCTTATGAGTTGGCAACATTTTGTTTCCTTTATGGACAATGTTTGGATCCAGTCTCAGTTCATTTCCATGTTCATTCAGACTCAGTTCATCACCTTTTATGAAATCCCACATTGCCCTTACTGATTTTGCTTGACAGTGCAATTACCTCTGTTTGCATTTTTAATTTTACTTTATAAGGGCTTAAGAATTAATTCTTTTAAGTATCTCAGTTTTAGGCAATGCTGTTATTTGCTTGTGTCTTTTTCTCTGTCTTTTATTCTAACTATTGTTGCTGCTTATTACCTAATTGTTCACTTTGCTCTCTTTTCCTTTTAAAAATTACTGAAAATAAATAATAGTGATAGGAAGAACTCCTCTATTATTTCCCCGGCACTGTTCTAAGTGTTTTCTGTATATTAACTTGTTTAATCCTTATAGCAACCTTGTGAGAGTAGATACTGTTACCTTTATTTTAAACTGAATTATAGAGAGGTGAACTCAGTTACCCAAGTTGCCTTAGCTAGTGGTAGAGTTGGGATTTAGGAGACTAAACTATAAACTACTATTTTAAACCACTTCTCTCTAGCTAGGCTGTTCTCTCTGTCAGTCAGGCAATTCTATTTAAAGAGCAGTTTTTCCTACACTTGTGGCAACTGACATTTTATCCCTGTAGAATCTTTTTTTTTTTTTTTTTTGAGAGAAAGTAAGTGGGGGAGGGGCAGAGAGAGAATCCTAAGCAGGCTCTGCTCTGTCAGTGCAGAACTGATGCAGGGCTTGAACTTACAAACCATGAGATCACCACTTGAACTGAAATCAAGAGTTGGATGCTTAACTGACTGAGCCACCCAGGTACCCCAAACTTACTCAGTCTTTTTGGGTATTCCCTTTTCATTTGAAAATATTTTTATTGACTACTTGGTCTGTGAGCATGGAGTCAGGAGCATCTTAAGTCTGTCTGGGTGAGTTTACAAAAAGTCTTCACAAAGATGATTAATTTTTGAGCCTTGAAGAATGAGTATATGTTTTCAAGACCAGAAGAAAAAGAAGCTACCTCTGATGTGGAGAGTTGACCAAGTTCATTTGTTCAGAGGTGAGAGACATAAGCACCTTTGAGGAACTGCAAGTAAGTTCATTTAACTAGGAGTTGTAGATTTTATCTGAAGGCAACAGAAAAATCATTGCAGAGTTTTAAAAAAATTTTAATAGACTATGGGGTGCCTCAGCCAGTGGCTCAGTCGGTTAAGCGTCCGACTTCGGCTCAGGTCTTGATCTCACGGTTCGTGGGTTCAAGCCCCGCGTCGGGCTCTGTGCTGACAGCTCTGAGCCTGGAGCCTGCTTTGGATTCTGTGTCTCCCTCTCTCTCTGCCCCTCCCCTGCTCACTTTCTGTCTCTCTGTCTCGAAAATAAATAAATATTTAAAAAATTAAAAAATAAAAATAAAAAAATTTAATAGACTATTTTTTGAGCTGTTTTATTAGGTTTACAGCAAAATTGAGGAGTAGAAGGTACAGAGATTTTCCATATACCCTCCGCCCTCTCACATACAAAAGTTTTCCCATTATCAACATCCCTCACCAGAGGGTCACATTTGTTACAGTTGTACCTATTTTGATACACCATTATCACCCAAAGTTCAAGTTTACATCAGGGTTCACTCTTGATGTAGTACATATTGTGGGTTTGGACAAACGTATGATGATACGTATCCATGATTATACCATCATACAGAGACATTTCACTGCCCTAAAAGTCCTATGCTTTGCCTGTTCATCCTTTCCTTCCTCCTAATCCCTGGCAACCATTGATCTTTTTACTGTCACCATAGTTTTCCTTTTTCAGTATGTCCTACAGTTGGAATCATATAGTAGATAGCCTTTTCAGACTAGCTTCTTTCACTTAGTGATAATAATATTAATTTGTTTTTCCCCATGTCTTTTCGTGGCTTCATAGCTTATTTTGTTTTAGCATTGAATAATATTTCTTTGCCTGGGTGTACCACAGTTTATATAATCTGTCTACTAAAGGACATCTTGGTTGCTTCCAAGTTTTGGCAATTATTAATAAAGCGGCTGTAAACATTCATGTGCAGGTTTTTGTGTGGACATAAGTTTTGAGTTCATTTGGGTAAATACCAAGGAGTGGCTGTTGCTGAATCATATGGTAAGAGTATGTTTAGTTTTGTAAGAACCTGCCAAACTGTCTTCCAAAGTAGCTGTACTATTTTGCATTCCCACCAGCAATGAATGAGAGTTACTGTTGCTTCACATCCTCACGAGCATTTGGTGTTGTCAGTGTTTTGTATTTTGGGCATGTCAAAAGATGTGTAGTGGTATCTCATTGTTTTAAACATTGAAGAATTTTAAAATGGAAGTGACACCACAAATTTATATGCCTGAAAGGTCCATATGAAAGCTTTGTGGTTCTTTAAAAGGAGTGGAGGCAGAACTAGAGGAAGAGTGATTGGTTATGAAGAGTGATTTAGCTAGACACATTAAGAGGACCCTCGCATTGGTCCTGCCAGTAAGGATGGAGAAGAGAGAGAGATTTAAAAAGTACTTAGAAGCCAAAATGAAAGAACTGTGACTAGAATTGCATGATGAGGAAGAATGGAGTTTCTCTATCAGTTCCAAACACCTTTAGGGGACATTTGGAAATGTGGGGTGTTTTTTGGTTGTCATAATGACTGAGGGTTTCTTCTGGCATTGAATGGGTGCTAAATATTCTTCAGTGCATAGGGCAGTTCTTCACAGTGCAAAATTGTGTTTCATTGAGAAACACTGTAGGGTAATGACATTGAAAGAAGGAATAAGCAGGTCTGTAGAGGAAGATAATGAGTTCAGTTTGACTCTGTTGAATTTGTGCTGTTTATGGATACCCAGTTGCAATTGTCCTTAGGCAATTAGATATGTGAATATACAATATAAAGATACAAGTTTCAAGATTTAGGAGTTGTTAAAGACAATTGAGTGTCTAACGTGAAAAAAGGCAAGGGTTTGAAAAATCTACTGCAGGGATTAGAAGTGGTTCTTGCTGACACATGGTCTTACAGAACACCCAGCATCAAGTGGATGAATGGAGGAAGGGGACCTTGTAGAAGAGAATGAGAAAGAGAGGACAGAGGAAAATAATAGAGTGCTATCAGTAAAGCTGAAAGAAGTGACAGTTCCATCTAGGAGGCGTATTCAATTTTGTCTAATATGGCAGAGAGCCATATTAGGGACAAAAGTGTTTATTTAGCAGAGATTACTTTCAGTAGAGTGACAGAGGTACACACTTAGTTTATGGAATTAAAGAGTGTGTGGGAGGTGAGGAAGTAAGACAATTAATGTAGATTACAAAAAATTAACCTAAACCTCCAAACATGATGCACGTACACTTCTACAACCTTGTCAGATTCTTTCCTTCCTTAGTGTATCACCTGACAAATGGACATGTATAGGGTGTCTCATGGTTTGTGGTTATTTGATTATCTATGTTGTTTCTAATCCTTATTTTATGAACATTTGTTGAAAAGGAAAAAATGCTAGTACTAGTAATCTTATTTCTCATAAATTTAGTGCATTTGAAGTGAAGAAGGAAATCATTAAGCATGCTAATAGCCATTTTACTGTACTGGAAGCAGACAGTTACATGTTTAGTTGGTAAGGAAAAGAACAAAATTAAAGAACCTGGAAAGAATATTGTCTATAGAACTTTAAAGACTTGTAGAGATTAAAAAGGTATTATGATTAGGAGTTGGTGTCATGTTTCTAATTTTCTTAAAACCCGGAGATCTGAATTTGACTTTCAGACATGCATTCAGGAACACATTATGTATAAGAGTAGAAGACTCGATGTACTGTTCCAAGATTTTCTGTGAAGGAAAGGAGAAAGAGGGTAGCTAGTTAAGAGGATGAGAGACCCAAGAAAGTTTTTTTTAAAGGGAAGAACTATAACCTGAGCTGTTTCTTTGTGAAGCAGGAAAAGGCAGAAGACAAGGCAAAGTTGAAGATGTAGGGAGAAAGGAAAACTAATCAATAGACAAGATTCCTTGAAGAGGCAGGATGTATTGAGAACAGTGGTGTTAGGGGGGGCTTATCCTTGGATAGGAGAAAAAAGTGGCACCTTTTCCACTGAATTTGAAGGAAGACATGATGGATTCAAAGGTAAGTAGTACATTTGCACATGGAACTGTAGGAAGTTCATTCTTTCAGCAGTTTCTGAATGCCTACTGTGTGTTTGGGGATATTTTGTCCCTATCCTTGAAAAGGTGAAGGTCCAGTGAAGAAGGCATTTTTTTTGCCTTACGGCCTTTATATTGTCCTTTGAGGTACGATGTGAACCTCTTTGGAGTCTTTCCTAGTCTCAGGATTCTTCAGATTATCAGAAGTGGTTTAGAGATAATTATCTAAAAGGACTTTAAAGTTACTTGGAATATAATTTTTTTTTACCCAGAGATGTAAATTGATACTTTCTTAACTGGTATAATTCCTTGAAAGTGATCATAGGTCTTTCTCTCTGTCATGACAGGTATTGTACTTTGTAATGTGGCAGTATGGCTTCACTCTGCTCCACACTCAGTTAAATAGTCATTTACACCATCTTCATCAAACTTTTAAAAGAGCAAATCTTAGTTGATTAATTTTTAAATCAATATTCTTTATGGACTCTGAGGTCAAGGATCAGTCTTGTAGATAGCAGTCCTTTGCATTACAGCCTGAAGGTGTACATCGGTGGTTCTTAACTGGGAGCAGTTTTGCCCCCCAGTGTAGCTTTGGCAGTCAGCGTCTGGAGACAGTTTTGGTTGTCACACTGGGGGTAGGATGGAGCCATGGGTAGAGGCTAGGGCTGCTGCTAAACTGCAGAACCATCCTATGAGGTAAGTGGTATTCTTTTGCCCTGAAGGGACTGTTCATTGGTGAGGGACACAGGATACGAATCTTAATCTTATCTCTGTATGAAAATTTGAAGACCTAAATATTTAGGAAAAAAGCTATTTATTTATTTATTTATTTATTTATTTATTTATTTAAAGGGCTATCTTTGGTCTTACCTGTTTTTTTTTTGCAGGGATAAATATTCATGGAATTTGAAATACATAATTTATTTTTAATATTACAGATCTAGAAATGGCCATTGCCTACTGGAATTTAGTGCTTAATGGAAGATTTAAATTCTTAGACTTATGGAATAAATTTTTGTTGGTAAGTTCATGTTTTCTGCAATTCCATCTTTTCTCTACATTTTTACTTTGAAGATAAATTAACATTTATTTATTTATAATATTTATTTTTGAGAGAGTCAGAGTGCAAGTGGGGGCGGGGCAGAAAGAGAGGGAGACACTGAATCCGAAACAGGCTCCAGGCTCTGAGCTGTCAGCACAGAGCCTGACATGGGGCCCAAACTCATAGATGGAACATGAGATCATGACCTGAGCCAAAGTTGGATCCTTAACTGACTGAGCCACCCAGGAGCCCCTAAATTAACATTTTTTAAAAGCATGACTAACTCAGAGTGTGTAGTGGACATAGAATGAGAAATTTGATTACCACAATTTGATTATACCGGTGGGTCTGCATTCTTGAATTTAGCATTGTTTGGACTGGTATTTTGAAATTTTTTGGTAATTTGGATTTTTTTGCTTATTTTTTTTTAAAATAGGAACATCATAAACGATCAATACCAAAAGATACTTGGAATCTTCTTTTAGACTTCAGTACAATGATAGCAGATGACATGTCTAATTATGATGAAGAAGGTAATGAAAGTTTTTGCCCTACCAACTTTTTTTTTTCTTTAATCACACACTCTTGAATTTCTTGTCCACATCTGTTTTTCTTGTCGTTGGGATTTCTGTCTCCTGACTTTCTGTGCTCCTAATGTATAAAATGCCTTTGTCCTCTGTACCGATCTCTATTCTGTTTCTTTAAATACCAACTCAGTAATCCTGTCTTCCAGAAAGTAATTTTCATCCATGTTTGAGATTTTCAGTTTACTCCTTACTCCTCTTAGTGTACCTTGTACTTTTGTGTTTTTTATTGTTATCTGTCTCGTCTGTGAATTTGTAAACTCAAGTTTAGTGACTTTGTCTAATTTGAAATGTACGTCAGCTGCCTACCGTTGTAGTATTGACATTTAGTAAACACGAATTGAATGCTTTTCTGATATTTTGTCACGTGTGTAAAAAGATGGTATCACCATTTACTAATAGGACATGTACTTTAGTCTTTTGAGAGATGGCAGTGATTTACATTGCTTTCTTCACACATAATTACTCACCTAGCCTCCCTTGAGAATTAGCAGGATGTGTTTTTGAGATTGTTGAATAGAGGTAGTCTCTGAGAAATCTCCAATGACCTTGGCCTCCTAAAAGTGTCCTGGAACTATTTAATTTAACCAGACATAATGTTATTTTTTCTCTTTGTTTTCATTATGATGAAACAAAGTCTAGTCTTCACTAATAAATGAGAAATGTCTAATCTGGTGATAATTGTGCTTTCTATTAGGCCTTACGCAAAACTCGGAGAACTTCCTGATTTGGAGGTTGGCATGTAGATGTGTAGAGGCATGCATATCTGCAATTTAAAATCTCTTAGCAATTTATTGTCATGAAATAGGATAGAGTTTGATACTTGCTGTTAACTTACCTTGTAAGTTTGCCACAAAATGCCTGGAAACTTTTTTCCTCCTACCTAACTATGCTCTCAGTGCTGGCAGCATGCCATTATAGCATGGCCATTTCTTAGGCTGCCAGTTTAGGGGCCTTCAGAAAACAATATTATTGATTGATTACTAGAAGAGTTAGTTATTATTTATTATTCAGGGACTGATCAAGTGTTGGAATAATAGAGCAGAGAAAATACAAGGAGTATTTTAGGTAGGAACTCTAAAAAGCTAGAATTTTGGGAGTCTTCTCAGTGAGAATATTTGTAATGATATACTTTAACTGTTATAGGGAAGGTATTTTAAAAAGTAAAGGATTCTCTTAAAATGTTAGCCCTATTTCTGCTTTTCTTTCTTTCCCTTTTCCCATACTTTTCTTCTTTTTCCAGGAGCATGGCCTGTTCTTATTGATGACTTTGTGGAATTTGCACGCCCTCAAATTGCTGGGACAAAAAGTACAACAGTGTAGCACTAAAGGAACCTTCTAGAATGTACATAGTCTGTACAATAAATACAACGGAAAATTGCACAGTCAATTTCTGCTGGCTGGACTGAACTGAAGATCAATCCTCACAATTCAGACTGAGGGTTGTGTCAAAACTTTAAGGATACATCTTGGACCATATCGTATTTCATTCTTCTAATGGTGGTTTGGGCTTGTCTTCTAGTCTGGGCCGCTCTAAACATTTATAATTCCAACATTGTGGATTTCATCTTATATCTGTGGACCATCCTAGTTTATTCTCCCATAAGTCTTAGGAGCTTTATGGTGATTATTTTGAGGTTTCCATTCTTGCATAAAGCACAATGCTGTCTTCATCAGAAAACAGTTTGGCATAAGAATTAAACATATGAACATCACAAACAATTTATAAAAACTTCTTAAATATATGCTTTGGGCTAGTTGCAAAGACTATGCTGATAGCACTTCCAATGAGAGTGATATATTTAAGTGTACCGGATCTGGAATGGTGTTTTGGTTTGGGGGGATTTTTTTTTTCCCAGGCAAATCACATGTATTGTTGATGTGAGTAGAGTAACTGATGTCAAAATAACCAACGTGAAAAATTTTTAGGATAACTTGGTGTGCCTACCGGAAAAATTTATTGTGTTTCAGACCCTCGATTTCAAAAGGTTCCACAGAACTAGGCTGCACTTACCTTACCCATGTTTATATATAGTTGTCTTAACAGGGAGCTTTTATTTAGAAAATGTCTGCATAATGTTAGATTCTACTCCTGTCTACATTATGCACTACATAATTGGATTTCATTATGATTTTGAAATGCTTATATGCCTGTCAAATAAGTTAAACTATTTAATTTGTTTTGAATGTTTTAGAGTGCTACACAATACAATATTCTAAATTTAGGCATGAGGGTTTTATTTTTTTTGTTTTGTTTTTGGTTTTTTTGTCAGCGCACTATGGAACACAAATGAAATTCTCTTAATTTATAAGAAGATAGTAGGAATTAAATTTTGAAAATGGTCGTGATGAGCCATGAAGTTCAATCCTTATAGGTACTGCTTTCAGACAAATAGTCCATTTTTGATGACTTCTTATTTTGTTGAAATTGCTTTAACTGCTAATCACTGTGGTTGCCAAATACTTCAGGAGCAAAAATTTTCAAACAAGCATGTACTTGATGCAAAATACCAATCTGGCTTCTATTTTCTCAAATTATTTAGTTTCGTCACCTGTTTTGTTTTATTCGAATAAGCTCAGTTTTCACGTCAGAGCAGAATTCTCTCTTGTGTGTATTTTTTCATTACAAGACCCATGAACTGCTTTCATGCTGAAGATGCTCATGTCTTTGTTCACTTCCTGACATGTGAAGGGTTTATTGCTTTCTTAAACATTTCTGTAAGGCAAGTAAAAAAAATGGAAAACTTCATAAATTGGATGACTTTGGTCTCTAGTAGGAATAGAATCTGCTTGGTATATCCAGGCCACTCTCTAAGGTCCAATGTTGAAATTATCAAAGGAATGTACTGCAGAATTCTAGCTGTACATTTTCTGTTGATGTGGAAATGATTTTAAGAAACAATGACATCGTACTGCTTTTTATTTACACAGTTCTGAGATTGACTAGAAAGCTTGCCCCATAGATACTATATTAATATTCCAATCATAACTTTAACTCAAGAATATAATTCTACCAAAAGAATATTTTGAAAATTTCTATTCATTTTACTGGAATTGGTTATTTTAAAAAAAAAGGAAAAAGAAAAAAAGAAGAATCCTGCTGCTTTCAGTATTTCCTGACTTCATATTTGTAAATATAAAGAGGAACTTCAATTATGAAAAATTTAAAAAGATATATATATATGTACTATTTTGTTTTTTGTCTTGAAGATTTTGAGTTATGGTATTGTTTTCAGATTGATTAATTCGAGTATGCTGTGTTTTAAAATGAGATCCCATTAGCTTTTTTTTTCCCCAGTAGAAAATTGTTTTCTTAAAAGTCTGATATTGGTTCATGGCTTAGTGCCTTGGGTTTACAGACTTTTCCTTTTAAATGCAAGACCTTTTTTCAACAAAATAGTGTTTGTCATCATTTTGGTACTAAACATTTATAATTACTGTGTAATTATAAACAAAAAATACATAAAGCTTTGAATATAATTATGTAGCATAAAAGTTAAGGTTGTTCACTCTATGATGGCATCTTAGAATTAAACAATACTATTACTAGGGCTGAAAAGAGAAGACTGGTTTAATGTGGTGTGATTATTCTAAGGATAAATGTCTGGTTACAGGGAATATTTTATACTAAAACAATGCTTACACATATGGCCATGTATGTGTGTGCATGTGTGTGAGTTTGTGAGAGATTGATGGAGTGAGAGGTTGAAAGAGACACACATGTTCACACACACACGCACACACACACAACTTGAAATGCTTTAATTCATTAGTGTTTCAGTCTTCATTTTGGTAAACTCCCCAGGCGAATTCTTTGTTTTAAATTGAACCACAGGTACAGTTTCCTTTTTGCCAAATGTCAAAACAGGTACACATTTTAAAATGTAATGCTTTTTAAATAGTAAAGTGTATAAAATTAGAAGTGCCCATATCTAAAAATACTTGAGATCAAGATTATCCTTAGTGACTATCATCTGCATATCTCTGTAAGTTCAATTGTGCTTTTTACAATCCCTGTCATATTACCAACAGAGGCAATAAAAGCTTCAGTGAAATTGCCATGACTAAATCTTTTCACATATTATTTCAGTGTAATATTTTTAAAGACTAAAATATACCTTAAGACTTTTCCAGGAAGAATAATTATTCATAGAGCATTGTAATGGCAAGTTTTGGGAAGAAAAGACAATGTCAAGTCTTGTTTACTACACTTTTGCTACATTTTAAAAATGTTTACAACTATACTGGGCTGCTTTATTTAATTAACAGTACTGTAGTTGTGTAATATGGCATTATAAGTGTGTGTTCATTAGACTTTTAAAAAGTTTTAATGAGAGAAAGAACTTAGTAAGATAACATGGGATATCTTTTATATAATATCCTCCTGGGGAATTCTTATTTAAGCAAAGTTATACTATTTTTTTTTCCTCAGAAAGATTTAAGTGACGAAGTGTTCATCTATTTTTTATTTGATGATAATCAAGAAATTTGAGTAGTTGTAGCTAGTTTAATGTGCACTTTGCTTAGATTTTGAAAAACATGTTACTATGAAGACTTCGTATTGTAAACTTTCTGTAACTTTTACATGTGAATGACAGAAGAAAGTTAAACCTAATGAAAGAATTTTGGAATGAAAAAGGAAAGTGGTGCTGGGGAAATTTATATTATAGTTCCCAAAGTATGCCTTTGTAAACCTGAGTCAACTTTTAGCAAGAATTAATTTATGTAGTTCTAAATGTTAAGTTGTATATTTAATAGAAAATAATCATTTGGCACCTCAGCAGTTTTCTTTAAATGTTACTTTATAAAACTTTTAACAATATGATTTATATTGAATACATAGATGTTTTGATAAAATTTTATCAAATTTGATTATGTAATGATAAAATGTTTTTAAAATGTGAACTACTTAACATATATCTTAATAACTGAGGACACAATACCTGCATTGTGATTTCTACTTAATGTGATAATTAGGGTTCAAATTATGGCTCATCATTTAATTGATTATAAACAAGTATATTTCTAAACGCTTTACTTGCCTCCATTTTTACAGTCATAATAGCAATAATTTTTATTTTTATTTTATAGAAACATGGTGAAGTTACATATCATGACACCTTTACCTTTGATTTCTGAGGGGAAGGGATTTATATTTTGTAGTTAATACACTTGATAATTCTTAATAGTACTAATCCCCTTTTCCAAGTTTATCCTTAGTATTTGTCGCCATTTTGGTTGAATATTTGCTTGATTTGTATCTGATTTCTGGAGGCAGATAGTGCTGGAATTTTTTAACTTATAATACAGATACATAAATGGTTTTATCAGAGCATTCTTGCCATCTTATTTTCTTTACTGCCTGTTGGGTAATTGGCAGTTCTTGCTGACCAACTCATTTATTTAACAGCTTTCCACGAGGCTCAATGTTTTGTGTTAATGTGGCTTTAGATTTTTCTGTGGTTGATCTTTTTTTTAATTTGTCATAAATAAGGAAATTATGATAAAAGGCACACAACCTTTGTAGTAGGTGGAATTCCTAAAAAGTAATGTCTTTATGGGGTTTTAAAGACAAATTATTTGGGGAATCATTTTATAATTATCCACTTAAAAAATTTGGTTCCAAAAAGTGTATTTTTTATTTATTTCCATGTTTTTCTTATATGTATTTAAATATTTTAATTTTTTTTTGTATTTGTTCTATGCAGAAATATGACTGGTAATGTAGAGCATTAGTTTTAAGCCATACCTCGAGACTGCTATGTTGCATGAGGTTGGGTCACAGCAGGCAGGGTGCGTCTTCTACTTTATCCATAACTTTCTACTTTATCTCCTGTAGGTTAATGGCATTTCATATGAAATTTGGTTTGGGGAAAAATGTTTGGTTAAGAGAATTTTTTTTATGTTTGGCTTAGAAGGAACATTACCACTCTGGCAGATTTTTTGGTGGAATGGAAAGAGATGGGATCAGACCAAAGTTAAAGCAGGTCTGATCATAGAAGACAGCACTGCTTTGAATGAAGAATGCATCAAATTCAGTTTAAAGCAAGAAAGGAAGAATTTTGAACCAAAATAGTGAAAGCAAAGCCTGATTTGTTTGAAAAACTTCATTGTTTGAAACAATGAAGAGGCAGTGTGTGTAAGTGGCTTAATGATGAAACAAAACAAGACAGTGTATTTAGAATGTATACATTTAGAAGGCATGTTCAATATAAATTTTTTCAAGTTATGAAATAGTCTAAGAAAACTTTGTATTTAATAGAAAACTGGGGCAATACCAAACAAGATTTTTACAAAAGGGAATAGTGTAGGACATAAGTTTGGCGGGGGGGGGGGGAATGGCTAAGAGAAAATGGTAATGTAGGCTGTAGACAATGATTTTATCTTACAGTTAAGATGACACATAGCTCCAAGATTAATACTTGATCAGTAAGATTTAGAGATGTATGTATGTACTTGGAATCCTTTAAAAATAGCATGTTTAGGCTTCAACCAAATGCTAATAATATTCTTAATCCTGATAATATATCAGAACCCATTGTATTGAAATTATATGAAATGAATAGTCTGTCAGCCAGAGCTTTAAAATAGTCACTTCTAAGACTGGTGTAATGGTACTTAAAAAAAAAAAAAAAAAAAAAAAAAGCTTTATTGAGCTATAATTTACACATGATAAAATTCACCCATTGTAAATATACAATTCAGTGGTTTCAGTAAATTTATACAGTTGTGCAACCATCCTCACAATCCAGGTTTAGGACATTTCCATTAGCCCATAAAGTTCCCCACATTGTCCTTTGCAGTTGATTCTCTCTCCTATTCCCAGCCCTAGGCAGCCACTTACATCTGTTTCATAAATTGTCCTCATCTATAAATTGCATATAGAAGTAGAATCATACAACTTGGAAGTACTTTGTATCCAGCTTGGGGACCTAATGTTTTTGAGGTTCATTCATGTTGTAGCCTGTGCCTGTACTTGGTTCCTTTAATTGCTAAATAATATTCCACTGTATGGCTGTACTACATTTTGTTTATTCACTGGTTGATGGACATTTGGATTCCTATTTTTTGGTTATTATGAATAATGCTATGAACATATATATATATATATCTCTTTGGACATATGTTTTTATTTCTCTTAGGTAGATTCCTAGCAGTATAATTGTTGGTTTGGTTGGAAAATTTGTTTACCTTTCTAAAAAATTGCCAAACTCTTTTCCAGAGTGGCTGTACTATTTAAAAATATTCCTACTACAATGCATAAGGGTTGCAGTTTTTTCACATCCTTGTGAATACTTTATTATAGTCCATTCTAGTCCATTCTAGTGGGTATGTATTTTAAGTGTGTATATTATAGCTTGCATCCTAACTCATGTCCATTGATTGGGTATGCAATTTGGGTGAGTATAAGGTGGCCTAAGGGGTTGCTGTAAAATTACTTACTATAGACATGTACTTAGTTGAAGATAGTATTTTCTGTAGCCACAGAGGAAAGTTATAGCTTTATTATAGGTGGGAGTTTGTGGTCCCTCAGAACCCGGCTGAGGAGATAAAATGCATAGGTGAGTAGTGCTGATGGCTGGTGTTTGGTGCTGTTGTGTGTATCCTAGTTGATAAAGCTACCTAGTTACCCTGTGACTTGGTGGTAATTAAACCATTGTAGAAACATTCTACAGCACAGATGTGTTACAGTCCCTTTAAGTTTTCCAGAGTTCTTTTGCTTTGAGATAACCGGAAATTTCTTAAATTTGTAAAAATTTAGTCGGTATCATTTAGTTGCCGCCAGCTACTTGGGCTCTTCTACATAATGGACATTGGAGTAGTGCTTTTATTTTTTTAATAGAAAATTAAAATTTCAGACATACACAAAAGAATAATTAACCCACTTCAACATGATCAATTTATGGCCTATCTTGATTTATCTATATGCCACCCATCCTTTGCAACTCTGACCTATTTTGAAGCAAGTCCTACATAGCAAATAATTCTGTTTGTATCTCAGTATTTATGTGTAAAAGATAAGGACACTTAAATATAACCACAATACCATTACCACACTTAAATGTTAACAAGTTCTTAGTAATTATCCAGTCAGTATTTTAAATTCTCATAATTTTTTTTTCAGTTCAAGTCAGAATTCAAAGAAGGTCCATACATTGCATTTATCTCTGTAAATCTTTTCACCTGCGGGTCCCCATATACATCCCCATATATAGCATCCCCCCTTGGCTTGGAATACATTTGTTTGAAAAAGCAGTGGTTTAAATTTTTAAATAATTTATGCAATTTATATTTAAGGTGACATTTGATGTGCTTAAAGGATGTATTCTACCTTGAAAATAGTTTGGAAGTTAATGAAGTATGGTATAAAAAGCTATAATAATAACAGATGTTTCCTTACTTTAAAAAATATAATGGGACACAATTGTATTCAGAATATATAAAGCCCTCTTACAATTTGACAATAGAAAGGCCGCCTGTTTTACAAATGAGTGAAGAATTTGAATAGACATTTCTCCCAAAATGATATACAAATGGTCAATATGCACATGAAAAGATGCTCAACATCATTAGTCATTAGGAAAATGCAAATCAAAACCACAATGACCCATCACTTCACTGCCACTAGGATTGTTTTAATCAAGAGACAACAGCAAGTGTTGATGATGTGAACAAATTGGAACCCTTGTACGTTGCTGGGAGTGTAAAACAGCGCAACCAGTCTGGAACATAGTTTGGCTGTTACTCAGTAATTTAAGCATAGGTTAGCATATGACCCAGCAGTTCCACTCCTAAGAATGTAAGAGAATTGAAAATGTGTATTCACTCTCCAGCCCCTGGAAAACACCCTTTTACTTTGTGTGTGTGTGTGTGTGTGTGTGTGTGTGTGTGTGTGGATTTGACTATTTTAGATACTTCATATGAGGGAATCACAGTAATTACCTTTTTGTGGTTGGTTTATTTCACTTAACAGAATGTCCTCAAGTGTCATCCACATTGCAGCATGTAACAAATTCCTTTTTAAGAACAATATTTCATTGTAGATATATAAAACATTTTTGTCAGTGGACATTTGGCTATTATGAATAGTGCTGCTATGAACATAAGTGTGCACATATCTCTTTGAGACCCTATATTCTCAGGATATATACACAGAAGTGGGATTGCTGGATCATATGGGAGTTTTTAATTTTTTGAGGAACCCCCCAGATTCTGTTTTCCAAAGCAATTATACCATTTTACATTCCTACCAACAATGCATAGAGTTACAATTTCTCCACATCCTCACCAATGCCTTTTTTAAATATATATATACATACCAGCTATCCTAATGGTATGAGGTGATATCTGTGGTTGTGGTTTACATTTCTCTGATGATTAGCGATGTTGAGTATCTTTTCATATATACTTGTTGGCCATTTGTGTATCTTTAGATAAATGTCTATTCAAGTTCTTTGCCCATTTTTGAACTGAGTTACTGGATTTTTTGTTGTTGAAATTTAGGAGTTCTTTTGATATTCAGGGTATTAACCATCTGGTCTAACATGTTAAGTCCAATATTCCCTTATTGATATCCTGTCTGGATGATCTATTCATGAAAGTGGGGTATTAAAGTTCCCTACTATTATTGTACTGCTGTCCATTTCTCCCTCTGAGTCTTTTTTTAATTGGTGTGTGTGTGTGTGTGTGTGTGTATGGAATCTTTAGGATTTTCTACGTAAAACGTTCTTTGCAAACCGATCATTTTACTTCTTCTTTTTCAATTTGGTTGCCTTTTTTCTCATTTTCTTGCCTAATTGCTCTGGCTAAGATTTCCAATGGCATGCTGAATAGAAGTAGCAAGAGTGGGCATTCTTGTTTTCTTCCTTTTCTTAGAGGAAAAGTTTTACATCTTTCACCGTTGACTATGATATTAGCTGTGGGCTTTTCATATATGGCCTTTATTATGTTGAGATAGTTTCCTCCTAGTTTTAGTTTGTTTTAAATCAGGAAAGGGTGTTGTCAACCGCTTTTCTGCATCATTAGCTTGATCATGTGGCTTTGTCCTTCAATAAATGTGGTGTATCAGAATGGTTGAGTTTCATATGTTCAACTGTGCTTGCATTCCAGGAATAACTCCCACTTGGATGTGGTATAGAATTCCTTTATGTGCTGTTGAATTTGGTTTGCTAGTATTTTGTTGAGACCTTTTGTATCAATATTCTTCAGGGATATTGGTCTGTAGTTTTCTTGTGTTTCCTTGTCTGGTTTTAGTATAGGTATTGCTGGCCTCACAGAATAAGTTTGGAAGCATTCCCCTTTCTTCAATTTTTGGGAAGAGTTTGAGGAGGATTAGTATTTAAGTATTTGGTAGAATTCTCCAATGAAGCCATCTGGTCTTGGACTTTTCTTTGTTAGGAAGTTGTTTTTTTTTTTTTTTTAAATTACAGATTCAATTTTCTAACTAGTTATTGGTCTGCTCAGTTTTTCTATTTCTTTAGTATTCAATTTGAGTAGGTTGTATGCGCATTCTTATATTGAGTTACTTGTTATATTGTTAACTTGTGTTTTCTATATACTCTACATACTAAGTCTTTACCAGATCTATGATCTACAAATATTCTCTATGCTGTGGATTGTCTTTTCACTTTTTTGATAGTGCCTTGTGACACAAAAGCTTAATAAAGTCCAATTTACTCTTTTTCTTTGGTTGCTTACACTTTAGATATCAAATCTAAGGAACCATTGCCTAATCTGATGTCAAAAAGTTACACTTAATGTTTTCTTGTAAGAGATTTATGGTTTGAGCTCTTACCTTTATGTCTTTGACCTAATTTGAGTTAACTTTTATATATTGCATGAAATAGGGAGCATATTAATTCTTTTGCTTGTGAATATCCAGCTGTCCCTTTACCACTCGTTGAAAAGACTATTCTTTCCCCCCCACTGAATGGTCTTGGCACTCTTTTTGAAAACCAATTGCCCATAAATGTATGGGTGTATTTCTGAATTCTTAATTCAGTCTATATGTGCGTCCTTATGCCAGAACCACGTAGTCTTGATTGATGTAACTTGTTAGTTAAGTTTTAAAATCAGGGATGTAACTCCTCTAACTTGTTTTTCAAAAATTTTTTGGCTATTTTGGGTCCCTTGCATTTCCATACAATTATTAGCATTGGCTTGTCAATATCTGCAAGAAAATGCAGCTGGGATTTTGACGGTTGTATAGATCAGTTTTGGAATATTTATAAGTTTTGCATCACTATTTCATGTGTTCATATGATGTGTCCACTGCCTTTAAATTTTCATCATGGATTGCCTAAGTACTTGCTGTGGCTTCCTATATACCTTTAGTTGATTTTTCTTCCAATCATTTTTTCTTGCTGTTATCAGGATGACTTATGTAAAAGGCTTAATTAAGATCCTTTGGTGACTCCTCAGAGCTTTCAGAATTCATTCATTCAAATAAATGTCTCTTATCCCTTAATGTGTCAGGCATTATCCCAGGAATACAGCAGTGAACAAAAGAAAAATAAATGTTCTCATAGAGCTCAAGTGTGGGGAGATGTAATAAGTAAAATATATATTGTGACATATAATGAGAAGTACCATTGAGAGGGGAAAAGCAGGGAAGGGGACAGTGGAATGTGCAATTTTAAAAAGGGTAATCAAGGAGGGCTTCACTGAGATGGCTGAATACTAAAGAAATGAAGTAATAGGCTATTCATACTATCTGATGAAAGCTTGCAGGAATAGCAAATAGCAATTATAAAGGCTCTGAGTTGGCAGCATGTTTGAGGAACATTAAGGAGGCTAGCAGGCTGGAGATGAGGGGGTGAGGAGAGTAATAGGAAATGAGATCAAGGATAACAGGTAGTGGGTTGCCTGGCTGACTCAGTCAGTAGAGCATGCAACTCTTGGTCTCAGGGCTGTAAGTTTGAGCCCCATGTTGGGTGTAGAGATGACTTAAAAAATAAAATCTTAAAAAAAATAACAGCAAATTGTGTATGCCCTTGTGGGCCATTGTTACTGCTGTGGCTATTATAGTGAGGTGGGAAGTCATGGGAGAGTTTGAGCAGAGGAATATCAAGTCTGTACCTGAGATTTAATAAAAGTGCCTTACCTGATACGTTGGGAAAAGACTGTGTGTCTATGTGTGTTTGGGAGGGATAAGGTGAAAGCAGGAGACCAGTTGTGGTAGGCAGCCTCTAAAACATCCCCAATGATCCCTGCCTTGTGAGATTCATACCCGTGTGTAATCCCTTCCACTTGACTGTGTGCTGGACCAAGTGACTTGCTTCTACTGAACAGAGTATGGGAAAGTGATGGGATATAATTTCTGAGATTGTTATAGTCTCCATTTTGCATGTTCTATATTGCTCTCTCACTTGCTCACTGTTGGAAGCCAGCTGCCTTTTTTGTGACCTGCCTTTAAAAGAGGCCCATGTGGCAAAAAAAACTGAAGGTGACCTCTGGCCAGTAGCCAGTGAGGACCTGAGGCTCTTGGTCCAACAACCTGTGGAAAACTATATCTTGCCATCAACCATGTCAATTAGCTTGGAAGCTGATCTTCTCTGTTGAGCCTTCAGATGGGACTGTAGTTCTGACTAACAGCTTGACTGTGGCTTTGTAAGGGACCTTAAATGTGACGTACCCGCATTGAATCTGCACTCCAATTCTGGATCCCCCAAAACTGTGGGGTAATGCTTGTTTTATGATGCTAAAGTTTTGGGATAGTTACACAGCAATAGATCATTTATAAGAGGTCAACTAAGAAGTTTTATGCAATTATCCTGTTGAGAGATAATGGTAACTTAGGTCAGGGTGAAAACAGTGGAGCTGACAAAAAGTTAAATTCTGGATATATTTTAAAATTCTTTTTTTAAATTTATTTTTGAGAGAGAGAGCGTGAGCACGGGAGGGTCAGAGAGAGAGGGAGACACAGAATCCAAAGATTCTGTGCTAGCTGTCAGCACAGAGCCTGATGCAGGGCTCGAACCCTGAGATCATGACCTGAGCCGAAGCCATCTGAGCCACCCAGGCAGCCCATAAATTCTGGATATATTTTAAAGGCAGGTCTAACTGGATTCTCTGAGGAACTAGGTGTAAGTGAAAGGAGGAATGATGCCATAGAGGAGTAGAGGTTGTCATAGTGTAGCAAGAAAGAGGTCAAAGATTATTCCAAGGTTTTTGGCCTGAGAAATTGGAGGGATGGAATTGCTATTAAGATTTAGAAGATAGAGGAGTAACAGGTTTTGTAGGAAAAGATCAGGAGTTGAGTTCAGGATATGTGTTTATGGTGCCTATATGAGCCAATGAAATTCTGAGTAGGTAGATGAGATCACCAAAAATGAATATGGACAGAAAAGAAGTTCAAAGACTGAGCCCTGAGGCACTACGATGTTAAGAGATCAGGTTAGTGTGGGAGGAAATAGCATAGAAAACAGATGAGTGACCAGTGAGTTAGGAGGAAAAACAGCTAAGTGTTGTAGGAGCCAAGTGAAGAGATTATTCTAAGGAGGACAGAGTGATAAACTGTCAAAGGCTGCAGATAGCTCAAGAAAAATAAGAATTACAAATTGAATATTGGGTTTAGCAATATGAAAGTCATTGATGACCTTGATGAACAGCTTCACTGGAGTAATGGAAAGAGAGTGCTTGATTGGAGTGGGTTCAAGAGAGAATTGGAGAAGAGGAGTTGGGATAGTGAGGACAGGCAGCTCTCAAGTAGTTTTGCAGCAAAGAGGAACAAAGAAACAGTGTAGTAGCTGGAAGGGGAAGAGTAGATTTTGTAAAGATGGGAGAGATTACAAAATGGTTGTGTGAGAAAGATGCAGTAGGGAGAAAGATAGATGCTATAGGAGAGGGATTTGCTAGTGAGTTGTCCCTGAGTAAACAAGATAGTTATTCCCATTTAACTTAACAACAGCACCCTCTGCATACTACTCTGCCTGCATCGCACCCTTTGTGTAGTTGGGTTTTTGTACCTTGAAGGCTTTTCATGTTCTTTCCTCAGTGTGCATTTTCCACTTTCTGTACCCTTTCCTTTAAATTATTCCTAGTAGTTTTAAAAATAACAACAGAACAGCTTGAGTGTCATCAGCCTGGAAGGCTTTCTCTGATGCTTCAGTCTGATTTAGATGGTTTTCCTCTGTGCTCCTGTACTCTTTCCTTCTATTTATTCTTTGTATAGCACTTACTACAGTAAATGGATACTACTTGTGTATCTCCAATTAGACCATAAGAGCAATGTTGATAACATTGGTCCATGGCTTGATAACAAGGACCATGGCTTATTTGACTATGAATTCTTGGCCCATATCATAGTGTTTCACACATAGTGAATATACACTAAACCTTTGAAAGAAGAAATTGAAGAATCCTCTAAGTTTCTTCAGTTCTTGTGGTAGATAAGTTCTAACAATGCAAGGTTATTGACTTTAGATTTGAAAATGATGTTGATTAATCAAGGAGAACATATATAATTGTTTTCTTGTTTATGGATTCTGTATTTGTGTATTTGCCTACTCACTAAACTCTATTCATAATCCCCACATCAATACTTGCAATACCTAGGCAGTCATTTTATGGCCACATACAGAAGCAAAAATTTGAGTCACCTGTCATGCACATTCCTACTTGAGGTCAAACAAGGTGGTGCTCTGGTTTCATGTTTTTCTCATACCTTATACAAGTGTCCTTTTCCTGATATATATGGTGCTATGTTTTTCATATTTTATGCTTTTTTTTTGAAGGGGTAGTGATTTTAATGTTTAAAATGGCCACAAGTGTAGTGCTGAAGTGCTGTCTAGTATTCTAAATGCAAGAGACCATGATGTGCCTTATGGAGACAATGCATGCATTAGCTAAGCTTCATTCAGGCCTGAGTTATAAATTCTGGTGGTTGTGAGTTCAGTGTTAATGAATCAATGATACATATTAAAAATTGAGGCACCTGGATGGCTCAGTTGGTAGAGCATGCAACTCTTGATCTCCGGATCATGAGTTTAAGTGGGTGTAGAGCTTACATACACACACACACACACACACACACACACACTATATAAGTACTTTATATATCTATTTATATAGATATAGATGTACTTTATTAAAGTGTCTTTAAAGAGAAACACACACAAAGCAAGGTTATGTATTGATTGGTTGATGAAAATGTGACCAGAGGCTTATGGAAACCTCTGACTTCCCTAGGAACAATGGTTCAGTATTTGCAGCACTTTTTTAACTACTATAAATGAGAATTGATTGCAGTTTGGCCTCATTTTGAAGTTGCTGGTGAAATTCTTCCCACTGCTTTCTACAGATGGGAAGTAGGTTAATTTAGATAGTCATTTGTAAAATAAACCTAATCAAAATGACTTTGTTCATAACTTTCTATTATGAAAATCTGGTCTGAAGCTACCCTACTCAGTCTGAGGGGGAAAGGCAGTATAGTAATTCCAAGGAGATCTATTATCCTGGAGATATGTTGCGTAGCCATGAAGTTCTCTTACTATATAGGTAGGTCAGACATTAGTGCCTAAGATGTTCCCAAGACTGTGAAGTTGCCCAGAGATTGTGGTTCTCTTTGGCTTCCCAGACTCTAAAAATCTGGAGTCATTACATGCTTGATAAATGAATTGGTAATTACTTTCTCATAAAAAGAGAATTAGTATTAGTGCTGAGATTTTGAAAAACATTCCAAGTGTAAAAATGTAGCTTTTTTTTTTTGGTGAAGTAGCCCTCCTCTTTTGAGTTTTGCCTCCATTTTTTGAGCACTCTCTAAGCTTTATATTGTGCCATGCACTTTATTGACACTCTACTGTCCAATCTTCACAACAGTATGAAAGGCAGGTGTTAATTCCAAGGACTTAAACATTGTTACAGTATTCCAGTTTGTAGAACCTGGTTTCTACCTTTACAATCAACCCTTGAATGAGAAGTCTTAAAAATATTGAAAGAACTAGAATTCCACTGCAGAACAGCTATTTCATATTGCATATTGCATTTTATGTATCATTTTCATTTTTGAATTATTAAATCCTTAGTACTTTTAAGGCAAGATTATTGGAGAGGATTGGATGGATTTTACTTTTTATCATTAGGATTTTTGTGAATTCAACATAGAACACACTGCTTTTGATATGTAGAATAAAGACATCATAGGATGATTTCAACTGTGTCCCATAAGCAGCTGTAGAGGTGGTTATATGAGTAGCCAGTTTTTTAATGTGTACATCCTGAAATTAGCTTAGAGAGGTGGCAGCATTGAAACTGAAAATGTGGGTTGTCTTTCCACGGTTACATTCTGGCAAGTATCAGAAAAACAGATATGGCCTTGATTCTACTACTGATCATTGTGAACTTGAGGGTAAGTGTGTTTCAACTCAATCTGTTTTTACATCTGTCAAACGAGGGTTCCTTCTATATCAACAATCTCTGATTCCATAATTCCTTCATGTAAGACATAGGCAACAAACTATCTCCAATCTGTTGGATCGTTCTCTGGTGGAAGAGATGTTATTGAGTAACCTGAAGTGTTAAATAAAACCTAGCTCCACATACACTGTGGCAAAGTTCATCAAAATCTGTTCTTCCTACTTCCATAGTTCCTTGTAGCTGGCTCATGGTTACCTTTCTGGGGACATTGCCTTGTTCCTCCCTATTATTAGGTATAGATATATAACTAAGTTCTTACCAATAGAATAATCAGATTCGATGTGTCTTAGTTCTGGATTAATGCCTTAAACATCATTATCTTTCCACATTTTCTCTTCCTGTCAATTAGAACGCATGTCAACTCAACTTCAGCCATGCAGGTGGTGATAATGCCCCAGGATGGCAAGTCAACAGGATGAAAAATGTGGATCCCTGAATGACTTCATGGAACAGGGCTGACTGCTGACTGGACGTCTCCACAGACTGTAATCACAGAATGTTATACCTCTTTAATCCTCTTTATTGTTGTTGGATGTCTGCTGCAGTGGCCTTATATAACCACTATCTGCACTGAATGTGCAATGTACAATTTCCTAAAGGAAACAAAAATTTTGAATTGGATACTCAGATGCTTTAGATTTATTAACAAATCAGTAACTTGCTTACAGACACAAGGAAAAGAATGTTTAGTTCACTTGCTTAGATTCAGTGTATCTGAAATTTTTTGCTTATTTTTAATGTAACCACCTAGTTCTACTTCTAGAGATTCTGAATTGTTCAGCAGAGCTGAAGCTCCAAAACAAAAGGAGTCAGCCACATGAAGACCTAGCAAAGAACAACATTCCATGCAGGGAGAACAGGACTGCAAAATCTCTGAGAGATGAATGGATTTGGTAAGTTTGAAGAACAGAAGGGAAGGCAGTAATGTGGCAGCTCAGTGGGTAAGAGAGAGAGTGACATGAGATGAGAACAGAGGGGCAGGCAGGATACACATCACATATTATGATTTTGTGAGCCAGCACAAAGAGTCTGAATTTCAAAGTCTTTTGGGATGTCTTCTGAGATTTTAAAACAAGGAAGAAAAATATTTGAGTTTTGCTTTTAAAATACGACTCCAGGGGCACCTGACTGGCTCCCCTAGAGTGTGTCACTCTTGATCTCAGGGTCATGAATTCAAGCCCCACATTGGGCAAAGAGCCTACTTAAATAAAAAGAGGACTCTGTTTCCTGTGTGGAGAATGGTTCCCAGGTTGATAAGAGATTGGTGTCTAGACTAGAGGTGATGCTGGTCTGAACTGGTGTGACAGTGGTAGGAGAGAGGTGGGCAGATCAGGGATATATATTGAACGTGGGATCAGAGAATTTAATGATGGATGACTATATGTCAGGGGAGAGAAGGAAAGAAATTTTTTAAGTGGTGTTTTTTTTTTTTTTTTAATTTTAGTTTATTTTGAGAGAGAGAACACTCGCAGGTAAGGGACAGAGAGGGAGAGAGAGAATCCCAAGCAGGCTCCATGCTGTCCGCACAGAGACTGAAGTGAAGCTTGAACTCATGAACCATAATATCATGACCTGAACTGAAATCAAGAGTTGGATACTTAACTGAGTCACAGTGCCCCAGGGGAAAATTTTGTTTTTAAATTGGAACAGTTGTGTGGATGATGCTGTCATTAACTGTAAAGGGAGAAAACTGGATTAGAAATGGGGGAAAAATCAAGAATTCTGTACTGTTAGACATGAATGTTTCTTATTCTCCCAAAACAAGTCAAAATAAGTAATGCCCTAAAGTATAGCCAGATCTTTTTAATGTTTCTTGTCTGGATTCTCTGAGCACTTTTGGGCAGGACAATTCTGCGTTGGATCTGAATGCTGCACATTTTACCTCAGGAAGTGAATTATCAGTAAATTCCTTCCTCCCCAGTGTGACAATCCACAATGCACACATTTTTTTTAAGCAAGCTCTATGCCCATCGTGAGGCTTGAACTTGGAACACTAAGATCAAGAATTGCACGCTCTACTTACTGAGCCGGCAAGGCACCCCACAAGATGCACACATATTTTTAAATACATTTGGCAGGGTAGTTCTATTCCAGGTTGTGCCTTTCGTGTACCTTTGCTAGCGCAAGGGGTCTTTATATTCCTCTTCGTGTGTTTTCTCAAGCAATGAACACTAAAAGTACAACTTATACCATAAGTTCTGTAAATTGTTTTACATTAAAATTCTCCTAAAAGATTTTGCATTATGCATATGGGCACTTTGTCCAGGCCAGTTCATTCTATTATTCTCAGTCTTAATTATCTGTCTTATACCACCACTGTAAGTCCACAATTAATTGTTCATTTTTACTAGCAAGAAATCTAAAATATTAGAAAAGATACCATATAAAAATCACAATCTAGTGACATTTGCTAGTCTTTTTGAAAGTACAAATCTGGAAGGAATTAAGACTGTTAGAAATGGTAAATGTAGACAAATATGAAAGACTTCTTAAAATATTAATTTCTTAAATTGTTTAAAGCAAAAATGTTTTATTGGGTTTATAAAATAAAAAGTAGATATATAAGAGATTGGTGTCTAGACTAGAGGTGATGCTGGTCTGAACTGGTGTGACAACGGTAGGAGAGAGGTGGGCAGATTAGGGATATATATTGAATGTGGGACGAGAGATTTTAATGATGGATGACTATATGTCAGGGGACAGAAGGAAAGAAATATATATAAATAGTACAAAGGATTGGAAGGGGATAAATGGAATTACACTGTTGTAAAATTATTACATTATTGATGAAGTGGTATAACAAATCAAGATAGACTGGTTCAAAGTAAGGATGATATATATAAATCCTAAGAGTAACCTCTGAAAGTATAGGTATAGCTAAAAGGGCATAAGAGACTGATGCTAAAAAATAATAAATCCAAATGAAGATAGGAAAGGAATAAGAAAGGCCCAAAGTAGAGATGGAACAAATAGAAAACAGGGGCAAGATAGAAAGTTTAAAGGCAAATATATCAATATTTATATTGAACATCAATGGGTTAAACACTCTAATTAAAAGAGGTTGTTGGAGTAGATAAAAAGCAAGACCCACGTAGATGCTTATAAATGAGAGTCACTCTTTTATATAAAGACACAGATGGGTTAAAAGTAAGAGGATGGTAAAAGATGAACCATGCAAAGAATAAGCATAACAAAAGTAGTGTGGCTATATTAATATCAGATAAAGTAAAAAAGGACATTTCATATTGATAAGAGGAACAATTTATCAAACCATAACAATCCTAAATGTGTATGTATCTAATAACAGAGCTTCAAAATGTATGTAACAAAAATTGACAGAGGTGGGCAAATCCACAATTATAGTTGAAGATTTTACCACTCATCATTCAGTAATTGATAGAATTGACCAAAAACAAATCACAAAAACAAAACAACAAAAACAACAAAAACAACTGGTATAAATATAGAACCGAAAATCACTATGAATCAACATAATCAATATAGAACATTACATTCAACACCTGTAGAACACACATTCTATAGCTGGTATTTTCTACATATTCTCTAATGCACCTGTAAGATTTTGATTGGGATTGAGTTGAATGTGTAGATCAATTTGGGAAGAACTGACATCTTGACAATATTTATTCTTCTCATTCATAAACATGCAATATATCTCCCATCTATTTAGTTCTTCTTTGGTTTTGTTCATTAGCGTTTTCTAGTTTCTGTATTTATATCTTATACATATTTTGTTAGGTTTATACCTAAATACTCCATTTGTGTTAATGTAAATGGTGTTGTGTTTTTAATTTTAAATTTCACTTGTCCATTGCTTGGTAAATAAGAAAGTAATTGACTTTTGCATATTAACCTTATATTTTGCAAGTTTTCTATAATCACTTATTAGTTCCAGGGCCTTTTTGATTGATTCTCTCAGATTTTCTTTATAAACAATCATGTCATGTCATCTGTGAAAAAAGACAGTTTTATTTCTTCCTTTTCTTAATGCATTAGCTGGAATTTTAGTGCAATGTTAAAAGGAGTGGTAAGAGGGGATGGCTTTGTATTGTACCTGATCTTAGTAGGAAAACTTTGGTTTCTCACCATTAAGTGTGTTAGCTGTAGGTTTTTATGTAGATATTCCCTTTTCAAGTTGAGGAACTTTTTTTTTTTAAATCATGAATAGGTGTTGGATTTTGTCAAATGTTTTTTCTGCACCTGTTGATAAAATCATGTGATTTTTCTTCTTTAGCCTGATGATATGATGGATTATGTTAAAACTGAAAGGGAAAAGAAAGAAAATTATTAAGATATAACTGACATACAGCACTGTATAAGTTAACCGTGTACAGCATGATTTAATTTCACTAATTGATTTTCACATGTTAAGCCAGCTTTGATATCTGGGATACATATTATATTTAATCTGCTATTTTTAAAACCACTTTTATAAACATCTACTTGAATAAATTTGACATATAACATTGTATAAGTTTAGGGTGATACATTCATTTGTATATATTATAATTGTCACTGTAGCAATAGTTATCACATTATATAATTATAGTACAATATTAATATTTATATTCATTATACTCTGCTAGCTTATTTGCTACTCATTTCAAGTTTGTACTTTTTTTAAAAAATATTTTTAATGTTTTATTTATTTTTGATAGAGAGAGAGACAGCGTGAGCAGGGGAGGGTCAGAGAGAAGGAGACACAGAATCCAAAGACAGGCTCCAGGCTCTGAGCTAGCTGTCAGCACAGAGCCCGATGCGGAGCTCGAACCCACAAACCGTGAGATCATGACCCGAGCCAAAGTCAGATGCTCAATCGACTGAGCCACTCAGGCGCCCCTATTTTTAAATTTTTGAGGAATCTCCATATTGTTTTCCTTAGTAATTGGACTGATTGACATTTCCATCGACAACATGAGGATTTCCTTTTTACTGCGTCCTTGGCAGCACCTGTTGTCTGTGTTCTTGATGATAGCCTCTCTAACAGGTGTGAGGTGATATCTCATTGGGTTGTTTTCTTTCTTTTTCTATTGGGGTTTGATGTACATATCCCTGATGATTAGTGGTGTTGAACATCTTTTTCATGTGCCTGCTGACAATTTTGATGTCCTCTTTGGAAAAATATCTAGTTCGTCTGTCCATTTTTAACTGGATTGCTTTTTGTTAAGTTGTATGAGTTCTTCATATATTTTGGACATTGACCCTTTATCTAATATATAGTTTACAAAATATTCTCCCATACTGTATGTTGTCTTTTCATTTTATTAATTGTATCTTTTGCTGTGCAGAGGCTTTAGAGTTTAAAATAGTCCTTTTTGTTGATTTTTGCTTTTGTTGTTTGTGCTTTTTGTGTCCTGTCCAAAAAATCATTGCCAAGACCAATACTGGTGAGCTACTTCTGTATATTTTCTTAGTAGGAGTTTTATGGTATCAGGTCTTATGTTTAAGTCTTCAATTCATTTTAATTTAATTTTTATGAGTGGTATGAGACAGTGGTTCAATTGCATTGTTCTGCATGTGTTTCTCTAGTTTTCCTGGCACTGTTTTGTTTCTTTTTCAAGTTTTTATTTAAATTCTTTCAGGATGTGGCCATTTTTCTACCTATAGATGTGCAGTTTGTTCTCTCAGTCCTCAGACTGATTTCTTGGCTGTTCAGAATGAGTTGATATCTACCTAGCTGTGTTTGAGGCACCAGGCAAGCTCAGGGCCCCCAACTCCTCTGCCATCATAACTCCCACTTGCACTTATTTTCCCCAGCACCATTTGTTGAAGACTTCAGACTATCATTTTCCCACTGGGTGTTTTCGGTTTCCTTGTTGAATATTAGTTTACATGCTGGGATTTAAATCTGGGCTCTCTATTCTGTTACATTGGTTGATGCGTCTGTTATTGTGCCAGTAACAATACTGTTTTAATTAGTATGGCTTGTAGTATGGTTTAAAATCTGGAAGTGTGTTACCTTGGACTTTGTTCATTTTTCTCAGGATTGCTTTGCCTATTTGGGGTCTTTTGAGGTTCCACACAAAATTTAGGATTGCTTCTTTAACTTCTGTGAAAAAAAGCCTTTGGTATTTTGATGGGGATTCCATTGGGTAGAAGAGCCATTTTAACAATTCTCCTGATCTGCAAACATGGATGCCTTTCCATTTATTTGTGTCTTATTCCATTTCTTTCAGCAAAGTCTTGCAGTTTTCACTGTAAAGATCTTTTACTTCCTTGGCTAACCTTATTCCCAAGTATTTTATTGTTTTTGATGCTATTGTGAATGAGATAGTTTTGTTTCTTTTTCAGATGTTTCATCATTAGTGTAAAGGAATGCAACTGATTTCTGTATGTTGATTTTGTGTCCACTTTACTGTAATCACCGATTAAATCCAACAGTTTTTGGACTGACTCTTTGGGATATTCTATATATAAGATCTTATCAGCAAATAGTGACAATTTTACTGCTTCTTTTTGCTTTGTATGTCTTTTATTTCTTTGTCTTGCCTAATTGTTCTAGCTAGTACTTCTAGTTCTAGTACTATATTGAATAGGAGTGGTGAGAGTGGGCATCCCCGTCTTGTTCCTGATCTTAGAGGAAATGTTTTCAATTTTCCTCCCTTGAATATAATGTTAGCAGTGGGTTTGTTGTATATAGTCTTTATTATGTTGAGTTAAGTTCCTTCTATACCCATTGTGGTATGAGTTTTTATCATGAAAGGATGTTGTATTTTGTCAAATGCTTCCTCTGGTACCTATTGAAATGATCATGTGATTTTTACTTTTCCTTTATGGGATACATTACACTTATAGGTTTGCATATCTTGGACCATCCTTCCATCCCAGGGATAAATCTCACTTGGTCATGGTTTATAATCCTTTTAATGCATTCTTGAATTTGGTTTCCTAATATTTTGTTGAGAATTTTTGCATCTATATTCATCAGGTCTATTGGTCTGTACTTTTTTTGTGGCATCTTTATCTGGTTTTTATATCAATGTAATGCTGGCTTCATAGAATGAATTTGGAAGTGTTCCCTCCTTGATATTTTGGAAGTATTCAAAGAGCATTGGTGTTAATTCTTTCAATGCCTTGTAGAATTCTCCAGTGAAGCCATCTGGTCCTGGAGTTTTCTGATTGCAGATCCAATTACTTTACTATTGGTCTGTTTGGTTTTTGTCTTTCTTCCTAATTCAGTCTTGGTAGGTTGTATGTTTGTAGAACTATATAAATTTCTTCTAGGTTATGTAATTTGCTAGCATATAATTGTTCCTAGTAGTCTCTTATGATCCTTTGTATGTTTGTGGCACCAATTGTCATGTCTCCCCTTTCATTTTTGAGTCTTCTCTTTTTTTCTTAGTCTAGCTAAAGGTTTGTCAATTTTATCTTTTCAAAGTATGAGCTCTTAGTTTCATTGATCCTTTTTATTGTTTCTCTAGTCTCTATTTCATTTATTTCTACTCTGATCTTTAATTTCCTTCTTTGTTCTTTATATAGTTCCTTGAGATGTAAAGTTATATTGAGATCTTACTAATTTATTCTGTGTTTATTGCTATGAAATTTTAGAATTATTTTTACCGTGCCCCATATTTGATGTGTTGTATTTCTATTTTCATTTGTTTAGATATGGATTTTTTTTTTAGTAGGCTCCACACCCAACGTGGGCTTTGAATTCACAACTTCAAGAGTCACATGCTCCTCTGACTGAGCCAGCCAGGTGTCCCTTATTTCCCTTTTGATTTCCTCTTTGACTCATTGACTGTTTAGAAGTATGTTGTTTTGTTTGTACATATATGTAGATCTCACTTTTCTAATTTCTAGTTTTATACCACTGTGATGAGAAAAGATAGTTGCTATGGTTTCAATCTTACGAAATTTGCTAAGAAATGTTTTGTGTCCTATCTATCCTGGAAAATATTCCATGTGCACTTGGGAAGAATGTATAGGCTGCTGCTGTTGGATGTAATTTTATGTATATGTTAAGTCCATTTGTTCTAATATGTGGTTCAATTCTAACATTTCTTTGTTGATTTTGCCTGCTTAACCTATCCATTGCTGATAGTGGGGTATTTAAATCCCCTACTATTATTATAATGTTGTATATTTATCTTTTAAGAACTGTTAGTATTTGCTCAATATATATATTGGTGCTTGGGTATTGGGAATGTATGTATTTATGATTTTTATATCTTCTTGATGTATTGATACATATATTCTTGATATGTATTGACACCTTTATCGGTATATAATGACCTTCTTTGTTTCTTGTTGCCCTTTTTGGCTGGAAGCCTGTTTTGTTTGATAAAAGTAAGACTATGCCCATCTCCTTTTGGTGGAATGTCATCTCCTAGCCTTTCATTTTGAGCCTATGTATGGTTTTAGAGCTAAAATGAGTCTCCATTAGGCAGCATGTAGTTTAAATACATCCAGCCACCCTGTGTTTGGTGAGTTCAATCCATTTACAGTTAGGGAGCTTATTGATAGATAAGGACTTAGTAATGCCATTTTATCTTTTGCCTTCTGGTTATTTTATTTCTCCATTTTCCCCCTTGTTTCTACTTTCATTAAGTTTGTGGTTTCTATCGTAATTTGCTCAGTCTCCCCCACTTTTTTTTTGTTTCATGTTTCTGTTCTAGATTTTTGCTTTGTGGCTACCATGAGGTTTATATAAAACATATCATAGATACAATAAGTCCTCTTCTGGCTGATAGTAATTTATCTTCACTTGCCTTTTTTCATTCTTTAACTCTTTCCCTTTTATTTTTGTTGCCACAAATTCTTTTATGCGGTGATTTTATTATAGTAGTGATTAAATTTTTTTTTAATGTTTTTTGTTTTTAAGAGAGAAAGAGTGTGAGCAGGGGAGGGACAGAGAGAGAGAGGGACACACTGAATCCAAAAAAGGGTTCAGGCTCTGAGCTGTCAGTACAGAGCCCGATGTGGGGCTCAAACCCACAGACCACAAGACCATGACAGGAGCTGAAGTTGGATGCTTAACTGACTGAGCCGCCTAGGTGCCCCAGTGATAGTTATTTTTAAAGCTCTTTTCCTTTTACCTTTGTGTTGTAATTGTTTAATATACTATTCAAAAAAAAAAAAAAACACCGACTATGGCTTTCTAATTCTATCACCTTAGTCAGAGTTTTGTGTACTTCAGTTTTTTCATTTCAGCTTGAAGAGCTCCTTTTAACATTTCTTTAAGACAGGTCTAGTTGTGAACTCTTTCAGGTTTTGTCTGGGAAAGTCTTTATTTCTCCTTCAGATATCAAAGATGATTCACAGATAGAATATTCTTGGCTGGAAATTTTTATTTTTCAATACTTCAAATATATCATTCTACTCTTGCCTGGCCTGTAGAGTTTCTGCTGAGAAATCTGATAGCCCAGTGGGTTCCTTGTAGGTTACTGTCCTTATTCCCCTGCCTGCTTTTAAAATTCTTTATTGTGGACTTTCGACAGTTTTAATTTAATGTATCTTAGAGGTCTTTTTTTTGAGATGAGGTTTTCTATTAGCTTTATGGACTTGTATATGCAGTTCAGTCCACATGTTTGAAAGGTTCTCAGCTGTTATTTCTTTAAATTTGCTCTCTGCTCCCTGTTGCCTCTTTTTTTCCTTCTGGTGTACCCATTAATCTTATGTTGGCTCTTCTAATGGAGTCTGAAAGTTTTCCTAGGGTTTCTTCATTAAAAAAAAACTTTCTCCTCTTCCACCCTAAACATTTCTATATTCTACCCTTGAGCTTACTTATTCTCTTGTCCAACTGATCTGCTCTATTTCCAATGCTTCCTAATGGATTCTTCATCTCATGTACTGGGTTCTTTAGTTCCAGGATTTTTTTTTTTTTAAAGCATTTCAGTCTCTTTGGTAAAGAACTCCTTCAGTTCATTAATTTTATTCTTCAGATCATTATACTGCCTTCTGGATTTTCTTGTATGTTGTTGAATTTCTTGATAACAGCTACTTTGAATTCTTTATCAAATCACAGTATTCCATGTTTTGGGGTTTGGTTGCTGAAAAATTGTCATTTTCTTTTTGTGATACCACATTAGTGTGGTTTTTCATGGTGTTTGATGAAAAGTGTGTCTGCTGCTATATTTGAAATAGCAAGCACCATTCATATTTATGTAACTCTTTGTTTACTTTGATTCTAACAGTTCAACAAGTTGGCAATTAGGAGCCTTCCCTTTGTTTTCCAGAAGGTGGCATGATAGCACAAGTTTTCAGTTTCTCTTATTAGAGCTGACTTGTTGCTAAGGTTGGGAGCAGCAAGTATTAAGGAAAAAAAAAACAAACTGATGGGGAGAAAGAAAAAAGAAAAAAAGAAAGGATGGTAGCAGACTCGGGGGAGGTGTGTGACGCTTTGGGTGTGCCCAGTCCCATATGGGGATCTTCCAGTAGTGGGCATTCTCAGAGGCTCACTGGCAGTCCTCTTGCCATAAATTCCAGGGCAGACAGCAGAAAATGCATTCTTTCAGTTCTCTTTGTCTTCTTCCTTTTCCCTTCCCCTTCCTACCCCAGTCACCATAATCTCTTCTCAGAGCAACAAGTTTCTCCTGGTAGACCCCCACTCACCACTTTCACTTCACTTTCCACATCCATGCCAGAAAGGCCGTGCTGGTCTATTGCCTGCCCACCAATGCCCTGGACCCTCAGCCTCTGCTGAGGTCTGATATAAGATGCACAGGTGGATGAGTCTCTTAGGTGTCCCTTTTTTGTGTGCAGAACCTCCTCCTACCTCCACCCCCGCTTTTTTTGGTTATGGATGTATGTGATTAGTTGTAAATTGACAGGGAAAGCAAAAAGACTCATGCTTCTATGAAGTGGATATCACCCCTCCTGATTTGCTAAAATTTTTATTGATTTGAAGGCACCTCTGTGGCTCAGTAGGCTATCTGATTTTGGCTCAGGTCATGATCTCACAATTTGTAAGTTTGGGCCCAGCATCAGGCTCTCTGCCCCTCCCTAGCTTGTGCTCTCTTGGATGCCTGGGTGGCTCAGTCAGTTGAGCGTCCAATTTCAGCTCAGGCCATGATCTCACAATTTGTGTGGGTTTGAGTCCTGCGTTGGGCTCTGTGCTGACAGCGCGGAGCCTGGAGCCTGCTTTGGATTCTCTGTCTCCCCCTCTCTCTGCTCCTTCTGCACTCATGCTCTGTGTGTGTGTGTCTCTCTTCACGCCCCCTCACACTGTCTCTGTCAAAAATAAACATTAAAAAATCAAAATCAAAATTTTAATTTTTACATGTATGTTCATAAGAAATATTCCGTAGTTTTTTTTTTTTTTTCTATAGTGTCTATGTCTTTGGTGTGGTATTAGGGCAATGCTGGGCTCATAGTATGAGTTAGGAAGTATTCCCTCTGCAACTATCCTCTGAAAGAGATTGTAGAAAATTGGTATTTCTTCCTTAAATGTTAGAATTCACCCACCTGGGGCTGCCTGTTTTTCTGTTTTGAAAGGCTATTGATTAATCCAATTTCTTTGATACATATAGGTCTCTTCAACTGTCTATTTCTTGTGTGAGTTTTGGCATATTGTCTTTCATGGAATTGGTCCATTTCATAAAGGTTATCAAATTGGTGGGCATAGAGTTGTTGGTAATGTTCCTTTATTATCCTTTCAATGTCCTTGGGATTTATAGTGATGTCGCCTCTTTAATTTCTGATATTAGTAATATGTATCCTCTTTTTTTTCCCCCTGGCTATGCTAGAAGCTTACTAATTTCATTGATCTTTTCAAAGAACCAAATTTTAGCTTCCTGGATTTTCTCTATTGATTTCTGCTCTAATTCTTAGTATTTCTTTTCTTCTTACTTTGAATTTAATTTGCTCTTTTATTTCTAGTTTCCTAGAAATTTAGATGATTGATTTTAGATATTTCTTTTCTAATATATGCATTCAATGTATACATTTCTCTGCTTTCACTGCATCCCACAAATTTTAATAAACTTTTTCATTTAGCTAGAAATATTTTTAAGTTTCTCTTGAATTTCTTCTTGACCCATGTGTTATTTAGAAATGTTGTTTAATCTCCCTGTATTTTAGGAGTTTCGAGTTAACTGTCACTGATTTGTAGTTTAAATACATTGTGGTTCAAGAGCAGGCATTATATGATTTCTATTTTTAAAAATTTGTTAAGGTGTGGTTTAGGGCCTAGAATGTGGTCTCTCAGCGAATGTTCCATGTGAGCTTGAGAAGAATTTATTTTCTGCTGGTGTTGGATAGAGCATTTCATGTTATGTCCCTTATATTCAATTGATCGATGATCTTGTTTAGTTCAATTATATCCTTCCTGATTTTCAGCCTGCTGGATATCTCCATTTGATAGTTGGATTCATCTTTTTGTATCGCATAGTTTGATGCTCTGTTGTTAAAAATGTTATATCTTCTTGAGAATTGACCCCTTTATCATTATGTAATACTCTTCATCACCAATAATTTTCCTTGCTTTGAAATCTGTTCCTTTGAAAATCATGTAGCTGCTCATGTTTTTTTTTTTTAATTTACATACCAGTTAGCATAAAGTGCAACGATTTCAGGAGATTCCTCAATGCCCCTTACCCATTTAGCCCATCTCCCCTCCCACAATCCCTCCAGTAACCCTGTTTGTTCTCCATATTTAAGTCTTTTATGTTTTGTCCCTGGCCCTGTTTTTGTATTATTTTTGCTTCCCGTTCCTTATGTTCATCTGTTTTGTATCTTGAGGTCCTCATATGAGTGAAGTCATATGATATTTGTCTTTCTCTAATTTTGCTTAGCATGATACCCTCTAGTTGCATCCACATAGTTGCAAATGGCAAGATCTCATTCTTTTTGATTGCCGAGTAATACTCTAGTGTGTGTGTGTGTGTGTGTGTGTGTGTGTGTGTGTGTGTGTATCACATCATCTTTATCCATTCACCCATTGATAGACATTTGGGCTCTTTCCATACTTTGGCTGTTGTTCATAGTGCTGCCATCAACATTGGGGTGTATGTGTCCCTTTGAAACAGCACACCTGTATCCCTTGGATAAATACCTAGTAGTGCAATTGCTGGGTCATAGGATAGTTCTATTTTTAATCTTTTGAGGAATCTCCATACTGTTTTCCAGAGTGGCTGCACCAGTTTGCATTCCCACCAGCAGTGGAAAAGAGATGGTCTTTCTCTGCATCCTCACCAGCATCTGTTGTTGCCTGACTTGATTTTAGCCATTCTGACAGGTGTGAGGTGGGATCTCATTGTGGTTTTGATTTGTATTTCCCTGATGATGAGTGATATTGAGCATCGTCTCATGTGTCTGTTGACCGTCTGGATGTCTTCTTTGGAGAAGTGTCTGGTCATGTCTTTAGCCCATTTCTTCACTGGATTATTTGTTTTTTGGGTGTTGAGTTTAAGTTCTTTATAGATTTTGTATACTAACCCTTTATCTGATAGGTCATTTGCAAATACCTTCTCCCATTCTGTCGGTTGCCTTTTAGTTTTGCTGATTGTTTCCTTTGCTGTGCAGAAGCTTTTTATTTTGATGAGGTCCCAGTAGTTCATTTTTGCTTTTGTTTCCCTTGTCTCCGGAGATGTGTTGAGGAAGAAGTTGATGCGGCCAAGGTCAAAGAGGTTTTTGCCTGCCTTTTCTAGGATTTTGACGGACTTACATTTAGGTCTTTCATCTACTTTGAGTTTATCTTTGTGTATAGTGTAAGAAAGTGGTCCAGGTTCATTTTTCTGCATGTCACTGTCCAGTTTTCCCAGCACCATTTGCTGAAGAGACTGTCTTTGTTCCATTGGAGATTCTTCCCTGCTTTGTCAAAGATGAGTTGACCATACGTTTGTGGGTCCATTTCTGGGTTCTCTATTCTGTTCCATTGATCTGAGTGTTTTTGTGCCATCATGTGTTCTTTTAATTAGGATGGTATATTTTCCCCATCCATTTGCTTTTAATCTATGTCTTTTCTAAAAATTTTTTTAATGTTTATTTTTGAGAGAGCAAGACAGAGCACGAGCGGGGGAGGGCCAGAGACACAGAATCTGAAGTAGGCTCCTAGGATCCGAGCTGTCAGCATAGAGTGCAATGCAGGGCTTGACCTCACAAATTGCGAGATCATGACCTGAGCCAAAGTTGGATGCTTAACCAACTGAGCTACCCAAGAGCCCCAGGTTTTGTGTTTTCAGTATTCTCTAGGATTCTATTTGCACTCTTTTTTTTCTTAAAAAAATTTTTTTTGACATTTATTCATTTTGACATGAATTCAATTTATTCATTTTTGAGACACAGAGCACGAGCAAGGGAGGAGCAAAGTGAGGGAGACACAGAATCTGAAACAGGCTCCAGGCTCTGAGCTGTCAGGACAGAGCTTGATGCAGGGCTCGAACTCACTGACTGTGATATCATGACCTGAGCTGAAGTCAGAGCCTTAACAGACTGAGCCACCCAGGTGCCCCATGCAGTCCTTTCTTACATACTGGTTATACTTTTTTTTTTTTTTTTTAACATTTCATTAAAAAATTTTTTTTTAACATTTATTTGAGAGACAGTGTGATCAGGGGAGGGGCAGAGAGAGAGAGGGAGACACAGAATCTGAAGCAGGCCCCAGTTTCTGAGCTGTCAGCACAGAGCCCGACGCGGGGCTTGAACCCACAAACTGTGAGATCACGACCTGAGCCGAAGTCGGATGCTTAACTGACTGAGCCATCCAGGTGCCCCAACATTTCATTTTTGAGAGAGAGTGCAAGCGAGAGAGGAGCAGAGAGAGAGAGGGAGACACAGAATCTGAAGCGGGCTCCAGGCTCTGAGCTGTCAGCACAAACCATCAGATCATGACCTGAGCTGAACTGACTGAACTACCCAGGGCCCCTGGTTATACTTAAAAAGATTTTTTTTTAATGTTTTTTAAGAGAGAGTGTGAGCAGGACAAGGTCAGACAGAGAGAAGGAGACACAGAATCTGAAGACAGGCTCCAGGCTCTGAACTAGTTGTCAGCACAGAGCCTGACGCAGGGCTCGAACCCACGAACTGTGAGATCATGACCTGAGCTGAAGTTGGATGCTCAACCGACTGAGCCACCCAGGCGTCCCCCCCCCCCCAATTTTTTTTTAATGGGTGCCCTAGATTTTGCAATATGCATTTAGAGCTAATCCAAGTCAACTTTCAAATAACACTTTCTGGCAGTGTGAGGATGTTGTAATAATCCTCCCTCCAGTCCCTTTTACCATTGCTGTCATTCATTTCCCTTACGTTTACGTATAGCATACATAACCATACACGTTGGAATTTTGAACAAACTGTAATGTTAGATTAAGAATAAAAAAAGTTTTATTTTACCTACTTCACTGCTCTTCCTTACTTTATGTAGACCAGAATTTGACCTATATATACATATATATTTTACAGAAACAATTTTAACATTTCCTACAAGGCACGTCTACTGGCAACAAATTCCATTAATTTGTGTTTGTCTCAAAAAGTCTTTATTTCTCCTTCACTTTTGAAGGATAGTTTTGCAGAGTACAGAATTCCAGGTTGGTGACCTTCTCTCTCTCAACACTACTTTCTTCTTATTTAGTTTCTGAGAAGTTGGATGCAATCCTTATCTATCTTTGTTCCTTTGTAGATAAGATATTTTGTCCTCTGGCTTCTTTCAGGATTTTACCTTTGATTTGTTCTTGATTTGTTGTCGGACATTAATCTGGGGGAAAATCTGAGTCATTATGGTTTAAAATTTCTTTCCCTTTCTTATTTTGGTATTCTGATTACACATGTCATACCTTTTGTAGTTGTCCCACAGTCCTAGGATATTTTTTTTTTTTAGTCTTTATTCTCTTTGAATGAAGAGTATTCTATTTGAGTATTCTGATATGTCCTCTGACTCAAGAGATGCTTTCCTCAGCTGGGTCCAGTCTAATAAGCTGATCAAAGGCATTTTTCATTTCTGGTAGCGTTTATTAACTCTAGAATTTTTTTGGTTCTTTCCTAGGATTTCTTTCTGCTTTTATTGCCTACCTTTTCTTGCATGCTGTCCATCCATCAGAACCCTTCCTATATTAATTTAAAATTCCCAGTATGATAATTTCAATACCCCTGCCATTTCTGGTTCTAATGGTTGCTCTGCTCTTCAAATTGTGTATTTTTTGCCTTGTAGGGTTATAATTATAATTATAGGCTTATAATTTTTTGACAGCTGGAAATGATGTACTGGATAAAAGAAACTGCTGTAAAAGGCTATTAGTAATATGGTGCTAAGATGTGAAGGGAGAAGTGTTCTATAGTCCTATGATTAGTTCTCAGTCTTTTAGGGAGCCTGTACCACAAGACTGTGAACTTTGCAAGTGTTTTTCAGTACCCTCCTCTCCCTGCTTAGGTGGGAAGGATGGCTAGAGTGGGTTAGAGTTGGCTATGTCCCTTCCTCCATGACAGGTTCTAGATAATTGGTTTCCTTTGACGGCAGGCCTTAAGAACAGAGTACTGTGGTGTATTTCAAAATTGTTCCATCCATGTCTCCCCCAACACAACACACACACATCCTGGCTGCTGGAAGCACAATGGAGTTTTTCTCTGATATTTACTGTGGGAAGCTATTCAAGCTCCTGAAGGTAAATCTCACAATGTTTATGGGGCCCCATTATGACTGGGTTACTTGGAGTTTAGTTCTCAGATTTGTCCACACTGAGCCTCCAGTAATTTGCCAATCACAATTCAAGTTTTCCTATCCCACTACTGGTTCCCATGTTGGTTTCTGCTCCTGTATTTTTGCTTTTAATCTGTTCAGCTTTTTACTTGTTGATAGTTTGGAGTGGTGACTTCCAAGGTCTTTAAATGTGGAACCATAAAGAAACTCTACAGTGCACTTGGAATACTCACCAAGACAGATCGAATGATGGGTTTTTGTATATTCTCAAGGATTAAAATCATACAGAGGATGTTCCTTGACTATAAAAGAACTGTAACAGGTAAAAAAAAAAAAAAAAAGGCCCTCAAATACTTAGAAATCAATTAATCACTAAAACACTGATAAAGCTTACTTAAATTACTTAAAGCTTAATTATTATAAAAGTTAATACGTATAGAGCTAGTATGAAGGCTAAAAGGCAAAAGTAGTAAAAAGTAATACACAAAAAGATATAAAAATTGGCACCAAAAACAGAACACGGCAGGAAGAGAGTAAAAATGCAGGGTTTTAAGAATCCATTCAAACTTGTTATATGTAAGCCTCTTAGTAACCACACAACAAAACAAAAATCTATAGTAGATAAAGGAATCTAAGTATACCACACACACAATCATCAAATCACACATGAGTGCAAGAAAGGAACAAAGTTAACTATAAAACAGCCAGAAAACAATTTACAAAATGACCATGAGTACATATGTATATCAATAATTACTTTAAATTGACTAAATTCCCTAATCAAAAAACACAGTGGTTGACCGGATTAAAAAAAGATCCATCTATACAAGGCCTACAAGAAACTCGCTTCAAATAGAACACACACGCAAACTGAAAGTGAAGGATGGAAAAAGCTATTGCATGCAAATGGAAACCAAATGAAAGCCAGGACAGCTGCACTTATTAAAATAGACTTTAAAGCAAAGACTAATTAAGAAACAAGAACATTACATAATTATAAAGGGGTCAATCCAATATAGGGATATGACATTTGTAAATACGCACTCAATATAGGTACAGTTAAATATATAAAGCAAATATTAACAGATTTAAAGGGAGCAATTTATAGTAGTACAATAATAGGGGACTTTAGTACCCTACTTTCATCAATGGGGAGATCATCTAGACAGAAAATCAAATGGACTTAGTAGATATACAGAACATTCATCCAAAAGCAACAGAATTCTTCTTAAGTGCACACGGAACATTTTCCAGGAGAGATCATATATTAGGCCACAGAATGAGTCTTAATAAATTTATGAAGACTGAAATCATATGAACCATCTTTTCCAACCACAATGGTATTAAACTGAAAATCAACTACAAAAAGAAAACTGGAAAAATCACAAACATGTGGAGATTAGATAGCATGCTACCGAACAACCAAAGTGTCAAAGAAGAAATCAAGAAATCAAAGCTACCTGGAGCAGGACGAAAATGGAAATACAACATACCAAAACTTTGGGATACAGCAAAAACAGCTGTAAGAGTGAAGTTTATATTGACAATTGTGTTAAGAAACAAGAAGAATCTCCAATGAACAACCTAACTTTACACCTCCACTAAAAAAGAAGAAAAAAATGAAGCCCAAAGTTAGTATATGGCAGGAAATAACAAAGATGAGAGTAGAAATAAATGAAACAAAGGCTAAAAAGACAGTAGAAAAGACAAAAGATCAATGAAACTAAGAGCAGGCTCTATGAAGAGATAAAACTAACAAACGTGTAGCTAGACCACCAAAAAACAAAAAATCCCTCAAAATCAGAAATGAAAGATGTTACAATTGGTAACACAAAAATACAAAGGACTGTAAGATACTCTGAACAATTCTGTGCCAACAAATTGGACAACCTAGAATAAATGGATACATTCCTTGAAACATAAACCTACTAATACTGAATCAGGAAAAAACAGAAAATCTCAACAGACCATTTGCTAGTAAGGCTCCTGGATCAGTAATCAAATACCTCCCAACGAACAAATGTCTAAGACCAGGCAGCTAGCTTCACAGTGGTGAATTCTGCCAAACATTTAAAGAAGAATGAATACCAATCCCTCTCAAATTCTTTCAACAACAGAAGAGGAAGGAATGTTCCTCAACTGTTTTTATGAGGTTGGCATTACCCTGATACCAAAACTAGACAAAGATACCACAATTATTAAAAAATACAGGTCAATATCCTTGAACACAGTTGCAAAAATCCTTAACAAAATTTTATCATCAAGATAAATTCAAGAATACATTAAAAGGATCACATATCACGATCAAATAGAATTTATCCCAGAAATGCAAAGCTGGTTCAACATTTACAAATCAAACATGATACACGACACTAACAAAATTAAGGATAAAAATCATTCGATTCAGAAAAAACATTTGACACAATTCAACATCCTTTTACAATAAAACCTCTCAACAAAGTGGGTATAGAGAGAATGTGACTCAACATAATATAGGCCATTTATGACAAGTCCACAGCTAACATCATATGCAATACTGAAATTGTGGAAGCTTTTCCTTGAAGATTAGGAACAAGACAAAGATGTCCGTCCACTCTCACCACCTTTATTCAACACAGAAGTCCTCATTATAACAGGCACAAAAAAGAAATAAAAGCCATCCAAGTCAGAAAGAAAGAAGTAAAATAACTATCTGCAGATGACATACTATATTTAAACATATAGAAATGCTAAAGACTCTACCCAAAAACTATTACAACTGATTAATTCAGTAAAGTTGCAGTATACAAAAATCAACATAAAATCTGCTGCATTTCTAATAACAAAGCATCAAAAAGGGAAATTAGGAAAACTATACCATTTGCAATTGCATCAAAAAGAATAAAATATCTAGAAGGAAATTGAAGAAGGTGAGTACCAAAAACCATAAAATACCTAGGAATAAACATAACCAAAGAGGTATACACTGAAAACTATAGAAAGCTGATGAAGGAAATTGAAGACGACACTGAAAAAATGGAAAAATACTCCATGCTCATGGATAGGAAGAACAAATATTGTTAAAATGTCAATACTACCCAAAGTAACCTACATATTCAATGCAATCCCTATCAAAATAACACCAGCATTCTTCACAGAGCTAGAATAAACAATCCTAAAATTTGTATGGAACCAGAAAAGACCCAGAAAAGCCAAAGCAGGAGGCATCACAATCCCAGACTTCAAGCTGTATTACAAAGCTGTAATCATCAAGACAGTATGGTACTGGCACAAGAACAGACACTCAGCTCAATGGAACAGAATAGAGTACCCAGAAATGGACCCACAAACGTATGGTCAACTCATCTTTGACAAAGCAGGGAAGAATCTCCAATGGAACAAAGACAGTCTCTTCAGCAAATGGTGCTGGGAAAACTGGACAGCGACATGCAGAAAAATGAACCTGGGCAATTTCTTACACCATACAAAAAAAATAAACTCAAAATGGATGAAAGAGCTAAATGTAAGACAGGAAGCCATCAAAATATTCAAGGAGAAAGCAGGCAAGAACCTCTTTGTGGCCACAGCACTTCTTACTCAACATGTCTCCAGAGGCAAGGGAAACAAAAGCAAAAATGAACTACTGGGACCTCATCAAAATAAAAGCTTCTGCACAGCAAAGAAAACAACCAGCAAAACTAAAAGGCAACCGACAGAATGGGAGAAGGTATTTGCAAATGACCTATCAGATAAAGGGTTAGTATACAAAATCTATAAAGAACTTAACAAACTCAACACCCAAAAAACAAATAATCCAGTGAAGAAATGGGCTAAAGACATGACCAGACACTTCTCCAAAGAAGACATCCAGACGGTCAACAGACACATGAGACGATGCTCAATATCACTCATCATCAGGGAAATACAAATCATCAGGGAAATACAAATCAAAACCACAATGAGATCCCACCTCACACC
>CM053573.1:79493823-79573030 GCA_028646485.1 Cryptoprocta ferox
ACCCAGCAATTGCACTACTGGGTATTTATCCAAGGGATACAGGTGTGCTGTTTCAAAGGGACACACACACCCCAATGTTTATGACAGCACTATGAACAACAGCCAAAGTATGGAAAGAGCCCAGATGTCCATCGACGGATGAATGGATAAAGAAGATGTGGTGTGTGTATACATATACACACACACACACAATGGGAGTATTACTTGGCAATCAAAAAGAATGAGATCTTGCCATTGCAACTATGATACTAGAGGGTATCATGCTAAGCAAAATTAGTCAGAGAAAGACAAATATATGACTTCACTCATATGAGGACTTTAAGATACAAAACAGATGAGCATAAGGGAAGGGAAACAAAAATAATATAAAAACAGGCCAAGGGACAAAAACATGAGACTCTTAAATATGAAGAACAAACAGAGGGTTACTGGAGGGTTTGTGGGAGGGGGGATGGGCTAAATGGGTAAGGGGCATTAAGGAATCTACCCTTGAAATCATTGTTGCACTATATGCTAATTAACTTGGATGTAAATTAAAAAAAATTTTAAAAAAAGAAGGCGAAAGACTGAAAACTATGAAGCTCATGAAAGAAACTGAAGTCACAAATACATGGGAAAATATTTCATGCTTATGGATTAGAAGAATATTGTTAAAATGTCCATACTACCGAAAGCAATCTACAGTTTCATTGTAATCATATCAAAATTCTAATCACATTTCTCACAGAAATAGAATAATCCTAAAATTTGTATGGAGCCACAAAAATCCCTGAATGACCAAAGCAATCTTGTGAAAGAACAAAGCTGGAGGTTTCACACTCTGTGACTTCAAGCTACATCACAAAGCTACAGTAATCAAAACAGTATAGTATTAAGGGAACAGAGCAGAGCACCCAGAAATAAACCCATGCATACATATGGTCACTTAATTCACAACAAAGGAGCCAAAAACATACAATCGGGGAAGGGTAGTCTCTTAATAAATGATGCTGGGAAAACTGAACCACTATCTTATCCCATACACAGGAATGAACTCAAAAGGGATAAAAGTCTTGAATGTGAAACCTGAAACTGTAAAACTCTTATAAGAAAAAAAGGCAGTTAAGTTCCCTGACATCAATCAGTTTTGGATTGGACACCAAAAGCAAAGGCAAAAATAAACAATGGGACTACATCAAACTAAAAAAAACTTCTGCACAGCAAAGAAAACCATCAACAAGATGAAAAGGCAACCTACCAAATGAGAGAAAATATTTGCAAATCATATATATGATAAAGGGTTAATATACAAAATACATAAGGAACTTCTACAACTCAACAGCAAATAAACAGTCTGATTAAAAAGGGGAAACGGATCTGAATAGACTTTTTTCTAAAGAAGACATACACATGGCTAAAAGACACACAAAAAGATACCTAACATCACTAATCAGGGAAATCCAAAACAAAGCCATAATGAGATGTCACCTCACCCCTGTGAGAATGGCTGTTATCAGAAAGACAAGAAATAACAAGTGTTGGTAAGAATGTGTAGGAAAGGGAATCCTTATGCATGACTGATGAAAATATAAATTGGTTCAGATATCATGGAAAACAAAATAGAGGTTCCTCAAAAAATTAAAAATAGAACTACTATATGATCCAGAAAGTCGGATGAGGGAGTGTGAGGCAAGCTGAGGGCAAAATACAGGCTGGCATACCTCTCTTCAGGTGCGATATGTGTGATACTCCTCAGACACTCCTGGCTATCCAAGAACAAAGGAAAGGGGTTTAAGTGCTTGCCATAGTAATGTGGGAAACTAAGGCAAATGAAAAATTCCCTTACTGCCTACAGCCCATTGACAAGTCCTTGAACCTGGCAGAGTGACCTCCCTCTAGGAGATCAGCTGCCTCAAAACTCTGCTGGGGGCAAAAGAGAACCTTAACTTAACATTATCCCAACCTCAAGGATCCTGTAAGTCAACTTCATCTCAACTGCCCCAAGATACTTGCTGGAAATCATATTCCAAGCTTATGGCTCCCCCCACCCCTGATATACATCTGAGGGTCTCATGGCTGGGGTTTTATTAAACGGTAATAAGTGGTGTTTCCCTAGCAACAGCTAGCCCCTTAAGGTCCGGAAACCCTTCTTCCAAAATTCCTTAGAGACTTACTCTATCCCTGACCCCCTCCCAACCTGAGGGTATATAATGAGTTACCCATCACAACCCCAGTGCAGCTCTTCCGGCCCATGGGTCCTATCCCCATGTTTTAATAAAATCGACTTTTTGTACCAAAGATGTCTTCAAGAATTCTTTCTTGGCTGTCGGCTCTGGACCCCACAAACCCCCCATCACCCCAAAATGTCATCAATCCACTTCAGGGTATTTATCAGAAGAAAACAAAAACCCGACTTTGGGGCAGATGGCAGCATAGGGGGACCCTAAGCTCACCTCATCCCACGGATTCAACTAGATAACATTCACATCAGTGTAAATAAACCTGAAAGCAACTGGCAGAACAAACTCTTCAGGCTAACGATAGAAAAGAGGTGGCATGAAAGGGTAGAAAGGCCAGAGATGCGATTGGGAGCTAAAGGGACCTGTGGGACTGTCCGCAGGAGGGAAGGGCACTGTGAGCTCGGGAAGGGGAGTGGAAGAGACTCCTACACCAGGAAGCCCACACAGCAAAGATGAATCCCTATAACATTTGGCCCTGAAAACCACAGAGGCTCAATTTTATAAATTCTTTCTTACAATCAATAGGACTTAAAACGAACTTTAAAAATCAGTGGGCTTGGCTCTGAGAGTGCCAAGAGGGAGGGAGGAAACTGAACCTCTGCTCTTAAAGGGACAGCACACCAGCCTTAGGAAGCTGCAGCACAGAAGCAACAGAACAATGCCTGAGGGAGATCTGTTTACTAATCAGAGCACCTGCTAGAGGGGCAAGGGATCACTGGGAGACTTCTCCATGAACAAAGGAGCTGGCAGGCACCATTTCTCTCTCCCACTCATCAGCATAAACAGCCACCTGTGGGAACCAAGCAGTGCCCCAATCCTGTGCTCTCCTGTGGACATGGCCCCTCCAGACAGGCCTCTGCTGAAGGTCTCCTCCCACAGCTGACCCATGCAAAACTTGCTAACACCTCACATCCGCCCTATGCACTTTGTCGGATCCGCTCCCTCTAACACACTCTTGGCTGGAGCCCATACAAAGCAGGGCAACAAGCCTGGGAATATGCAAGCAGCCCTGACAGGAGCCAGCACCACTCCAAAGTGATTCCTGCCCCAGGGAGAGAAAAAGATAACCACACACAACAATCAGACTGTGGCACCAGCAATGCACTGGGGGCAGACAGCTGGTCTGACTGTAGGCTCTGCCCACCAACTAAAGCTTCTTAGAGCACAAAACATTAAGTTCCCTGCAGTTCAGTGCTACTGCATCTCTGCAAATACTTAGTGTGACACAACTCAAGCCCAAGGTAGCCCCAGACTGGCCTAATAACCGCATAGGGACCAAATCCTGCCCATAACAAAGAGAGTCACTACAGATGACTGAAGAAAAAACTGGCTGAGCCACAACAAACTGGACAATCTAGAAGAAATGGATAAATTCTTACAAACATACTATCTTCCCAAACTGAACCAGAAATAGAAAATCTGATCGGATTACAAGTAACGAATTTGAATTGGCAATCAAAAAACTACCAAAAAATAAAAATCCAGGACCAGATGGATGCACAGGGGAATTTTACCAGACGTTTAAAAAAAGAGTTCATGCCTGTTCTTCTCAAACTATTCCAAAAATAGAAGATGAAGGAAAACTTCAAGTACATCTTGCAAGGCCAGCACTACCCTTATACCAAAACCAAAGATACCACCAAAAAGAAAACTACAGGCCAATATCCCTGATTAACATAGATGCAAAAATCAATAAAATATTAGCAAACTGAATCCAACAATACATTAAAAAGATCACCATGATCAGGTGGGACTTATTCTGGGTATGCAAGGACACTTTGATATTTTCAAATCAATCACCATCATATACCACATCAACAAAATGAAGGAGAAAGATCACAGGATCATCTCAATAGATGCAGAAAAAGTATTTAACAGGTTCAACATCGATTCATGATTAAAATCCCACTAAAGTGGAGTTAGAGAGAATGTCCCTCAATAAAGACCATAATATAAAAAATCCACAGCTAACATTATACTCAATGGTAAAAATCTGAGGGCTTTTCCTCTAAGGTCAGGAGCCAGACAGAGATGTTCACTCTTAACACTTTTATTCAACATGATATTATGGACAATATAATACTATACACAGAAAATCCTAAAGACTCTACCAATAAACAATGAAGTAATAAATTCAGTAGAGTGGCAGGATATAAAATTAATATTCAGAAAATGATAGCATTTCCACGTACTAATAATGAAGTAGCAGAAAGAGAAATTAAAAAAAAAAAAAGCCCACCATTTACAGTTGCACCAATAAGGTTGCTCTTAGTATAAAATGCTGTTGGTTATCAAAATCACAGGACAAAAACAAATAATCCTAATATTTATATGGAACCACAGAAGCCCTCGAATAGCCAAAGCACTCTTGAGAAAGGACAAAGCTGTGACTCTGATAATACTATATATCAAGATATACTACAAATCTGTAGTAATCAAAACAGTATGGTACTGGCACAAAAACAGACACATAGATGAATGGAACAGAATAGAGAGCCCAGAAATAAACCGATGATTACATGGTCAATTAATCTTGACAACAGAGGAAAGAATATACACTGGGAAAGGACAATTTCTTCAATAAATGGTGCTGGGAATACTAAACAGCTACATACAGAAGAATGATATTGGACCACTTTTAACATTCTACACAAAATAAACTCAAAATGAAATAAAGAACTATGTGTGAGACCTGAAACCATAAAAATCCTAGAAGTGAGCACAGGCAGTAATTTCTCTGACATCAGCTATAACATTTTTCTAGATATGTCTCCTGAGGCAAGAGAAACAAAAGCAAAAATAAATTATTGAGACTACATCAAAATAAAAGGCTCCTGTATGCCAAAGGAAAGAATCAACAAAACTAACAGACAACCTACTGAATGGGAGAAGATATTTGCAAATGATATACCTGAAAAGGGGTTAATATGGTCTTGGTGGAGGTCACTTGTGGGGAAGAGCACTGGGTGTTATATGGAAACCAACCTGACAATAAACTATAAAGTTTAATAAAAAAAAATAAATTAAAAAAAAATAAAAAAATAAATTGATTAAAAAAATATATATATCAAGAACTTATACAATTCAATACACCCCCAAAATGAAAAACAAAAACCACCAAAGAAAACAAAAAACCCCCAAACAATCCAATGAAAAAGTGGGTAGATGACCAGAATATACATAAGCATACACATGAAGAGATGTTCAACAGCATTAGTCATCAGGGAAATTCAGATCAAAACCACAATGAGGTTATCACCTTACAGTTAGAATGGCTAAAATAAAAATGATAAGAAAGAACAAGTGTTCACAAGGATGTGGAGAAAAAGGAACTCCTGTGCACTGTTGGTGGGAATGTAAATTGGTGAATCCATTATGGAAAACAGAATGGAGGTTCCTAAAAAAAAATTAAAAATGGAAATAACATATCCAATAATTCCACTACTATTTACCCAAAGAAAACAAAATCAACTAATTTGAAAAGGATATGCACCCCCTATATTTATTGAACCATTATTTACAAAAACAAAAATACTGAAGCAACCTAAGTGTCCACCAATAGACAAATGGATAAGGAAAATGCGATACACACACACACACACACACACACACACACACACACACACACACAAATGGAATATATTCTGCTATAAAAAAAGAGACTGTCCCATTTGAGACCACATGGATGGATCTAGAGAGTATTATGCTAAATTTAGTAAGTCAAATATCATATGGTTCCATTCATAAGTGGAATCTACAAAAAGAAAAAGGAATAAACAATAGCACAAGCAGACATATTAATACAGACAACTGATCGATGCCAGAAGGGAGGCGGGTGGGAGGGCAAATGGATGAAGGGAAGTGGCAGAAACAGGCTTCCAGGTATGAAATGAGTAAGTTCTGGGAATGAAAGGGACAGCATAAGGAATACAATGTAACGGGAGAGATGGTAGCTATACTTGTGGTGCACATAGCATAATGTATAAACTTGTCAAATCACGAAGTTGTACAACTGAAACTAATGTGTCAACTACAGTAGTAAGAAAAAAAATCCTCACACCTTAACTTTACTCCAGTGAGACTTGTGTAAGATTTCTAACCTACAGAATTTGGAATAATAAATTTGTGGGTTTTAAAAAAATGTTTATTTATTTTTGAGGGAGAAAGAGAGACAGAGCGTAGTGGTGGAGGGGCAGAGAGAGATGGAGATACAGAATCCAAAGCAGGCTCCAGGCTCTGAGCTGTCAGCAGAGCCTTATGTAGGGCTTGATCCCACGAACAGCAAGATCATGACCTGAGCCCAACCAACTGAGCCACCCACGTGCGCCTAAAATTTGTGTTATTTTAAGCTACTAAGTTTGTGATAATCTGTTGCAGCAACACTAAAAGGCAATACCGATTAAAAACATACCCACAAGTAAAAAAATTCTAGACCAGGATGACTTGAATGGGGACTTCAAAATATTAAAAGAAATGATATAAACGTTACATAAACTCTTTTTAAAAAGAGGCCTGGAGGGAATACTTCCTAAATTGTTTTATGAGGCCAGTACAACCCTAATACCAAAACCCAATAAAGACATCATAAAAAAATGAAATTACAGATCCTATCCTTTATAAGCACAGATACAAAAGTCCCTAACACAAGATTACCATACCAAACAGCAATATGTAAAATAACATTTCATAAAGATTTCAGGGATGTAAAGTTGGCTTAACAGTGGAAAATAAATTGAGGTAACTTACCATATTACCAAACTAAAACATTAAAAAAATGATCCTGATAAATGGAGAAAAAGCATTTTCAAAATTCAACACCTATTCACAGTTCCCACCATGCCTATTTAATTAACATTGTGTAGGAAGTTCCAGGCAGAGCAATAAGGCAAAAACAAGAGACATAGGCATGAAGATTGGAAAAAAATAGTGAAATTATTTCTATTCTCAAATGATATGACTGTGTATGTGAAAACTAAAAGATTCTACACAAAATTAAAAAAACTAGAATGAATTGAGTAATGTAGGTTATAAGACAAAAGTACAAAAATTGCATTTTTGGATTCTGAGTAATTTGAAAATGAAAACACAATTCCACTTACCATAACATCAAAAAACATACAAATTTTAGTTTAACAAAGATTTGTCAGATGTCTACACTGAAGACTACAGAACGTTCCTGAGAGAAATTAAAGACCTAAAATAAATGGAGACAGATCATGTTTATGGATTAGAAGACACAATATTAAGATGTCACTTGTTTCCAAAATGATCTGTAGATTCAGAACAATAAAAATGTTTATTTCTTTGGGGGAAGAGGGGAAGGGAAGGGCAGAGAGAAAGGGAGAAAGAATCCCACGTAGGCTCCACACTGTCAGCGTGGAGCCTGACGCAGGGCTTGATCTCATGACACTGAGATCATGACTTGAGCTGAAATCAAGAGTAAGATGCCTAACCAACTGAGTCACCCAGGTACCTCAAAATTATATCATTATTTTTTGTTTCTAGAAACTGATCATCAGCTGATTTAAAAATTTATATGGATTAAAAGACCTACGATAGCAATAATCTTGACAAAAGTTGGAGAACTTATATTGCCTGATTTCAAAGTTCAGTATAACTATAGTAATCAAGATAGTGTGTTACTAGTGTAAGGATAAATGAACAGAACAGAGAGTCCAGAAGTAGATCCACATTTAAAGAGTCCATTAATTTTAAAACAGGGGCACCAAATGAATTTAATAGAGTATTTTCAACAAATGGAGCTAAACCAAACAGCCTTATGGGAGTTAGGAGGAAGGAAGATCCTTAAACCTGCCTTCACACCATACACATAAATGAATCTGAGATGATCACAAACCTAAACATAAAAGGGAAAACTATAATGCTTTCAGAAGAAAAGACAGAAAAATATCATCATGACTTTGGGTTTGATGGGCTATTTTAGATAAGAGACAAAAAACCACCATAAAAAGAAAAAAACTCACTTCATCAAAATAAAGCACATCCAAAGTCACCATTAAGAAAATACCCATGAACAAACACAGGCATTAGGGGTATCGGCTCCCTATACAGTCGAAAATCCACTTACAACTTTTGAGACCCTAAAACTTAACTACTAACAGCCTGTTAGGCTTACTGGACTGGATAGCCTTACTGATAACAAAGTTGATTAACACGTATTTTATGTTATATATTGTATTCTTACAATGCTAAGAAGATCATAAGAGAAAATACATTTATAGTAATGTGAAACATCCACATATAAGTCGACTCCAGTTCAAACGCATGTTTTTCAAGGCTCAACTTTATACAAGCAAGCTACAGACTGGGGGAAAATATTAGCAATACATTCACCTGGCAAAGGACTTACATTCTTCTATAAAGGATTCCAACCATTCTGTAATGAGACAAACAGTCTAACAGAAAAATGGTGACTTGAATAGACATTTCAGGAAAAAAAACCCAAACAAAAAATTGCCAATAACCGTATGAGGAGGACTTAAACATCATTAGTCATCATGCAAATTAAAATGAGATATAATAGAACTGGAACTCTTAAAATTGCATACAAGTGCACATGAAATAGCATATACCATAACTTTGGGAAACTTTTTAGCAGTTTCATATGCAATTAAACATAAACCTACCTTGTGACCTGGCAATTCCAGCTATTTCATAAGAGAAATGAAAGCATGTTCACAAAGAATGCTCATAGTAGCTTTGTTTATAATCACACCAAACTGTAAGTAACTCAAATGTCCATAAACAATAGAAAAGATGAATTGCAGGATGTTTGTGACATGGAACACTACTGAGTAGCTAACAGAAACAAACCATGGATATATGCAACAACACTGATGAATCTGTCATTTTGAGCAACAAAGCCAGATGCAAAAATGAACATGTAAAATTCCATTCATATAAAACTTAAGAACAAGTAAAACTCATCTATGACAATAGAAAACAGAAAAATGGTTACAAGGGCAGAAAGGGAGGAATAAACTCATTGGAAAGTGGCATCAGGAAACTTTCTAAGATGGTGGAAAGGCTCTTTATCTGGAATTGGAGTAAGAATTACACATGTAGATAATTTGTCAAAGGTGACAGCATGTTAATTCTAAAATATATGCACTTCACTGTCCACACATTTTACTTGAAGACAAATCATGTTCCCTTAAAATTCAGAGTAAAAATCTGACTTATCAGAGGGCCGTCAGCCACTTCCAAAAAGAGTTGTTCAACAGAGATATGTTTACTTACCTTCATTTAGGAGAGCTTTCTTTGAGTCAGCTCTTCAGAAGAAAACGTGAATTGTTTCTGAATTCACCAAATTTTTTGGTGAAATGCTGCTCATCTATTTTTTATCCTAAATTTCTAGTTCATTAAGAACCCATCATATTACTCATCATATTGTACCACATAAGTTACAGAGTAAAGTTACCCTAAAGATAGTCCAAACCCTCAACTACTTTTTTTTTTTTTTTTGAGAGAGAGAGAGCGCGTGAGCAGGGGAGGGTCAGAGAGAGAGGGAGACACAGAATCTGAAGCAGGCTCCAGGCTCTGAGCTAGCTGTCAGCATAGAGCCCGAGCCTGAGCCGAAGCCGACGCTTTACCGACTAAGCCACCCAGGCGCCCCTCAACAACTTTTTAAATAAAAACAGATGCATGCCTACATAACTTGACTTGTATAGGATCATATTCTTGTTTCATTTCAGAAATAAAAATACACAGATCATACATTGTAACCCTTTGCATATGCTAACACTTGGACAAATACGACAGCTTACCTTTTTAATAAATGTAAACAGTTATGTGTGTTTTAACTGGCAACTGAGGAAGCATAAGGAGTAATTATTGTCATTAGGTTAGAATATTATATAAATATTATATCAGTTATATATTTTTAAAAAACACCTATTTTCATTTCCAAGTTCATACTGGTTGGCTTTTCATGAGTGGTGCAGTTTCTAGTTTGAAGTATGTTGGTCTTTACAGCTGGTACATTTCTATCAGACCCCTTTTCAGGAGCTGTAGTGATGATCTATAATATCTGGGTAAACCAAAAACTTCTGGATTTTTGAAAACTGGAGTCAGTGAAAGGCATAAAAAAGCATTCTGGTACTACAATGGAGGGTAAATGTAATAAAATTTCATTGAAAAAAATTTTGGCTGGTTGTGATTAAGCAGAGACAGGCTTAAAATGCACAAAAATGGAAAAACACTTTTAATTATGTAGGAAAAATTTTATTCAATAAATATAATTTTATAAACTTTAAAAAATTACTAAGAGCTATACAGTAAGTAACTACATTTACTAACAATGCAGAGAAATTTTAAAGGATTTTATTAGACAGCCAGTGTCTGAGGTCCTCAATTTTAAACTAAAGTGTTGCTACAGTATTTCCAGCTACTAATTCCCCATAAAAATCTAACAATCGCCATTACTATAAACATATCATTAATTGTGACCTAGTTTTTTTGTAGGAAAATCATTCAAGTGTTCTCATATAAACAGCACTTTAATAATGTTCTATTTTTATGAAAATAGATGACTCATTTCAAGATAGAAATAAAAATGTCTCTGAAAGGGGGACCAAAGTTAATGAAACATGTTTTACATAACTCTTTGGTGTGTTTGTTTTATTAATACTTGCTTATATCATCCCCCAAAATGATCTTTACAGGAACATAAAAACATGGATGATTTTCCCTTTTCCCCTGCTCCCTATAACTTTTCAGAGTAGCATATTTAAAAATTTTTTGGTATTAATTGTAAATTTTTTCAGAGGCCTTGACTCCTATCAGATAGGAATCTCACAGAAGCCCAATTTCACAATCTTAAAGCAGAAACAATCTGGTTGGAGCAAAGGAATTTCCTAACATGGTGATTTGCCTCAGTTTAGTCTCCTATTCAGGATAGTGCCAGAGTTTCAGTTATGTCTGGGAAACCTTTGGAATATTCATGGAGATTGAGACCCAAGGAAGAGGGTAGTTAAGAGAAATTGAAACTGTAAATTCTCCCCTTCTTTCTTCTCAACTCCACGGCAAGCTTTGCAGCTGTAGTTCTCCTGGCCCATACTTTATTCCTAATGGTGAACCTAGTCTACTGCTTGCTAAAACTGAAGCAGGGCACTAAGTCACCTTTTAGAGGAGCTGGTGGGCAATTCTGAAAACTGTCTTGGTGCCTGCTACTATCTTCAAGGACATGGCCTTCAGACTAGGTAGGCAAACAGATCTGAGACCATCAATTAGCAAAAATACACATAGCATTTTACTCTGGTTTTGGCAGGTTTAAGAGGAAGTTAATTGCCAACATTGTACTTTCCAAAGAATTTTAAAGAAATATGCAAAGGGGAATTTTTTGTGATGACTGGTTATGTAATGTTTTAAAATATGAGTATTAGCACTAGAGAACTATTTAAAGCTTGTAGGCAACTCTGTTACTTTCTTAAATAAATTGAAGAAAACTCTTACAATTGCAAGGTAATTTTCTTTTAAATAGAGGTTTTGAACAGAGTAGGATGAGCAGATCAGTGGATACCATTTATGTTTTTTTGATGTACAGTTCTGAAATAACTATAAATACTGAATGCAGACAATTACATCAATTACACCATAAGCACCATATAGACTAGCTGACCTCCAGCATTGCTGCAGTTAGTCAGAGACTGCTTGATGGCTTTGTAGTCCTCTAGTGTCGGCAGTTTGGCTGATGGCAAACACTGTAAACTGTAAGGTAGATGCAATGCAGGACTATTAAATGTCATTTTGTTATATAAATATTTTATAAGACATTCTAAGAAAAAGCAAATTCTGTGTTATGCTCCACTAAATTACCTTAAGTGAATATTTCTGCAATATTTCCTCTTCTGGAACATGAATTGGTAAGTGTATACATTGTACACTGTATTATCCCTTTAACATATTTCCAGAATAACAGTATATTCCTAGACTCAGTTTTGGAATATCTGAGTTAAAGAAGGGCTTTTTATGAAAATTATTTAAGCTGAAATTCATAACCTAGTATCTTGCATTATTGAAACAAACATTATATTAGCAAGAAAATAAAAACAAAAAAATTGTTTACCAGCAAACAAGGTAAAGTCTTAATTCTTGACTCTACTATTCTGTCCCTACGAGCCTAATTCCAGAAATCTGATATTCATGAAATGGGAAAGAGGTGGAACGTTGCAGAATAAATCTACAAAAAGGAATTATTATATTCGCAAAAGAAAATTTTGGAAAACCTTATTTAGCCATTTCCATACAATTTTAAATGTATATGTACACATCATGTGTTTACAACTGGGTAAATTCTTTAACCAATAATCATTTCCAAATTTTAAAATGACATTACTTTTTATTAAAACAAATGACAATGCTGATCATATGATAAACTTGGGATTGATAATAAGTACTGAAGTACACTGAGTTAATTACAGCAATATGTACCTGATTAACCACTTTTAGCATTTTAATTTATTGCTGCCCATTACCCCCTAAGATTTAGCACTTTAAACTTTGTTTCACTTACATTCTGTAGCCATGCTTGAAAATATACCTTGTAATGGGACACTGGACAGATTTCACTTTACTGTGGTAGTCTACTGTAACTTAGATAATGTATATTATCTTACAAATAACAGGATTCTTATCTGAAATCCTTTATTCTATAATCTAGCTTACTGAAAGGCAAGAGCAATTCTAAATTAGCCACCGAAAGAGGCTCTTATATCTTTTTATTGATTTAATTACCCTAATATTTTGATTTATATAATTAAAAATAGTTGCGATATTTAAATACTGTCCAAACTTGTTTTTTATTGATACAGTTGAACTTTACAACAGTGTCAGAAAATACTATAAACAGAGCTTTCTTCAGAGAGGGGAAAAAAAAGCAAATTTAAATATATTAACCAGATTAAAGCATGCAAAAGATCCAATGATAAACACATTAAATAATAATATGCTAATGGTATGTAATTTACCCACTACAGGTTCTTCGTATTGTCACAAAAATATTAGTAAACATCAATTTGAAATTTGGTGAATGGACTTGATTCCTGATTTATATGTATATAATATACCCTTTGCACATATGTGGTTAATTTTACTGGTTGTGTTACTATTTCAAGAAGTTTGGTACTGGTTTATATATTACTACCCATAATGCAGTAAAAAATGGTGGGAAATGCATTTTCCTAATTTGCTCTGTGAACTTAGAAAGCACTAATGAATTAACGACATGGGTCACTGAGCGACCAAAATTCCTTTGTATTCACATTAACTTTTCGCATGAAAAGCTTAATATAACTCTAATAAAAAAATAGAGTTTTCAAGGCAAACTTTTCAGCATAATTTACAGAAGCAGATTTGAAGACTCGATAACCAAGCTAAATACTAAAAAATACAATTAACTAGGAATTACCTCCCTTTTCTACCTTGATATTAAAATATAGTGGCCTTAGCAAGAGGCTGAAATGCATTAGGAGTACCATAAGCACAAGGGACAACCCAAAGAGATGGAAAATGTCTGTTTCACAAATTCTGACATGTTCAGATTTAGGTTAAGGGTGCTGAAAGGGGTTTGTGTTAATGCTTTTTGTTTGCCATTATAACTCTGAATGAGTATGAAATATTTGAAATTTCAGAAAGTAATCCTGCAGAACTAGTGTGGCCATTACCACGATGATCACACTGAATTTTAGGAAAGGAGTTGATATGGTTCCCACAAAGTACTACTGCCCTTTTAACAGGTAGAGGAGTCCATTGTGGAGAGAGTCAAGATGCTCCTGTCGTTGGTATAGAAAGGATCCGATGCACTCCATGATCTAAAGTAACAATAAGAGAAAAGTTTGGCTCACCAGAACCTATGTTTTAAGTGAGAAAAAAATTTACTCTAAAATGCAATTTGAATATTAAAATAACCACTTATTGATTTGTTTTTAAATGCTAAGGAGAAGTTATTCATACTAGCACTGAACGATCAGTCTATTTATATTGTACAAAAACCTGGAAAAAATAATGCTCTAGTCATTATAGAAAATATTAGCCCAAATTCAGACATTCATTAGCATTAAAACAATTTCTATAGGTAGTAAAGCATGAGATGCTCTTAAAATCTTCACAATTCAATAAGAAATAAGTATGTTACTAAGAGCTATGCACATTCAGTTTTACTGAAAAGCAACTAAGTTATATTTGACATTATGGAAGCAAACAAACATCCCACTTACCAAAAGCTTTGGAATGAAATAGTAATACGTTCATATGTTCATATTACATAATTTCTTTTCTGCTATAAATTCTATTCTAAAGCTTTTAGTGTAATTAGCTTGAGTGCAGTAAATGGTTTAATAGGTATCAAAGATAGTTGTAACTCAGTAGGGTTTTCACTTAACTGAGAACAAATAAACCTGTAATGGTCTGGAAAAGTTAACTACTATCTGAATGATAAGGCTTAAAAGCAATTAATTACATAATACTTTATTTGGAGTTCTATTAATTTAAGCTAAAATAACTCTAGACCAAAACTAGCCTTCCATGCTTAAAAAAACCTAACCTATTTCAAGTTCAGTATCAGGATTACCAAACCAAAGATGGCTTTTTTTAAAAGATTAAAAGCACTAAACAATAAATACATTTTACGTAACTTTTTCCAGGGTTCCCACTTCCCTTAAACAAAAATGTTAGAGGAAGAAACCAGCATTTAAAATGGCTCTTAAATTCACTCTTATCAAATATCCACTGTTTCCTAGAGATTCTGTATGTTGTTTAAGTTTAAATCAATTAAGCGAGCACAGTCATAATGAGGTTTGGAACCCAGAAATTTTACAAAGTTGGCAAAGAGGAACACAAATAAGCAACAACCATACTGGTAGTTTACAGGTTCTCTAATTTTATTAGTTTCCAGACAGCCTTAAACAACTTAGTTTAAGGAAGGGCTTGTTCACTATCCTCTCTCTAGAACCTAAAACTGCACCTGGCACATAGTAGACACTCAGTACTTGTAAAATAAATGAATAAAAGGAGACTATGAACATTTCTTAGAGTGTTTATCCAAGAAAAAACACACTTAGACACGTATGACAAAACATAACTGCCAACACCCTAATTACCGGGAGTCAAGTTTCCACTCCCAAATTGCCCATATTTTATATCAGGTTTTCCTCTTTCCCAACCATTGCTTACATAGAAGAATTTTATTAGGTAAGGTTTCCTTTGTTTGATCTTTTCAAAGCACACATGTGCATTTATATGTTAAATATCCTATTTGACAGAACACTAAATACTGGAGCTACATATTATCTCCTTTCTATTCAGAAAATAATTTTGATTAGGATAAAGTAATTTGGTAAAATGCATACAGAAAATCATTTGTTGCTGAAGCACAGCCCTTTAATGTACAACATGGTATATCTTTTATATAGCACCATGATGCTACATTTGAAACCGAGCTTGCAATATGGCATATTCCTTTGAAAACATTAATTAATAAGATGTAAGAATTTTCGTGCCTGGACGGTAGAAGTTTAATCAGCAGAATAACGTGTCATATGAAAGCACTAGTTGTATTTCTCAAGTGATGCTCATTACCCTTTATGTTTAACAGGTTAAGGGAACAAATATCCAAGAGATTCTACATTTTGTAACAGAAGTATCAGCCTTGCTTTACCTTTTAAGTTAGACATGAAATAGAAATGTAGAATAGAGGCTGTTCCAAAATCAAAACAAATGTCAAACATATTTCACTAATACAATTATATGTAAAAGCAAAAACAAAAACAAAACTCTACATATCAAAATGACTTTCAAAGTTGAAATTTAATATTAATGGACCTATGGCAATTTTCACATAGCCCTTTGAAAAGCACCAATACTGTACTGATTTCTATCTACTACAAAATATAAACAGATTTCAAAAGACTTTTTAGATTATTCATTTGAAAAAAAGAGGGGATAACGATAGTACTAACCAATAACATAACCTGAGATATTAGACAAAACTGGAAAAGTATAGTCTGCCAAATGAGATATTGCTGTTAAACATTTTATTAGGAAAATAAAAAAATAAAATCTTACAAAAGAAACTATTATGATACAATTTTAAGTGAAAAAAAGTACAGATGGTAACAGCCACCTTCATGTGCTGAAATAAATCCCATAATTCCGAGGGCCAGTTCAAAGGGATAATGCAGTATAAAAATGGCTATGTAAAGAAAAATGGGGGCATATTACCTGAATTAGTGATATATAAAAAAGTGAGAAATACATGGAGCAAAAAAATATTTTTGGCTTATTTAAAATTAATTATAGTTTTTAAAATGTTTATTTATTTCTGACAGAGAGTACAAGTGGAGGAGGGGCAGAGAGAGAGAGAGAGGGAAACACAGATTCTGAAACAGGATCCAGGCTCTGAGCCGTCAGCACAGAGCCTGATGTGGGGCTCGAACCCACAAACTGTGAGATCATCACCTGAGCTGAAGTCCGACATTTAACTGACCGAGCCACCCAGGAGCCCCTAATTTTAGTTTTTTAATAGTTAGTGAAGATGTATGCTACCATTAAAGAGAACTTCCCGTTGAAATAGAAATTTAAAAAATTCTGTGGAAGTTCTATAGGTGTCTCTTAGTGTAACTCCCACCTTAGTTCTATACAGTAAAGCTGTCTTACTAAGTAAAATAATATTGGAAAGTAGGTCCTTTGGGAACTTCTTTTGGAAAACTTCGTGGCTTGGGTACATGACAGACCTGCTTTCTTGTAATGCATGTTATAATACAATTGTGTAAGCCGTAGTACAGAAGTCCCAATAAATTTAACTCCTCAGAGTAATTCTTTCATGTGGAATAAAATTACTACAAAATGATACCACAGCATTATGGAAATATTTTTGATCACATTTTATAATCAATACACAGAGACCGAAACCACAGACATTATATTAACATAAGAATGCTATTTATAAATGCAACTGTACCATAAAGACATGGCCATAACTAAAGGCAAAACGGGAACTAATAAGTTCACCAGTAAATGTTACCTGAATTTTATGATACATGAATGATATTTATTCACTGTCAAAACACAAAGCTAAGCAAATATGAAAAACTATTTTATCAGCAGATTATAGGGCCTCCTCCATCCTTTATTCCCTGCTCCTGCGGTACTTTCCAACCTTTTCCATGCCATGGCACATGTAGAAAGTGATTATTCACGTACGTGGTACATGCTGGACCATGGAAATCGCCGTCTGTCTACTCCTGCCCATCTGTAACTCCTCATGCGTACAAGTGCACTGCTACTCTCATTTCAGGACTATGATATAATTCACCTTAAGAATACCAAAATGTGAAAAAAGTTATTTCTACTTTTCAATATCACCTAAATAATAGTAGGTCTCTTGGGAAAATTTATGAAATTTATGAGTCCATTTCACTTTTAAATAAAGTAAGTGGCATTTAGCAAAAATGGCATTTTTTTTTATGATCCACAAAAGCAAGCACTGATAAATCTAATTCAAGAAACAGATCTGGGAGGGGACAGAAATGCTAAGATTCTTCTAAGCCATAATTTAATGTGTCTGTTCTAACTTATCAAACTTAAAAATTTTTTTTAACGTTTATTTATTTGAGAGAGAAAGAAAGCACATGAAAGAGTGAGCGTGAGTGGGAGAGGGGCAGAGACAGTGAGAGAGAGAGAATGAGAGAATTCCAAGCAGGTTCTGTGCTGATGGCTCAATCGCATGAACCATGAGATCATGACCGGAGCTGAAACTAAGAGTCAGATGCTCAACCAACTGAGCCACCCCAGCATCCCTAACTTACCTAAACTTTTAATTAGACCATGAATACCAAGTTAAAAAAAAAATCACAACTCATTTTAAAAACCTCATCACAGAAATAAAATGGTGTAGAGGAGCAGTAATACAGCTTTTTGTGTTTATAAATACCTCAAAGTCTCAAATGACTGACCAGAAGGTATACATGAAGAGTAAGAGAAGCAAAATCCTTTGATTTTACTATTATATGTAGACTATTTTGTAAATAAAACAAAAAACAAGTACAGGAAATAAAAGAGTAATATAAGGTATAATCAAAAAAAGAAAGTTATCAAAACCAATTAAGAGTACCATAACTATTCACCATATTTTAAAAAGACTGTAAAGCAAAATTTTTTGTTCATTAGATGAAGTCTCTTCAAAGGGCTTTCTCTTCCTTTGTTAGCAAAAGAGACCCCTCCCCCAAAGCCACAAAGTGAAATCTACCATCAAAAAATGCTAATAAATAGCACACTTCCCGCTTCAGTTGGTAAAACCAGCTGCTGATTTATTAGGTATCTAGAGATGCAGGTTCATCCTGTTCCAGTTTACAGGATACTCATCTGCAGCAAAGGCTACTTAGAGAAATTTCACACCTGCTGACATGGGTCGCACTACATCTTCCTACTACTCGTTCCAGCATTCTTCCAACAGATGCGCACGCTGTTTCTCCTTCTGAGAAACAGCACATGGAGTCCAAGCACTTGATACTTGAATCTGCTTTAATAAGCTGGAGGAGTTAAAGCAGAAAAAAAGTAGTTATTTATAGATTCGGATCTCCAAAAAGCATTAAATAATTACAACAAGCACTTTAAACCAAATGTAATGTATATAAATATATATATTTTCCATAACATGGAAATGGATGGAAGCCTCTAAGAGTAATATGCAAAAATATTTAAAAGGCACTGTGACCTAATTAGAAGTCAAACAAAATAATTATATAAAAGTAGCTGGATATTACTTAAATCTGCAAATATTTTGGATTTTATACCTTATTTTAACAATTTATTATAGTCAAAATGATTTACATCAATCACTCAAATGGAATGAATTCTAATTCTTCTTTGAGTTTCTGTTTACATGAAATCCTCCTGTAATTTCAATTAAAAATGTCTAGCAATTGAGAAAAGTGGAGTGTGAACCATTGTGAAGACTGGGAAATAACAACCAGGCAGGACCTAACCCCAATCTTCAACAACAACAATAGAAAATACTTCATGTAAGTGTTTACTATGTGCCAGGTTCTAAGCACTCTACATATATACACTCCATAATTATCCTTGAAAAAAGCATCATTTACCTTAAATTTGCTAAGCAACCAATAAGGGTCAATCATGCCCATAATCAGCTTATCTTGCTTTTAAAAAAATTAACTAGTGGTATACGTATTAAAGTCTATTAAACAAGTGACTTATTACTATAAAGATTTTTATTAATTTCTGAAGGTATGCAAGCTTTATACTGATTCAGGCATAAATAACCAAGCAAAATAACTTAAAGCCATTACTACTAACAATTTTAATCCTGTTAAAATGAGGGGGAAAATGGTATGACCACATAGCCCAATGAATCCCAACCCTGGTTTTGACACAGACAAGGATACTCCTAAATTTCTTAGGGGTTATTATTTTAAACAAACTTATTTTCATTTGCTTTCCTCTACATATATAACATACTGTACGACAAATCTTTGGCAGTATAGAGGAGGGAGAACAACAAAAATACATATATTAGAGTGTTGCAATTCACAAAGGTTGGGAATCACCAAGTGTTGAGTGCAGGCATGGAGACAGTTGTGGAGACGCTCACAATGGACAGAAGACGGATATGATGGAACATAAATAACCTGGCACTCTGACCATAAGCAATGGGTGAGGTCTGCAAACTCCCTGCTCAGAGAAATCCTACCAAACAGCAGGCAGTGTGAGACAACACAGTTTCTGTTTGGCAATTACCTGATTGCACCAATGTCCTACGGTCTGCTAAGCACTGAGAAATAGCCAAGTTTTACTTGTTCTTTCATCACAACACCCTTTGTTTAGGACTGTTTATGGTATAGTTTCTTAACCTGTATTTTGAGAGATGTTTTACAGATATTTCATGAAAAAAGTTCTGTGGCCAATTAATTAAGTTTGGGAAACAGTTCAATAATGGTCTAGGTAAACTTTCTGAGTAAAGGGTTGTCAGTAAGTCAGGATGTGTGGTCAACCTCCAGGGGGAGAGCTAGACAGTGCAATTCTCAAACTTGTTTTTTTAAGTAAAACCTTCCCCCCACACCCACTGCCCCTGGGAATCAGTCAACACTAGGAAGAACATTAATATTCAGAGGAATAGTTTAGGAAATGCTGGTTTAAGTAACAAGATTTCATCAGTCTCTCAGTTTCCTCCTTGGGCTCCGGTTTCTTCCATCTCAAAATCACCCTCTATAGGAAAGCAAGATTCTAAAGCTCCCACATACTCAAAAAAGAAAGTAGAACACAGCAAGGAGGCCTTAAAGCCCTTTTTAACCTGACCTCATGCTGCCCTTCCTGCTCAACTTCCCAGTGCTCCTGTACAGTCTTCACACAGCCAACCAATGCAGTGTTCCTTGCCTCTGCGCGTATGTCAGGGCCGGTCACCAAACAGGGTCAGAATGCTGAATTCTATACCCAGTTCAGTTTAAATACTATCACCTCCAGGAAACCTCCCTCACCTCTCCAACTATCAGTAATCTCTTTCTGGATTCTATTCCATTGCTTGTTTGTATAATTTAAATGGTATAAGCACTTAAATTCAACTTTTATTTATTGAGCAAGGCACTGTACTGGTTCCTATAGGAGACAGCAATCTAGTGAGTTAGTAAGTAAATAAGGGTAAAGAAAAAGGTGGGAGATAAGTCAGGAACAAATAATAATGGCAGTTACATTAATGGAATACTTACTGTGTATGTGCCAGTTACTATTAAGATGCTTCTCATGGATTATTCTCATTTAAAACTTATAAGCACCATATTCAGAAACATTTTACAGATGAGGAAACAGAAAAGTTGAGAATTTGTTCAAGATCACCTTGCTGAGGCTTCAGTCTTGGTTTCTTTAATTCCACAGCCCAAGCCTCTTTATCATGTTATTATACTGCCTTCTTATAATTATGGTGTAGAGATAGACTACAAATACTAAAGAGGAGGAAAGGTTCAAACCCAGCTGTTGTTGCTGGTATTGGTGGGAGGGCATTTGATGGAAAAGATAGCATCTGAAACACATTTTGAAGACTGGGTAGGATTTCAGTAGCTGCTAGGTGAAGAGAATGAGTAAGTATGTGTGGGTAGAAAAGTATCATGTGTATTCAGCACATGTTTAGTCTCAGTGTAAGAAAGTAGCTGTTATGCCTGCTTTCTTGCAAAAAGACCAGTGCCACTCAAAGTGTGATCCATGGATCAGTGTTGGTTGGAAAACATTTGATACTGGCCTATGAGGAGATAAGTGTTTATGATCTGTAAGAATAAGAGGTTAAAATTTTTTATGGCAATTTGACAGAATACTTTTATAACTGCTGAATCTAATAATAATTTTAAAATCAAGGCTTATTTATCTTTCAAATTTCATTTCCTAGTACAGTTGACCCCAAACGACATGGGTTTGAACTGCATGGTCCACTTACACATAATTTTTTTTCAAAAAGTACATGTACAGTACTGCAAATGTATTTTCTCTTCCTTGTGATTTTTTCCCTCTAGCTTACTTTATTGTGAAAACATACTACATAATACCTATAACATACAATATATGTTAACTGGTACTTCATGCTATTGATAAGGCTTCTAGTCAACAGTACACTATTAGTTAGGCTTTTGAGGAGTCAAAAGTTATACGTGGATTTTTTACTGCATAAGAGATCAGTAAACCTCTAACTCCCACATTATTCAAGGGTCAACTGTAACTCATTTTTATTGCATTTTACAAAAGTATTGGTCGGTGATGGATTGGAAATTAAAAACAACAAAACAAGAAAACAAACTGACTGGTCTTTCACATTTGGCTAGGGAACACCAAACTAGACTAGAAACTAGAGAGGAGCAAGGAGTCTGCTTGGTATTTCTTAATTTAACAACTTGTGTTTTGCTTATATAGCTGGTACTCAACTGACAAGGATTCACTGAAGATGACATCTGTAGCATTTGAATGCCACATATGCGCAGAACACTGCTTAAGTCTGGATCTAACTTTAGGTAATATCTTATTTTGTACTCATCACCTTTCACTTTAAGATCTAAGGAAAGGTATTATTAATATATGGACAACCCCAGAGAGAGAAAACATCTTAAAATATCAAAAATGTTATAAAGAAATGACTTCTTCAGATCACCTTTTGAATTAAGCTTATATATATATATATATATATATATATATATAAACCCCAGCTGCTTTAAAAATGCTGAATGCTGGTTAGCTGTGTAAAGCTGCTATCTATATAAAAAACTACACTCTTCCTTAACAAACTCCCAAGCTCTACCACTTTCCCATATATATAACTTTGATCTCATATTCAGAAACTGGGAGCCCAGCCAGAGTACATGCAGGCACAGCTGCCAATATAACTAAGTGGGGGTAGGAAAAGGACGGAGCATTTAAATCTCATTTCATTCAACGTAAGGAGAGGGAATTATTTGGTTTTTTTGGACTGCTTATAAATACAAGAAAAGAAAAAAAAAAGCAAAGTAATGGGAGTGAGACCCTACCTGGTGGCACTTTAATTTACCAGAAATTTTGATTTATTGGTAAGACTCATTCTCTACTGTACTTGCTTCCCAGGAATGACCACATATCTTAGAGCTAAAATGGGTGCCCAACAAAAGAACTATGGAGATTCAATATAACTATGTATGGTTAATAAAAATTTTCGTCTTTACAGAACTTGCCTTTTGAAATAAATTCTGACTCACTGCTCTTATTCCATTATTTTCATGTCAATAATAGTAAACAAAGGTTTCTCTTAGTGCTTCTGCTTCTATATATCTTCTTTCTTAAATCTTCTAAATGTTAGAAAATTGTCATACATCTCTAAATTAGTCATTTCTATATCTTACCTATCAAATCAAATAGTTTAAGAATTAGTAAACTATTAATTATATATGCTCTATTGCCTTTAAAATAGATTTATAATAAAAATATAATCAATGTGAGAATCTTGTAAAGCCTTAAAGGAGATATTTGGAAACTAATTATGAAAAAAAAAGAAAAAAGGCTGTATTCAAGGAAATGTTTTTCTTTTTAATGTGAAATAAAAAAAAAATCACCAAATATTACTAATTTCCAAATTTGGTTAAGAATAATAAAACCCCTAAAACAAATAAAGACTTCATACCATTATTCAGAATTGCAAAAGCTACTTGGCGATGGCGCTGGGAAGACTGCCATGTCTACTCAAGGCCTTTTTCTCCACAACATGCCTAAAGCTCACGTTCACTCCTCTCTATTCCCTTCCCTCTTTCCTTTGCCTCAAGTAAAATAAACAACTTTGGGTGATGATTAAAAATTTAAATAACTCCATACTGTCTTTTAGGGATCTCTAGAGTGGAGGAGATTTATATCTGTACATATTGCCTAAATGAAAATAAGCATAGAGTAAGAATTACATTTATCAGGTATGGTTATTTTAATAATTTGGTTTATTCTAGTTTCAAAAAGACTTAGGCCCCTTTATTTTAATGATGTGGTTACATAAATAACAGTATCTGACTAGGAATTTGAAATTTAAGTGAAGAAGAGTATCGGTATCTGTAAAAAAAAAAAAAAAAAAAAAAGAGGAAAAAAATCACCAATTTTAATGGAGAGGGTAAATCAGAAAAGCACTAATTAATGAACTAAGCTATGGTACAGCTGATGTTAAGGATCAGTTTTCAAAGTACCAATCATTCATAGAATGTACCAGGATAATTGTAGAAATAATGGTAGAAATAATGTCAACACTAATATTTTTCTTCATTTCAACCTCCAGATATAAACGTTGCTCAAATAGCACAGATTTGAAAATAACATTAACTTTGTAAAGTGTTATATTTATCAGGTATGCATCTAGGTCCTGCTACTCATGGCAGCCTTAGTATTATTCACGTTTTTAAATGTTCAATCCTATTCCCTCACAGAATTTTACTCACTCAGAAATGTGTAGCTTATAGTCGTGTAGCTTTTAGTGGCAAACAACTGAATACAGGCCATTAAGGTTTTCTGTTCCTTTGTAGTTCACTGCTTTGTTAATTAAATGAAACAGTGCTGGAAGCATCTTTGTCACAGAAGAGGAAGGGGGCTTGTTGGTTGAAACTATTTAAAATGTTTTTTTTTGTTTTGGGTGGTGGCAGGTTTCAGGCTGGGGCTTAAGCACCCAGGTGCACAATGAGAAAGGTCAACACAACTAACACCCTGTTGATATCCTTACAGCACAACTGGAAAAAGAGCATCCAGAGCAGGCCAGAAATCCAGTGACAGAGAAATGACAACAATGGAAGCCAAGGAGGCAGGTGACAGTAGAGGGAAGGGAGATGATTAGAAGGCCCTAGCCCATGACAACATTTAGGGCTCAGCATCATCCTCTGCCTGATTTGGCAAAGCTGACCAAATTTCGATTGGAGAAAAACAACTGCTATTTCAGAAGGCAGAAAAAGTAGAAGAGGTATATTATATAATAGTTATTTTTTGAACTGATTTTTGTATCAAACTTTATGCCAAAGGCAGAACTATATAAGAAAAATATTCAGGTATATTTCACTTAACAATGAAAATACAGTGATAAGAAAAAAAAATTGCAGATCAGGGTAATACCCCCAGCAATTTTACTAAAATCATATTTATGGTTTCAGGGTTCTTCGAGCTTCTTGTTTACAAGAATAAAGACCAACTATCACAGGATGAGAAAACTCACTTATCACCCTCTTTGTAAAAGTCATAATAACAAGGCCCCTGTTATTAGGAGCATTCTAAGAACTCAACTCTCAAACTGTATTATATATTTTAATGGATATATGAAAGCAAAGCAGACCAGATCCATGTCGTATGAAAGATCCACTTGAACCTTTGGGGAACTTTTTTCATAAAGGACACACATAATTTTATAGTTTTAGTCTAATCAGGTCCCATGTGGATTATCTGCTTTGTGGATTATCTAGGACATAATATAAATCCAGGCCAGCTCCCCCTCTTTACTCAGCAACCTCATCAGCTGAGTTTTCCTTGTGGCTCAATCAAAGCATATTTTAAAAGCTAAAAATTTTTCTATATTTATCAAAGCAGAATACAGGATAAATATATATAGCAAAAATAATTATATGGAGCATTCCAAAACAAAAGTTGATACTTGTTTTGAATTTCTTTTCAATTATTAACAATAATAATGAGTTGCTTAATCTTCAACATTTTTCACTGAGAGCAGTTCACAAAAGAAATCTAACTTTAAAAATATGTCTTCCAGAATAATTCAGATTTTTCAAATTACAGTACTTATTCTATGGTCTGATTCTGTGGTACAGTTAAGATTTATAATTTTCAAGTAGCTTTGTTTTAAAGTTTTACCATTTATGAGGTTTTATCCCAAATGAGCCATAGTACCTTCTTGACCAGTAATTATAATATACAAATGGCAAATAATCCAAGTAAAAATATAATTATTAGTAGTAAGAATTTTTATCCTTCATAATTACTAGCAACCAAAATAGTTTGCATATCCTAATTAGGTCTAGAAGTGGTTGTCAGGGTTTATTCCTCAAGAGGTGAGTGAATCAAGTCCTCATCAGTTCGTACTTTTTTATGACAAAGATATAACTAAGAAAGCTTATGAAAAGAAGTGAGAATCTGGTAAGTGTCAGTCAACGGAAAATTATTCAGTAGCTCTAAGCACTCACTCATCTGATCATTAACTCCAGACCTATGCAAGTAATATGATATCTACCTATATTAAGATGCATAAAGTGATGCACAACTACCACTTCAAATGGAAAAACTGATTTCAGAAATAATAGAAATAGCATGGCATACTTTCAAAAGAAGTAAAAAGGAATACTTTCTCAAATATGTTGTGAGACTACCATACTAGGTTAGAATTTGAGGTGAAGTAGGATTTAACACTGTAACTCCAAAGGAAGACTAATAAAATATTCAGGGATGGACATATAAAAAATGTAAAGATCACAAAAAGGGAAGACAAGTCAACAAAAACAGTAAACACATGAAGAACAATGAAGGATTAGTAAAGTAAAATCTAGAAGTCAGGCCAGTTCTCCCACAGCATGCCCCAAGCATGAGAACTTAGCGGATATGTCCCCAGGCAGGTCCAGCGCAGTACTACCTAGTGCACGCAAGAACTGTCCTGCCGGCTGCAAGCCTCAGCTAGCAGGTGCCTACTGTCCTCCCCTCTGTGCTTGCTTTCAGCAAATTCATATGCTGAGCTGACTGAACCCTTATCTTCTTCCATCTGGAAGGACAGAAAAGCAACAAGTCTCATATTACAGAACAATACTCTCACTGTATAATAGGTTTAGAATCAAAACAGCAAGTTGGGGTCTGCAATCTGCGAGGCACAAATGAATGTTCATACAACACCGCATTCATTTATTGTCACAAGAGAGCTAATGGCAGCTTCTTTAGGAGAATACAACAAAGCACACAAAATTAAGCCATGATTTTCCAGTGCACAAAGTTAATTTAAAACCATATTTCCTTCACTGAAATTCAATTCCTTCTATTAAATTCCTTGTCACTAAGATTTAGGGTTCTTATTGCAAAGGCATGTATGCCCCCTTTCGCAACTCTTATGCTCCCTTCTCAAAAGACTTTTCTACTCTAAGTGAACTTCAGCAGAGTAGAAGGCTCACTCACACGGCCTTTCAAATGTTAGATATGTGGGTAAGGCGGGGGCTTGATTTAATTTTTTAACAAAATTAATTTAAACTTTAATTTGAAATATATTTTTTTAGTGAGTGCTAACTAATTTACACAAATATTTGTTCTTTGCTTTTTCTATATTCTTCTCAGGAGTATGTGCCTATAGTCATGCTAATTTTATTCTTTTTTAAATTAAAAGAAGATGTCCTCAATGAATAAAAAACAAAATTTTCCTTATTTCTATGTGTTTTCTCAGTCTTAGGACTGACCAATAATTATTTTGTGAAAAAAAATGCTATGGTGAATGTCTTACATATATAAAAAATAAAGTAGTAGAAGTCCTTGGTATCAAGAATACAATAAGCTTATGTAAAGATAGCTTATTATTATTATTATTATTATTATTGGCTATAATACAAGGGAGGGAAAATGCTCAAAATGAGTTTTCTTTCACTAAAAAAAGTTAAGTTTTGTGTTAATGATTTTAAGAAGTACTAACTTGATTAAAGATTTGAAGGTGCTTAAAGATATTTTGTATCTGCACAATTTTTCTGTCACAACAGTAAACAATTAAATACCATGGATCACACCCAGAAATACTGTTTAATGCAGTTCAAGAACAAGACGTATTCAAAATTCACAGGATGCAGCAGCAGACAAAGTATGTGAGCACTTGTTCTTCATGCAGCTATGAGCAAATGCCCACATAGTGGTCACTCACTGCTCATTTAAACAACTGGTATTTCTGCCTAGCCTTTGGTTGAGCATAGTATTTCCTCTTTTTGTTCTCTGATGCTGACAGTAAGTAAATAGACCACAGTATGTAAAATGATCATCTGATAGGTGAAGAACCTGGAGACTCAGAGAGATGAACTAATTTGGTTAGGACACAAAAGCCACAGTGCCAAGGGCATCAGTAACATCCAGGGCTGCCCAGCAGGGCTCTTCTCCTTTTGCTACACCATCTGACTGGAGAGTGGCTTGCAGCAAAGGCTACCTGATCATATATACACATGCTCTCACTGTGTTCTTCTCATAGATGAATGTTAAGTTTACTACCTTACCATACTGTTACAGAACGTGGGATCTCTCTAATATGTGATATCCTTACCCGACAGTTTTAAGTCTATTATTGCTCAAAAAACAATACAAAAACAAAACAAAACAAAAAAACATGGCTTGATTTAAGCCAACATGATATGTGAAAATATGGTTTGATAAAAACCGACAAAAGTTATCTCTACTTGACAAAAGAGTTTGCCAGAGTGTTCTAATTAACAAGCTCTCCTACTGCCTTAGAGTTAAATAATTAGATGTTCAAAAATGTGATAAATACCCACTGTTTTCAGAAAGGCACATACAGATAAAATGTGTTACACATATTTAACTCAACCAAAGGTGAAGGCAAATCTTCGTTTTCATTTTAGTTCTTGTTTTAAATATAAAATTTAGGTGACTATCACTTAAACACCCATTTTTATATTCATGTACAATTATTACACCTTTGTAATTTAAAGTAGAATATATCCAAAATCTGGAAGATAATAAGAATAAAATCAAAAGGTTTGATAAAACGTTAGAACAGCTCAAAATTATGAACTCATAGAGTTATAAATAACATTATTTAAGCAGTGCTTTGTCAAAGCCATTTGCGTGATCAAATGACTATAGATAGATTAGAAATTTTGAGAATAAAAACAATTAAAAAAACATAATTAAGAATAAACAAGATACCGACAGGGTGAGAAATTGAAAAGTGCCGAAAGTTAAAAAAAATCAAATCTTTTTTTTTTAAGTTACATTACTTTTCCTCTTCAAATCAGACTGGAGTTAAAATTAATAAATAATTCTGGTGACTTAATTATCAAAAGTTTCAGGATTTAAATCTCTCATTCTCTTCCATCAAAAGACATCTATACTATTGACTAATTTTGTGGAAACAGAATGAATCTGTCTGTGGAGATAAAGATATATATACATGTATTATATGTAAGAGATACAAAATATACTGTGCAATTTATAGATGCACGGAACAGCAGCAAGGATATGGAATGCTTCAGCAGCCATTACAGTGTACAGAGACAAACACACACATGTATTTACAGCACAAATTAATTTAAAAAATGGGCAACTTTCAGTTCCAAGTAACTGAAACTTAAAAAAACTTTAAACTTTATGAAGAATTTCTGTAGCTTAAATTACTCAACATGCAGGAGCATCCTTAATTATGAAAATATGACAAGCAGAAGCATCAGAATTATACTATAAAAGGTAGTTAAGGCGTATAATAGATAACAAGGTACAGATCTCTGTCCTGTTATTCTGAATTTTCATCTGAATTTTCAGTTCAAAGAAGAAATGGATATATATTTTAAGTTTTAATATACATATTAATAAAGGTCAAATTAGAGACAGAGCTGTGCTAACAAAAATGCCCCACTCTTATTTCATGCCTCTGCCCATCTTTTGAATATTGTTTAATTGACCTTTAGCATGCAGAAGAGTTATTAACAAGGTTCTACTGCTCCTACTCTACCTAAGTTTGCTCAGCTGATTCCTTGCCCTCGACAATGGCTGCAGTGCGATGAACTCGTCACTTAAAGCAACTGTGTTGGAGTACATCTATAAGTGGACAGAAAAGGGATGGTACATACAACAAGTCAGTGAGCTGTATTCATCACCTAAGAGACAGACACAGGACAAACTTTGTAAAGACATCTGTTCCTCCAAGAATAGGAAATATCATACATGATACACATACATGACTGACATTTGTAGGGCTGTTGGCTCTGCTATCAAGAGAATTTATTCTTCATTCTTAATACCACACGGTTATTCTGGAGAAAAACAAAGCTCAAAATAAATGCTGACAACTCTTTTTTTTTTGATGCTTTTTTCTACTTGCTACTTTTGCCAAACAATGAAGTGTCTGACAATTTTCTAACCATTTCTTCATCATTTAAAATCAGTGGTAACAGTATAAGTCTGAAATAATAAAGATTACTGCCTGTAGCAAAGGAATAATGTCACACATAGGATGTGAATAACCATATGCTGGTTCAGGAAAAAGGAAAAAAAAAAAAACACAAAACAACCCAACAGGTTAGAAGATCTCTGAATGGAAGTAGACATTTCCTTTTTGGATTGGACCACAAAAGAACATCTGGCCAAGTCATTTAAAAGTTAGTTTAGTGGGGCAAAAGGGAGATTGTATTAGATTTCACACCCAGATAAAATAAGTTTAGTTTATCACACATTCCATTTTTAATCAGTTTTAACCTATGGTAAAAGAACCAAAATATATATAAAATACTTTTAGCTTTTTCTGGTCTAAAGGTCTACCTTAGGGTAACAAATATTTCTTATGTAATCCTTTAAAAAAAAAACATTGAAAAGGTAGCAAGAACTAATATTACTTTTTATTATCATTAAGAAATCTCTATAAATAAACATAAGTTTGCAAATGTTCTCATGTATCTAAAGATAAACATAAATAAATTTGATTATTTACTTTTATAAAGAATTAAGTTTTAAAAGTGTTGTCGTTAATATATTTTAGTGAAATGTAACTTCATATAGACCAAGGGGAGAGACAAATGTGTTATCCATAAAGGTCTAGAAAAAGTGTAATAGGCAATGTATTAAAAATAGTACTCTCTTACTATAAATATTTATGTCTGAAGATTAGAAAAAAGATAAGCAAATCTTTCTGATATATATTTAAGGAATACAATGCAGAATAGAAAAGTTTGTCCGTACTGATATAACTATATGTGTACAGGCAAAGTAATCAATTATGCAGATTTCTCCAGCCTCATATGGAGATTAGTATCACAGAGCAACATTCTCACTGTCCTGATAATTATGATGCTTTTACTAAGGACTCACTATATACAGGCCCAGGGTTATGTGCTTTATATTCATTATCTCGACAATCCTATAAAGGTAGTAATTATTATTCTGATTTTACGGAGGAGGAAATTGAGGCTTAGGAATGTGACTTGATTAGGGACATACATTTTATAAATGGACATACATTTTATAAATACTATAAAATTGTATTCGAATCAAGTTTGTCAGGCTTCAGAGGCCTATGCTGTTTCAATGGAGTTAGGATGTATATTGGCTAGGACTTAGTTACCAAAGCAAATAAATGCTAAACAAATGTTGATATGATCAACTGAAATTAAAGCTAATATATCGTTTAGGAACCCAACTCAGATCACTAAATGCTTAAAGGGAACAATTCTATTTTTGAATATGCAACTAAATTTTCAAACTTTAAACAAAATTTGCTTAGCATGTAGCAAATATGCAGAAAAAATCTCAACCATGTAGAAGTCAAATATACAAAATGGCACATTCAACTAAATAGCTATTATTTCTTGAGCATCTACTATGTTATTGAACATTATTTCACTTAATCCTCATTATAAAGGTAATGAAATAGACAATTCTATCATAATTTTACTACTCATGAGGAAACGGAGACTCATGTGTTACAGAGCTACCAAGTGGTAGAACTGGGTTTTGAACTGAGACTCATCAGGCCCTAAAGACCATATTCTTAAACACTATATAACATATTGTTAGTATTTGCTATAGCTTAATATTAATATGCATTTAGTAAGAACATATATTTTACAAAAATCTAGTCTGTAAAATTCTTTAAAGAACTTATTTCAGACTCTTGTTGAAAACAATGTAACCTGAAAAAGTAATACTAGAATTCTAATGTATCTAAAGACATGGATTTAGCCCAATTATATTTCCCTGATAGAATGCTGTAGTAATGTTATTTAAAACATATTTACTATTATTATCTGGACATAACTTGATAGTCTTCTTTTTAAAATCTAGAGCTCTATTAATAAAACAATATAATTTAAGAAAATTTTAATTTGCCAGGAGTCAAAATTAACAGAAATAAGAAACTAAAAAATATCATATTTAACAATATTTATTTTGCAAAATACTTGATACAAGAATGGAAAATTCTGTGATATAAGCCAATTATAATGACAGCTATGCATCATTACAGACCTCTAATTAAAAAGGTTATTATATGTAAAAAGTGGTTACCTGTGCCTTTTCAGTATTTGTAGGATGGAGCTGTCGTTCAAATACTTTCTTCACAATATCAAGAAGTAGACATGTAACAACCATGAGTATTATGGCAAACCAAGCAGAACCACTTGATAGGAGCTGGATAAATACAAAGTACATATTCTGGGAGCCCAAAAATGGCCTGCAAAGAAAGAAGGTAGGCTTATTAGAGTAGAAAACTGGGGCACCTGCATGGCTCAGTTGGTTAAGTGTTCATGCTCAGGTCATGATCTCACAGTTTATGAGTTCAAATCCCGTGTCAGATTCTGTGCTTACAGCTCAGAGCGTGGAGCCTACTTCGGATTCTGTGTCTCCCTTTCTCTCTGCCCCTCCCTCTCTTTCAAAAATAAACATTTAAAAATTTTTTTTAAAAAGTAGAAAACTGATAATTTCTTAGATCAAAGCATCATGCAAATCCACTAAATTAGAACATCATAATTTTAAGAATACTCCAGGGAAATGTTCAAAATTTGGAATTAGTATAATTAACTGCATATCTAATAAAACAAGATAGACTTTAATTGTTAAAACTAAAACCCAATTTAATTACTTTCAACGACAACTATAGTTTTTATTATTAGGATGGTGACAAGTAGCTGACTAGATAACTCTACCTGAGTAGTAGGATATCAGAAGAATTATACAGTAATACAGACTTAAGAGACCAAGAACAGCAAGGAAAAGTACGTAACAAAATACTTTCCACTAAGCAATTAAATACTGATTACCCAAATCCTACATTGAAAGTCTCTACTTAGAGGATCTTGTCTAAAAATGTGTTTTACAATAAATACACTCACAATGACTAATTCTACATAAGTAGTAGGTATAGTTGAGATACTGGGATTTTTGTATATATCACTTCAAAAGAATATGGGAAAATACAGAAAAAATAAAGAGAATTAAAAATAAACATTATAAATGATAAGGGTATCCTTATATGATCCTAAATGGAGGTTAATATTTAATCCAAGATTTTTTGCCTAATTTCTGTAATTTTCTGCCTGATACCGGCATCAAAGGCACAGCAGGCAAATGCAATATAAATTTTTCAAAAGAGAGATTTTAGATTCTCACTTACTAAAGAATCTTATGAGAGAAATTAATTTTCAATCTGTAAGAGTGGCAGAATATCTGATTTTAGCAATAGAGATGAAGCATATTATCTACTTTTGAAAGAGAAGTGAACTCATTCATAAAAATAATGGTTCTATGTGACTTATATTATGTACATTGATAATTTAGAGGTAATATGGTTAATGTAATTCGAACACTAATTGTGGAGTAAAACAACTTGTGGTTTAAACCCTAGCTTTGCTACTTCTTAATCTTTGTTATCTTGGGGCTCAGTTTCCATATTGAAAAAATGGAGATAATAATATCTTAGGTTAAAACCACTAGAACATAGTAGATACTCAGTAATTGTTAATTTTTCTTCTCCCTAACAGTAAGATCAACTGAAAGAAGCAAATTTATTATCAAATAGCGTCTCAAAATTATTCTGAGCAGAACTTGTTCATAATACAATCTATCATAATAAATAGAGTTGAATCAATATAATTAAAATATAATATAGTTACTCACCAGAGAATCCCTCCATAAAACAAAGAAAATACAAAATAGAATATAATAGATCCCCAGGTAACAAGATGGTTGATCCAGGTCCAAAAATGAGTTTCCAAAGCCATCTAAAAAAATTTTGTTTTTAAATCTTTAATACAAAATAATATTTCCTTAAATTAAACCTCTCAGATGAAATTCAAGAATAAAATGTAGTAATTTTAAGTGCCTAAGGTTCCTATGGCAAAGTCCCTCAGAAGACAAATATTAATGAAAGGGTCCATTGAAATCGAACAATTTCAAGTTTATAATGTTTTCCTTCTATGAAAAGTAGCACTGAAATTTCATGAATACTTTAATCTCTACTCCATGGAGTAAAACAACCTGTGTTATTTATCATTATATACAGAGAAGTAAAATTTCAGAGATGAATATTGTGAGGTTAACCTTTATTTGACCATAAAAGTCAACTGAGGCTTTCCAAAATAATGAACCTAAGGGTTTTTTTTAATAAAAATTAAAATGAATTATTGAAATAGCAATCAGTGAAATCATGACTAATAAAGAAGTAAAAAGAGAAAAATATCTACCTACAGTTAAAAAAAAACAAAGAAAATTAACTATGAATTATACAGATACAAAATGTGTCTATGTTTCTAATTTCTGCACCATACCTTGACTGTGACTGTAATAACCATGACTGTGAAAACCAAGGTGCCAAATGTCCAGTTTCCAAACATCTAAAAGGAAAACAAAAAAAACAAAAAACAAACCCATTACTCCATTATGTATTAATATGATGCTAAATCAGATGTAAGGCAAAAAAAATGTAACTTCATTCTTTACTAAAAATCACTTGCATTATTTAAGCCAGGTACATTTGAAATCTGTGACTACATTTGTAAAGTTAAAGCAGTATGAAAAAAACACCATAAAGCATGATTATGTTTATTACTGTCATGTAAAAGTTATCCTTTGGATAACATTATCAGATTAGAAACTCAACGATGGCTTTGAGACTGTGTGACACAGGGTGTTTTTAGTTAGAATGATAGTTATTAGTAACTGCTTTATTCATGTCACACAATAAGAATGATAACTCTTCAATCACAACTGTCTTCCGAAACCATTCCAACCAGAAGTTATGGCAGATCACCTGACACTGTATTTTTGGACACAGCATAGGAGAGCAGGAGAAAAGAAATTTACATACAAAACCAATACCTACCAGGAAAGATCATGGCCAATGGAATTATTCTCAAAGGAGCCTATATAAAAATGTGGTTTAATGCCAGTCAAAAAGTATTCTTCTGGGATTTATAGCTAAAACTTACTAAGGTTTATTAAAAATGCAGAATACCCAAAGCATGTCAGGATTTAATTTCCACAAATAAGAACAGAACCAGAAGTTTAAGTTAATTAAGTATACAAAGAGTCAGTTCTTACCATTGGTTTAAAAAATTATTTAAAATGTTTTATTACTGATGTCTAACAATTAGCTATTTACTTGAAACATTATTTAACCTGTATCTTTTTTCATTTGTAAAATGGGGGAAGAACTTTATAGGTTTCTGTAAGAATCAGGATATGTAAAAACGACAGGCTACTTGGTAGATAATAAGCAATCAAAAAATAATAGTTACTATCATCAATAATGAAACATCAATGAATATTCCTTCATTTGAGGGTATGTTGGGAGTTGATTTTCAAGAGTAAATGAATGGAAAAGTCATATTAAACCCCTCATCTTCTTGCTTTTATCATCTCTAGAAATGACCTGGAAATACTTAAAATCAATGGGTCTCACTCAACTCTGCTCCTGGAGGAGTGCGTGCTACCTCTTCCTGGGCTTTGGGGACATATATTTGATACAGGCAAGGAACCTGTGCCTAGAGGTGGTAACAACCACACGTATATCCGTTGAGTATCTGGTTTTGCTGGGCCCAGATATAGAGCTGGTGGTTTCTTCCTTACAAACAGATGAGAACTTAGGGCTCCCCCTTGCATTTAAGGCCACAGAGAAGGCTGTAGAAACACATTCACATGGTCTTTTTTGTTGTTGTTTTGTAAAATTAGCAAAAGTAATAGTTTTGAGATTTGTCTTCATTTTTTTTTTAAATATAATATATTGTCAAGTTAGCTAATATATAGTATATACAGTGTGCTCTTGGCTACAGGAGTAGATCCCATGATTCATCGCTTACATACAACACCCAGTGCTGATCCCAACACGTGCCCTCTTCAATGTCTATCACCCATTTTCCCCTCTCCTCTGCCCACTCATTACCTTCAGTTTGTTCTCTGTATTTAAAAGTCTCTTATGGTTTGCCTCCCTCTCTGATGAAACTATTTTTTCCCCTTCCCTCCCCCCATGGTCTTCTGTTAAGTTTCTCAAATTCTACATATGAGTGAAAACATGGTATCTGTCTTTCTCTGACTTATTTCACTTAGCATGATACCCTCCAGTTCCATCCACGTTGCTGCAAATGGCAAGATTTCACTTTCTCATTGCCAAGTAGTATTCCATTATATGTATATATATGTGTGTGTATACATACCACATCTTCTTTACCCACTCATCAGGTGATGGACATTTGGGCTCTTTCCATAATCTGGGTATTGCTGGAAGTGCTACTATAAACACTGGGGTACATGTGCTCCTATGAATCAGCATTCCTATATCCTTTGGATAAATTCCTAGTAGTGCTATTGCTGGGTCATAAGGGAGTTCTATTTTTAATTTTTTGAGGAACCTCCACACTGTTTTCCAGAGCAGCAGCACCAGTTTACATTCCTACCAACAGTACAAGAGGGTTCCTGTTTCTCCACATCCTTGCCAACATCTGTTGTTTCTGGAGTTGCTAATTTTAGCCACTTTGACAGGTGTGAAGCGGTATCTCAATGTGGTTTTGATTTGTCTTTCCCTGATGATGAGCAATATTGGAATATCTTTTCATGTGTCTTTTAGCCATCTGTATGTCTTTGGAAAAGTGTCTATTTATGTCTTCTGCTCATTTCTTCACTGGATTATTTGTTTTTCGGGTGTTGAATTTGGTTAAGTTCCTTATAGATTTTGGATACTAATCCTTTATCCGGTATGTCATTTGCAAATATCTTCTCCCATTCCTTTGGTTGCCTTTTAATTTTGTTGATTGTTTCCTTTGCAGTGCAGAATCTTTTTATCTTGATGAGGTCCCAATAGTTCATTTTTGCTCTTGATTCCCTTGCCTTCCAAGAGATGTTGATTAAGAAGTTGCTGCAGCTGCAGTCAAAGACGTTGCCTATTTTCTCCTCTAGGGTTCTGATGGTTTCCTATCTCACATTTAGGTCTTTCATCCATTTCGGGTATATTTTTGTCTACGGTGTAAGAAAGTGGTCAAGTTTCATTCTTCTGCATGTTGCTGTCCAGTTCTTCCAGCACCATTTGCTGAAGAGACTGTCTTTTTTTCATTGGATAGTCTTTCCTGCTTTGTCAAAGATTAGCTGGCCATACATTTGTGGGTGCAATTCTGGGTTCTCTATTCTATTCCATGGGTCTATGTGTCTGTTTCTGTGCCAATACCATACTGTCTTGATGGTAACAGCTTTGTCGTAGAGGCTAAAGTCCGGGATTGTGATGCCTCCCACTTTGGTTTTCTTTTTCAACATTGAAAGTAATATATTTCAAATCAGTATGTTAAGATGTCTTTCCATTCTGACTTCTGCTTGAGCCGGTTGGTGATAAAGTAAATGGCAGAGGGCATTTTGAGGATCAGGCTACAGAGAATTTGAGTTGGGCTCATTACATTGGCTTCGGTTAAGGGGAATGGAACTATTTATGTCACTCAGTTACACATTCATGTACAGTTAAGTCTGCATTTATAGTTGTATTTTTTTTTCCCTTGAAGAGGGCCTGCCAAAATGTGTAATGTTCAGACTTCCCTAAACTTGGATATACCCCTGTTCAGAAGAGAAAGATGCTCAAAACCCTTTCTATCACAAACTGTTTGTTTTCTGGAACACTTCTTCCTGCTGAATTTTTTACCTCTTTATTTAATAAAGTCAAACTTGTATGCCAAATTACAAAGGATCATTCACTATTTGTATACTCAACAAATAGTAATTGAGTATCTTTTATATGCCAAGCATCATCCCAAGCCTTGGGAATAAAGCAGTGAGAGAAGTTTCTGAACTCATGAAGCTTACAAAGAGTGAAGGAGACGTATAATAAACCCAAAAATACATACTTTCAGGTAGAGATTACTGCTACAAAAAAAAATAAATGTTAAGTGGAGGTGGGTGTCAAAAAGTGATGGAAGCTGAGGGAGATAACATTTTACTGGGGTGGGGCTGAAAGGCCTATTCGACCCAGTTATGTTTCAGCAGACCTGAATTAATAGGGGAGTCAGTCATATGCCCACGTGGGAGGAAAGCATCCAGGTAGGAAAAAAAAACAAGTGCAGAGGTCCTAATTGAAGAGCACAAAGTGATTTGTTTGAAGAACAAGACAGCTAGTATGGTTAGAGTACAGTGAATAAAAGGGAGGGTGGTAGGAAAAACAGTCCAACAGGTAGATGGAGTCAGGATGGATGAAATTTTTTTTATACTGTAATAAATCACTAGATGATTTTGTGTAGGTCATTAGGTATATGATCAAATTTTCATTTTTAAAGGACCACCTAGGCTGCTGTGTGAATAGAGAGTAGAAAAGGGAATAATAGGAGGAGGAGGAGGCAGAGGCAGTAACTACAGCCCAGGAGAAAAATGGTGGGGTCTGGACTATGTGGAGAGAAGTGGAAACATTCAGGATATATGTGACACTAGAACCAGTATAATTGCATAGTAGTTGTGAGAGTAGTGAAATAAAAAAAAATGATTCCTAAACTTGCTTGAACAATTGGGTAAAAAGTGGTTCTATTTGTTAATATAGAGAAAACTGGAAGGGAAATAGGTCTGCAGAAGACATAAAATTCTGTTTAGCTATCTTAAGTCTGAGAGTCCTGAGAGTCCGATGTGATTTGTTAAGTGGAGAAGGTAGTGATTTGAATTTGAGGAGAGATGGCAGAGAGTTCTCAGCATATAAGCAGTATTCAGATGATGAGAAAAATGAGTTCGCCCTATATACAGATGAAGAAGAAAAAATGTCGGAGTATTGAGCCCTAGGCCACTGCTCCATTTAGAAAAGTGGTTCTCAAGTGGGGGTGATTTTGCCTCCCAAGGGACATTTGGCTGGGTCTAGAGACATTTCTGTTATAACCGGGGGGGGGGGGGGAGGGGGCAGTACATGCATATATACTACTGGTATCTAGTGGGTAGAAGCTAGGCATGCTGCTTAACATCCTACAACTCCTAGGATGAACCCCTACAATTAAATTATCTGGCTCAAAATATCATTAGTACAGAAGGTGGGAAGCCCTGATTCTGAGGGTAGGAAGAGAAGGCTGAAAAGAAACAGTCAGTAAAGAAGCCAAACTAAGTTACAGAAGCTGAGAGAAGATAATGGGGCAGGTAGGAAGGCTTTGTAAATTGTGCCCAGTGGCTGAGTTCATAAGGGCTGAGACATGCTCTTGGATTTAACAATGTAGGGGTGGCTGGTGACCATAAAGAACGTGGTTTTGACAGAATGCTGGGAGTGAAAGCCCCACAGGAGTATGTTCAAGGGAGAAGAGGAGACAGGAAGTAGAAAGCGCAAAAAAAGATAACTTCTTCAAATTTTGCTCTGAAAATACACACAAAAAAAAAATACAGCAAAAGCAATCTGTAGTTCAAGAAACTGTGGTTTTTATTAGAAGATGGGAAATACTAGCACATGTTTGTATGGTGACTGGTGTGATCTAATAGAGGATGACAGATTGATGATGAGGGAAGGTGAAAAGATAATTGCAGGAGCAAAGTCCTCGGTTAGGCAAGAAGGGGTTTAAGAATAAACAAAAGATGAAAACTTTTTTTGTATTAAGTTTAACTATACAGTGATCTATAAAAGACATACCTTCCCTAACTGGTTGTTTAGTTCTCCAGTACAAACTCTCTTTATTATAGATTTTAAACATTTGATCAATTGTTGGGTGATACAATAAGAAGCAAAGTATATTTTTCTTTAAAATAATTTTTTTAATGTTTATTTATCTTAGAGAGACAGTGCAAGTGGAGGAGGGGTAGAGAGACAGGGAGACACAGAATTTGAAGCAGGCTCCAGGCTCTGAGCTGTCAGCACAGACCCCATTGTGGGGCTTGAACCCATGAACTGTGAGATCATGACCTGAGCTGAAGTCAGATGCTTAAACTGACTGAGTCACCCAGGTGCCCCGCCAAGTATATTTTTCTGTTCTCTTCTAATGTACGCTAAATTTCATTTTCAATCAATTGCCTGGAATATCACCAGTGCTTTAAATATTTGTCTCATGAATAAGTGAACATACAGGGAAATTCTATAATGAACTAGATAATCAAAGTTGTATTAATCATAAAACATTTTATTCAAAGAAATTGGTATCTGCTTATAGGAATTAATTGCATATGTGTTCTTGAATGACCTGACTGGTAATTACAGTGGTTAAATCACTTAAACTGAAGTAAAAGATACTGTATTCACTGTGGAATACAGATACAAAATGATATATTTTTAGTCTTAACACAGAGCTCTTACCATTTAGTGGTTAGGTTTCTACAACTGATGACATATATAGCATGAAAGAAAAATTAATTAAGGATAGGAAATAAAGGGAGAAATCACTATAATTTCAAGAAAAAATAGTAAACAGTATTAAAAAGTTTATTTTTCTCTTTCAGAATTACAACCTGAAATTTCATCTCCTTAGTCTACCTTGAGTTACTAATTAATCTGGGAAATGGTCCAGACCTAGGAGGTTTGATGAAGGGGTGAATTACTTTTTCTTCCTTAATATGTTCTATCTCATTAAATTTTTAATGTAGTGGAACAGTGTACTATATATATTTTAGAATGGTACTGAGGCTCTCATAATTCCAACATCACCAGAGAAGTCTAACTAGAATTAGAATACTCTAAAAACTTTTCCTTTTTCTCCCAATCCTATTTTTTTTTTGTAATTTCAGTTATTTTAGTTTTTCAAACTGGGTATAATTTCATAAGGAGCACAAATCATTAATTGTAGACATTATCCTTTTAGTTCTTGTACACTTCAATAGAACAAAACCAAAATGAACAAGCAAATTTTAAAAACCCTTATTTGGGCCAGATCTCATTTTAAATAGTAGTTGCCTAGTTTGTAACTTTCATATCAGACCACTGAGAGTGAGTGGAGTAGATATTAGTATTTTAGTTCCTGAGTTAACAGGAGCTATTTTTCTTTAATCCTCTTTCTTGTGAAGCCTTTGGTTGAAACTATCCGAGAAGCAGAATGTCATGTAGGGTTGTGATGGGAACTCAGCTACCTCTGAAACTCTTCTCCTGATATTTTTCTCCCTATATCATCTTGGTTTTCCACTCTCACCATATGACTACAATTCCCTCCTTTCTGTTTCCTTCATTGTAATGTTTTAGTCTTCTAATATACTCTCACCCAAGCCGACATTACTTTGCCTTTGGATCCTATAGAAGTCCACTTTACCGGAGGCAAACTCTTTGAATCTGAATTGCTTCTCTACCTTCTTATCTATAATCTTAAGTAGCATTTTCCCCATCTATAATTTTAAATAGCTTTCTCCCTGAGAAAGTTAGCTTGCTGAGATCACAGAAAGATAATACAAGCTATTTCCAAAAATATGCTGAACAGTAATATTGTCAGAACAAGTGTGTCCTAAGATGAGATGACTTACTCTGCAGAGATCAACAGAGGAGGAGATAAATTCTTCTTTTTTAAAAAACACAGTCATTTGTTTTTAGTACCTTTTAATTTACTTAAGTAAACATTCTTCATTGGTGTTTACCTCCCAATTAGCTTTTTAAAAAAAAATGATTTCATAGGTAGTCAAATTCTTAGAAACAGAAAGCAGAATTGGTGATTTCCAGGGGGCTGAGAAGAGGGGGAAATGGGCAGTTGTTTATAGAGTTTCAGTTTTGCAAGATGAAAAAGTTCTGAAGATCTATTGTACAACAGTATGAATATACTTAACACAATTGAACCTGTACTCTTAAAAATGTTAAGGTGGTTAAAAGAAAAGTATCAGATTCTTTTACAAAGCAGGAAAGAATATCCAATGGGAAAAAGACTATCTCTTCAACAAATGGTATTGGGAAAAACGGACAGCAACATGCAAAAGAAACTGGACCACTTCCATACACCATACACAAAAATAAATTCAAAATGGATTAAAGGCCTAAATGTGAAACCTGAAACCATAAAAATCCTAGAGGAGAACACAGGCAAGAACTTCTTGGACAAGAGCCTCAGGAGCTTTTTTTCTACATATGTCTCCTGAGGCAAGGGAAACAAAAGCAAAAATAAACTATTGGGACTACATCAAAATAAAAAGCTTCTGCACAATGAAGGAAACAATCAGCAAAACTAAAAGACAATCAATGGAATGGGAGAAAATATTTGCAAATGACAAAGCCAATAAAGGGTTGGTATTCAAAAGATATAAAGAACTTGTAAAACTCAACACCCAAAAACCAAATAATCCAATTAAAAAATGGGCAGAAGACATGGACAGACATTTCTCCAAAGAAGATATCCTGAGGGCTGACACAAGAAAAGATGCTCACCATCATTTACCATCAGGAAAATGAAAATCAAAACTACAGTAAGGTATATCCTCACATCTATCAGAATGGCTAAAATCAACAACCCAAGAAACAAGAGGTATTGGCGAGGATGTGGGCGAAAGAGAACACTTGTGCACTGCTGGTGGGAATGTAAACTGGTGTAGCCACTGCGGAAAACAACATGGAGGTTCCTCAAAAAGTTAAAAATAGAACTACCCTATAATCCAGCAATTTGCACTACTGGATATTTACAAAGAATACAAAAACACTAATTCAAATGGGTACATGCACCTCTATGTTTAGAGCAGCATTACTTACAATAGCCAAAGTATGGAAGCAGCCCAAGTGTCCATTGATTGATAAATCGATAACGAAGAGGTGGTATATATACACAATGAAATATTATCCAGCCATTAAAAGAGAATGAAATCTTGTCATTTGCAATAACATGGATGGAGCTAGAGAGTATAATGCTAAGTGAAATAAGTTAGTCAGAGAAAGACAAATACCATATGATTTCACTCATGGGGAATTTAAGAAACACAACAAATGAGCAAAGGGAAAAGAGAGAGAGAGAGAGATAAACCAAGAAAGAGACTCTTAATTACAGAGAACAAACTGATGATTACCAGAGGGGAGGTGGGTGGGAGGATGGGTTAAATAGGTGATGAATATTAAGGAATACACTTGTGATGAGCACTGGGTGACATAAGGAATCACTGTATCGCACACCTGAAACTACTTTAACACCGTATGTTAACTGGAATTAAAATAAAGGCTAAGTATCAAATTATCTATTTTTAAATATGTGTAGTTTACTGTATATCAAATACAACTCAATCAAGGTGTTTTTAAAAATGATTTAATGGAAGTCAGTTTTCATTATTTTTTGAGGACTTAATTCATTTTTTTATATTTCTAAGTAATCTGGACACCCAATGTGAGGCTCAAACTCAAAACACTGAGATCCAGAGTCGCGTGCTCTTCTGACTAATAAGCCAGCCAGGTTCCGCTGAAGGGCTTAACATTTTTTGAAGTTATATCAAGATCTGACTGACTTACTTCGCTTAGCATTATGAGTTCACTGATACATGTAATTTAAGAAACGAAACAAATAAGCAAAGGGAAAAAGAGAGGGAGACAAATCAAGAAATGGATGCTTAACTAGAGAACAAACTGATGGTTACCAGAAGAGAGGGGAGTGGGGAGATGGGCTGCATAGATGATGGGGATTAAGGAGGACACTTGTTGTGATGAGTACCGGGCAATATATGGAATTGCTGAATCACTATATTGTACACTAGAAACTATTATAACACTGCATGTTAACTAAATGAAATCAAAATAAAAACTTTAAAAAATAAAACCAAATTTTTTGTCAAAAATAAAGTTACATCAAGGTCTCTAACAAATATTCTATAACAATTTTAACTTCTGTCAAAATTCTTTAAATAAAAAAGAAATGGTGATTGTACTTTTCCATGAAGCATGTTTAAAAACACCAAAAAAGTTGATTCTGTTGGATTACAGAAATAATTTAAAGTTTTATGTTAAGCTCATTTTTAGCTTTGAAAATAAAATGAAAAGATTACCTATGCAATATATCCACCAAATTATTAATCTGTGACTTCCGGACAAATGTTTGTGATGATACTACTGCATTGTAAGATAAGCCCCAGGTTTTAACTCATATTCTAAACACTAGGACTATCTTAGCCTGCATAAGGCTAGGCAAATTTTAAACGACTTTAATTATTCTACTATTTTGGAGAAAAATAATTAAAAATTAGTCATTATGTCATTTTTAAATGGTGCTGTGAACGTAAAGATCTGCCCACAGAAAAGCAGTTTTTAGACTTACACACACACACACACACACACACACACACAAGTATTCAGCTATGTCATATACACTCCTTCACTTCTTCCAAATCTCAGAGAAAATTTATTAGGGTTCTTGTATTTTACTAAGTGAAAGGAAGTCTTGTTAAAAAGATCTGAGAATATATGAAAAATGAGTATTTCCTAAGTTAAAGAGAAATTAAGAATGAGTAAATACTTCAAAAATATTTGTTGAAAATTCATCCCTCTAATATTCATGATACCACTAGACCCTTATACAAAAAAGAAGAGTGGAATCTAACTTTCCTGAACTGTCCTGCTCTACCTGGACTCCAAACTATTTCAACTCTTTCTCCTGTTCCTCTCTCAGGATCACTTATTTGCATCAACTTCATCCTTACTTCCAGTTATTCTTCTTCCCACTACTTCCCCCTAATAATGTTGTCTACTTCAGGCTTTCAACTGTTGGTAGATTTCTTGGGCATACGAGAATAATTAACTGGAAAACAGAAAGCATTCAACACATCCAGTGTTGAACAGTGGGACATGAGCTAGATGTCTAAAAAGATTTTCAGTATAGGAAGACGTAAGAGGGGGCTGGAGCTAAAGGACGGAGCTCTATGGGCTCAACACTAAAGAACAGATGGTCCTAAGACAGACTCCGGGAAAAAGAGGCAAAATGCTCCAGAGATGAAATGTAACAATGGCTCGGAACTAAAACGAGCATGTTCTGAGAGAGCCAGCATGGACAATTTAACTTATACATTTAAAGAGGAAACTGATTCTAGGAGAAGTAGATCAGTTGGGATTGGAAAGGACAGTGTCTTCAAAATACTTACTGGATGGTAAAAATAACAACTAACACTGTCAAGACTGATTGAGTACTTGTACACGCTAGTCACTACACCTAATGCTCTCTCTATATAATAATCCTCAAGGCAAACCTATAAAGTAGGGATTCTGCTCCTGTAATTTTGCAGGTGAGGAAACTGAGAGGTTACCTAACTCATCCCAAATCACTCAAATGTTTACTTCAGGTGTCAGGTTGTGGAGCCATTTCACCTGATTCCAATGTGTGCTTCTTTTCCACTGTGCATAGTATTGGTGGCAGGGAGTGGTAGTAGATTAGTTTCTAGTGGTATATATCTGAGTGTTAGAACAATTAGGCTAAAAGGGGGAAAGAAATTAATGATTTACAAATTGAGTTACAAAAGAAAAAAGGAAACCAGTAATTAATGCATGGTAAAGAAAAAAAACTTCATTAAAATTTTATCCTTGTACACAGCATGCTTAAAATTTAATTTTAATAGAGTCACTAAACATAAGAAACAAATTTTAATCAAGGGAATACTTAAATTCTGACATATAATAAAATATTATGCAGCCATAAAAAATTTTTAAAGCATTTTTAATAACATGGAAAATCACTTAGGCTTTAATAAGGGAAGAACTACAGTAAAGCTATCATTGAGATATGGGGGATATAAATTATGAGGAATTATATGGAAAATAGCAAAAAATAAAAAGGAATGGATGAAAACATGCAAAAATCATAGAGGTAATGATGTAGAAGGACAACAGGTGATTTTTTTTAAAAGATTAAAAAAAATTTTTTTAGTAATTTCTATACCCAACGTGGGGCTCAAACTTACAACCCCAAGATCAAGACTAGCACGCCCTTCAGACAGACTCAGCCAGGGGCCCTGGTAATTTTTTAAAAAAATATTTTTTCCTATGTATTTCAAATTTAATGGACACATATTACTTTTAAAATCAGGAACAAAGTAGTAACTAGCAAACAAAAAAATTAATTTCCTTTTATGGATGACATGTTCCTTCTACTTTTTAAAACTTCTGTCCAGTTTTCACCTTAATATTTCAGGTAGCAATGGGCATACTCATTATCTGTAAGTTATGGTCCTTGCACAGATAGCACTATTGTGCAGAAAGGCACTGGGCTAGTAACCTGTTTCTCAAAGGAACTTAGGATCATGGCTAAGTACACAGGCTTTGAAGTCACAGAGATCTGAGTTTGAATTCCATTCTTGTAATTCATTTATTGTGTGACCTGAGGCAAGTTTCTTAAACTCTCCAAGGTTAATTTTCTAATATGCAAAAAGTAATAGATATTTTCCTCATAGAGTTATAATTTAATACATGCACACTTGGCACAAAGAAATAATAAAGTAGTATTTGGGAAGTGCTGTAATCTTTATACTATACAAAATAAGATCATATTTTTGTCCAAATCAGGCTAAACATGTCCTCAAAAGTGAAGTGGCAGTACTATGTATGTTCCTGCACTACATCCTAAAGGAATATTTGGTTAAAAACATCTCTCTACAATTGAAATCCATTTCCTTCACTGCAATTGGATATTTTATTATTTGCTTATTTTTTGTATCTCACACAACTCTAAGCTCCATGACCAAGTGTGTTTAGTTAACCTCATATATCCAGAACCTAGTACAGTACACAAATATGCTTGATCCTTAATAAATGTTTGCCAAACAGATAAAACTTCATAGTCTCCCAAATGTACATCTTGTATCTCTGTGTCTCAAAATGTATTTTGCAATGCTTAAGTACTGCCAGTGGGAAAGGGAAACTAAAGGTGACAAGCATTTCCAATTTACCACAGTACCACTGGTGTCACTTCCTTTCCTAACTAATTTAACTAAGCCTAGAAAGAGAGGCCTAATTCAGCCAGAAGCAAAATGAGCTCTCCAAACAGGACAGAGTAACAATGGCCACTTCCTAAGCATACCGAAAAAAAAAAAAAAATCACATAATTAAAAGCAAAAAACTAAACACTAAGTCCTCATTTCTCATATGAAAAATGCGAGTCACATTACCTCTCCAATAGGATTATCATGAGGATTAATGGAGATGGAGCATGTCAAACACATAGCAAAATTAAATAGACAGTAATTATTATTAAAACACAATACTGAAGTGAAGAGCATGCAAGGATATATCCCCTCGTGTGAATTAATTTCTGAATAGCAAAACTGCCTAGTAAGTTGAGTTTCATATTAAGACTATATGGTAATGCTTTTAACTTTTATTTGAAATCTTTTTATAATTTCATTTTAATACCTACACTTTTAAAATTTGAATTGAATTTTATTTTTATTTTTTTATGAGGCAAAGTTATCAAAGATCAGACTAAATGAAATTATTAACAAATATTCTTTAAAAATGATATATTTTACCTGGCCATTTCCAAGCAGAGATATATCTTTTCCAATTAGAAAATAGGATCCAAAAAAGAAAATAAAGGCATGACTGAAACCCAGGATGGTCCAATAAAGAAATGTTTTAATGCTTAGTTGACGGTTTTTACTAATGTCTCTGTATATTAAAAAAAAAAAAAAAAAAGGAGAAAAATGATCATGTTAGGGTTCACATTTATTATTTACCTACTAAATTATTATTACAATTTCATAACTAAAAAGAGATGGATATTTAACTTAAAATTGCTTAAAAATATTAGCAGAAAGTATACACCTGAATTTACAAATTACTGTTTGTAATATACATATGTGTAACAGCTTTAGAATTCATATAATATATTCAAATACATTTTCTCATTTAGAAAAAAAACATGATATAGGAATAATAATTCAGTTTAATTGTGAAAAGTTGATCTGTCTCTGGTATATTCTGTTGTAAACGTTCAGTCACGCTGCTACGGTTATCTCTTTTTAGTGGAGTTGTGTGAGTTTGGTTCAACAGTGAGGCTCCAAATCGATTTCATATCCACCAAAGGCTGATATAAGAAGAACAGTCCGTTGTTAATCTTAGGTCAAGCCCAGTCCCAGATATCCTGGGATATCAAACTGAGTTACTGACATTTCTGGATGACTGAATACCTCTTTAAGAGTGGACATCAAGTTAATGTGAAAACCATAAGCTGGTCCTCAGGAATAGTTCCACATCTCTGTGATTACTTACTTGGTTCTGGGGAAGCAGGGATAACCCAGAAGATCTGGAATGGGAATTAATGTCCTCAACCCTGCATTTTGCATTGATTACAACTCATTAATTTTTCAATGCTAGAAAACAAACTAATTTTTTAGAAACTCTGGAGACAACCAATTACTGACTAACTTTTTTTGTGCACATAAAATGGAGTATTACTGGTTTGCAACAGTAAATGCAAATTACACAACTGTCCAATGCATTCCTAGTACAAAAGTGTTCATTTCTAAAAATACTGGAAAAGTTACTAAATTTTTTCTTTGATATCCAAGAACTATAAATCATAAAACTAAAGTACTTTCCTTAGTAAAATATTAATCACTGAGACACTACCTAATATATTTGCTTATTTATAAGATGCTTTCAAAAACTGGTAACTATGTAACACACTATTTGTACTCAGAAGTGTTATGGACATTTAATATTGGAAATACTTACCGATAGAGGGTAGGCTTGCTCTGTAATACATGAGGGTCTATATGCTGTTCCAACAGACTATATATTAGTATAGGTAGGGAAGTAAAACAGATATTGTATAAAGTCAGGTACACGCTGTCATACAGTGTCTAGAAAGAGAAATTGGTAGAAATTTTGAGATTCTAAACTGTGTTTAGTTATGTATATGATCATAAACCCTACTAGAAATAAGCATAAAAATTATATAGCTTTCTCAATTTACACAAAAATCTAATTTAGTAATTCTAATTTGTTTCTTATATAGACACAAACATGTAATATTCCTAGATTTATATTCTTTGTGGGAATTGGAACATTTTGTATGTCAAGTGATATGGAATTATAGTGAATTGGAGCTATACTTCAAGGTTCTCCACAATTTGGTCACTGTGATGTTACTTTACACAATTCTCCTACATGCGTCTTAGGCATTTTACTATTGGTAGGGTACACATATAGTTTTGCTTTTATGGCTGTGTCTTTGTATCTAAATCCTACATTTCCTTTAAGTTATGATCCATGAAACTTTAAACACTGGCTCAAGTCCTTGATGATAAAACTTCCTCTTCTATACAGCTATATGTGCTACTATTGGTACTAAATGCCTAGTACACTTCATGTATTGTTTTTACTGTTATTAATACTGTCTCAAATTATACTGTAAATTATCTGAAAACCTAATCAAAATAGTTAGGTCTCCTTATCATATGCTTTTATAGTATTCTCTAATTCATTCAAGTAAGCACACATTGTTACTGCCAAGCAGATATTTGAAACTGAGAGCTACAGGTTGTAAATGGAAGCAAAAAGAGTGATTAAGGATAGAGACGATTAAAAAAAAAACTAAGATAATCAGGCTCTTATTATTTCAATAAATTAGAACAAATATCTCGATCAATTAGAGATGTATAGTGTGGTTTGTGAAAAGGGTGCTCAATTAGTCAAAAGCAGTAGATCCTAGTATGGTTTAGTTATTAACTTCATAGTTATGTGATCTTGGGCAAGTTACTTAATTTCTGTGGATTTCAATTTCATTTTCTACAAAATAAAACAGAGTAGATGGCAAATATGTGACATGTGTACAACCCAAGGCCCACATGTGCTCATTACAGATACTACTACTACCCAATTACAGGGTTTTCTCTCTGAGCCTATAGCTTCAGAACCCTTTTCAAAGCAGCGTTCCTGGTGGCCCTGATCAGTTATTTAGAGTTAGCTTATGAGATAAAGTCTGTATGTCATTTCTGGATTCAAATCACTAAACCTACTTCCCAATCCAAAAAAATTCCGTGAGTCAAAAATAAATAATGAGGTAATCCCCCAATAGTTATTCTGACATGGCTTGATATAGAACTTATAGAAATATTACATGTAAGTTGAAAAAGTTACCACAATTCTCTCAGAAGCTGTTAAGAGTATTTATTTTTTAGAAAGCATCCAGAATTAAAATATATTTTGGTATTAACAGTCACTTCAAACTGAAAATCAGAATAAATATTATCAATTTTATATGACCAAATACACTAATTAGGGAAGTACTACTTATTTGCAGGACTAGGAAAAATGTAAAAAGTCCCTCCAAGCATCTATCAAAACTGAATACACACACCTTATTCTAAAAGGATAAATCAGAAGCTTCTATTTACTTACTTGTTGAGAAAACAAACAGTAGAACTGATATAAAAATTGGGGTGTGATAAAGCACACATTCTGGAAAACAAGATTAAATGGAAATAATTAAAATATTTGGGTCTAAAAGGGGAATAATTTCTAAGAATGGTTATTAAAGAGTCCAGAAACACAATTTCTGATATGGTAAGTAGAAGATCTGCTCATAGGAACTTGTCCCATTGTTTAAAAATGTCTAAAAGAATTCTAAGCAGCACTTCAAATGTCAGAATGAAAATACCTTGGGCTCTTATTGCTGAGCAATGCCATAATTTTGAATTTCCAACCTTCCAGCTATTATCCAATGCTTTTCATATGATACAATAAGTACAGTTTATTTAAACTATAGGGCTATGGGGCATGTGGGTGGCTCAGTTGGTTAAGCATCTGACTCTTGATTTCATCCCAGTCATGATCTCATGGTTTGGGAGTTCTAGCCCCATATCCGGCTCTGTGCTGACAGCACGGAGCCTGCTTGGGATTCTCTCTCCCCCTCTCTCTCTGCCCCTTTCCTGCTCACACTCTTTCTCTCTCTCAAAAATAAAGAAAATAAACATTTAAACTTTAGGGCATAATAGCTTTAAAATAAAAATATTTAAAATAATAAATGGAATTATGAAAATCCATTTCAATGTATGTACTTATATCAAAGTAAAAGCTATGGTAAGATAGAAAAGCTATAAGGTAGAAATAATCTACAATAAGGTTGCCATCATTTTATTAGTAATATGCAATCTACAAGTGTTCTTTCATTGGCTTATAGATACTATTTATAGAATATATGCAATATAGAATACTCTATATTATATTAAATGTCCTAGTAGTCAGGAGCTCCTAACATGGGTTCCCTTGAAGTTCACCTTCCCCAAAAGGATTAAGAGATAGAATGGTATTTCAACATAATTAGTTTCCTTGTAAACCTAAAAAGTATTTTACTTTATCTATATAAAACCCCTCTAATGAGTAGTTTATGCATCTCACTAGACTACCAAAAGGTCATTCTTGGCACAAAAAAGATGAAGAACCTCTATTTGAAACCATTGTACTGGACTTAATTAAAATTTATTACTGGCTCAGGAAAAAATACCATGAAAGAAATCAAATTAATTACATTTTAATTTGCATGGAATAAAATGTATCAATTTTAAGTGTGAATTTTGATGCTGACAAATTTATGCACCCCTGTAACCACTACCACAATCAAATTAGAGAGCTTTTCTATTAGGCAAAGTTCTCTAATATCCCTTTCCAGTCAGTGCTATTACCTGCACCCTTGGCCTCAGGCAACCCTAATTTGCTTTCTGTCAGTACACATTAGATTTGTGACAAAATAATCAGAGTATATCCCATAAATTGTTATTTTTACTTATAGAAACAACTTTCAAGAATAATTTGAATGGCAATCATATACCTTAAATTAAAATGTCAAATTACTGTCAGTAAATGATTATATCTCTATGAAACTCACCTTATAAAAAAAATATTGTACAAGGGTAGCTATTCTAATATAATAAAAATGACCATGAACAAAAAGCAATTTGGAGAGGAATTTAAATCTAGCTACTGCATAGTCACTATTTCTTGCAGCTTGTCTTCCTTCTTTACCCATGATTCCTGTAATAAAGAAGACAAAAAGGCAGGTTCACTAATAACTGAGAAGTGTGATTTTGATGATTTAACTGCAAATATCTTAATTATCTATAGCAGTTGAACCTGGACTTGGAATCACTATATCCTAATATAGAGTGGACAGATTCCCAAAAGGTTATTCCACTTAAATCAAATACATAATTAAAACAAAGCTACAATACATACCAGGCATGTAACATCAAATATCAAAGACTCAGAATATAATAAAATACAATTAATATAAAAATAATATTGAAAGTTAAGGATCTTATAAGAACATCAAGTTTACACTAATAGACACAAAGTACTAGTTAATAGATTTCTAATGGAAAGAATGCTATAAAACAGCTTTAACTTTATTTCCAATGAACATAAAAATATCCAAATTGAATGATTTGAACCTAGCAAAAACAAGCATTAAGTTTAATGGTTTTAAAGCTTTCGCACATAAGTCAAACAAATGTGCTATTTACTGATTACATTTTATTATTTAAAATGGAAGCCCTGATTTTATTTATTATTGGATTCAACAGGCATGAAATGTTTCAATAAATACAACTAACAAACATTACACAGAGCAAATGAAGACTTATAAAGTTGTATGCATTGAGGGCATCTCAATGTCCCGTTGGTTGGCTCAGTCGGTAAGCATCAGACTGTTGGATTTTGGCTCAGGTCAAGGTCTCACGGTTCCTGGAATCAAGCCCCTTGTCAGGATCCCTGACAGCACAGAGCCTGCTTGCGATTCTCTCCCTTTCTCTCTGCCCCTTCCCCCTCCCGACCCCCCACTCTCTTTCTCTCTCTCAAAATAAACTTAAGAAAAAAAACTGTATGCATTGTTGCTGAAAATTCTTACATAGGTAATTAATAGTGAGAAAAGATAGCACACTCACAACTTCTCTTTGCACAACCACACCTAAATAAAAGTTATGCATGAAATAGCAATTCACCAGATCGAATATTTATGCACACATTTTGAACAAATGCAAAAGTATATAAATATTTTAAATGTTTAATGTGACAATCTTGCTCGCTACTTGTTAATTTATCTAATCTAGGCTGGATAAAATGTGTTTTTTTAATTTTTTTTAACATTTATTTTTATTTTTGAGAGAGAGAGAGACACAGAGTGTGAGTGGGGAAGCGTCAGAGAGAGAGGGAGACACAGAATCCGAAGCAGGCTCCAGGCTCTGAGCTGTCAGCACAGAGTCCGGACAGCTCAGAGCCCGATGTGGGGCTCAAACCCACGAACTGTGAGATTGTGACCTGAGCTGAAGTCAGACGCTTAACCGACTGAGCCACCCAGGTGCCCCTAAAATGTGCTTTTTAAAAGAAGTGTACAATACCACTTGAAATCAGTACATAATTTTATCTAATAAATATGAGTACATTTTTTAAGGTTACAGTAATCCTTTCAGTTTCAAAAGAGTTCTTACCAAGTTTGTTTTTTCAATCTGGAAGCAGCTTTGAAAAATCATTTTTCAAAATTATAATTTTTTACTTTTGTAATAAAAGGAAAAAAATTCCCAAATGGCTAGATATAGATAATCATTTATATTCATAACATCTAGAGAATACCATTATTTTGGGTCTATATCCTTTAAGAATTTTTCCTTCTGCATTTTTTGTGTGTACTTATATATATATACAAAAAAATGTACAAAATGAGATTAACATCTTTGTTAATATATTCATTTTTAAAAAATGTTTTTAATTTATTTTGAGTGAGAGAGTTTGCGTGCATGTCGGGGAAGGGCAGAGAGAGAATCCCAAGCAGGCCACACAGTCAGTGTGGAGCCCCACACAGCGCTTGATCTCAAAAACCTCAAGATCATGACCTGAACTAAAATCAAGAGTTGGATGCTTAACCAACTGAGCCACCCAGGTGTCCCTTTATTCATTTTCTTAAAAGAAATTTCTAGATGCCTAACTGCTAGGTCAACAAGCACACATTTAAAATTCTATTATACATAATAATGCAGGGTATACCAATTTACACTCCCACTCATACTGTACATGAGGCTAATTCTAACCTTTGCCAATCCCAAGTTTTACCCATCTTTGTAATTTTGCCAATCTGACAGGTAATTTTAACTTGCATGTTTTTGATTATTAGTGATCTGAATGAACACTTTTTTCATGTATTTAATACTCATTTTAATTTTTGAAAAATGTTATATATTTTGAGAGAGAGAGAGAGCACGTGTGCATGAAAGTTGTGGTGGGGGGAGAGAGAAAGAGAAAGAGAGAGAGTAAGAAGTCAAATCCCAAGCAGGCTCTGTGCTGTCAGCACAAGGACTGATGCAGGTCTCGAACCCACAAACTGTGAGATCATAACCTGAGTTGAAATCAAGAGTCAGAAGCTTAACTGACTGAGCTACCCAGGCACCCATGCAAATGCTCTTTGCTAGTTTCATGCTTAAAATTTGAATTTGGGTGTATTTACTTCTGCCAGACATACTGATCACTCCCTTTACAGTGTGTTGCTTTTTTTTTTTTTTTTTTACTAAGAATTAGATCCTTCCATACCTCAAATTACAAGATTACTCATTAAATATTTTTCTTCCATTGCTTTTTGTGGTCTTTAAAGTTTTTTTTTTTAATTTTTTAATGTTTGTTTATTTTTGGGAGACAGAGAGTGCAAGCAGGGGAGGGGCAGAGAGAGAGGGTAATGTTTTTTAAATATTTAAGCTTTCTGGAATTTGTTTGGCTCTAAGCAATGGAAAGGGACCCAACTTTTTTTTCTCCCAAATAACCAAATCAGTTATATTAGTATTTTTTATCAAATAATTTGTTTCCCTACATATTTGAAACATCTCCTTTTTTAAAAACTACATTTCCAGATGTTTGAATCTATTGTACTCACTGGTCTTCCTGTTACCATACTAGAATCAAACTGTTTTAACTATTGTTATCTTTTTATGCTTTAATAGTAAGGTATAGGAAGTTATCATCAAATTGTTATGGAGATTTATGGTAAACAACAGTATACAAACTGAAAAGAAAATTAAGTTTTCAAAATGAAAAGTTAATTAGCCCAGGGTAAAGATTTGATTTGAGAGCTTACACTAGAAATATCAGGCCTCAGAACTACCAGTCTTGAGAACTAATGTCACAGGACATTATAGAGGTTATTCCAGAAGACAAATTAGCCTTTTTTCTAACCCTAACATTTTATCCTTCATTAAAAAAACCTCCATACCTTTATCCTTTGCTTCTGTATTTGCATAATAAAGTTATTTAGGAAGGCAACTCAGAATATGGTTTAAATGGGAAATGACTGATAATTTAAATATAATAAAATGATATTAGTCTTCTAAATACAACAAAGATTTTAGGCAAAAATAGAAAAGAAATTAGAACAAAGGTTATTAAATTAGAGAATTATTTGAGGGGTGCCTAGGTGGCTCAGTTAGTTAAGGGTCTGACTTTGGCTCAGGTCATGATCTCGCAGTTTGTGAATTTGAGACCCACATAGGGCTCTCTGCTGTCAGTGTGGAGCCTGCTTCAGATCCTCTGTCTCCCTCTCTGTGCCCCTCCCTCAATCGTCCTCTCTCTCTCTCTCTCACTCAAAAATACATTTAAATAAAAAGGAATATTATTTGAAAATTTATATTTATTATAATAGTTTGGTATAATTTCTTATTTCTAAAATTGTCATTAGAATGAGCTGCAGAATCTTCAGATTGAAAAAGATAATAAATAATGATAACACTCTAAAAGAATTGAAACCATGAGGGCAACTTTAATTTAGAGCTTAAAAATTATGTAATAATGTGAGAAAGTACTTTAAAAGGTACAACATGGCAAGTAAAATAAAGTTACTTTATTATGAAGGAGATAAAATTCACTAATGTGGTATTTATTTCCTTGAAAATTTGTAATTAAAATACCTTAAATATTGAGCTAAATTATAATGGGCTTTGATGCAGATACACTGATATATTACCATATTGCATGCATATACTGTATACTGCATTTTAGTCTACAAAAGGAAAATTCAAAATCACCAAATAATTATACCAATTTTAAAAGTTAAAAAAAAAATCAATCACCTATGCCAACATGTGCTTCTTGTATCATGCTTACATCATTAGCACCATCACCAACAGCCAATGTTATAGGTTTCTCAGGTGAGATTTTTATCAGTCTTATTACCTGAAAGACATACAACTAATTAGTTATTTATTATAAAATTACAATTTTCTTGTATTTATATAGTCATTTATCTAAAATGACTGTTACAAGAACAGTTGAATAATGAAAAAAATTACTTTTACATTAGACAATAATTTGCAATGGGGTTCATGTTTTGAGATGTTAGGAATGTCTTTCAGACATTACATAGCAAAAGAGAATATTATCTTTGGATTTTATGATGGGAAGCAATTTAAATACAGCTTAAATGTGTAAAAAGCTTAATAATAATTGTGTTAAAAATAATTAACTTAATTGTACTTTGTCAGGCAAAATATTCTCTTTCTTAAGTGATTATTCTTTTTATTTGATAGAAGGTAATTATTTTCTCTTGTCATAAAATTTAAGAAATTTAAAAAAAGCAATCAAGATTAAGGTTCAATAAAGTTAAAAGAAATGTGTCTTTGGAATTCTTGAACATACATTTATAAAGACCCTAGGCATTAGCTGTACTTGGTCTCCAGTTGTAGTCTCCACAGACTGGGTATGTGAATTACAATAATACATGCATTTTAATAAAACTCCATGAAGCCAAAACAATGTTGGATGTAATTTAGACCCGTATGAGAAACAATCAGTGTGTAGGAGTGCATTTCAAAAGATATTTGTGAAAGATACAGTGTAAGACCTGAATTTTAAATCTAGAGTTATAAAAAATACTTGTATAGCCTTTCATTTTTTAGCTAAAATTTTAATATTTCCTGTATATAGCTTCAAATCACAAGATAACTGGCTTTTCAAATTTTTAATAAAGTTTATCACTTAATAGCCACTTTTAACAGAAAATTATCACTTTAGGAGAATGCAAAAATAAGCAGCGATCCACAGAACCACCTGAAGTTGCAGGAGAACAGAAGTCTTCCAGACTTCCTCACCAGTTAAGTAACTAACTTATGAAACTGTAGTTATCAAAGTTCAATTTGTGTCTCAGCAAAATCACAAACTGCCACCCATCAAAGACTTTGTAGGTCATTATGAATAGCTGAAACTAATATTCATTCTGAAAATTCCAAAGGTCTTATGTACATGGTTAAAATTCATAATGTGAGAAGTGACTGACTTAGTTAAGATTCATATACTGCATACTACCAAATAGGACTAGATAATACATTAACATTAAAGACTACTTTTACCTCTCAGTATCTTTAAGGAACGTTTTATAACACAAACATACCTTTGCTTTTTGCAGTGGTGCCATACGACAGCACAATACAGCTGAACAATTTCTGCAAACTTCCATAAAGAGTTTTTCATGCTCCCTGAGTGCAAGAGACAGGCTAGTCCCATCTACCACCAGCCCATGCTGAATCACATGATCCTCTTTAATTCTAAGAGAAAATAATTAAATTCCCTGTAAGATACTTTGAAACCATATTACTTAGATACATCTAGTAAACAAAAAAGTCTTACAAAAAGATGGATCCTTTCCCCGCAGGCTTTATTGTTACAAAACTGATATGTCAGGGAAGAGACAGAGTTATATTACCTGAAAGCTGAGATTAGCAAAACTGAGAGTGACTGATATGATGACTAAAACATGATATTCAATTTTACAATGACCTGATACAGAAAGAGTAACTATATCTTCTAAAATGGGAATTATAAAGCATATAATTCTTAGGATATTCTCCCAAAGTGTATGAAAAATCTTACAAAAATATAAAATTATTAGTTATACATTTAAGAAGTACTAATTTAAAAAAGTAAATGAAATCAACAATGTCCAGGAAAATTCATGAGCTAGATTGACCATGTGAGCAAGAATGAATAAAGGAATCATAACTGTCTTTTGATATTAACGCCTACGTTGGATTCTACGTAATGCCAGAGAGTACTATGGTGGAACATGGATAGCATCTCCTGGTGGGCATATGCTATATGAGTACATCTCTATCCCTTCATGTAATTACCATCTTTTTGTGTAGTGATAAATTCAAGATCTACTCTCTTCACAACTTTTAAGTATATAACACAGTACTGTTAATTATAGTTACCATGCCATATATTAGAATCCCAGAACTCATTCATCTTATGTATAAGCTACAAGTTTTACCCTTTGACCCATCATATCCCCTTTTCCCTACACCATAGTCTTGGAAACCACCATTCTACTCTGTTTCTATGAGTTCAGCTTTTTTAGATTCCACATGTATTTGTGTCTTTCTGTCTGACTTATTTCACTTAGCACACTGCTCTCAAGGTCCATCCATGTTGTCACAAGAAAATTTCCTTCTTTTTTACAGCTGAATAGTATTCCTGTGTGTGTGTGTGTGTGTGTGTGTGTGTGAGTTTACACACACACACATTTTCTTTATCCATTCATCCAACAATAGACACTTAGGTTATTTCCATTCTTAGCTATTGTGAATAATGCTGCAATGAACATGGGTGGTGCAAATATTTCTTTCAGACAGTGACTGCATTTTCCTTGGATATATATCCAGAAGTGGGACTACTGGATCACACAGTAGTTCTATTTTCAGTTTTTGAGGAACCTCCGTATTGTTTTCCAAAGTAACTGAACCCTCCATTTTTGCTTTTTTAAGTTTATTTATTTTGAGAGAGTGCACATGCCTGCAAGTGGGGGAGGGGCAGAGTGAAAATTCCAAGCAGGCTCCTCACTATCAGGGCAGACATAATCACTAGGGACACAGGGCTCGAGCTCAAGAACTGTAAGATCATCACCTGAGCTGAAATCAGGAGTCAGATGCTTAACTGAGCCACCCAGGTGCCCCTGTGCTCTCCATTTTTAGTTTTTTTTTTTATTTTTATTTTTTAATGTTTTATTTATTTTAGAGAGAGAGGGAGACAGAGAGCCTGTCTTCGGATTCTGTATCTCTCTCTCTCTGGGGAGGGTCATAGAGAGAGAGATATAGAATTCGAAGACAGGCTCGAGGCTCTGAGCTAGCTGTCGGCACAGAGCCTGACACGAGGCTTGAACCCACGAACCGCGAGATCATGACCTGAGCTGAAGCTGGACGCTCAAACGACTGAGCCACCCAGGCACCCCTGTGCGCTCCATTTTTAAATGAGAAGTGAGAAAACTATCAAATGAGCAACAAACTATAAAACTAGATATATATTGATAGATTTTAGTCTTATAAAAAAAAGCTTTTATGAGTCAAAAGGATATATTTCACAGTATGCCTAATCACTATTGTGTTGCACTGTAACTAGTAAGTGGTAAATAATTATCTTTTACAACATAAAATTTTTAAAAATGTTATTTTTCTTTTATTAACTGTCCTGTACCTGAAAGCAACACCACACTGTTTTTCCTCCCTACTGGCCAAACTTTACTTAGCAACCTGTGCTGCCTCCAATGTGTTCAGTCTAAGTACTGCCTGAACCCATGACTCAGAAGAAGGGGTAGCAGCCAAAAGTGGGAGAGATCAGTTTTCCTCTGGAACCGTTCTAAGCACATTAAACTAAGTTTCCTCTTTACAAGTCACCTTATTATCCCACAATCCATGAGATAATATTTATGAAATATGGGAAAGCACCTCACAGTTCTGACACATAGTAGGTACATCTGTTCATCTCTGTAGCCTCATGTCTTAATACTTCCTAGACCCTCTTCCCATCTACAGAATTCTCTGGCCATACTTCGCTACTGTCGACTCCTTGAATGAATCCATCTCTCTGTTCTGGAAATTTGCACATGCTGCCCCTTTTGTTTTTGGGGGTTACTCTCTGACCAGTTAACATTTCTTTTAGGAGACAACAGCCTTGAGTTTTTCTACAGAGCTCTGTTGTCTAGGCTAAGCTTCCCTCTTGTCCACTGATAACTTTCTGTTCTTGCCTGTTACAATCCAGTTGTGATAGGTCTATCACAATTATTTATTTCTGTTTTTTACCAACCACTGTTAAGTATTCTGAGAGTAAACAATACATCTTACATGACTTTGTGTTCCAAATTCTAGATAGAGACCACCAATATGGGTTTGTGAAGGAATGTGTATACAAAGTAAAGCTTTCAAAGGAATGGAATTCTTTGCTCCACCAAAAATTTTTAGAATAGATGTTTCCTGGAAGTCTGTAAATCAAAACCCTATTGACTTACATGGTTATCTCAGAAAACATATCCTACCAAAAAGATGGTATCTCTAAAATAGAATACAAATTTCATATAGTGAGCCTTAAAAAGACTATAATGTTCACTTTATAATACAGCTCTTGTACAAAAGGAAGATAAACAATATCCATAATTTTAACAGATTCACTAAAAGCACATATACAGAAGACTTAAAGAATAAAATACAAATAATAATTATCTTTAGATGGCTGTATTATGTTATATTCCATCATATCTTCATCATTTTCAGTATTTTTTAAATGGACATTTGTTACTTTTATACAGGATTAATATTTTAGAAGGCATATATAAAGTAAATGACTCTGAAAAATTAATTTTTATGTGTTAGGGAGTTCTCGTTGACATTATGGTACTTAAATGTTTAAGAAGCCACAATGGTGCTGTCACTACTCCCAAAGAATAATTACCTAGATCAATCGCTTTTTTGAACTCAAGCAAAGAACCTTCTGAGAGTTGTACTGTTTCTTTAAAACACCCTTAAATAAGTTTTTCTTTGATGAAATCCAGAGTTCAGTACCATATCAATGCCTGCATACCAAATATGAATAAAGCTCTGAAAGTACACTGAAAACTGCAGGCACTATCTTTTCACATCTGTTTTTCTGTATTAGTATCATAAGGCTGCAAATGACAGGTACCTGTGGGACATCTGAACAACCCTAATGCTTACACGAAAGCAATCTTTAAATCATTGTGAAAAATCAGACTGTCAAAGGAGCTCCTAAATAAAGTTGATCTGTCTATAAAAAAACAGATTTAGAAAAAAAGAATAAATTTAGAGTATAAATACTTATGAAATTATCTCTGAACAATAAAATGCATTTTAATTTCCCAGTTGAGTCATATGAACTAGATCTGGGTTTGGCAAATGTTTTCTGTAAAGAGACAGAAGTAAATAGTTCAATTTTAGGTTTTGTGGGCCAAGAGGCTAAACTGAGAATCTAATATAGGTACTTATATTAAAACAGAGGAAAAAGATCTTGAGAAAATTTTTATGGACTAAGTAAAAAAATTTAATAATAGTAACTGAGTACAATTTTTTAAGTAATACAAATCTACCAGTGAGAAGAATGGAAATATTTTCTCTCTGGTGGGTGGGGGGAGGCAGGGGAGATAACATTTTGCTTAATTCATGTTTAAAGTTAGTGTTCCCTATCATCAAAATCAATTGCAAATGTCCACCTTTTAATGCTGATCTATAATGGGATTTTATAATTTAACACAATAAAACTATCTGTATTGAGATTTTATATTTTATCTTTGAATATGTCTTTTCAAACAGGTAGCATATTAAAGTGTCACTGAGTAATAAACACAGTGCTATGACTCTCAATTTGATAATAAAATAGTCAACACTCCATTGTGCAAGAAAAGTTTATAAAAGTCCATTTTTCTTTTCTTGTTTGCACATGATGGATAAACACTACTAATAAAAATACAGTAAAATGTCACAGGGCAATATGTGTGGCACTCAAAACACTACTGAGTTATAACGATGTCATTGTGATCTGCAGTAAATCAAGCAGCAGTGAGAAATGATAAAAGTGCTTCCTAAGGGCTCTGTCACAACTACCCAACTGTGCTGTGGAAATGCAAAACCTTTTGTTGATATGTAAATGAATGACTGTGGCAGTGTTACAATAAAACTTTATTTATAGGCATTTAAATTTCATAAACTTTCACACCAAAATATTACTCTTCTTGGGATTTTTTTTCACCCATTAAAAATATATAAATTATTTTGAGCTCATAACAGGCAGTGGGCCATCTGTGACCCATGAGCCATAGTTTGCTGACCCCGGAACTCATGATCCAGATAATTACATTCTTACCTTCGGGCAAGCTGCCTCAATTGTTCAGCACATTGACTGTCTGATTTCTGGTTTATAAGTTCAAGTATGTTCATGGTTCTGTGAAAATGTCCACATGATAAACTCACACTAACAGCTGTTTCATGTTTATCTCCGGTTAGTACCCATACTTTGATACCAGCCATTCTTAATGCTTCAATAGTTTCTCGAACTCTATCTTGTAGTCTGAAAATAAAAAAACAACATTAGTAGTGAGAAGAATACTTCTTTGACTATTTCAATTATAAACCACATAGTACATATAAGGTAAATTCTAGACTCTTAACTTAAAAAAGTTATAGTACAGTGATATAATTCAATTTTTTCCTCATTTGGGAAGAAACAAGAATAACCAAATTAAGTCATCATCTGGTTAGCATAACATCTACAACTTTGTATCTTAAGAATGTATCTTCAAAGTTGTTTTTTATAGAACCAAACTAAGTATATGGTCTTCATAAACTCCTATTTTATTAGAAAATCTTAAATTTGAAATTATAAGATTGTTCTCTATTTTATAAGAAAATTTCTCACATCAGTAGTTCAAAAATCAAATTGTGGACAACAAAGGATGACATAACCTCAGGTGAGTCTCAGAAATCTCATGAGGACAACTGAAAAGTAAACAAAAACCTAACTTTAAAAAAATGCAAACACTCTTACAGAGATAGATGGTGAGGAACAAACACTCAGTGGGCCTCCAGGAATTCACAAACTAACAGAGGAGAAAGTCTTTAAAGAAATAATTATACTGCCACAAGAACAACACAGAACTACCTACAAAACATGGATACTTCACAAAGAAGAGAATTTTTAATCCTGTTGGGGGTAAGGAAAGGTCTTACTGGAATGGGGGTACTATCTGAGCTATATTTTATAAAGATATTCACAAATGGATACGGGAAAAATTATCCAGGCAGAAGGTACAGCCTTGCCAAAGAACAAAGTCACAAAGTAGAATAGTTTTAACTATAGCTGTTGTTCAGAGAACTACAGACGGTTTGGTGCTGTTGAAGCATAAAGTGGAAGCAGGCAAGGGTGGGAAGTGAAGCTGGAGCATTAAACAGGTGCTTAAAGCCTTTGCATGGCATACTGAGGAGTATTCTACCAATTCCAGCCTACAGGGAAAACTACATAGCTGAATTCATTCGTCTATTTAAGGTATCTGGCTAGAATAATGTATATGCTGAATGGGAAAAAATGCCCCTTTAACTATTTTGATTTTAAATATACTATTATAAGATGTTGATAAATAGAATTTATGTCATAAATTAGAAACACTTGGCTAGGAAAATTCTTATGAGGAAACATGCCTATTTGTCTGATATTTACCTGTCTTCCACTGCTGTAGCTCCAAGTAATATCAGGTCTTTCTCTATGAACTGAAAGACATCTGCCAATTTCTCTTCCCGTTGTTGCAAGGCAGTTCTGGCTTCAAATAGACGTCTATTTATTTCCTCATACTCTTTAGATGTCAACCGTTTATAGGCCATACACAGAGTTCTTAGCCCTTTCTAAAACAGAAAAATTAAAGACAAAAATTGAACAAAAATAATTGATGAGAAATCAAGAAGTCATGGAAATAAACTGAGGATGGCTCACCAAAAATCAATTACAAATAAAAAGTACTACCATCTAGTAACGGGAAATAAATGAAGTGTCACAAAGCCCTAGTGATCTGAGTTCTGGAACACACATTTTCAGAGCTTTATAATTTTTGATGAGTTCTTAAAAAGTTGCTCAGAATAATTAAGGTTTTTTCATTGTAGAATATTACAGCCTAGATAGGATCATAAAGATGATCTTACTGTGGTTTTAAAACTGTTTTACCTGGAAAGCCAGAAAGTTCTATAAGGGTATCTTCAGGCTGTCAATAGACAGGCAGCCCCAGGCTCTATTCTCCTGTTTTAACCATTATAAATCCATTTTCTAAGAATTTTTTTAAGCAAAGGAGACCAAAATTTCCTGAAGGTGCACAGTATGTTGAATTTACAGTTCAAATAACGAAGTCTGTAAGGTGGCCCTCATCAAATAAACAATACCTTCTATAGCCACCGAATGATTTTAAACTGTATCATTATATATCTTCACTGGTGAAATGGAGTTACACAACACTTATGAGTATATATTTGATTATCCGATTATCCTGGGCACAAATATTTCTTATGGTGTTACTGTTTGAAAGTTGGTACCTATAAGTTCCTTTTCTTGCTGTACATTTTCCTCAGAAAAACCCAAAATAAATATTCTAATAACAGAACTTGGAAAGGGTAAAATTTAAAATACTACATGACACTATTTAGATTTCTAAATATCGATGTCCCTTGATTTACAAATGACCCACACCTAGGGGTGCTTGGGTGGCTCAGTCAGTTAAGCATCCAACTCTTGATTTTGGCTCAGGTCATGATCTCATAGTTCGTGGGTTCAAGCCCTGCATCGGGCTCTGCACTGACAGTGTGGAACCTGCTTAGGATTTCCTCTCTCTCTCTTTCTCAAAAAACATTAAAAAAAAAAAAACCAACCAACCAAATGACCCACACCTATAAATGTTTTCCTTAAATAACAAGAGGCCATGAGAGTTACTAATATATGAAACTAATTTATTTTATAACAAATATTTATTGAAACACCAACTATGTGCCAGCATTGTTCTGGATATTAAAACGAATGTAAGTAGAAGAATGCCTTTGTTCTCACGGATGTTACAGTGTGGGATGAACCACATCATACAAAATTAGGAAACAAGTAATGGGAGAAAATAAACCATAAAAAGGAGGCAGGTGAGCAGAGATGAGTATGGAGCATACATTTATAGAAATGCAGACATAAGAAATCATGAGTTTCTAAGACCAAGAGAGAGATGCTTAAAAATCTTCCTCTTCACATTAATTGTGGCCCTTTGTTTTTGTAAGATTCTCCTATATTCTTCTAGTAAAAGAGACCTAATTCACAAACCATAAAATTCATTCCTTTAAAGGGTACAATTCAGTGGTTTCTAGTGTATTTACAGAGTTGTATAATTATGACTACTATCTAATTACAGAACATTTTCGTCACCCCTAAAAGGAATCCCATAGCCATTAGCAGACACTTCCTTTTTCCCCCTCCTCCAGCCCCTGGCAACCACTAATGTGCTTTTTGTCTCTATGAATCCCATTATTCTGGATATTTCAAATAAATGGAATATGTGACCATTTATGACTAGCTTCTTTCACTAGGCATAACCTTTCCAGGGTTCATCCATGTTATAGCATATAAGTATTTCATTCCTTTTAATGGCCAAATAACATTGCATTATATGGAAATGACACATTGTTTAATCCATGCATCAGCTGATAGAATCTGAATGTTTCTACCTTTTGGCTATTTAGCAACAATGCTGCTAAGTTTTTGTGTGAATATATGTGTTCAGTTCTCTTGGGTGTATAACTAACAGTGAATGGGTTATATAGTAACTATATTACTCTATGTTCTGTTAGGAACTGTCAAACTATTTTCTAAAGTGTTTGTACCATTTATATTCCCAGCACCAATGAAGGTTCCATTTTCTCCACATCCTTGGGATTCCCCTATATTGTTTAAGTAAACTCCTCTTTCTAATGTATTAATTTGAATGGTCTTTGCAGCCAGAAATACCCTGATTGTAACAGATTCAAAGAAAAGAATTGAATTTTAGCTGGTTAAGAGTCAATTTATAATAGAAGAATGTTGAAGACAACACAGTAGGTAACAGAACTGCAGAATTTCTATAATTTTTGATAAGTTACTAATGTAAAAATGAAGCCTTAAATCTTTCATATGTATATCTTTTAGAGTTTTATATATCTTAGAAATTTACACTCACCAAAGCAAATTCATCTACATGAATTCTGGTTTTTTCTATTTCTCCACCTACACAATTAGGAAGAATTGATGATTCAGCTCCTTTAGCAAATAAAAACTTCTCACCTAAAGAGAAAAATCAGTTATCAAACTCTTAATATTAGATTAATAAAAATTCATAAAAGTTTAGATAGGTTACCTGAAGGTGCCTGAACAATTACACTCATTCTCCTACGATCTGAATCAAATTCAAGAATATGAAGCAGTTTGTACCTAAGGAAAAAAAAATAAGATAAAAAGTCTACTTTTTTTGAACAATATTAAATGAATCTTTGAAAAGAACCCCTATAAAAGATAAAATGGTTGATTAAGAACAAGAAATTAATCTCAAGTACATTTTCAAGTTGATGGGTTATGAATCACTAATACTAACACAAGATAGAAATAGAAGGAACTGACATTTATTGAGTACTTACCAAATGCCATGTACTTTACCTACCTTATGTCATTTAATACCCATGAGAACCAAAGAAGGTAGGTCTTATCTCATTTTACGGATGAGGACTATTAAACTCAGAAAGATTAAGTAATTTTCCTAAAGTCAAATAAATTTGTGAGTGGCACAGCAAGGATTGGAATCCAGATCTGCCCAGCTCCACGTTTTTCTAAAAAAGGTAATTGATTCTCAACCCTTTTCTCTGCCCAAACACACCTGAGAAATACAACACACTCACATTAGTATCAGAGGATCATTATAGCAGTGATTCTGAACCTGGGACAGTGTACATGTGTATAGACAGGGGAACAAATGCCTTTATAGGGAGCAGTAAAAGAATTTGTGTGGATGGGTCAGGTGTGGCTTGAACTTTTCTGGATGGATTTATATAATGATATTCGTATGAAATGTTTTGTACATCTCAAGGAAAAACATTGAGTGGGATGATTCATAAGTTGATGAAATGAGCTAGACAGGCTTGAAAATAGCTGAAGAATGGCTCTATTTTAGTTTGAAAAGCATAGTTTGGCAAGGGACAGCTGGAGTTGAGATACAATTGGAATTGCTAAAACAATGAAAGGTATAAATAGAACAGGAATGGATTAATTTATCAAGCAGTGTAAATATAAGGAAGTTTTTATTTAATGAGAACTTATGGAACTCATTACCCCAGGAGCGTATAAAAATAAACATATGAGTAAATTCAAGAACCATTAAGCTAAAATACAAATGAAAGATTCATAGAATATTATTATTACTGTGAAAAAGTACAATGTAGTATTAACATCATTCTAGAGCAGGGGTCAAAAACTTTTTTTGTAAAGGTCCAAAGAGTAAATATTTTAGTCTTTGCAGGCCATATATGGTCTCTAAAAAATGGTTGCATTTTTTAAAAACAACAACTCTTTAAAAATGTAATGTAGTTTGCAGACTGTACAAACGAGGCCATAGAACAGATATGGCCTATGGGCCACAGTTTACAGATTCCTGTTCTATACTAAACACACAGAAAATTACAATATAGAAAAAAATTACCGTTCCAGTTTTCCAAGTGTTTTAACTTCCATAGTTTCTTCAGAATTGCCAATAAATACAATGCCAATTCTAGGGATTAAAAGAGAAGAAATAGAAGATTTAAAAAAATTTTTTAACATGTATTTATTTTTGAGAGAAAGAGCATGTGAGAGCAGGGTGGGGGCAGAGAGAGGGCGACAGATGATCTGAAGCGGGCTCTGTGCTGACAATAGAGAGCCCGATGTGGAGCTTGAACTCATGAACCATGAGATCATGACCTGAGCCTATGTCAGATGCTTAACTGACTGAGCCACCTAGGCGCCCCAAGAAATGTGATGCTATTTCATGTTTCATCATATGTCATTATAACTTAGCTTGAATAAAAACATTTAAAATACACATTTAAGATGCATTTAAAATATTTTTTTGAGGGGTGCCTGGGTGGCTCAGTCAGTTAAGTGTCTAACTCTTGATTTTGGCTCAGGTCAAGATATCATGGTTCTTTCTGAGATGGAGCCCCCAAGTTGGGCTCTGCACTGACAGTATGGAGCCTGCTTGGGATTCTCTCTCTATCTGTTCCTCCCCAGCTTGCACGTGCTCTCTTTCTCTCTGAAAAATAAATTAAAAAAAATTTCTTCGAATATGGCATTATTTTTAAGAACCTGAAGGATCAGATTAGGTCCAAAACAATACATTCACAAGTATTTCTCACAAATTATATTATTCATATTTCATAGTAACCAGATTTTTAAAAATGTCTTCAAAATATGATTCAATGCAAGCTTGACAACAAAATTAATGACACATATAAAGTTCTCCTTTATGTGTTTATGAATTCTACCTTTATGCATTTATGAATTTTGTCTGACAATTTAAAATAATTTTCTAGTATCTGGAGTTTATTTAAAAGATGTTTTTCTGAAGGTTTGAAAATTGGACTAAACTACCTTGCAGCAGCTTCCACTAGAGCTTTTTCATCTGGTGAAGATGCATAGTACTCCAACTGGGAGGGTGCAAGGTTGGATTGCCAGGGACCATCACCAATGCCATCAGTCTGAACATTGCTAATCTGGACAGTGTGACAGAGACTGACTGCTTTAAAGAAGAGATCATGTTCTTTAATCTGTAGAAAAATAATTAATATTCACAATAAAAATACCATTCTCAAACAACATTTAGAAAACTGTAAGAATTCTAAAAAATGTCAATAAATACAGTTAATAATTGGTTATCTTAGATTTACAATAAGAGTGTTATAATCTTGAATTGCCTGAATACTAGCTGGTTGCTTCTGACTCCAAAAAGTAAAATGTGACATCTGCTTATGACCTTTCAACCAACATATGAGTATGTTTTAGTAGGCACAGCCAAATTGTAGGTAAATATGAAAACTCTTAAAAAGTGAGGTCTCAAAAAATATTAAATAAATGTAAGCTCTATTTCTTAGCAAAGAAAGAAATTTCTTTCTCCTTACTTCTTTACTTCAAGGCATAAGGGTTCTTCTTCACTTAACTTGGTGCCATTTACCCAGAGAACTAGAGCAGACACATATTAATTGACAAGTTAAAGTGGGTTATCACTACAAATTCTCAGTGTTAAATCAAAGGATATACATTTCAAATATATATTCCTTGTCTCACTAACAAACTTTTTCTCCTACAATCAAATCCAGCAACTACCAAAAAGAATTATTTCAAATGAAATTCAATTAATTAATTTAAAAGTTGCTTACTAGTTCAGTTTCATTTTCAGGACTGGTTCTAAATGAAGAACTGGTTGTAAGATGGGATAAGTTGTTAAGACGGGATAAACTAGTAAGATAAGGTAAGTTTCCGTCTGAAGAGTCTGGTGTTGGTCCTTCAGAGACAAGTCTACCATTGATTTCTTGGTATTTAATGCCATTAATTGAACATTCCCGAAACTGCATCTCATTTTCTGTCAATGTACCAGTTTTATCTGTAAACACATATTCCACCTAGAGATGGAAGATAAAAGAAAAAAAAAAACTTTTGTGTTTATGGTCCTATGTTAAACAAAAAAGTCTTGTCGTCAATCAAGCTTACCTATTAACACTGGCATACTGATGCCGAGATGCCTTTAATCCAAGCACAATAATTAAAGACACCCAGAAACAAAATAGCATAACATAAAATAATTTCAATCTATATATGCTTTGAAGTTTGTGGCATTTTTAGGTGCTTGTTCATCTGTGGACCTGACTGATAATGTGGTATTAATAGTTCTTTTCCAATTCCTGGATAAGGTATTTTGAAGTAGTAGGATTAAGAATGATCTTTGAGCAAAGGTGGAAGGGATGGTTAATAACCTAGAATGTGAAAGGGTATGTGGTCCAGAAGAAATGGCACAGAGCTGGGAAAAGGAACACAAAGTCATTGCAACACAAGAAGTCAGACACAGAAAGTTATCTAAAATAGATAGATGGAGGAAACTGAAACTAAGGGTCGGAGACAAATTCAGGAAAAAGGAAAATGATTAAATGAAAATATTTTAAAAAGTAGATAAATAATTTTATTAGTCCTGGAGACTAATTTTGGAAAATTAACCTAAAAGAAGGTAGGTCCAAAAAAAGAAGACTGAAATAGTTAAGTCTTGATACAACCAGGATTATGGTGAGGATTTGATTAATGCAATGATGATTTGAGAAAGCCATCATTTAAAAAGGGAGGTAGACATCATAGAGAAAAACAATAACTACAGACCAATATTCCTTATGAAAATAAACACAAACCAAATCTATAAACATAAAAAATACATGAACATGTGGGATTTATCCCTGGAAGGCAAAATTGGTTCAACAACAATTAATCAATGAAACCCACCATAATAATAAGTTGGTACTGGTTCTTTATTCTATTATTAAAATGATCATCTCAACAGATGCAGAAAAAGCATTTAACAGAATCCAATACCCTTTCATGATAAAAACAATCAACAAATTAGGGACAGGCTATTTCCTCAGTCTGATAAAATGTATCTACAAAACTCCATAATTAGCATCATATTTAATGAAGAAAGACTGAGTGCTTTCCCCTAAACTAAGTTCAGGAATAAAGCAAAGATGTCTGTTCTTGCCACTTTTATTCAATATTGTACTGAGGGTTCTAGCCAGGGCAATCAGGCAAGAAAAAAGAAATAGGAGGTATACAGATTGGAAAAGAAGTAAAGCCATTTGTAGATCACATGACTTATATATAGAAAATCCTATATAAGGATTTCTTATATAGGAAAGAAACCTATAAGGATTATATAGGTTTCACTGAATGTGAAAGTAAAGGATTATATATAATCCTATATAAAGCCATTTGTAGATAACATGACTTATATATAGAAAATCCTAAAAAACCACTAGAACTAACAAATAAGTTCATCAAGGTTGCAGAATAAAAGATCAATATACCAAAAGGGAAGTAGAGTTAAAACTGGAAAAAAAAATTGGACCAAGAAATAAAGTGAAAAAGTATATCTTAATGTTCATTTTCTTGAAAGTGGTGAAGATAAATACAACACCTGAGATACAGGAATTCTGCTATGTAAAGTAATAATAATAAAAGCCAATAATTGTACAGCGAACACTGTATTGCAAACACTGCAAGTTCTAACTTACTCAATACTCTCAAAACTCCATGAGGCAGGTACTATTACCATGCATATTTTAGAGAAAAAGAAACAAAGGAAGAGTTAGGTTAAATAAGTTACCTAGTTATAGAGCTAACAAAGGGCAAAACTAGAAATAAAATATTTTATCTTTGCTATGTGATATTAAAGACTGCTCACTATCTACAGTAAATGTTGAATTGTAAAGGTGGATACAGAGAGATGTCACTTACCTATACAAGTTAATAAAAAGAAAACCTTTAGATCAGGAAGAATAAGGTATAAAAAATTGATATAAAATATATCAGTAATCAAACAGTAATAATACTCCAAAAGTGATTAGAATAGACAGAGACCTATCAGTCATGGAGGACTCCTTAGAATTAAGATTAGATAGAGACTTTGATTTTTAAAAATTTATATAAAATCAAGAAGTTTTAACTTTTAACTTTAGTGATAAACAGGGCACTGTACACCATCCTAAGAGTAGTTTCTTTGACAGTATGGAAATGAAAGGACATAGGGGAGTGTGAAAAAAGTAGATTTCACTGGTATAAAAATAGATAAAGGAATATAAGCAATAAACATATTATGAAATACTTGCAGGCTTAAAAGTAAAAAAGAAAGGCTGAGATGAATTAGAAATTTAAAAAAAGTTATCACTCAAAGTTTATTAAAAAGAAAGCAGATATGGGTAGAAACAGTGTGAAGTTTCAGAAAAACAATATTCTAACATGAAGGAACGAGGAAGAAGAGAAAATTGGGATAGAAAAGGTCAAAGGAAAGAAAAAATGGGGGAAAAATGTGTTCAGAGAAGTGAAAGCAGGCTCTGTTTTTAGGTCCTGAATATGTAATACATAATTAAGCAAATGTGACATGAATTAATATTTAGCATAAGTTACTAAAGCCACCTAAATGTTAAAAATAAATGGATAAACTTCTGGTTACAAATGGCAGGCTGAGCAAAAAAAATTGTCTCTGTTCCTCTTGAAACTTTACCAAAGTAAGACGAGAGGAATAAAAAAAGAACAAAAATAATGGTAGATGAGACAAGATGAGAAGGAAAATACAAGTTTGGAAGATGGAAGGGAGCTGAATGAGTGGCAAATGACTTTACATTACACAGAATATGAAACCTAAGCAATGGGGGAAATCCTTTCCCAGAAACTCGCAGGAAGTAGATATACCAACAACCAATGAATGTGGTTTCACTGAATGTGAAAGTAAAGGATGAAGCTAAAAATGGAGGTATCAGAAACAGTTTGAAATCTGAAATCACCTCATAACTTGCAAACCTGAGATTGCCTTTCATCTATCCGAGCATCAGTTGTAAGGTTTATTCTCTGAGGAGGAGGTTGAACCAGAGAGAATCTGAGCCCTGTGAAAGCTGAAAACAGGTGTGAGGCAGCTGAAAACAGGAGTGTGGCAGTATACTAAAAACAGGGAGATTTCTACTGGATGGCCCTAACGATCACAAGCAGCAGAAATATTAACTGTAGTAATTCTCTCTGGGGAAACTGAGAAAAGAAGTTTTCTATGGAAAACTTTTAAGCTTGAAAGAAAACCAAAGATTAGAGTCATTTGAGGATCACTTCTTAAAAGAAAGGTGGAGTCTAAAACAAATTAGACAGTTTGCTATAACAATGTCATGGAAACATGGAAACAGCCAGTCAATGTGGCTGATATATAAGGGAACAATTTAACCATTACGCACTTTGCACTTGGTTATGCACAATTTCCTTTGTGCGAAACACCGGCAAACTGCACCCAAGCCCAGAAGGAACACATGAAATGTACAAGCCTCAAACAGGTACCAGTTACTTCAGGTCACCATGGGTGTTCTAAGCCATACCCATCCACTTCTGTTTTCAGATAACCTTCCTTTCCATACTTTACAATGACACACAGGTAGCAATACTTCTATGATGGTCACTTCTACAAGTAACTATCTGGTCTATTTCAAGATAAAATGCCACATATCTTATAGTACTTACGCATTTCTTAACAATCTATTTTAAATGTGTTATTGACAAAGTTTTTGTTGCACTCCTAATCCCATTAGCCCTGTGGTTTTTACTAGGTAATTTTAAGTAGCACAATAATTTTTAGGAATGCATATGCCACACTGTAGCAGAAGAGACTACTGAGAAAGGAACTAAGAGCAAAGAGAAAATGCAGGGAGCACAAGACTAACCATCATTTATATCCTCAGAGAGCTAAAAGAATAGATTATATTCAAGAAAAGGAATAAGATGCAATTAAAAAAGATTATTCAAATATAGTGGAATATTTGAAATTATAAATATTATAATAGAAATAAAAGAAATCAAAAGATAGGTGGAAAGATAAAGTTGACAACTTCTCTCAGAATTATAAAAACAAACAAGTAAAGGAAAACTGAAAGTCAAAGAAAGTGAATTAGAGAATTAAAATAAATGGTCTGATATCCAAATACTGAATTAAAAAAGACATATTATCAAAGAAATAATCAAGAAAAATTCCTAGAATTGAAGTAAATGTATTTCCAGACTGAAAGGGTTCACAGAGCTCACTGTCCAATGAAAGCAAAAGAAAAATAATAATAATAAAAATAAATAACAATAAATGACGCCACGGTACATCATCATGAAATTTCAAAATTATCACATAAAGAGGAGATCCTAAAGACTTCCAGAAATAAAATAACAGATCACATATTAAGAACTGGGAATCAGAATGGCACTGTATTTCTCAACAGCAACATTGGAAGCCAGAAAAATAAAATGGAGAAATGCTTTTAAAATTTGGAAGAATGATCATTTCCAACCTGGGATGCATTACCCAACTAAATTATTAATCAAGTGTAAAAAAGGAATAAAGATATTTCACACATCCAAAGTCTCAAAATATTTTCCTCTCATGCATCCTTTTTCAGGAAATTATTAGAAGATGTGCTCCACCCAAATGAGAGCATAAGCCACATGTAGGGTGACACAGGATCCAAGAGACAGGAGATCCAAAACAGGAGAGAGGCAAAGGAATCTTTAGAGTAATGGTAAAGGGAAGTCCTGGGTGACAGCTGAGGAGGAGGCCCAGAAATAAATCCAAATTGAAGCAGAAAGACAAAAGGCTCCAAAAAAGCTGCTACCATAAAAAGAAACAGAAAGAGAAAGGAAATCCTAGATTACTTGATATGCTTACGTATGTAGAAAGATATTTTAATATTCATCAGAGACTTATTTGTGGCATAAAGAAATTAAGTAAATGAAAAAACAGAGCAATTAACTCTAGGGAAAATAATATATAAATAAGAAAATGTGATTATAGTACCATAGGGCACCCATACAGAACTAGGAATTAGTGAGCAATACTAAGAGTCAAAATAACGTCAATAATATTTACTGAATCCCTGATTGTGACGTAACAATATTAGGGGGCTATAGGGAGGCAAAGTGGGTATGTATCTGAGTATGTGTGTATAAACAGCAGCATAAGAGTCTATCTTTATATTCCATAGTAAATAATGTCTAAAATTAAAAAATCAAGAAAGAATACTATATAAAGTAGTGCTAAATAATGGGGAAAACAATTTCAGATTTAAAAATGGGAACAAGAGTTAGGTGTAGAGCAAAGTAGGACTATTTTTTGGTATAAGCCTCATAGCATTTTTCTTTGTACAGATTATTTGTCTTTGTATATGTATTGTTTCGATAAAAATAAATTAGCAAAACAAAATAAAATGATCTTTTTACCTGTCCAAGCTCTTCATTCAGATCGGAAGTATTGACTTGAGCTTTCTGATCTGATTCTTCATGATAGAGATCAAGATCCCAGCCAATAAAAAATGATCCAAGAAATTTTTGCATTTCAACTGTCACATATAATGAAATTGGAATGATGAAATTGTAGAGTACCAAAAAGGCAAGGAAGTCTGAAATGAATCTCAAAATCTAGGCAGAAAAATGATTGATAAGAGAATACATATGAGAATTTCCTCAGTATGACTGGAGAAAATTACCAGAAAGCTTCATGTCTAAACAGACCATCGACTATATTCTGAAGCAGAAGTTTCATGAATTGAAATTCATCTGTTGAATTGTTTTTTTAAAATACATTTCTTTTGGTGTTTTATTGTTCATTAGAATCTTGAACAAAATGAAAAAAGAAAAGTTAAATTCAAACTACCTGTAACTTTTCAGAAGTTACCAAAAAAGAAGGTACCAAAAAGCTACCAAAATTTAAAAATTGGTAGGCCAGAACTGCTGTAAATCAAAACTCTTACATATCATACAGTAATAGCCTCCTTCAATGGCATAGCAGTATCACATTTTAACATGCATTCTGCGAAAGGTGAAATACTAATTATGAATGATACAGAAAATATGTTTCTGTGATCTGCTTTGTGGTTTCTTGAGATCCACATCTGTCTTGCAATAGTTGTATTTTAATCTAATGTGAAATCTGGAGACCAATTTACCAAAATTGCAGATTAACTTGTCTTGGTAGTCCATATTTATTCAGTTTAAAACATCATATGACAAATTTTGTTACTCCTTCATCCCATCAATGGACTGACAGTAAGACTCCTTGAATTATTTTTACAGAATTGAAAATAAATTAACTTACTCTTTAATTCACTTAAAACATACAGTAAAAAAAAACCTGAATTTGTAGTAGTGAAGGGGAATGCCAACAGAGATGATTTAAATTTTTGTGATCTCCTGTAACTATTCAAGTCATGTCATAGGGAATATAATTGCTTATACCTTAAAACGGAAAAAGCATACCAGTAGCAACATAACGGCCACTCTTCACTTGCAGTGTCTTTTTGTCACCCTTTGGTAGTGGTTTTAGAAGATCACAGTGGTCACTCCTATCAGAAGTCACTACCAAATCATTAAGTGTGCCAAACAATAAAGTTTCCTTTATAGTAGAGTGAAGAACACCATAAAATACCTTGCTACTATTTCTTTGATGTTCTGTTTTTTGGTTATACCAAGGTTCATCCCATTTTTCTTCAGCTTGCCATGTATATTTCAAGATAGTACTAATGATGGCTTCAGAAATAAGGATTATTAGATAAATTATCAAAAATGTATTCATTGATCTGGAATGAGAAAAAAAAACATATGAAACAAATTTGTGTTACTATATTCATATGCCTAAAAATTTTATACTGGTATTAAATAAGATATAAAAATATATAAGATGTCATGGTAGCCATGTAAAGGAAACAATCTTCATATTTTAAGAAATGACCATTCAGTAAAATCTGTTTACCAGTGATAAAATGGCTAATACATAAGCCTATCTGAATTGGTTACATCACTGTTCAAAATGCTTACATTAAATGACAGTTTTGGCCAGTTACTCTCACCATAAGTAGCTATTCTAAGATTTTTTACATTTTCAGGATCTAATTTTAAGTGTATAACTAAACATTTGTATAGCATTAAAAGTTTTATGAAACTTTGTCACATCCAAAACCTTGTCAAATCTTTGTAAAGCCTCTGGGAGGAGATCACATCCTTTTAAAGGATTAAGACCAAAGCCTAAAAATCATTCTGTAAATTTACCAAAATCACAGAAGTCAGGAATTAACTTTAGAATCCCTGTTCTTTTCTCAAGGCAAGTTTGACATTATAAAATTTCACCAAGCAAGCTTAACATTACATCTTTGATTCTTTAATCAGCATTAATTTCAGTTTCTTTTATTGGTGTTTTTTTTTTTTTTTACTAATGTTAAGTATTTAGTGATGTGATGGCTCATCTAAACTTTACTGCACTAAGAATGGCAGCTAGTAAAACATTATTTTGGGAGGGAGGGGGACAAGACTGCAAGGAAGTAGAGAGATCTGTAATCTCCGCCCACCCGCAACTATCAAACTGAAAAGGACTGAAGCCACAATACGCTGATCTGCAAGAGTGGGAGGAAAACAGAGTCCGCATAGACGACAACGTCTTAGATGCCTGAGTGAGTGCGAACTGGGAAAATAAAATCAGGCCGGCTGGAGGCTCTGAGGGGAGGGAGCCCCAGCCCAACGCAGAGCCAGGGAGCGCGCTCAGAGCCACGTGGCCCGGGCACCATAGAGCGGCAGAGAGCAGAGGAGAGCCAGGGCAAGAGAAAGAGAGACTGAAAACACTCTATGAGTACTCTATGAGAGTAGAGACAACTCTAGGGAAGAGAAAAACCTCAGCCAGGGACAGAGAAACATACTATGATCCCATATATAACTGCTGGGTGTGGGGAGAAAAATTCATCCCCCTTAACAGGCTTATTTTTCCTTGGGCTCGGTTGATCCCAGGTGGCGAGTTGATCAATCCCAGGCTACATGCCAATTCCAGGCAGCGCCAGGAGAAACAGCTCCTTGACTCCCCCTACTCAATCCCGGCTAGAAAGCCGCCCATCTGCGGGAGTACATCACCTCTCATCTCGGGCTGTAGCATTGGAGTGCATAGACTAGGATTTGGAAATGAGGTGGGGCTCGGGAAAAACAACTTGGCTCGCCTGCAGCATGGGGAGATTGGACTCAAAGGAGTGGCTTGCAGCGTGTGGTCCAAGAAGGACTTGGGGTGCTGCCATTCTTCTCCCTGCAACCACCAAGGCAGGGCCTCAGAGAGCAGCCTGAGACATGACCCACCTACACCAAACCATGCCCATCCTTGCTGGAGAATTGCTTTTTTTTTTCTTTTCCTTTTTTTTCCTTTCTTTTCTCCTTCTTTTCTCCTTTTCCTCGCTGGAGTCTGGGAAATACCAACATTGATGCGCTGCCGTGATTAGATCACATCTTGCCATTAAGATATATTTTCCCTTATCTCATTCTTATCGCTCCCCTTCACAGGTTTTACCTCTCAGACTGTCCTTTGTCTTTTGTTGTTTCTGTCCCCACCTCTTTCTTTTCTTTTCCTCTCTTTTCTTTTTTTCTTTCCACTTTTAGTTTCCTTGTTTATTTGATGTGTCTGTGTATTTGTGGGCTTTTGTTCCCTGTGTGTTTGTCTGTCTGTTTTCCTTTACAGAGCTACCTCAAGAAACAAGCCAAAGTGCACATGGTGGAGAGTCCCAAATATCAATGAGTTGGGAAATAAAATAGTCAAAGAAACGGTGTCTTAGAAACCAAAAGACACCATTAAAAGAACACTTTCTGAAACGACAGGCCCTGGACAATCAATAAGCCTCCTTCAATAGAGCAATACTAACAGGTGCACAGTGCATAACGAGTTTTTAAAACTGACAAGACACAGAAAGCTAGCCAAAATGACAAAACAAAAGAACTCTCCTCTAAAGAAATTTCAGGAAGAAGTCACAGCCACAGAACTGCTCAAAACAGACATAAGCAGAATAACTGGACAAGAATTTATAACAACTTTCATAAAATTAATTGCTGGGCTTGAAAAAAGCATAAGAGAAGCTATTGATACAAAGACTAGGGACCTTCGAAATAGCTGTAACGAGTTAAAAAAGGCTACAAATTAGGTGCATAATAAAATGGAGGTGGCCACTGAAGGGATTGAAGACGCAGAGAGAATAGGTGAATTAGAAGACACAGTTATAGCAAAAGAGGAAGCTGAGAAAAAGAGAGAGAAATTGATGCAGGAGTACGAAAGGAGAATTCGAGACCTGAGTGATACAATTAAACGGAACAATATCCATATCAAAGGAATTCCTGAAGAAGAAGAAAGAGAAAAAGGTCCTGAAGGGGTGCTTGATCAAATCATAGCTGAGAACTTACCCAATATGGGGAAGGACACAAGACATTGAAATCCAAGAGGCACAGAACTTACCCAATATGGGGAAGGACACAAGACATTGAAATCCAAGAGGCACAGAGAACTCCCCTAAGATGTAACTTGAATCAACCTTCGGCACAACATATCATAGTGAAACTGGCAAAATATAAATATAAAGAGAGAATTCTGAAAGCAGCTAGGGATCAAAGGGCCCTAACATACAAAGGGAAACCTATCAGAGTGGTTACAGACCTATCTAACGAAACGTGGCAGGCCAGAAAGGAATGGCAGGAAATCTTCAATGTGATGAACAGGAAAAATATGCAGCCAAGAATCCTTTATCCAGCAAGCCTGTCATTTAAAATACAAGGAGAGAGAAGGTTTTCCCAAATAAACAAAAACTGAGAGAATTCATCACCACCAAACCAGCCCTACAAGAAATCCTAAGAGGGACTCTATGAGGGAAATGTAGCAAGGAATACAAGGTACCAGAGACACCACTATAAACATGAACTCTACAGAGAATACAATGAATCTAAACCCACATTTTCCAATAATGTTGCATGTAAATGGACTGAATGCTCCAATCAAACGTCACAGGGTAGC
>CM053573.1:79573530-79653038 GCA_028646485.1 Cryptoprocta ferox
CAGAATCGGCAAAGAAGTCAAACTTTCACTTTTCACAGATGACATGATACTCTACATGGAAAACCCGATCGACTCCACCAGAAGCCTTCTAGAACTGATCCATGAATTCAGCAAAGTCGCAGGGTACAAAATCAATGTACAGAAATCGGTTACATTTTTATACACCAATAATGAAGCAACAGAAAGAGAAATCAAGAAACTGATCCCATTCACAACTGCATGAAAAACCATAAAATACCTAGGAATAAACCTAACCAAAGAGGTAAAAGAAGACCTGTACAATGAAAACTATAGAAAACTTATGAAAGAAACTGAAGACACAAAGAAATGGAAAAGCATTCCATGCTCATGGATCGGAAGAATAAACATTGTTAAAATGTCATTATTACCCAAAGCAATCTACACATTCAATGCAATCCCAATCAAAATTTCACCAGGATTCTCCTCAAAGCTAGAACAAACTATCCTAAAATTTGTATGGAACCACAAAAAACCAAGAATAGCCAAAGTAATATTGAAGAAGAAAACCAAAACGGGAGGCATCACAATCCCAGACTTTAGCCTCTACTACAAAGCTGCCATCAAGACAGTATGGTATGGGCACAAAAACAGACACATAGACCAATGGAATAGATTAGAGAGCCCAGAACTGGACCCACAGATGTATAGCCAATTAATCTTTGACAAAGCAAGAAAGAGTATCCAATGGAAAAAAGACAGTCTCTTTAACAGGTGGTTAAACATTCTTCAGCAATATGCAGAAGAATGAAACTAGACCACTCTCTTACACCATAGACACAAATAAACTCAAAATGGATGAAGGACCTGAACGTGAGACAGGAAACCATCAAAACCCTAGAGGAGAAAGCAGGAAAGAGCCTCCTTGACCTCAACTGCAGCAATTTCCTACTCAACACATCCCCAAAGGCAAGGGAATCAAGAGCAAAAATGAACTATTGAGACCTCATCAAGATAAACAGCTTCTGCACTGCAAAGAAAACAATCAAGAAAATAGGCACCGACGGAATGGGAAAAGATAGTTGCAAATGACATATCAGATAAAGGGCTAGTATCCAAAATCTACAAAGAACCCACCAAACTCCACACCTGAAAAACGAATAATCCAGTGAAGAAATGGGCAGAAGACATGAAGAGACACTTCTCCAAAGAGGACATCCAGATGGCCAACAAACACATGAAACGATGCTCAGCATCACTCATCATCAGGGAAATACAAATCAAAACCACACTGAGATACCACCTCATGCCGGTCAGAGTGGCTAAAATGAACAACCCAAGAGACTACAGATGCTGGCGAGGATGTGGAGAAACAGGCACCCTCCTACACTGTTGGTGGGAATGTAAACTGGTACAGCCGCTCTGGAAAACAGTGTGGAGGTTCCTCAAAAAACTCAATAAAACTCCCCTATGAGCCAGCAATAGCACTGCTGGGGATTTACCCAAGGGATACAGAAGTGCTGATGCATAGGGACACACATACTCCAGTGCTCATAGCCAAACTTTCAACAATAGCCAAATCGTGGAAAGAGCCTAAATGTCCACCAACTGATGAATGATCAAGAAGATGTGGTTTATATATACAATGGAATACTATATGGCAGTGAGAAGGAATGAAATCTGGCCATTCGTAGCAAAGTGGATGGACCTCAAGGGTGTCATGCTAAGCGAAATAGGCGGAAAAGGACAGATACCATATGTTTTCACTCATACGTCTAACAGGAGAAACCTAAAAGAGGACCATGGCGGAGGGGAAGGGGGAAAAAGAGTTAGGGAGAGAGAGGGAGGCAAATCATGAGAGACTCTTGAATACTGAAAACAAACTGAGGGCTGAAGGGGGAGGGGGAAAGAGGAAGGGGGGTGATGGTCATGGAGGAGGGCACTTGTGGGGAAGAGCACTGGGTGTTATATGAAAACCAACTTGACAATAAACTATAAATTAAAAAAAATAAAAAATAAAAATAAAAAAATAAACTGCATAACAAAAAAAAAAACCCCAAACATTATTTTGGGGTGCGTCTGTGAGGGTGTTTCTGGAAGAGATTGGTATTCGATAAAATGGACTCAGTACAGAAATACGCCCTTACCAATGTAGGTGGATATCATAACAGAGGGCCCAAATGAAATAAAAAAGGCGAAGGATTAATTTTTTCTTATGCTGGATGTCAGAGCTCCAGGTTCGTATCAGGGGCCAGCCCCTGATCCTTAGGCCTTTGGATACTGACTGCATCATACCATCGCCTTTCCTGGTTTTCCAGATTGCAGACGGCAGACTGTGGGATTCTGTGGCCTTATACAACTACATGAGCCAGCTCCTATAATACATCTCTTACATATATCTACATATATTCCTACTGGTTCTGTTTCTCTGGAGAACCCTAACTAATACAAGTGCTATAAATTTCCTTCTCACCACTGCTTTAGCTTCATCCTTCAAAATTTGATATATCATATTTTCATTAACTTCTGGATATTTAAAAATGTTCTTTAAAATTTCATCTTTGACCCATAGATTATTTACAAGCAAGAGTTTCAACTGCTCCATGTCCTAGCCAATACTTGGAACCTTTAGACTTTTTAATTTTTGCCACTCCTCTAAGTGTATATTGGTATGTATCTCTTTGTAGTTTTAATTTGTATCTTTCTCATGACTAATGACAAGGTACACTTTTTCGTATGTTTATTATTATTAGCTTTTTGTACATTTTCTTTGTGAAAATTTCTCTGCTCCAGTTTTATATCCATTTTTTTCATTGAATTGTTTTTCTTTTTATTACAGACTTAGAGGGGCTTTTTTATATATCATTATATATTCTGGATACAAGTTGTCAGATATATGTTTTATGAATATCATCACCCAGTTTGTGGCTTCCTTGTTCATTTCCTTAACTGTGTAGTCTGAGAAGTTTTTAATTTTGAGGAAGTATACCTAACCAATATTTTCTTTTGTGGTAATTGCTTTTTGTGTCCTGCAAAATATTTACCTATCCTCAGGTTGTGAAGAGATCTCCCTAAGTTTTCTTCTAAAAGTTTTATAGTTTGGGGTGCCTGGGTGGCTTAGTCAGTAAGCATCCGACTTTGGCTCAGGTCATGATCTCACAGTTTGTGAGTTCAAGCCCTGCATAGGGCTCTGTGCTGACAGGTTGGAGCCTATGGAGCCTGGAGCCTGTTTCTGATGCTGTCTTCCTCTCTTTCTGCCCCTTTCCCATTTGCGCTCTCTCTCTCTCAAAAATAAGTAAACATTTAAAAAAAATTAAGTTTTATAGTTTTAGACCTTCCATTTAGGTATATGACCCACCTTCAAAGACTTTTGGGAGTATGAGGTGATGTAGGAATTGAGGTTTATTTTTTTCGCCCATATGCATATCCAACTGTTGTTGCATCATTTATTGAAAAGACTATCATTTTCCTCATTGAATTTACTTGATGCTTTGGTTGAAAATCAATTGACCATATATATGAATGGGTCGATTTCTCAACTCATTTATTCCACTAAAATATCGTTTTTGCTAATACCATATTATACTTACTATAGCTTTATAAGTCTTTTTTTATAAATAAAACATAATTTTTATTGGTGTCTCCATGGCCCCCAGTCACTTGCACCCACTCTCTATTGTATACTTTTTTTTTTACAACCTGAAATTCTTATTATTATTTATTGTCAAATTAGCTACCATACAGTGTATACAGTGTGCTCTTGGTTCCGAGGGTAGATTCCCATAAATCATCACTTATGTACAATGCCCAGTGCTCATCCCAAGTGCTCTCCTCAATGCCCATCATCCATTTTTCCCTTTCTCCCACCCCTCCATCAACACTTTGTTCTCTGTATTTAAGAGTCTCTTATGGTTCGCCTCCCTCCCTCTCTGTAACTATTTTTTCCCCTTCCCTTCCCCCATGGTCTTAAGTTTCTCAAGTTCCACAAATGAGTGAAAACATGTTATCTGTCTTTCTCTGACTGACTAATTTCACTTAGCACAATACCCTCCAGTTCCATCCATGTTGCTGCAAATGGCAGGATTTCATTCTTTCTCATTGCCATGTAGGATTCCATTGTATACAAAAACCATGCTTTACCCATTCATCAGTAGATGGACCTTTAGGCTCTTTCCATAATTGGCTACTGTTGAAAGTGCTGCCATAAACAGTGGGGTACATGTTCCCCTATGAATCAGCACTCCTGTATCCTTTGGATAAATTCCTTATAGTGCTACTGCTAGGTTGTAGAGTAGTTCTATTTTTAAATTTTTGAGGAACCTCCACACTGTTTTCCAGAGAGGCTGCACCAGTTTGCATTCCCACCAAGAGTGCAAGAGGGTTCCCGCTTCTCCACATCCACACCATCATCTGTTGTTTTCCTGAGTTGTTAATTTTAGCCACTCTGACTGGTGTGAGGTGGTATCTCAGTGTAGTTTTTATTTATATTTCCCTGATGACTGACATTGAGCATCTTTTCATGTGTCTGTTGGCCATCTGGATGTCTTCTTTGGAAAAATGTCTATTCATGTCTTCTGCCCATTTTTTCACTGGATTAGTTTTTCAGGTATTGAGTTTGGTACATTCTTTATAAATTTTGGATACTAACCCTTTATCTGATATGTCATCTGCAAATATCTTTTCCCATTCCGTCAGCTGCCTTTTAGTTTTGTTGATTGTTTCCTTTGCAGTGCAGAAGCTTTGTATCGTGATGTCTCAATAGTTCACTTTTGCTTTTAATTTTCTTGCCTTTGGAGACATGCTGAGCAAGAAACTGCTGTGGCTGAGGTCAAAGTTGTTGCCTGTTTTATCCTCTAGGGTTTTGATGGTTTCCTGTCTCATATTTAGGTCTTTCATCCATTTCAGGTTTATTTTTTTGTATGGTATAAGAAAGTGGTCTAGTTTCATTCTTCTGCATGTTGCTGTACAGTTCTCTCAGCACCATTTGCTAAAGAGACTTTTTTCCATTGGACACTCTCTCCTGCTTTTTCAAAGATTAGTTGACCATACATTTGTGGGTCCATTGCTGGATTCTCTATTCTATTACACTGGTCTAGGTGTCTGTTTGTGTGCTAAACCATACTGTCTTGATGATGACAGCTTTGTAGTATAGGCTAACGTCTGGAACTGTGATACCTCCAGGTTTGGTTTTTTTTTTTTCAACATTAATTTGGCTATTTGGGGTCATATGTGGTTCCATACAAATTTTAGAATTGTTTGTTCTAGCTTTGAGAAGTATGTGGTGCAATTCTGACTGGGATCGCACTGAATGTGTAGATTGCTTTGGATAGCATCGACATTTTAACAATATTTGTTCTTCCGATCCATGAGCGTGGAATGATTTTCCATTTCTTTGTGACTTCTTCAATTCCCTTTCTATAGTTTTATAGTTTTCTATAGTTTTCAGCATACAGATCTTTTACATCTTTGCTTAGGTTTATTCCTAGGTATTTTATGTTTCTTGGTGCAATTGTAAATGGGATCGATGTCTTGATTTTTCTCTTTCTGTTGCTCCATTATTGGTGTATAGAAATGAAACTGATTTCCGTATGTTGCTTTTGTATATTGCGACTTTGCTGAATTAATTATCAGTTCTAGCAGCTTTTTGGTGAAGTCTTTCGGGTCTTCCAACATAGAGTACCATGTCATCTGTGAAAAGTGAAAGTTTGACTTCGTCTTTGCCAATTTTGATGCCTTTTATATCACTTTGCTGACTGCTGATACTAGGTCTTCCAACACTATGTTAAACAACAGTGGTGAGAGTGGACATCCTTGCCGTGTTCCTGATATCAGGGTGAAAGCTCTCACTTTTTCCCCATCGAGGATATTAGCTGTGGGCTTTTCATATATGGCTTTTATGATGTTTAGGTATGTTCCTTTTATCCCTACTTTCTTGAGGGTTTTTTTTTTTTTGAGAAAGGAGGCTGTATTTTCTCAAATTATTTTTCTCCATCTATTGGCAGAATCATGTGGTTCTTATCCTTTTATTAATGTGATGCATGACATTGATTGATTTGTGAATATTGAACCAGCCCTGTAGCCCAGGAATGAATCCTACTTGATCATGGTGAATAATTCTTTTTATATGCTATTGAATTCGGTTTGTTAGTATTTTGTTGAGAATTTTTGCATCCATGTTCATCAGGGATATTGGCCTGTAATTCTTTTTTGTGGGGGTCTCTGTCTGGTTTGGGAATTGAGGTAATGCTGGCTTCACAGAATAAGTCCGAAAGCTTTCCTTCTATTTCTGTTTTCTGGAAAAGCTTGAGGATAGGTATGAACTCTGCTTTAAATGTCAGGTAGAATTCCCCTGGGAAGCCATCTGGCACAAGACTATTATTGTTGGGAGATTTTTGATAACTGATTTGATTTCTTCACTAGTTACGGGTCTGTTCAAATTTTCTATTTCTTCCTGTTTGAGTTTTGGGTAGTGTGTGGGTGTCTAGGAATTTGTCCATTTCTTCCAGGTTGTCCAGTCTGTTGGCATATAATTTCTCATAGTTTTCTCTGATAATTGTTTGTATTTCTGAGGGATTGGTTTTGATAAGTCCAATTTCATTCGTGATTTTATCTATTTGGGTCCTCTTTCTTTTCTTTTTGAGAAGTCTGGCTAGGGGTTTATCAATTTTGTTTATTTTTTCAAAGAACCAGCTCTTAGTTTCATTGATCTACTGTTTTTTTTTTTGATTCTATATTATTTATTTCTGCTCTAATCTTTATTATTTCTCTTCTTATGCTATCCTTGGGGTTTCTTTGCTGTTCTGTTTCTAGTTCCTTTAGGTGTGCTGTTAGACTTTGTATTTGGGATTTTTCTTGTTTCTGAAGATAGGCCTGGGTTGCAATGTATTTTCCTCTTAGGATTGCCTTTGGTGCATCCCAAAGGGTTTGGACTGTCATGTTTTCATTTTCATTTGTTTCCGTATTTTTTAATTTCTTCTTTAATTGCCTGGTTGGCCCATTCGTTCTTTAGTACGATGTTCTTTAACCTCCATGTTTTTGGAGGTTTTTCAGACTTTTTCCTGTGGTTGATTTCAAGTTTCACAGCATTGTGATCTGAAAATGTGTACGGTATGATCTCAATTCTTTTATATTTATTGAGGGCTGTTTTGTGACTCAGTATGTGATCTTGGAGGATGTTCCATGTGCATTAGAGAACATGTATTCTGCTGCTTTTGGATGAAAAGTTCTGAATATCTGTCAAGTCCATCTGGTCCAGTGTATCAGTAAGGGCCACTCTTTCTTTATTGATTTTCTGCCTAGATTATCTGTCCATTGCTGTAAGTGGAGTATTAAAGTCCCCTGCAATTACCGCCTTTTTATCAATAAAATTGCTTACGTTGTGATCAACTGTTTTATATATTTGGGTGCTCCCAAATTGGGTGCAAACATTTGTAACTGTTAGCTCTTCTTAATGAATAGACACTGTAATTATAATATAATGACCTTCATCTCTTGTTACAGCCTTTAGTTTAAAATCTAGTTTGTCTGATATAAGTATGGCGACTCCAGCTTTCTTTTGACTTCCAGTAGCATGACAGATGGTTTTCCATCCCCTCACTTTCAATCTGAAGGTGTCCTCAGGTTTAAAATGGGTCTCTTGTTGACAGCAAATAGCTGGGTCTTGTTCTTTTATCCATTCTGATACCCTATGTCTTTTGATTGGAGCATTTAGTCCACATACATTCAGTGTTAGTACTGAAAGATATGGATTTAGTGTCATTGTGTTATTTGTAGGTTTCATGCTTGTTATGATGTCTCTTGTCCTTTGTAGTCTTTGCAACATTCCACTCAGAGAGTCCCTCTTAGGATATCTTGTAGGGCTGGTTTAGTAGTGATGAACTCCTTCAGTTTTTCTTTATTTGGGAAAACCTTTATCTCTCCTATTCTGAATGACAGGCTTGCTGGATAAAGGATTGTTGGCTGCATATTTTTCCTATTCAGCACATTGGTATTTCCTGCCACTCCTTTGGCGTGCCAAGTTTCAGTAGACAGATCTGCTACTACTCTTAATGTGTCTACCCTTGTAGGTTAAGGCCCGTTTGTCCCTACTTGTTTTCAGAATTCTCTCTTTATCCTTGTATTTTGCCAGTTTCGCTATGATATATCATGCAGAAGATTGATTCCTGTTATGTCTGAAGAGAGTTCTCTGTCCTTCTTGGATTTCAATGTCTGTTTCCCTCCCCAGACTGGAGAAGTTCTCAGCTATAATTTGTTCAACTACACCTTCTGCCCCTTTCTCTCTCTCTCTTCTGGAACGCCTATGATACAGATATTATTACATTTCATTAAATCACTTAGTTCTCAAATTCTCCCCTCGTGGTCTAGAATTTTTTTATCTTTTTCTCAGCTTCATCTTTTTCCATAATTTTATCTTCTATTTCACTTATTTTTCCCTTTGCCTCTTCAATCCTCGCTGTCACCGCATCCAGTTTATTTTGCACCTCATGTACATCATTTTTTAATTTGTCATGACTATTTTTTAGTTCCTTGATCTTTGCAGCAATACATTCTCTGCTGTCTTCTATGCTTTTTTCAAGCCCAGCGATTAATCTTATGACTATTATTCTTGATCAGATATATTGCTTACATCTGTTTTGATCAAGTCTTTAGCTGTCATTTTTTCCTGGAATCTCTTTTGAGGAGAATCTCCATTTCATCATTTTGGCTAGTTTTCTGTCCCTTATGTGTTTTAAAAACTTTTTATTTGTCCTGCACCCATGTGCACTGTCCAGGGCCTGGCCCTTCAGGAGGTGATTTTTGGAGTGTATTACTTGCTCTCTGTTGTTGTGACTCTCGTTGCTTTATCTCCCTACTTGTAGTGATGTTTTGGACCCTCCACCAGGTGTGCTTTGTTTGTTGAAGTAGCCCTGGAAAAACAAACGAACAAACAAAACCTCCAAAAAACAAAAAAAAAAACCCACCACTACCACCACAACAAACAACGGGGGGCGGGTGTCAGTGGAAGAGGCCTTATCTCATACAAAGAGAAAAATGATAGGGCAAGAAAAAATAAAATAAAATAAAATAAAATTGACCAGGCAGAGAAACTGTATGGCTTAATCCCGAGAGAGAGGGGAAAATAAAGGAGATATATAACAGGTATAAAGACAATAGAGTAAATATGTCTGCTTAAACAAACCAACAACCAGAATAACCAGACTAGAGGAGGGAAGATAATAAGGAGAAAAGAAAGAAAAAAATATATATAATAAGAATTGTCCAAGAATTAAAGCAGAAAATGCAAAACCGCGAGGTGCCTTGGAACTGGTGGCAGTGCTGGTCTAGAGGAGGGGCTATCTGGTTTGTCCACCTCAATCCCACACAGTTACTAGGCATGGAAGGGTGTGGTTTGGTATAGGCAGGTCCTGGCTCCACTGTTGGTGATGGAGAGAAAAATGGTGACACCCCTTTCTCTCCTCCTCGAACTGGGTGTCCCAAACCACTCTGTTCAGGCAGTCCTCACAGTGTTGGGTGGGCACGAGCGGGCCTTTCTGTTTGTTTTTTTTCCCCACTCCACAGTCTCCCATGCCTCCCTGGGGCTTGTCTGGGATTCAAACCCAGATATCTTAAAGGGTCCTGCTCCGTGCACCCTGGTTCCGGGAAATGCTGCTCCGCCGATAAATGGCCTCCAGCTGGTGAATGCAGGCAGGGTCCTTTGTCCTTTGAATGATTATATACCTTCTTCCCACAGCACTCGAGGGAGGGGATCACTTTCTCCCATTGCGGACTGTGCCTCTGAACTAGTTACCGACCAGAGGCTGGCTCTCCTCCTCCCCAGGTGTGTGAACTGGGCAGCCAGCCTCAGTCCAGAGAAAACCCCTTAGTTAGAGATTGGATCTTTCTCCATCCCTGGTCCATGGTTTTTCTCTTGTCCAAATACAGTCCTACATTTCCACAGCCTCTTTTTCTTCCTTTTGTCTGTCTGCAGAAGGGGATCTCTCCCCTCCGTGCCTATGCTGCCCATTTTATCTCAGTTTGCAATCACGCACCTATGGCCTGGCAGGTTTTTCCTGTGGACCCCTGGAGACATCTCTGTGACTCTGCAGCCCAGACTCTTGAAATTCAAAGTCCCTTGACCCCAACACTGTTGTGTCTGAGAGACGAGGAAACTTTGGGTCCCCCTACTTCTCTGCCATGTTGGATCTCCCCCTCTATTATATACTTTCAATCAACACTTTTTCAGACTAAAGTCCAAAACCTTCTTTACTAAAACCTGGATCCTCCTTCTCAACATCCTCTAATTCCTACCAAGCTCTCACTCCAGCCAGATAGACATCTGCTGTGCCTGTCTTCCAGTAAGGTATTAGTCCCCTTAATTCAAACTCATTTTCCTCATCCCATCTGCTTTCTGTCCCTTCAACTCTGGTCCCCTCACCAGCTTTATAATAAGTCTTAAAGTCAGGGAATCTAAGTCCTGCCGCTTTCTTTTCTTTATTTAATTTTTTAAGTTTATTTATTTTGAGAGAGAGAGAAATAGAGCACACGAGTGGGTCAGGGGCAGAGAGACAGTGGGAAAGAGAGAGAATCCCAAGCAGGCTCCATGCTGTCAGCACAGAACCCAATATGGGACTCAAACTCACGAACTTTGAGACCATGACCTGAGCCAAAGTCAAGAGCCAGGTATTCAACTGACTGAGCCACCTACACACCCCCTCCAGTTTTCTTTTCTTAAGAGACTATTTTCTTTATGTATTCTCTGTATGCATTTTAGCTACTGCATTTCAATATGCATTTTAGAACCATCTTGTTAATTACTACAAAAAAGCTTGCAGGGATTTTAAGTAGGATCCAAACAATCAAGACATCAACTGACAGCTTAACTATACTGAGCCTGCCAATCTATTAGTGTGATTTCATCATTTATTTAATGGATAAACCTTTAATATCTCTATGTTTTGTAGTTTTGACCTTTCTAAAAACTCACTTATTAGTTCTTATAGTTTAGTTACTTTTGAATGTGTACAGCTATGTGACAAACCATGTGTCCTTCAGTAAGGACAATTTTAGTTCTTACTTTCTAATACTAATGCCTTTTATTTCTTTGGTGACATTGAATAAGGCTTCTAGAATAATGCTGAAAAGAAGTGGTGAAAATACATATTCTGGATAGGAGTCCTTTACAAAATATATTCTAAGTATTTTCCCTAGTCTGTGACTTGTGTTTTCATTTTTTTAGCAGTCTTTTGAAATACAATTATTGATTTTTTTTAACATTGACATACAATGTTATATTAGCTCCAGGTGTGAAGTTTTTAATTTTGACGAAATTTATCAATTTTTGGTTTGGTTTTTGGTTCCTTTTTCGTATGTTTCCTATCTAAGAAATCTTTCCTTAACTGAAGGTCACAAATATTTTCTCTCATGTTTTACAAATTAAATTCTTATGTTTAGGTCTTATTTTGAGTTAGTTTTTGTATATGGTGAAAAGAAGGGTTAAAGTTTGGTTTCTAGCATATGGATGTCTAACTGTTCTACCATTGTGTGTTCAAAAGACTATCCTTTTGTGTGGACATATATATATATATTTTATAATAAATTAAATCTCTTTGATAGAGGGCTGTTTAGATTTCCTGTTTCTTCCTGTGTTAATTTTTATATGTTGTGTTTTCAAAGAATTTGTCTACTTCATTTAAGTTAAAAAATGTAGTTACATAAAGTTGTTCATAATATTTCTCTATCTGTGGATAAAGTGATCACAGGAGGTAGGATCTGTACTGATATCTTTTTCATCCTTGATGTTGGTAATTTTTCAGTTTTCTCTCTCCTAATACTTCTCTTTTTTGCCCCCTTAATCCCTCAATCTAGGTTGAGAAGGTAGAGACTTATTAATTTTGTTATTATTTCCAAAGAACTAGTTTCAGCTTTGTTAATTTTATTATTTTTCTACTCTATTGGTTTTAGTTCACATCTTTACTATTGTTCTCTTTCTTCCCTGATTGGGTAGAATTTACTCCTCTTTATCTTGCTTCCTAAGGTAGAAACTTAGATGATTATTTTAAAGTTTTCTTCCTCTCTTATATAAACACAGCTCGAAATTTCTCTTCAATTTAGGCTTTGCCTTGAGTCCACAAATTTTGCTTTGCTGGATTTAAATTACCACTCTGTGTTTTCTCAAATTTTAGAAATTTGCCATTATTATTTTTTCGGATATTTTTATTCTGTCCCTTTTGCTCTCTCCTCTTTGGGGAAGGACTCAATTAGAATTATGCTAGCTGGCTTAATACTGTTTCACATGGCTCTGAAATTCTGTTCATTTTTTCTTCAATCTTTTTTCTCCCTGTTCTTCAGACTAAATAATTTCTATTGCTTTTTAAAATTCACCAACAATTTCTGCTGCCTTCCTCAATCTGGTATTGAGCTCATCTAATAATATTTACATTTCAGTAACTAGATTTTCAACTCAAAAATATCCATTGAATTCTTTTTTATAGTTTCCATTTCTCTTTTTATTTCCTGAAATTTTTATTTAAATTCTAGTTAGTTAACATACAGTGCCACACTAGTTTCAGCTACAGAATTTAGTGATTCATCAACCACATACAATATTTGGTGCTCTTCACAAGTGCCCTCTTTAATAACCAACACCTTTTAACCCATCCCCCTCCTCACTTCCCCTCTGATAACCATCAGTTTGCTCTCCATAGTTAAGAATCTGCTTCTTCGTTTGCCTCTCTTTTTTTGTTCCCTCCTATGTTCACTTGTTTTGTTTCTTAAATTCTACATGTGAGTGAAATCATATGGTATGGTATTTGTCCTTCTCTGACTCATTTCACTTAGTGTAATACTCCGTAGCTCCATCCACGTTGTTGCAAATGGCACGATTTCATTCTTTTTGATGGCTGACTAATATTCAATTGTGTGTGTGTGTGTACATACATACACATCTTTATCCAATCATCAGTAGATGCACATTTGGGTTCTTTCCATAATTTAGCTATTGTTGACAGTGCTGCTACAAATGTCAGGAGGCATGTATCCCTTCAAATCAGTATTTTTGTATCTTTTGGGTAAACATCTAAGAGTATAATTGCTGGATCACAGGGCAGTTCTACTTTTAACTTTTTGAGGAACCTCCATACTGTTTTCTGTAATTTCCACTTCTTTGCTGATATTTTACATGTGTTTAGTCACACCTTTCTTTAGGTCCTTATAAACTTAAAATACCTGCTCTAAAGACCTTGTCTGTTAACTGCAAGATACAGAACATTATGGAGACAATTTCTATCGAATGCTTCTTCTCTTGAATACAAGTTACATTTTCTTCATATGTCTACTTATTTTTGATTACATACTGAATTTTATAAGTAATAGGTAACAGAGACTCTGTACTCTTTTATGTTCCTAAGAGTGATTTTCATGCCAGCAGGGAAGTTAACTTGGCTACACTCAAACATCAAACTCTGTTTCCACTGTAATAGACAACAGCAAAATTCTCTGTTCTGTTCTTTCAGCCTCCTGATACTGTTTATCTGCTAAGCCCACCAGGGTCTCCCCTGCACATGTATAGATGTAGCAGTTAGCCAAAGATTTGGGCATACTTTATGTACAGACTTCATTCTCTTTGGTGGCTCCCTCCCTTATACGGTTTTCCTCTGTCTAGTTATATTTCCAGCTTTAAACCTTGTCCTCCAACACTTAAATCTTGTAAAGCTCAGGCTCTCTGATGCCCTATGCAGCACATGAATTAGTGAGTGCCTTCAGGCAAGAAGCTGCACTCTTAAATCTTTCCCCTTGCTGCTGCCACCTTACAGGAGTAGATTCTGCCATTTTCTGCCAATTTGGGGTCACTCTCCTGTATTTTCGGATACTTATTTATGTAAAAAAACTTTTCTGTCCAGATTTCATAATTGCTATCTGCAGGAAGGTTAGTCTGATCAAGTGATTCCATTATTATCCAATAGTATTTATTTTAAAGTTGTTAATTTAAAGTCATAATTTAGTACCTACTATATGCCGAACACTGTGCAAAATGCTACATGCATACATCCCTATCCTTAAGAATACCATCTTTTGTTCACTGATATGTATTTTTATATACATAGTATTTTATACATATATGAATACATAGACATATTCATGTGTAAATAGACAATTTTCTTACTTTTCTACTGCAGATCGTTTCTGTGACTTGCTCTTGTAATTTAATGCCATCTTAGTTTCCATTCCAGTGTATACAGCAACACCTGCAAAACAAAACACTCTTTAATAATAATCTTCTAGCATATTTCACCAGAGATGTACTCATGAGCAAGAAAGGAAGTATACTGTATGACTGTTGTTACAATTTGGTTTTCTTTAAGTCTTTCCAGAGTTTTTAAAAGGCTTTCCAAGTCCAATTTTGGGGAACTCCAGTCACTTAGCCTGCTGGAAAGGGAAGGCATGGGGGTTCCGTTTCTGAGTTATAATTGATATATCTGAATGAGAAATATTATTAGAGTTGGAATTGATGGAAGAAAAGGATTTGGAAACATATAGATGGCAGGGAAGGCCATTATAGATAGAGCAAAAACGTGTTAACAAAGACAGAAATGGAAAAGCGTTTTCTGTTAGGTTTGAACAATGGAATGAGGTCAGAGTTCAAAAGGCTCTGAACGCCAGAATCTGTGGAGTCTAGACATAATTTTCTACCACTAGAGAGATAATATGGAAATCTGTCAGAAAAAATAAAGTAAACACAAGAACAGTGCTATTTGAAAAATGTATGCCTATGTGAAAGACTGGGATGAGCAAAAATTATAGTAATAACAGCCACAATTGGGGAGTGGATGAAATTAGGTAACACCAGCTTTATAACAAACTTTGGAGTTAGACCTTGATTTGACTGCTGCCTCTGCCACTTATTAGCTCTGTGTCCTTGGGCAAGTTGTAAGTCTCAATTTCCCCATCTTTAAATAGGAAAATATACCTCACAGAATTGTTGTGAGATTTGTATGACAAAATAAGAAAATGCCCAGAAACAGAGAGATGTTCAATAAATATTCACACCCATCCTTATAGTGAAAACTAAGAAGTAGTACAGGATTCATCATGCCTTTTTCCTAAAGATTCGTCCTGGGATTTTCATCATTCTTTAAAGACAGAGATTATAACTCAGATGACAAAGGGCACTGAATTTACAGAAATGTGAGCCATCAGCCAGAATGACAGAGAGAGAGGCGGTGCTGAGGCAGACACCAGTAGACCCAGTTAAAGGCAAATACACATTTTAAGAATGGGAAAGGGAGATATGTTAAAATATAGCATTACATGAGAGGGTCTAAAATCCCTGGAGGTTTTCTCTGGCTTTGGGCATCAGAACATCATTATGGTGTTCTTTTTTTTTAAACTGTGGTAAAATATACATAACATACAGTTTACTATTTTAATCATCTTAATGTGTACAATTTGGTGGCACTCAGTACAATCACAATGTTGTGCAACCCTAACTTGAAAACACTTTCATTACCCTCAAAGAAAACCCTGTGTCCATTAAGCAATCATGCCCCATGCCCCTCCACATCCCAACCCCTGGGGGCCACAAATCTACTTTCTGTCTCTGTGAATTTGCCTATTCTGAGTATCTCAAGTACATGGAATCATATAAGCCTTTTGTGTCTGGCTTCTTTTACTTAGCATATTTTTAAGGTTTATCCATATTATAGCATGCATCAGTAGAATTCATTTATTATGGGTGAATAATATTTCATTATAGGTGTATCCTATACTTTGTTTATCCATTCATTAGTTGATGGATATCTGTGCAGTTTCTACCCTTTGGCTATTGAATAGTGCTGCTATGAATATCTTGTACAAGTCTTTGTCTGAACATTTACTTTCAATTCTTTTGGATATATATCTAGGAGTAGAACTGCTGGGTTCTATGTAGAATTGCTGGGTCATATGATAATTCTATGTTTAACTTACTGAGAAACTGCCATACTATTGTTCACTGGCTGTGACATTTTATATTCCCACCAGCACTCAAATGAGGGTTCCAAGTACTCTACAACCTCACCAACACTTGCTATTTTTTCATTTTTTAATTTTTAAAGCTTATTTATTTATTTTGAGAGAGAGAGGCGGAGAGGGGCAGAGAGAGAGAGAGAGAGAGAGAGGAAGAGGGAGCGAATCCCAAATAGGCTCTGCACTGTCAGCACAGAGCCCAACATGGGGCTTGAACTGTGAGATCATGACCTGAGCTGAAATCAAGAGTTGGATGCTTAACCAACTAAGCCATCCAGGGACCCCTATTTTCTGTTTTCATAAGTATATGCATTTCTCTACTGAGAGATTAAGATATAACACAGTTAATAGGAAAGAAGGGAATGAAGAAGAGAACCTCAAAAGCTGTAAACATTCAGTGAATAACACAGGCTGGGCAGTGTATGAAGGTGCATTCCTAAAATCGGAGGAGACAGTTGACAGCTATCGATTATCAAGACTTCACAATTTGCCTAGACTTGACTCAGAACATGTGAATTAATTTAGATCTCCAACACTAGAGCACTATTTATTCAACCTTTTGATTTAGTCAGTAAACATTCCAGTAATACCTGCCATATGGTCACAGGTCAATAAAAATTTGTTGAATGGATGAAAGAATGAGTCACCAGTTTTATTAATCCAATCTAATAATCACAGTGGAATTATACAAGTGGTTTACTGAACCATGATGCCAGATTACGTTGGTTCTCAACTACCACTAATAGAACTGCCAAAATTATCTTCTTAGCTGTGTTTCACAAGTATCCACAAACAACAGAGCCAGGTTCTAGTCTATTATTCAAAAATAGGAATTAACAACAAAAAAATACAACATAAAATTATTTTTACACAATCTTTGTAAGAAAATTATCAGACAATGTTTGATTATGTAAATTATCCAACCAAAAAACCACAAAAGCTATGTTTTAAAAAATATTTTCTATGAAGCATCAACATGAACCCATAATTAAAAATTTTCAATATATACAAACCAAAAATTTCTTTTGTGTTTTTTAACCTGGCTCCACGAAGCAAGAGACTCTCTGGCCCCAGAGGTCTAGGGGAGGGGGAAAAAAAGTTGAATATATTAAAAATTCAATTAAATTCTAAAATGACATCTTCAGCAGAAAATACCTGAACTATACAGTTATAACTGCTTTCATATAAAACCAAAATCTTAGTTACTATTAAGCAGTTTAGGTCAATTATGATGTTAGTGACCGTAACAACAAATACCTGCTTTAGCATTTCAGTAACTTTAAGATCAGTGGCTCAGAAATAAGATTACGCCTGTAAATAAACTCACAAGGCCGTCAGTTTCAAGATTTTTAAACATAAAACACAACAAAAGATTAACCAATGATTTAAAAATGTTTAACATGATGAAGTTTTAAATTTTTGAACAAAATTAAAGTTTTTAAAATGTAATATAAACATGAATTATAGTATGATTCATGTATAAATGCCATCAATTCTGCATAATTAAAATTACACTGGATTATAAAACAACATAGTAAGTGAGTTAGTACTTTTTCTAGGCAAGATCAACTACAACTTGACTACTTGCATTGCATACTCCTTGGAGCACAGGTCTTCTTGCTGTTTGAATTTCTCTCCATAAAGGAGAAATAAAACGAGAAGGAATAACTAGAAAGGAAATTGTATTTTCTTAGTGATAGAAAAATGGTTAAGACTCTGTTATGGATAAGTAAAAAAAACCTTAATTTTGTTGATATTTCTTATGTTTTTCTGAAACATACATATACAGTTACCTAAATCAAACAGCATCTGAACCAATTCTGAAGATATCTGCAAATCCCAACACTCTGAAAAAATCTAATGAACCAAAGAGGCTCACATTTTGGGACATGGTTAACAGTATGGTTTTATTAGTCATATTTGGAGCACACTCCATGGATATTCCAAGATCAATTATTCAGGAGGCATAAAATAGCTCTTTTTCATTTGGTATTGGTTCCAACAATGAACAGAAAAACTTTGAGCTCATACTGGCATATAAAATTGGAATATAATGATAAAAAGCTTCAAATTAAAAGATAATTCATCAGGCTGCTTCAGCAAAGAACATGGCTAATCTTTTTAACTATTTTAGGGGCTGGGTAATATAATTGATCTTTTGCTTTACCAGCCACAATATCTTAATGCAATTCAGATTATGTATCCACATATATATCCCACTATGTCACTCTAGAAATCAAAATAAAAGCTAGTCATAGTTATCCAGCAGGGGGTCCTACATTAACAAAGACCTTGTTAAGGAGTTTACTGAATGTGCTATGTTAGTTAATGTTTACTAAAAATGTGACTGGTACTGAGGCATCATGATATTTTTTTGGTGCTTGTCTTGAGGATTTCATTTAAAAATTGGTTACCTCTTCATGTCAGCAACTCACTTCATGTAGCCAGAATTAACTGAATATGTCTTTAGAAAAGAGGTACAATGCTAATTGAATTAGAAGTTCAAGGGCTGATTCCAAAATTTATTCTAAATTTGGCTTTGTGATCATGAGTAACAATGTAATCTCAACATATCAGCACATTTCTGAAATAGCTAAAAGCCTTTCATGTAGAGGCCAAAAATTAACCTGAATATTGAGGGCAAACACACCAACACAACCAACTAAACAAAAACCAATCAAAAGAGTAAATAAGAGGATCTAGATTGGTCACTAAATACTCTAGTTCCTGTTGAATAATTCTGAAGTGAAGAAGACAATAATATTTATACTTATCAAACATTATATACAACATTTTTTGTATTCTAGACTTTCAGTGTGGTGGGTTTAAAGGTGTAAAAATTTGAATAACAATGGTGATTTCCTTTTACATTACTACCTAACACTATTAGAAAAAGAAATACAAGTACACAAATAATCTCACTAAATTATTTTTTTAATATCATTTCATGGGAACTGGTTTATCCTTACTTCTTGCTGCTACAAATTATTAGAAGATGAAATGCTAAATGTTTTTATTTATTTTTAATTTAAAAAGGTAAGTAATCTCTACACCCAATGTGGGGCTTGAATTCATGAAGCCAAGATCAAGAGTCGCATGCTCTTTGGACTGAGCCAGCCAGGCTTCTAAATTAATCATTTTCTAGGATATGCTGCCTACTTACCTAATCTCCCTTTAATTTGAGTTTAGTCCCTCCCAATACAATTTTCACATAAAAGTAACTGTATAATGCAAATGTATTCTTACCTTACAATTTCTTCCATTTGTTGAGTTATTATCATTCGTCCCATGAATCTATCAAAGAATTCAACATGTTACAAAAAAAGCCCGTGATATATTACCTATGACACCAATGGGTGAAACGCTTGACATTTTTGGCACTATTCTTATACATGAAGCAAAACTAACCTTTTGTATATAAGAATAGTCCACTATTTTTGTTAGAGATTACATAAGTAAATACTTATCAGTCATTTAGCTTTAAAAAACTAAATATTCTTGCCAGCTCCACTCCAACTATGAATGAGGTAATAAATGAAAAACTGTTTTCAAAATGATGATGCAAATTTCATATATTATTATCAATTTAGTCATCATGGGAATTTATAATTTCAATACAAAGATGCATATATTATCTAGCCCACAATGTATGCTCACACATTTCATCACAGTTTATTAACTAAAGTCTATTGTGACTGGAATCATTCATTCACTCACTCACTGACTCAGGCATCACTGAACAGTCACTGTGTGAGTTAAGTGGTGGGGACAGAGTATTAAGCAAAAACCTATCAGTGAACTCCAGAGCATCTTTAACTTTTGGTTGCCTGAAATCTAGAATGAGTGGCCCAGCCTGTTATCATAATGGATTTTCACAGCCTGGCTTTTCAGTTCCAACGTCCACAACCAGAAAAGCTCCATAGCATAGTCAATTCAAGGGTGCAATCACTTTCTACTATAGTGAGGCAAATTCTGAGTTGAAGCAAACTCCATAGACAGAGCTTAGTCGTTTAAGCAAAGAAATTAGGCAGTCCTTTCTAAATGTCTCTATTATTACCCCCCCCCCCCCCCCCCGCCACACACACACACTTCCCACTGTTTCCAAGTCACAGATGCTTTCAGACTTTGGCTTTATTGTTTCTTGCTAATCTCCTACTTCTACTTCCTTCAGCTCCCTGTATCAGGGAATTCTTTTAATTATCTTCACTTACTGGAATTTTATGTAGTCCTGATTTCGGCCTCATTTTGGATTTAGATTCAAAGAACCAATTCTGCTGCCATTTCCCTGGGCATCTTTCAGAGATGATGTGTGATCAGCTCAATTTTGCCGAGCTAAATTCCAACAACAGACCTATTTTCCTTAATTTCAGCTGTCCTGTTATCCTTGATTCTAAGGTACTCCTATCTATTTATGCCAGTTACATATTGGATTAACTCATTTTGCATTTTCCTTAGCCATTTCTCCAAACCCACATTTTAATTTGATTCAAAGCAGAAACAGTTGCATTATTCTCTTTTCTGATTATAAAGACCAAATATATTGAAACACACACATTTTATAAAATGATTCAGACAATTTAAAAAGACCTCAAGAGGGAAACAACAATCACTGGTAATCCCACTACTCAAATATAAACACTGTTAATGTTTTGGATTATGCTTCCCACTTTTTTATTTCATGCATATATAGACACATATATATCTTTTTTTTCTTTTTCTTTAATTTTTTTGGGGGGGGGATTTATTTTTGAGACAGAGAAAAAGACAGCATGAGCAGGGGAGGGACAGAGAGAGGGAGACACAGAATCTGAAACAAGCTCCAGGCTCTGAGCCGTCAGCACAGAGCCCGACACGGTGCTTGAACTCACAAACTGTGGGATCATGACCTGAGCTAAAGTCTGATGCTTAATCAACTGAGCTACCCAGGCGCCCCACATATATATCTTAAAAACAAAATGGTATCATGCCATAAGTACTGCTGATAACGTTTCTAACATGTCCTGTCAAAAACATAGATCTACATCATGATTTTCATTTCTTCCAATTTTTTATTTAAATTCTAGTGAGTTAACATATAGTGTAATATTGGTTTCAGGAGCAGAATTTAGTGATTCAACACTTATATACAACACCCCGTGCTCATCATAACAAGTGCTCTCTTTAATGCCCATCACCCACCTAGCCCATCTCCCGCCCACCTCCCTCCATCAACTCTCAGTTTGTTCTCTATCATTAAGAATCTCTTAAGGTTTACTTCCCTCTTTTTTTTTTTTCTCCCCTTCACATATGTTCATCTGTTTTATTTCCGAAATTCCACATATAAGTGAAATCATATGGTATTTGTCTTTCTCTGACTTATTTTGCTTAGCATAATAACTAGTTCCAATGGAACTCTAGTTCCATTCATGTCATTGCAAATGGCAAGCTTTTAATCTTTGATAGCTGAGTAATATTCCAGTGTGTGTGTCTGTGTGTGTGTACAGATACCACATCTTGTTTATTCATTCATCTATCAATAGATACTTGGGTTGCTTCCATGTCTGGCCACTATAAATAATGTTGCCATAACCAGAGGGGTGCATACATCTTTCCAAATTGGTTTTCACTTTCTTTAAATACCCAGGAGTAGAATTACTGGATCACACAGTATTTACATTTTTAATTTTTTGAGGAATTTCCATACTGTCTTTCTACAGTGGTTGTACCAATATACATTCCTACCAATAGTGCATGAGGAGGCTCCCTTCTCTTTATATCCTTCCCAACACTTGTTACTTCTTGCCTTTTTGATACTGGTCATTCTGCCTGGTGTGAGGTGATACCTCATGGTTTTGATTTGCATGTCCCTGATGATTAGTGATGTTGAACATTTTTTTCACGTGCCTGCCTGTTGGCCACCTTTATGTCTTACTCAGAAAAATGTCTATTCAGGTCCTCTGCCCATTTTTTAAGTTTTCTATGTATTTGGATATATTGTGCATAAATCTACACACTGCTTATTGCATATATCATTTGCAATATCTTCTCCCATTCATTAGGTTGCCTTTTTGTTTTGTTGATGGTTTCCTTTGCTGTGCAAAAGCTCTTTATTTTGGTGTAGTCCCAATAGTTTATCTTTGCCTTTTTATTTCCCTTGCTTGAGGAGACATATCCATAAATATGTTGATAGAGATGATGTCCAAGAGATTACTGCTTAAGTTTTCTTTTAGGAGTTTTATGGCTTCAAGTCTCACAGTTAAGTCTTTAACCCATTTTGAGTTTATTTTTGTGTATGGTATAAGAGTGGTCCGGTCATAAACTTCTACTTTGCTCATGGCAATAAAAATTAGTCCAATGCTTTTGTAATGTCTCAGAAACCAAATCCTATTAGGGCTTTAATTCAATAATTCTACTTTTGCAGCTCTGTCTTTTTGTAGGGAATAATCCAGTACTATACCATACCTGTACAAGTCTGCTTCTGGCTGCTGACATTCTATCACAGCTATAAGAGTATCCAAACTGGCAACTGTTTGTAATACTGCTGTTTCTGGAACTGCCACGTGTGTCTGGGAAAATAAGAAAAAATAAAAAGGATTACACTGCAGTTTCAGGATCCAAATGGGAACTTAGATATCATCTATTTCAAATCTCTTTTCAGATGAAATTATAGCATACTGTACTTGAGATCACTTAGTTAGACAGCAGAAAAGAGAGGAGAAAAAAAATTGCAAAATAACAAGTAGCGAAAGGAGCTAGTGTGGTTACCTATCTAGAGAGGCCATTTGCATATAAAAAAATTAAGCGTGGGGGTGCCTGGTGGCTCAGTTGGTTAAGTGTCCAACTTCAGCTCGGGTCTTGATCTCATGGTTCGGTCACGGGTTTGAGCCCTGCGTTAGGATCTCTGGTGTCAGCATAGAGCATGCTTTGGATCTTCTGTCCCCCCCCTCTCTCTCTGCCCCTCCTCTGCTCACGCTCTCTCTCTCAAAAATGAATAAACATTTAAAAAGATTTTTTTAATTAAATGTGTTAAGTCACTATCACTCAAAGTTTATTATGAAGCAATTTAATAGGAAAATATGTGAATTTTCACTTTTATACTCTGAAAACTGAGAAAAATTTAAATGTGTCCCTTATCTAAAAAAGTACCAGAATATTAAAGGATTACATTTTTCCTAGAAACACTTTCCACTTTTCTTTAACTTGCCTAAAACCAAATGAGGCTACCCTTGAAATAAATACATAATATTATTTCTTTCAAAAAACTTACCATTTTTAAAGTTTCAGTGATTTAAAAAAGTTCTCGCTTAGTAAGTTAAACAAAGGAAAATATCTCTATAACCCAAAAACATTTTGTTCACCCAGGACAACACTCAAACATATGCATGTACAAACCTTCAGGTTAGTTTCTCCATCCAAACTAGCAGTTGTAACGTGACAAGAACCATCAAGTCGATCTGAGGACAGAAGCACCAAATCTGCAGGGAAAATTTCATCTTTGGCTATTCGAACAATATCACCCACCTATAAGGAAATTACAGGGGAAAAGTGAATATACAGATTATAAAAGGCACAGACTTATTTTTACTGATTTCTAAACAGGTGGCCTATCAATATTTTAATGTAGGAAAGCAGGCTTTTAACTAAAATATAATCAGATTAGAATGCATGATACCAACATATATAATTGATTTCTATTATTTACTAAAGGCATACCCGAATGTTTTTTGATCTAGTTTTTACAAGGCCACCACTTCGAACAACATAAACAGGAGCTCCATTTACTTCATTATCTGAGTTATGTCGTAACCAATCTTCATATCCCTATAAATATCAAAAGAACAAAAAAATACCCTTTTTAATGTAATTAGAAGATACTTTTATCAAATGAGAAAAAGAAACATAAAAACTTATCTAAAACATTTTACTTGCCAGAATTATATATTAGGCTAGTCTGATGCACATACTCATAGGTATTTGACATTCATTCCCACTAGAAACACTCTCTTCCCCTGGTGTCATTACACATATTCCTGGTTTTCATAGCACCTCTCTAGTTACTCCTCAATTTCCTTACAGAAGGCTCCTTCTATGTCACGTTTATGTGCCCCTTTTCACTCTTCTCTTTCTCACTACAAGATTTCTTCTATTTCTGTGTCTTCTAAAAAAATCCTGAAATGTGACTAGTGTATATATGAATGTCTGTGTGTGTGTCTACACACACACACACACACACACACACACGCCTATATCTCTCTTCTGGACTCTAAACTTGAATATCCAGCTGCATTCTTAGTATCTCCATTTTGATGTGTCCTAGTAAACATTTCAAAACTAAATTGATGATGTTATCCCCCAATTTGTTTCATTTCCAATGTTTCCTATCTTGACAAAATGACATCACAATCTACCGAGTTGCTCTTAGAAGAAACCTGGGGAGTCATTTTTGATTCTTACCTTTTCCTAACACCTATTGAATCTAGAAGTTCTATGGCTTCTATGTAAAAATGATATTTTAAAATTTATTTATTTATTTGGGAAAAGTAAGAGTGTAGGTGTGAGCGGGGGAAGGGCAGGGAGAGAAAGGAAGAGAGAGAATCCCAAGTAGGCTCTGCGATGTCAGCATGGACCCTGACACGGGGCTCATATCCACAAACCGTGAGATCATGATCTGAGCCAAAATCAAGAGTCAGACGCTTAACTGAGCCATCCAGGCACCCCTAAAAATGGTATTTTTTAATCATAAAATATAAATTCACAGAGTATTATTACAGACAACAGCAAAAAAAAATGAATAGATTTTGAAACTGAGGTTTCTTAAACAAGAGGCCAACAGAATTATAATATGTATTTCAAAACAAATATGGTAGGCTAGGGGTACCTGGGTGGCTCAGTTGGTAGAGCATACAACTCTTGATTTTTGCTCAGGTCATGATCTCACTGTTGTGAGACTGAGCCCTGTGGGCTTTGTGCTGCGTGTGGAGCCTGCTTAAGATTCTCTCTCCCTCTCTCCCCTCCCCCACAAAAACATGTGCACGCTCTCTCAAAAAAAATAAAATATGGTAGGCTACATGCATCATCATTAAAAAGGGACACAGACATAAGCATTTCAGAAAGAATCCTCTGACTAAATACTTAAGGAGTAGTAATTTTAAGTGGAAAAGTCTTCTTGTGGTATTTTAGAGAAAACTCAAGAACGCAAGGGTGTAGCATAAGTACAGATAATGGAATTATTTATCAAAGATATAGCATTAAGTGATAAAAACAAGGTATAGAATGTGTTGTGTTCTATGCTATTATTTGTGAAAAAAAAATATTCCTGCCTATGTGAACACTCTGCATGGATATCGGGACTAATGTACAAATAAATCAAGGGAGGAAAACTAGGAGGCTGGGGGGTTAGGAATATAAGAGGCTTTTACTATATGTTATTTTGTACTATTTCCATTTTTTAAAAACATGTACATTATCTAAAAATATTATAACACTATAAAATATAGAGCAAATATTAAAGATTGTTTTGAAGGTCTTTTTGTTTTCAGGAAGAAAACTTTTGGGAAAGCATTCTTTTTTTTTTAATTTTTTTTTAACATTTATTCATTTTTGAGAGACAGAGAGAGACAGAGCACAAGTAGGGGAGGGGCAGAGGGAGAGGGAGACACAGAATCCGAAGCAGACTCCAGGCTCCGAACTGTCAGCACAGAGCCTGATATGGGGCTTGAACCCACGAACCATGAGATCATGACCTGAGCCGAAGTCAGGCAATTAACTGACTGAGCCACCCAGGCACCCCAGGAAAGCATTCTTAAGATACTCAAGACCCCAGTTAAGATGTGGTATGTCAATTTTAGGGAAATTTAACTGCGGGTCAAAATACTTTTCTGAAACTGTCAAAAAGCACACAATTCCTTTTACAGTCAGATGACATTAACAGCCGAGCAATGATGATAAAAACATTGTATTTTAAAACACAAGTTCAAAAATTCTAATTCACCCTAAATATTACTGCCAGATTGTTTCCAAAACATCATTTTAATTCACTATCTTTTTCAAAACCTCTTCAGTAATTCTCAATGCTTACAGCAAAGAATCTTCCAGCCTACATTTCCAGTATTATCGTTTAATACTTTCCTCTACAGTGTCAAACATTTATTCAGACATGTCATTCCCCAAAACAGGTCTTGGCTTTTCTTGCATTTGGGCCTTTGCCTCCGTTGTTTGTTTCTATCTAATCTCCTTCAACAACTGTCATTTTACTAATATTCCAAGTCTCATTGCTATTATTTATTCCAGAAAACCTTCCTTGATTATCTAGATGAAGTGTTCCATCATCTCTCTGAACACCTACAGCTCACGGGCTCTTACTAGTACCTTATTAAACTGTAATTATTATTGTGTTTGGTTTGACTTTCCCTACTTCACAGATTTTAAGTTCATAGAGGGCAAAGACTATGACACTTACCAAAGCACTATATCTTGCATTACACAAATAGAGAGAAAACTTAATACGTAAATATGGTTGGAAGAAGTTAAAAAAACAAAGTAATTTCATTCATATTAAAATGTAAATAACTGATAACAAAGCTTTTCCTATTTTGATAAAAGTGCAAAGGCAGACTAAGAGGGGACAAGAGAAGTAAGGAAGATAAGAACATGGCAACTTTCACTTTTATAATTGTTCCAAAATTTGTTCTAGTAATCTATAGTGATGGATATATAAACCTGAACATTACACTCTGGTATGAGTATGTTTATTAAATGAATAAAACTTAGGAACAGAAAAAAACTCTGAGTTCTGAAACTGTTTCTGAAAAATGGAGAAAATCTTTACAGATCAAATTTTCTCTTTGAAAATTATGACCTTTCATATTTCTTCTTTTGCCTTAGTTGTCAAAAGGCTCTCAAGTAAATTTGGAACTTAACTGCAATAAACATACCCACACAGGTTTGAGGTAGTCGTCCTACTTTCTATCTTTAGATTTTGTGTGTTTTTACTTAGCTCATTTTGGAAGAAGACAGGTTGTCAACTGTTATTATTATATTAAACTCTCTTATATTGCAGATATAAATTCACCAGCATTCTCAACTCAGTTAATGGTATCACATTTCAATTAAACCCAGTCTCTATTTGCCCAAATATATTGGAAAATAAGGGCAATAAATATCACAACATTTTACAGTGCTTTAAAAAATACTCAATAGGTGGAGCGTCTGGATGGCTCAGTTTATTCGGTGTCTGACTCGATTTTGGCTCAGGAGATTGAGCCTCGTTGTCACGCTCCATGCTGTCAGCACGGAGCCTGCTTGGGATTCTCTCTCTGCCCGTCCACCAGCTCATGTGCATGCACATGCACAATCTCTCTCAAAAAAAAAATATTCAATAGGTTTACTCATTCATTTATTCATCTAACAAACAAATGTTTTTTGAAGGTCCAATATGTACATGACTTTGTTCTGATCACTGGAAATAATCTGGTACATAAAACAAAGTCTATGCACTCATAGAGCTAAACATTCAAATGAAGGCAACAGATAAAGTAATCAATATTTATTCAACAGAACAACAGGTAGTGACAAACGATATGAAGAAAAAAGCAGAAAATGAGAGAGTGACATAGTGGTCACGAAAAGCCTAAGATATCCAAGTGGAAATGCTGTACGAAATTTGTATATGTGTAGCTATACTTCAGGGAACAGTTTCAGGATACATATCAATTTGAGAACCATCAACATATAAATGGTCCTATAAGCCACTAGACCAAAAGAAATCACATAAGAAGAAAGTATATATGTAAGAATCAAGTAAATATGTAACTGTATGAAGTGATTTGGATGCTTAATGAGTTGCACAAATTCTAGCCTCCAACAGAAGAGAGGAAGGAACTCACAGTTAGTGAAAATAAGTGATATTCTGACACGCTAGATATATAATGTAACTACTATTGATTCCTCTTATCCTTCTCTGTAAGTAATAAAGAATATCCATCTCAGAATTACAGAACATTTGTCAATTTTATTTCCATGTCAATTTAAATCTTCTCCCTAAATCTCGTAAAATGGAAATTTATCATATTTACACAAGAAAATTCAATTAACTTTCTTAACTCTCTTTTTGGTAAAGGGAATCATCAATTTAACTGGGCCCCTGACAAGATTTTTTGAGAAGTGATAGCTATATAGACATGACATTTCTATGAATTCCTTTTATTTCTTACTCAGCATGTGTATCTAATAATAATCTTACTTTTCTATATCTACATTTTAATATCAATTCAAGATTTGGTTGAAGCTATTTCCCCTACCATATTACTTTATATAAAAATCAATATCACCAGAGAAAGTTGTAGAAAGTAAGACTATATGATTTTTATTCAAAATGGTCATGTCAGAAGTATGTACTCCACTCCCTATAAAGATATCCCTTGTGAACTACATTTCCTTTAAATATTGCCAAACCTACAAGATGATTATAATAATGTACCTCATATATAAATTAGTTTGTACATGTAATATGCTCGTTTTTGGATACTTCCTAGGAATGTCAAGGGAACAACATATTTTAACAATGATAATTATTCCGTGAGTCCCTAGGTATCTGAAATATAATAGAGTGACTTAACTCAGTTTAATTTTACCATATGCAGTATCAAACAAATTTGCTGCTTTTTTATGGAAATTACTTTCACAACAATAAATGTTAGTCTGAAGTGTAAATATTTAGCAACTTCTATATGACTTGGCAAGAAAACAACAGAAAGTATTTTCATACCTGCTTTATGGCGGTTACTGTAATCACAAAGAATAATGGAAGTCCACTAGTAATTGGACTGGTAGGAGTATCAATCATAAGCTAGATTTACAACAAAAAAAAAAACACAGAGTATTATATTTTTATATTGTACTCGTCACACTATTAACATCTAAAATCCTGTTATTTATTGGGTATTCTGAGAACACTATATAAAGTGTATATGATGGTCCAGAGTAAAAAATAATAGGACAGAGATATTGTGCACATAGTTTAGTTCACAGTTTCACCAAGTTCATTTTGTTGACTATTATATGAAGTCAGTAGACTATCTAAATCTATTGCATATCCACAAATATTGCTAGAGTGGACTCAGTCACTCCACCTTGTTAACACAGAGTACATAAGGTCTTCCTCCTTAGTATTTGCTAGAAGCAGACCTACAGCTGCTCAGAATCTCATTTTATATTTCTTTGACCATCCTGGTAAATGCTGAAAAGTCTGTCAGCAATTTTTACCCTAGAATTCAGAATAAATTTACCACTTAAGAAGAGAGAATAAGGAATAGGGCTAGGAAAAGGATTTTTTTTTCTACAGTGATTGTGTTACATCTACAGAGCCAGAGGGGTACAGCTTAGAAAATGATGTTGTAATTATGATCTAAATCATACAACTGAGGCTTCAATAAATTTCTGGAGAAGTAATTTTTGTAGTAACTATGTTCGGTTAGTTAAAACATGGACCCAATGGTTTATTAATGTTCCTTTACTCTGGATAGGAGAATTAAATTTGTTTTATTTCACAGACAAGCTGAATTCCTGATCTTAGCTGGTAATTTCACAAATGCATGTTATGTGGACATGCTTAGTATAAATTTCTCACTTTTTCAAGAAAACCAAGCTGATGTTCTATTGATAAGAATGCAGAATTTTCTTCTCTGTTCATGAAAGAAAGCAATTTCTTTAAAAAATAAATGTTTCCTCAAGCTTTATTTTTTTTCCCTTTTTTTCCCCCCTTTTTTTTTCCCTCAAGCTTTAAAGTGACTACTTGACAAGTTGTTTTTTTCCACTGGAATTCCAAGTTCTATGAGACAAAAGTTCAGAGTTTATACAAAAACCCAACGCCATGCTTAGAGACTGCTCGTGTATTATCAGAAAAGAATAACCCCTTTAAAAGAAAATAGCAATCACTATTTTTAAATCTTGACTTATACTCAAATTTTATAAGCTGTTCTCTTGACACTTTGATATTAGAGGAAAAAAAAGCACAATGTGAAAACTAAAAAACTGTCAAAGAGTTTGCAGTGAATACAGATTTACAAAAATGGTTCCCATAATAAAAATCTATATTCATAGGGATTCTTAAAATTAATAAAAATTTAATAAAAGTAAAATTTAAATTGAAAACAAAGGAAAAGCCAAAGAAAGATTTACTTGGATAAAGATCATTCCATAGGCAGAAATATGCCAAAAACATGTGCTATATATTAAAAACCAAATATTTATGTTCTGATGCAGAGCAACTGAAATGTAAAATTGGCTTTGATTATAATTATCAGCACCATTAGCACATCAGTAATGAAACAAAATAAAATTAATCTTAAAATTCATAGGCTATTTTTTAGAAATCTGGATGTGGTTTAAATAATTACATTCACTGATTTCAATGGGGAAGCTATGCAGGAAAAAATTGGTCCCATAGTCAAATGATTTAGAATGCAATGTAACTTTTCCCTGAAGATAGACTTCATTATAATAAACTTAATCTATCAAGTGATAAAGCTTACCTGAACCAAAAATATAATAAGAAAATAAAAGTTTGCCACTCTTCTGAATTGTTCAAACAAATTTTTTGGAACAAAATTCCACACAGTATACTAAAAAAGAGAGCGAGAAGGATAAATTAACATTTAAAATAATATATACTATATCAATGTAATAATAAGGAAAGCAAAATCAGATTTACGAAGTCCTTAGACAAATTTATGTAACTCTTGATGCTATAAAAACTATCTGGTTTTTAAGAGTTTCAGAACTTTTATTCTATTCTTTTTTCTTATTCTATTTATTGGAAATTTTAGTGTAATTTAAAAAGATGAGATAAATTGGAACCTACCAATTTTGCTATTAAATTCTTGAGTTTTTAGGAGTTGGAGAAGCTAGATCTAAAGCAACATTTAATAATTTATTTTGGCCTTTGTTACATAAAACTAAGTGTAAAAATAAATAAGAGCTGATAAAAATGCTGACACCAGATACAATTTATCTTCCATTTTATTTAGCTCAGTATCAGAAATAAAGGAAATGGTATAACTATTTTATTATTCTTTGTTAAGTAAAGAATATGGAAAAATAACCTAGAATGTGAAAAAGATTAAAAAATACTTTACATAAGTGGTGGTATAACCACCAAGACTATCTCATAAAGGACAAGGAAATCTGTCACAATGCCAATTTTTAAAGTAAGACAGTCACTAAATGACCTTGGACTAATCTCTCTGCACCCTACTTTGTGCCTCTATAAAATGAAGATCATAATAACTGTATTTTATAGGGTTGTTACAAGGCTTAAATAAGCTAATATATTTATGAGGCATTTAGGACAGAAACTGGCTCATACTAATTGCTACATGTCTATTGTTATATTATTAATCAGCATATAAGCCTATAATGCTATTATTATAGGGGTAGAGTACAAGAGTACAAATTTTAGTTGTGTCACTAACTACTCACAACACAACTTCATGTATGAAACAGAGAAATACTTTATGGCACTGTTACTTTACCCTAAATACATTCTCTCAGTAGAACGTAAGATCCCTGAGGCTAGAGACATTGTTTTATTTACTGCTCTATCTCCAGCACTTACCACTACTACTCAGCACATGGTTGGAGATCAAAACTTTAGAACAGATGAATACATACATACATAAAGGTGGAAACGAATTTTTTTTCAGATGACTATCCTGATGTCAGGCAATGAAGCCTTAGTGGTTACTGACCTGATTCAAGATTTCTAAAGAGGCAGTTTACTTAATTTTCTCTGGTGCAATGTAAGATGGTTCTAATATCTTAACTTTCTTATTTCAAAAATTCACTTCTTAATCAGTAGTTTGAGATCTGAAATGTCCTTCCCCATACGAATAATTTTATAAATAGGATTAGGTTCCCAGAAAGCCCACAAAAGCCTATATGACCCAAGGATATATAAATGGTACAATACCTAACAACATATTCTCTCAGGTGAAATTATACTTTCAGTTCTAATCTGAAATACCTGAAAACACATTTTTTTGTGGTACTGGTAGTACTAGTGGCTCTAGAATCTGAGACGGGGGATAATGTTCAGAGCTCTGGAGAGAAGAGAGGTAGATGCTTTCTAGTCACTGCTCAATGTGTATCTCTGAGATGATAATTTTGGGTCATATCATCCCCAGCTGATCTTAACTGGAGTCCCTTAGTCACCAAATCAAATGTATAAAACTTTGTAAGAATCAAGTTGGCAATGTCCTAAGTTTGTATCAATCTTTTTAAATCATAACAGTGAAAATGTATTTTGTCTTCCAAAATCTTAAAAAGAACAATTACAGAAATTGGCAGTAAAGTAATTGGTTTCAGGATATTCTGACTAATTCAAAAATACATGGAAAAACTCAAAATAAATAAAAATTTCTTATAAAAACTAGCTTACAAATATTAGGAACTATTTTCTAAAATACAAACATATTAATAGACTGAACAAGTCTATATTCCATGCTTATCCTATCATATGTAGAGGAAGAACTATAGTGGAATAAATGTTAATTAAACAATATAAAAATATTCTAAAAAATAATGATTATTCTTTAAAATTGTTTTAATTATTATGTAATGGTCAACAAAATTAAATTAGAAGTATAACTTCTTTATAGCCATGTATATAACTATACAATTGACCTTTTTTCCTCAAGTTCTGATATTAGTAAGAAAACCAAAACATAATTATGAAATTACATCTTTGGCAAAGAAGTTTAAATGTAACATAAGGTAGTTACTATGGTAAATTCAACAAAGATATATCAGGCACCTACTATGTATAACTCTTGCACTGTAAGAGGAACAAAGAAGCTTTCATATTAGAAGAAATTAAGAATAGATATCAACAGCTATATTCAAAGATAAATAAAGGAATATACAAAGAATTAAAATGAAAAGCAATCAGTGAGAAAGAAAAATTTAATGAGGAAGGTCATATTCAACATGGGCTTTAAGAGGGCAACATTCAACAGGCTGAAAATAGGGAGCAAAGAGAAAGAGACCATTTCAGGAAAAGAGGACAGCATGAACACAGGAAGAGAAGAGGAACGTTCATCATGACTCTGTGGGATAGAAAATAATACAGTCTGGAAGAGTTTAAGGGAATAATAAGGGAGTAGAAGGGTAGTACAAAGGGATTTTTTTTAAGAGCCTCATTTATGGTCAGGAAAAAATGGACACTGTATATAAATACCCACATTCCTGAATCCGTGGTCAAAAACATGAATTTTACATTTCCATAAAAACATGAAATCTATAATCTCTGCAAAAAATATAATCTACATTTAAAAAGAAGTAGTTATCAACACGAAATCACAGCAAAGGCACAGTAGTAGGGAAGTTCAACATGGGTTTATGGAATAGCAGCTAATCTGGTTGGGAAGGGATGTGAGAAAGCACTAGTGGAATAATAAGAGAATAATGAGAGAGACAGTCCTTATATGCTTTTAAAAAAAGCAATGTTTATTTAAATATCGACATTTTTGAAACTGTGGTCAAAAACATGAATCCTAATACTGCTGCATATGAATACAATCATATAAAGATATTTAATCCCCCAAAATTTTCCAGAACCCTGAGCTTTCAATACTGGCAGAGGACTAAAGTGGTCCTATAACTCTCAGCAGATCAGAATTATAAAAACTAGATTTTAAAATGGATCCTGGAAAGTATCCAAAATATACATAGAAACTGGAAGAGGGTTTAATTTTTTAAAAATGTAAGTGGGAGGAATATGAATTGTAAACTATGGCTTTTTAACCTGGAGACACTATCCAATTCTCATAGCTATGGCAGCAAACAGTTGGGAGAAAAACTATACCCTTAGAACAAAATATGACAGATTTGAGTTCAGGGCTGGACAAGTAGATGGAAATTTAAGAGACAGAAAATACTGGTAGTGAAAGAACCACACAACGAAAATGACCCAAATTCAGAATGTAAACTATCCAAACCCAGGATGACAGCTAACCTCTGCACCAAAAAGGAGTGAACTACTAACATATGCAAAAACAAAGATCAATCTCAAGATTACTGTTACATGAAAAGAAGTCAGACGCAGAAGACTCCTACTATATGACTATACTTATATGAAATTCTAGAAAAGGTAAAACTGTAGTTATAGAAAACAGATCAGTGGTTGCTAGTGCTAGAGATGAGGAGGAGGGGGACTGGCTGTTAACGTTTTGCTTCTGGATATATTCTATACCTTGGTTGCGGTGTTCACATGATGCTATACATTTGTCAAGACTCATCAAATTGTACACTTAAAATTGGTGAATTTTACTATAAATAAATTATACCCAAAGTTAAAAAAATCTTAAAGTTTTCAAGGACTTTTATTTCTTGCATGATTTACTAAGAACTGTGTCATTAATCTAAAGCCCTTATATTACTCTAGATTCTAACATTTCCCTTTCCTGCCCTCTGCTTTAGAACTACTGTCCAAAATGACAGATCTCACTAAAGGGTATGTTTGTTGCATTTATAAATAATGTGAAGGATGAAAAAAGGGGCAGAACAAAGAAACCTAGGGCCTAGGACAATATTCTTGGAAAGAGGAGATCAGGATGACAGAGAAAAAATTAGTTACTCTGGAAGGCAGAGAAGGAGGAATACAAAGATGCTTCTTAAAGTGGTCTATTAAACAATAGCAATGATCTAAGGAGAACTTTACCCTTAGTCTGATTCACATCTTCTCTAACTGCACTGTCCACTAGGTAACCAGTAGTTGCATATGACTCCTGATACTTAATTTAAAATAAATTAAAATTTAAAAATTATGTTCTTCAACCATGGGGGAAGGGAAGGGAAAAAAAAGTTACAGAGAAAGAGGGAGGCAAACCATAAGAGACTCAAATACAGAGAGCAAACTGAGGGTTGATGGGTGGTAGGGGGAGAGGGAAAAGTGAGTGATGGGCATGGAGGAGGGCACTTGTTGGGATGAGCACTGGGTGTTGTATGTAAGCCAATTTAACAATAAATTATATTTAAAAAATTATGTTCTTCAGTGGCATAAGCCATATTACAAGGCCTAACTAGCTCTATATAGCTATTGGCTATCATAGTAGCACGGAAAACATTTCCTTCATCATGAGAAAAGTTTACTGGGACAGCATTACCCTGTAATCTTCAGCTTTAAAATAAACTAAGACATCTTAAAAATGTTATAGAAAAAAATGAAACAAGGAAGAATATGTGAGTGAAGCAGTACCTTGGTACTATATAGGAAAATTTGTTTACAGAAGAGTGATAAAACTAAAGGAAGTGAGGCTTTAAAGTCACACGGAACTGAGTTCAAACTCCAATCTTGTCACTTACTAGTGTGCAACCCTGGGTAAATTATTTCTCAACACTTTATTTAAAGAAACAAATATAAAATGAGTATAACGCTTTGTAAAAGTGATCTCAGGGTTGTACGAATTAAATGATATGAGATGTACCTAACGTAATGCCTGGCACACAGTATAAATACTTAGTTCCTCAGTTTAATTGCAACTAGGGATAATTTTTGGCATGTTAGTTACTTGGTATTAGCAACTGGCAACTCCTTTTATTTTACTGTTCACAATTTTGGGTAAGATACCAAACTATTTTCTTGAATTTTTAAGGATATAAATGTGTACTGGAATACATAAATAAATCACTTTTCAAAACAAAATGGAACAGATCTATAGTTTAATAATAAGTGTTAATCCTTACCTTAGATGAAATGATCCGGTTATCTATAAATTTCTGAGGTGTGTAAAGGCCATTCTGAGGAAACCTGTTGGCTATGTAAATAGTTCTTGTGTCACTTTGATGTGGTGGGTCAAAACCCTAAGACCAAGCAAAAGAAAAATAATGATCAACAAGGTTAGTTGTTATGATTCATTATTGCTGGTTTTATTTAACTGACCAGATTGCACATATTATTAATGGCCCTGAACTGCATATAGGCTCAATCCAACTAATTATTAGCAGAGTTAAGGCATATATATTTTTCCTTCCCAGACAAACTAGTATATTATCTTTAAATAAACACTAACTGGGTAATACCTCTGGGAATGAAAAATAATCCATACTCTGTTAGAAATGCTTACCATGAGGGAGAAAAAATCATGTAGAATATCTACAGAAGCATTTGAGGACAGTACTTTCTTTCCCTTTCATTCCTGGGGGTTCCTTGCCTTTCTCTTAAGATGGATTTCTACTCAGTGATGTGGAAGTCCTGTGTACCTATGGCCTAATCAGCACTTACTACATCGGATGACAGAGGTTTATATTTTATTTCTTCCATACCCACATCAACTTGGTTTCAAAGAACTTTGATCCCACGACACTCACAATGCATTGGGTAGGGTCTTGCCCAGATTCACTTCACATAATCATTTCTTTGTGGTGGTTATATTATCAGTTGAATCCCTGAAATGTGGATATGTAATTCTGGCCTCAAATTCAGGAAACCCTTTCTCAAGGTACATTTAGCAATGATCTCCAATGTAAAAGCTTTCACTGGGACAAGAATACTTAGTCCCACAGTATTTTACTATTTTCCTAGGTAGCAAGTGAGTCTTCAATACTCCTTTGGCAGATCTTGGGGATCCTATGACAGAATGAAAGCAATCACCAAAAGCAAGACCTTTTTTTGTGGTTCTAACTGTAATGATTTGAAATTTCTCAGATTTTTATTTTCTTCATGGCAGTCAATGGCTATTTACTACTGCTACTAAGTTATGAAAAAGTTAACTAAAACTGATATTCATAATTACAATGATCCACTTGGTAGACATTAAGGACTCTAATTTAGTAATCTACTAAGTAAGTAATGTGGCCACCATTTGATACTTGGAATCCTTTAAAATTTCCATTAAGTACATACATACAGATAGTGGCAATTCCCCCATTAACAGTGCTGTGTATAGGTTTCAACTGCTGTTATTCTTGGTTTAAAAAAATTTATTCTGTGATCTTAGAAACAGCTACTACAAGATGTGAAAATTAAATGCATTTGTATGCTCCATAAAAAAACATGAAGTTTCATTTTATTTGCTTATGCTATTTATAGTGATGACCACATTTTGTGGATGTGAATGTGCCATTATGTGTCTGATTTCAAAATGTTTCTTCAAGGATAAAATATGGCATGCATATTTATCTTCTTCAAAAATTTTCCTTTAAACATTTCACAAATTTTTCCCTATAAAAACTTATGGGGGGAGAGGCAGGTCTCATAATCAGAGTTGGAACTTACTGCTCTACCTAGAATATTACAATCACCTTAAAGATAGGTGCTATTTATTCATTCAACAAATATGTATTGAGGTTAAGTACTATGTTAATCCATGTAGGATTATGTGATTTGTTAATTACTCAAGCAACTCATAATATGCTCTAACTCAATAAATAAAGGAATAAATAAAGAGTTTACATGCTACTGCTATAGTCTATGGCTGTATTTCTCAAAGAGGGTTCATAAGAAGTTTGCCAATAAAGTTCATAAAGTTATAAGAGGGACACACTAGTAACTGGAACATTAGACTACATGAAGCATATTTATTCCACATCCACTCTGAAACCATGTAAAAATAATAGTAAATTACATACCATGTATGTAAGCTTCTGGAATAAATTAAAGAAAAAAGAAAGTAAATTTGTGGGTCTGAAAGAATATATAAATGTTTAGGAAGATGTCAAGACAATTGAGACTGAGAACGACTGATACAGAATTTTTCACTAAATTCCACCAAGACTGGAATTTATTACTAAGTACATCTAAAGTTAAGAAACAAAGCACAAAGATTCCCCTAAAATATATGTTATTTATATATGTTACTATTGCAACATCTCATTCATGACTTCCCAGGATGCAAATACTCCTCTTTCTCCATTCATCTCTACTGGTTGTACCAGTAATCACATACTAAAGTTTTGAAACTCTTTAGAAGTCTACAATTATTTCAAGGGGATATATTGAAATGCTCCAAAAATAAAATCAATTTTAAACTGAATTTTAAATGCAAAATCAGCATATTCCAAAATGTCATAATTTAACATTAGATAATTCCAAAAGGAGATTTTTTCCTTATTCTCAAGGAAGCTACAAAATCCACTTAGGTATTTTGAGTTTTTTCAGTTGTAATTAATTCACATGATCTCATTCAATCATTTTATAATCAATGGCATGCAAATGTATGGGTGTGTTATTTTTTCTACCCAAATGGTTAAATCTTTGTGACTGTGGTAGAAGTACAGCTGGCTGTCCTGTATCGAAATCAAACCTCTAACTTCAGTTCATTAGCATCACCTTCTCTGCAACAAATTAAGCCAGCCACAAACTAAATAAAAATAAAAGAATAAAACTATCGAAAAATAAAGGAAGTGACTTAGACCAGGATCCATAAATGGGCTTCAGGTCTGTGAATCTTTGAAACTGTATGCAAATTTGCTTAACATGTGCATTTTTCCAAGGAGAGTGAGCATAGGTTTCATCGGTTTCTCATGATGTAAAGAAGCTTAAAACCACTGACGTAAAGTCTTGCTTTTGTAATCAGTTCTCCATCTCAATACTGCAGATTTTAAAAACAACACTATGTTTCAATAACACCTTTACTCTGTAACAAGAGTCAAAACAAACGTGATCAAAATTAAGTGTATAACTATACTGTTAGTGTGAAGTTCAAGTATAGTTTCACACTTTTCTAGCAAGCATTAATAGCAGGTCATGGCACTCAGAAAGAAATACAGTCTGAACTTCTTAATCACTTAGTCAAGGCTATATGCCAAGGTTGGCACACATTACATTTTCTGCTGTCAGCTCAGACTACCCATTCACACCTTCAATCCCTTCAGCTAGCCTGCTTCTTTTTCCTCTGATTCATCTTGTCCTGGGCAAAGGAATTTAGATAGATTAATACTATTCTAACCACCCTAATTTTATTTTAATTCCTGTTACAAAGTAGCATACAAGTTTTGGAAGCACACAAATTTAAATAATTTAAAAATAAAAAACTCACATTCTATAAAGTATGAAATTCAAAACCTCTTTTCAGTCTGGATTTGTGAGCACATGTTAAATTCAAAGGTATTAGAAAAAAAAAGCAGGTGAGGTGGAAAAAAAAAATCTCATGATGGCATCTTGGGAACAAACTGACAACACACGGGATTGGTTTGAAAGAGATTCCTTTTGTAACCAAAAACTGAGGAGACCAAGGGAAAGAAACCAAATCACTAAATAGCTTTATAATTTTTAGAAATTGGTCTTTGGGACATAGCAGTACTTGAAAATGAATCACTACATTTTATATTTTCATACCAAATATACCAGCCTCTCCATAATCTTAAAATCCCAAAGATTTTAGGAAAAAAACAAACATTACAAATAAAAGCACTAACAATAGCTAAAACTGTAGTCCCATAATTTAAAACTTTTACACTTCTTTAACATAACTAAGAAAATAACATCTTTAGAGTTCACACACATAAAATTTAAAGTGATCTTTGACTCTAAAATTCTTAAATCATCTGTCAATGCTTTATTACAGGAAGCTCATCTCTGATGGATTATATTACTTTCCAAACTTGATTTCCTGTTCCAAAATATACCTCAAGGAAAAGCCTCTTCCTCCTTTAAGTTCCAGCTTAAGAGGTTCCTTCTCAATGGAGTTTCCCTGGCACTCCTTTTTCCCCAGAAACAAAGGAAGGAATTTGTTATTATGCCTAACAAATCTTTTATATATTCTCATTATAGATTTTATTACACAAATTAGTAATTGCTTGTCTATATATCTGGCTCCCCTCCAGGCTATAAGATCTTTTTTTAAGTTTATTTAATTATGTTGAGAGAAAGAGTGTAGAAGCAGGGGAGGGGCTGAGAGAGATGGGGAGAGAGAGAATCCCAAGCAGGCTCTGCACTGACAGCATGGAGGCCAATGTGGGGTTCAAACTCAGGAACCAGTGAGATTAGGACCTGAGCCGAAATCAAAGGTCAGATGCTTAACTGACTGAGCCACCCAGGTGCCCCAGACTACAAGATCATTAAAGACAGCATGTGCTAATCATTTAATGAATATTTACTGGACTACACTAAATTCTCTAGTTTTGAGGTTCTAAGTTTAGTTTTTAAATATCTTTAACAATAACTTTTCGGGGCGCCTGGGTAGCTCAGTCGGTTGAGCATCCGGCTTCGGCTCAGGTCATGATCTCGAGGTTCATGGGCTCAAGCCCCACGCCGGGCTCTGTGCTGACAGCTAGCTCAGAGCCTGGAGCCTGTCTTCGGATTCTGTGTCTCCCTCTCTCTCTGACCCTCCCCTGCTCACGCTGTCTCTCTCTCTCTCAAAAATAAATAAAACATTTAAAAAAAAACAAACAGTAACTTTTCTACCAAATTGAATTTAAATTCAATGATATTTAAAAGAAAAAGGAAAAACTTTAAAAGTGATCTGTAGAGTGAAATCCGTCATTAGTAATGAAAGAGAGGCTAATAAGAAGCTTTTCATTCTGTTGTTCCTAGATTTATCTTATTCTCATCAAAGCCACTTATAACTTTACAGTTGGTTGGGGTTCGTTTCTGGGTATCAAAGAAACCAACTTCTATTAGGGATATGCAAATCAAAACCATGAGATACCACTTACCACCCATTAGGATGGCTATTATCAAAACAAACAAACCAAGACAGAAAATAATTAGTTTTGGTAAGGATGTGGAGAAACTGGAATCCTTATATACTGCCAGTGGAAATGTAAAGTGGTACAGCCCCTGTGGAAATATTATTGAGACTCTTCAAAAGAAGTAAACACAATGATCATATGATCCATCAATTCCACCTCTGGGTACATACAAAAGATGTGAAAACAGAGACTTGAATAGATATTTGTATACAGATATATTGAATAATACGAGTATTATTCACAATGGCCAAAAGGTGGAAGCAACACAAGTGTTTATCGACAGATGAATGGATAAACAAAATATGGTATATACACACACTGAGCTATTATTCAGCCTCAAAAAAGGAAATGCTGACACATGCCACAACATGGATATACCTGGAAGACATTATGCCAAGAAAAAATGTTGTTTCTTTTGTATAAGAAATAGCCAAATTCAGTTTGCCAGATGTTTAGTGAACAGGGGAACAAGGAGTTTGTGCTTAATGGGTACAGAGTTTCAGTTTGGGAAGATGAAAAAGTTCAGAAGATGGATGGTACTTAATGAGACAGAACAGTAACTTGAAAATGGTTAAAATGGTAAATTTTATGTTATGTATATTTTGCCACAATTAAAAATATAAATTTTATCCATTTGAAATTTTCCCATGGATTTTCTGGATTAGAAAAGTCCTATTTGGTCACAATTCAACCATGATAATAATGAATGCCTTTTGTTTGTCACACTGGTGTTTTCCATGTATGGCAACAGAGACATTTATGATAAAAATAAATGTGAGAGGCTGTTTTAGTTTAGATCAAATTTAAAAATCATAGACTAAGAACCCTAAATTTGATTGTTTGCTGTTGTTGTTCTGCCTATCAGATTGAACACTGGCTGGACAAGAAGTAAACTGGTAAATCTTCTAACTGTGGTATCCAAATTAGAGATAGATGAGTAGAAAGAAATTTCTACCCAGGTTTTTCAAATACTTCTGAGCCTTCACCCTCTCCCCTCACAATTGTACACCACAATGGCAATGAGGATGGTTTTGTAGGTCCTCCTTAGAGTATCAGAAGCAATGGATTACAACCCTGAGACAGGCTGGAGACATGTAGTCAATCAAAAACCCTATCTTTTACACAGTATATACAAAGTTTAATATTTAAAAATATCAAGAACAAAGGCACAACCACAATCTAAACAATAACATGAAAATGCATCTTGAATTCAAAGAATAGAGACAAAGGGTGAATCCTATTCAGTTATTTTGGCAAGAACTGACACAAAAAGTAGGGGGGATAAAAGGGTGGAAGAAAGATACACAATTGACTCATTAATTTTATACATAGGAAACCGGATTTCAGGAATGCTAGAACCAAGAAACTGCTATCAAATAAACAACAACAGCAGAAGCAGCAATAACAAAAAACAACAATCCTGTACTTCCTACCAGTCCCACTTTCCAGAATCTAGACAATTTACCTTTCACTTGCCATAATTATGAAAAATTTTAATGTTGCTCAAGATCTGTAACACTCTTGCTCTTACACATAATGAAAGCATATGCTGTTCCTGTTATCAGATAGGTACAATGTAACACTAAGCATTTATATTTAGTAAATCAACCAAAATAATACTGCTACTAAAATAGTGTTTCTGAATGATCATATACTTTTCTCCACAGGCTGTTCTACTCATCTATTTTTTTCTGATTGACTGTTTAAGTGTGTTTTCCTATTCTTATTCAAAGAACTATATGTAGTAGTTCTCTATTACAGCTAAAAGATTATATGACTCACAGTCAAAACTCCTTTTGGGGAATGAGCCTAAGAAAAGGAAGGAAGACTTCTAGGAACCATTTCTTACCAAGTATTGGTTGGTATTCCTTACCAAGTAAGTATTGGTATTGATTTTCACAATGACTGGAGGGGGGTCTACTGACAATTAGTAAGTGGATGGATGGGTAGGTGGGGCAGAGATATAGACATTCTGCAGTGCACTGTAGAGTCCTGCCAACAAAGGAATGTCCCATAAGACAACTTTCAAATGCCCTGCCTGATATTTGCATTGGTAGAAAATCTTTTTAGAATAGGAATATTTAAACAAAAATGCAAAATACAACTTATTAATTTTTTAAGAATGCAACTACCACATAAACTGAAGGAAGGTAATAGTTTGATTTGTCAGAACTCTGTAAACAGTTGTTCACTGTTACAGGAAAGTGCACCACCAAAAAAAATGTCACTTGAACTTGAGTCACCAATACAGGCATAGCTATTTTATTGCATTTGGCAGATACTGTGTTTTTCACAAATGGGCTTTGTGGCAACCCTGTGTCAACAAGTCTATTGGCACCATTTTTCCAATAGCACTTGCTTACTTCATGTCTCTGTGTCACATTTTGGTAATTCTTGCACTATTTCAAACTTCTTCATTATTGTTATATTTGTTATAATGATCTGTGATCAGTGATCTCTGACATTACTATTGTAATTTTATGGGGCACCATGAACTTTACCTAAAGATGGTGAACTTCATCAATAAGTGCTGTGTGCTCTGACCGCTCCATTCCCCCATCTCTTTCTCTCCTTAGGCCTTCATATTCCAAGAGACACAACAATACTGAAATTAATAACCCTACAATGACCTCCAAGTGTTCAAGTGAAAGAGTTATGTGTCTCTTTAAATCAAATCTAGAAATGATTAAACTTAGTGAAGGCATGTCAAAAGCTGATATGGGCCAAAAGCTAGGCCTCTTGTACCAGTTATTCAAGCTGTGAATGAAAAAAATTGTTCCCCTTTTTCTTGAAGGAAATTAAAAGTGCTGCTCCAGTGAACACACCAATGATAAGAAAACAAAACAGCCTTATTTCTTATATGGAGAAAGTTTTAGAATGGTTTAGACAGAAAATCAACCAGTTATAACATTCCCTTCAACCAAAGCCTTAGCCAGAACAAGGCCCTCACTCTCTTTCCATGAAGACTGAGAGGAAAGGAGGCTGCAAAAGAAAAGTCTGAAGCTAGAACAGGTTGGTTCATGAAGTCTAGGGGAAAATAAGCCATCTCCATAACACAATGTTCAAGATGAAGCAGGAAGTGCTGATGTAGAAGCTGCAGCAAATTACCCAGAAGACAAAGCTAGGATAGTTAATGAGGGTGGCTACACTAAACAACAGGTTTTCCATATACACCAAACAGTCTTGTATTAGAACAAAATGCCATCTAGGACATTCATAGCTAGAGAGGAGAAGTCAATGCCTGGCTTCAAAGTTTCAAAGGACAGGCTGACTCTCTTGTTAGTAGGGGGCTAATACAGCTGTGGCCACTTTAAGTTGAAGCCAATACGCTAATTTACCATTCCAAAAATCCTAAGGCCCCTAAGAATTATGCTAAATCTATTCTGTCTATGCTCTAGAAGTAAAACAAGGCCCGGATGACGGCACATCTGTTTACAAAAATGGTTTACTGAATTTTTTAAAGCCCACTGTTGAAGAAACGTTACTGTTCAGGCAAAAAGCTTTCTTTTTGAAATACTGCTGCTTAATGACAATACACCTAGAGCTCTGATGGAGATGTACAATAAGATTATTGTTATTTTCATGTCTGCTAACACAACATCCATTCTGCGGCCCACAGATAAAGGTGTAATTATAACCTTCAAGACAAATGGTGTTGGGAAAACCAGACAGCAACATGCAGAAGAATGAAACTGGCCCACTTTCTTACACCATATACATGCACATACACACACACACACACAAATCCCGAATGTATTAAAGACCTAAATGTGAGACAGAAAGCCATCAAAATTCTAGAGGAGAACACAGCAGCAACCTCTTTGACATTGGCCAAAGCAACTTCTTTCTAGACATGTCATTAGAGGCAAGGGAAACAAAAGCAAAAATGAACCACTGGGACTTCATCAGGATAAAAAGCTTCTGCACAGCAAAAGAAACAATCAACAAAACTGAAAGACAACCTTCAGAATGGGAGATGATATTTACAAGTGACATATCTGATAAAGGGTTAGCATCCAAAAACTATAAAGAACTTCTCAAATTCAACACCCCCAAAATAAATAATCCAGTTAAGAAATGGGCAGAAGACATGAATAGACATGTTTCCAAAGAAGACAGCTAGATGGCCAACAGACACATGAAAAGATGCTCAACATCACTTATCATCAGTGATAATCACAATGAGATACCACTTCACACCTCTCAGAATGGCTAAAATTAACAACACAGGAAACAACAGATGCTGGTAAGGATGTGAAAAAAGGGGAACCCCATTACACTGTTGGTAGGAATGCACACTGGTGTAGCCACTCTAGAAAAAAGTACAGACATTCTTCAAAAAGTTAAAAGTGGAACTACCCTATGACCTAGCAATTGCACTACTAGGTATTTACCCAAAGGATACAAAAATACTGATTCAGTAGGGCACATGCACCCCAATGTTTACAGCAGCACTATCAACAAACAACCAAACTATGGAAAATGTCCTTCGAATGATGCATGAATGGATAAAGAAGATGTGGTATATATATACAATGGAGTATTACTCAGCCATCAAAAAGAATGAATTTGTGCTATTGCAATGACGTGGATGGAGCTAGAGTGTACGCAAAATAAGTCAGAGAAAGACAAAAACCATACGATTTCACTCATATGTGGAATTCAAGAAACAAAATGGATGAACACAGGGAAGGGGGAATAAAGAGAGAGAGGGAAACAAACCATAAGACTCTTACCTATAGAGAACAAACAGGGTTGATGGAGAGAGGTGGACAAGGGATGGACTAAATGGGTGGTGGGCATTAAGGAGGGCACTTGTCATGATGAGCACTTGGTGTTATATGTAAGTGATGAATCACTAAATTCTACACCTGAAACCAATTTTACCATATATATTGATTACCTAGAATTTAAATAAAAACTTGAACCAGTGGGGAAAAAAAAGGAAAACAAATACATTTCATAAAGCTATTGCTGACATGGTGAGTGATTCCTCTGATGCATCTGAGAAAAGTAAACTGAAAACCTTCTGGAAAGAACTCACTACTCTGGATACCATTAAGAACATCTGTAATCCATGGAAAGAGGTCAAAATCTCAGTAATTGCAGGAGTTTGGAAGACGTTGATTCCAACCCTCCTGGATGACTTTGAGGGGTTTAAGACTTCAGTGGAGAAAATAACTGCAGACGAGATGGAAATAGCAAAAGAACTAGATAGAATGAGAAAGTGAAGCCTGAAGATGTGACTGGATTGCTGCAATCTCATGACAAAACTCTAATGGATGAGGAGTTGCTTCTTATAGATGAACAAAGAAAATGGTTTCTTGAAAGAGAATCTACTCGTAGTGAAGACTGTTGAAATGACAACAAAGGATTTAGATATTACATAAACTTAGTTGAAAAAGCAGTGGCAGAGTTTGAGAGGATTGACTCCAACTTTGAAAGAAGTTCTAGTATGAGTAAAATGTCATGCGTCATGTCAGCATCATGTGATGCTACAAAGAAACTATCCCTTCATGAAAGAGTCAACTGATGGAGCAAAGTTCATTCGTGCCTTATTTTAAGAAACTGGCACAGTCACCCTAATTTTTAGTAACTGTCACCCTGATCAATAAGCAGCCATCAATATCCAGGCAAGACCCTCCACCAGCAAAAGATTATGACTTGCTGAAAGCTGACATTATGTATAGCACTTTTTAGCAATAAAGTGTTTTTAAACTGAGGTATGTACATTGATTCTTTAGACATAATAATGTTGCACACTTAATACAATAGACTATAGTGTGTAAACATAAATTTTATATGCACTAGGAAACCAAAAACTTCATCTGACTTGCTTTGTTGTGATGCTCACTTTATTGCATGCAGTGCTCTGGAACTGAAGCCACAATATCTCCAAGGTATGCCTTGGAAGTATACACTATACTTTCAGCATTCTGCATTAGTGGCCATGGATTCACAATGATTATAACATCTGATCTTTATGTCTACTGAAGTTATGACTACACATTTACCTTCTGAAATAGAAATGACTTAATTGTATTTCTTTATTCTTCATGTAACAACTTGAATTTTGACGATTTTTAAAGTAAGTTATTAGTGTAGGCAGGTTATATATTTAAATTTTATCAACAGATAAGAAGGGTCGAAGCATTATAAAATATTTGTTAGTGTATGACAGTGTTGAAAAGCAACTAGATACCCGGAGAACCAAAATATAAGTTACAAGTATTCACTGTCTTGGGTCTATAACAGAATCCCTCAAGTAAGATGCTGCTGCTTTTACCATGAGCAGTACAGCGAGTATTGAAACTGAGAAACCACAACAAATATTTTCAAGTACAGATTTTAACAAGCTAATGTATTAGGTAAAAAATTATTAAAAAAACATAAAAATATACTGAAGTTAAAGAATAAGATGCTAAGTGAATCCTATATAGTTATTTAGACAAGAACTGAAACAAAAAGTAGAAAACGGCAGGGTGGAAAAATGATAACTGTCTTATAAATTTTATACACTGGGAACCTAAGAAACATGCTTCAGAAGAAAATAAAACATGTCTATACAAGGTTAAACAAATAGGACCCAGCAAATCCTAAACTACTGGTGCAAAAAAACTGAAAATTAAACCTTAAGCAGAGAAATTATTATTTAGCAACACCGGGTCAAACTGACAATTGTAAAAAATGTATTTTTAAAAGACACAGAAGACAATTTTCGCCTATTTTCAGTTCTTCCAGGAAGCAAGTAGCTCATTTACCCTGCATAATGACTATTAAAACTGTACTGCTGATCTGCAATTCTTGACTTTCACATGTAACGAAAAGAATTTACTTTAGTAGTCAGAGTATTTACTGAGTACTTTCTATGTGCTTGGTAGTAAGCTAAGGACCAGTGGTGATATAAAGAAATAGATGACTTAGCCCCTGCCCACTTGGAGTTGATAAAACCTTAGGTATCAACCTAATTTCCTATTTCCACTCACATATTTAAGATCAAACTACAATTATTTTCTCATTTCAATGTGGGACACTCAGCATAGATATCTAGAAAGCAACTGGATTTTTTTTGTTTAGATGTTAGGGAAGAGGGTTGGACTTGCTTGGGATAGGAACCCAGCAAGCAGAAAGATGATAGTTAAAATCAAAGAATGTATGAGACTGCCTGCTATGAGTGCACAATGGGAGAAGAGAATAAAGGGCAACAGATGGAATTCTCAGCCTGTCATTTAAGATACATGTGGGAGAGAAGGAAATAAGCAAAGGAGAAAGAACACCAGAGAGAAGGAAAACAGGAGAGGTGTGGCAGAAACACAGGAAGAAGTTGCAAAAAGGTATTAATTTCATATGTGGTAGAGAAAGATGAGAACTGAAAAAAAAGAGTACTGAATTTAATAATTAGGAAGTCACTGGTGGCTTTTATCAACAGTCTGAATAAAAGTAAAAAGGCTACAATGGATTGACTGAATGGGGGTAAGGAAGAGAGTGGAGGGGAGGTGGGGATAGTGATTACAGCTGAATCAAATAAAATATATGTATTTTTAGTGTAAGAAAATCATATCTTTAGGTTTGAAATGAAGGATCTGGTAAAGAGGGAGAAAAATCGTTATGAGAAAGACAAAATTATTGAAGGATCAAGGAATTACTAAATGTAATGTGTTATCCCAGACAGAGTTTTGAAGCAGAAGAAAGAATACTGGTGAAAAACTAACATCTGAATAAATTATGGAGCTTAACTAATAATGTATTAATATAAGTTCACAATGTTACAAGTTTACCCTAGTAATGTAAAATGTTAACAATAAGAGAAACTGGGCGAAGGAAATGTACAGGAATTCTTTGTATTATCTTTCCAACTTTTCCGTAAATCTGAAACTATTCTAAGATAAAAAGTTTTTTTTAAGTTAAAAAACTAGTCCTTAAAAACAAGTACATCTACAAATGGAAGCGCACGCACAGACGCACGCACACGCACGCACGCATTACACTGACCTAGTTTTTCTTATTTTGCATAGATAACTGAAAACTTTATCTCAATCTATGGGAAACATCATCATTAGGGAACTCATGGTCTAGGAGACAGTATAAAGATTGTTAAAAGCATAACTGATTACTTAAGAATTTTGACCTTCAGAGGCACCTGGGTGACTCAGTCAGTTAAGCGTCCGACTTTAGCTCAGGTCATGACCTTGTGGTTCATGAGTTCAAGCTGCACGTTAGGCTCTATGCTGACAGCTCAGAGCCTGGAGACTGCTTTGGATTCTGTGTCTTCCCTCTCCCTCTGCCCCTCCCCAGCTCATTCTCTCTCTCTCTCTCTCTCTCTCTCTCTCTCTCTGTCTCTCTAAAATAGAAACATTTAAAAAATAAACATTTTAAAAAATTTAAAAAAAAAGAATTTTGACATTCCCTGTCCCCTAATAAATACCTAAGTTTTTTTTTTTTCCAAATTCTGCAAATATATGCTGGAAAAAAGGTTGACAACACTGGCAGATAGGCACTGTACCAATTTCCTTTAAAGTTGCATAAAGAATTGGAGCCACAAAGGGCAGTGGGAAGGAGTCTCCTGCATATCTAAGATAGAGGCCTGTGCCTTCACATTTAAATTGCACATTTAAATTTCAATAGGAAAACACACATCAGAGAACCACTTGCCAGTCTTTCAGTAGTAAAGAATCAAGTCCACCCTTACACCTTTGTTAGCATTTTTCAAACTTGTATATTAAAGACTACAGTGGAGAACTGAGATAACCAAGTATATCTATATCCCCTTTGTAGCTCAGGAGATTTAAAAGTGAAAAAACAATTGCCTAAGTAACATATGATTAAGATGAACCGACTACAACTACATAAGCTTTACTGCCAATTGCACTCATTGCAAAGGACTCTTCAAAGCAAAATCTTAGAATACCAATATATAACACAAGTATCTATTGGGAAAGATGTGCTTGATACTGTGAGGCACTATACCAAATTTGAGTAAAAGTATCTGAAGATTCTGAAATATCAAACTACTTAGTATGTCCTTTATTAAATTATCCTATAATTTTTAAAAATTCAATTTATAAATATTATAGCATTGTGCTTGCTTCGGCAGCACATATATTAAAATATAAATATTATGAGAATTGACAATATACTAGATAATATGCTTGGTACTGTGGAAATACCAAAAGGAGAAATCAGGGCCTCTGGGTTTTTTTTCTAAAAAATTTTTTTTAATGTTTATTTTTGAGAGAGAGAGAGAGAGAGAGAAAGAAAGAGAGAGAATGAGCAGGGGAGGGGCAGAGGAGGGGCAGAGGAAGAGGGAGACACAGAATCCAAAGCAGGCTTCAGGCTCTGAGCTGTCAGCACAGAGCCCAACACGGGGCTAACACTCACAAGGTGTGAGATCATGACCTGAGCTGAAGTTGGATGCCGAACCGACTGAGCCACCCAGGTGCCCCAAGGGCCTCTGTTCCACATAAAACTTCATTTAGAAAAACTAAGGCCTCTTAATCAGCACACAAAAAAAGAAACAAATTATCAAGTAAAATGAGTAAAATTTTAACTGAAATAGGAGTAACTCATTAGATGACTTTTTTTCCCTTTAGAAAATTATCAAATACATCCTTCTAAATAAAGAGTTAAATGTGACATAATTTCACTACAGGTGTAATAAGAACTATTAATAAAAATGGACAACCATCCAATATCTTTTCATCATTTCCAGTATCTATTTCAACACCACAAACTTGTCAAACTTCAAAATAAATTTCTGGTTTCCTATGGTTCAAAACGAAAAGGAAATTAAAAACATGAAAACTGTAAAAACATTTTCCATGCTGTTCAAAATCAATTTATATATATTGCATTTTATAGTAGATAACATTTTCAAGAGGAGATACACACTAAGGTACAAACAGGTTCTAACTTCTGGTACCTAAAATACTGCGTCAAGAACGGCCATAGCTAAGTAACTACAGGAACTCTCCATCACTTCTCTCCTCTTCCTCTACAAACCTGTCATTCATGTCTCCAGAGTACCACTGCTGCCTAGACATTTCTTCCCCTAACTCATTCCCTAGCCTTGCCTGACTCTTCAGCAGATTTAAGATGGCAGGATTGGGAAAGAGAGACACAGGGAAAGTTGCTGCTACTGCTAATTCTCTTCTACACTGCTCAACTCCCTAGAAAAACTCTCTGGGTTCAAGTCTTCCTGCTGATATTAGTTATTGGCCTTGGCAAAGTCCACACTGTGAGCTCTTCCCTTTTCTTCACAAAAGCAAAGATGTATAGAACACTTATTTTTCTTTAATTAAGAATATTTAGGGTGCCCGGGTGGTTCAGTCAGTTAAGCATCCGATTTCATGATCTCCAGGTTCACGGGTTCAAGTCCCTCGTCAGGCTCTGTGCTGACAGCTCTGAGCTTGGAGGCTGTTTCCAATTGTGTCTCCTTCTCTTTTTGCCCCTCCCCCACTCGAAAATAAATAAAAACATTAAAAAAAATTTTTTAAAGACTTAGCTAAGCTTAAAATAAGGTAATTGTAGGGGCGCCTGGGTGGCTCAGTTGGTTGAGCGTCTGACTTCAGCTCAGGTCATGATCTCACGGGTTTGTGGGTTCAAGCCCCGTGTCGGACTCTGTGCTGACAGCTCAGAGCCTGGAGCCTGCTTCCGATTCTGTGTGTCCCTCTCTCTCTGCCCCTCCCCTGCTCATGATCTGTCTCTCTCTCTCAAAAATAAATAAATGTTAAAAAAATTTTTAAAAAATAAGATAATTGTTTCTGTAACCAGGGGCTGAGCCTTTGGGACTCTGTCTATAAACAGGCAGTCTGAAGTTCAAATCCTCTAACATGATAAGGATTAATAGCACCCCTTTGTATCTGGGTCCTAGAGTCAGGTTCAATTGAAAGGCTGAAAAAAAGCTGTGTGCCTTTAAATATGTATAAAACCTCCAAAGAGATAACACCAATATCTCTTTTTTGAAAGAAAATATTATGAGGAAACCCACACATATATGCATCAAGAACAGATGAAAGTGAAAGAGGTCCAATAAATCTGGAAATAAAAAAGCCATTTAAATTAAAAATTCAGAAGACAGTACGAACTCTAGATTGGACACAAGTGTGAGAATTAGTGAACTGGAAGCTAGAACTAAGGAATTCACAGTGAAAGCAGCACAGAGAGAAAATACATGAGAAATATGAAAAAGAAGTTAAAAGCCATAGACGACAGATTAGTATCAAACAAGAGTTCTAAATTGAAAACATTAAAGGCTGAGAAGCAATATTTATTTATTTTTAATATAATTTATTGTCAAACTGGCTTACATACAACACCCAGTGCTCATCCCAACAAGACCCCTCCTCCATGCCCATCACCCACTTTCCACTCTCCCCACCCCTCATCAACCCTCAGTTTGTTATCTGTATTTAAGAGTCTCTTATGGTTTGCCTCCCTCCCTCTCTATAACCATTTTTCCCCCTTCCCTTCCCCTATGGTCTTCTGTTAAGTTTCTCAAGATCCACATGAGTGAAACATATGATATGTCTTTCTCTGACTGACTTATTTCATTTAGCATAATACCCTCCAGTTCCATGCACGTTACTACAAATGAATGGTTTTACTCTTTGAGAGCAATATTTAAAGAAAAACATGGCTGAAAAATTTTCTGAACCATATTAATAAAAGCCTTCAGACTGAAAGCACACACAAGTGCAGAGTTAGAAAAATATGAAAAAATATGATACAGCACAATAAAATTACAAAATATCAAGGACAAAGAGATAATTCTAAAATCCACGTAACAGATTACTAACAAAGGGCAATTAGATTAAAAACATATTTTATACCAGCAACTATAAATGTCAGAAAACAATGGAATAGGTAGTATCTTCAATACTGAGTGAAAGTAAATGTTAATCTAGAATTCTGTCCTACCTAAATTAGTGTTCAATAATAATTATGAAATAATACAGAAAAACTAAAACAGATCACCCCATGAACTAAAGAATGTATTTCATTAAAAATAAAAGTAAATCCAAAAGGAGGAGGTGGTATGCAAGAAACAATGGTGAGTAAAAGAAATCACTAAATCTTAGTAGAAAATAAAAATGAGTAACTGCTAAAAAGTTAGAAAATGTTTTGAGTTTAAAAAGAAGTAGGACTAGAACACACATTATGGGAAAAATATTTGCAAATTTTATATCCGCTAAGGGTCTTATACTCAGAATTTTAAAAAAACCTCTTAGAACTCAATTAAAAGTATCTTATTTTATTTTAATTTTATTCAGATAATATTATGGTGGTGATGTCTATGGTGCTAATTTACATATCTATGTTTTTAAGTCAGGCAGAGAAGGACAGATACCATATGTTTTCACTCATAGGTCTAACAGAAGAAACCTAACAGAGGACCATGGGGAGGGGAAGGAGGAAAAAGAGTTAGGGAGAGGGAGGGAGACAAAGCACGAGAGACTCTTGAATACTGAAAACAAACTGAGGGCGGAAGGGGGAGGGGGAAAAGGGAAGGGGGTGATGGTCATGATGGAGGTCACTTGTGGGGAAGAGCACTGGGTGTTATATGGAAACCAACCCGACAATAAACTATAAAGTTAAAAAAAAAAACTCAATTAAAAGTATCTTATTTTATTTTAATTTTATTTGAGAGAGAGAGAGAGAGAAAGAGAGAGAGCGCTCACAAATGGGGGAGAGGGGCAGAGGCAGAGAGAATTTTAAGTAGGCTCCACTCGGTGCAGAGCCCAACGTGGGGCTCAATCTCATGACTCTGGGATCATGACCTTGGCAGAAGTCAAGAGTCAGACGATCAACCAACTGAGCCATTCAGGTGCCCCCTCCAAAATATATTTAATGGACAAAAGGATCTGAATAGGCATTTCTCCAGAAAAGATGTAAATGGATAACAGGGACATGAAACGATGTTTGAAATCATTAGTTATTAGCCAAATGTAAATCAAAACCACAATGAGGTATCATTCCCACCATGATGGCTATAATTAAAAAGAAAAAAACAAGAGTTGACAAGGAATATGAAGACACCAGAACTTTTACGCATTGCTGGTGGGAATGTAAAATGGTGCAGCCACTTTGGAAAATAGTTTGGCAATTCCTCACAAAATTAAAAACAGAGTTACCACATGATCCAGTAATTCCACTCTTTAGGTATATACCCAAGAGAAATGAAAATACACATGTATGCAAAGCCTTGTCTATTAGTGGTCAAAGTAGTGTTATTTCTAATAGCCAAAAGGTAGAAACAAACTAAATGTCCACCAACTGATGAACAGATCAACAAAATGTAGTATATCTGTAAAATGAAATATTATTTGACAATAAGAAGGAATGAATTACTGATATGTGCTATGACATGGATGAACCTTGAAAACATTATGCCAGGTGAAAGAAAACAGTCACTAAATACCAAATACTGTATGATGCTATTTATATGAAATGTCCATAGCAGGCAAATCGACAGAGAGAGAAAATAGATTAGTGACTGATTAGGGCTGAGGGTTACAGGTTTGGAGGAATGGAAAGTGAGAATTAATGGGTAGTCTCTTGTAGGGAGCATAAAAATGTTCTAATATTGGAGTGTAGTGTTGGCTGCACAATTCTATGAATATACTAAAAAAATTAAACTTTAAATGGATAAATTGTATGAGGAGTTAAATCTCAATAAAGCTGGTAAAAGGCAAAAAAGTAGAACTCAACTACTATGTAATAGTAATGTGAAAAGTGAGAGCGGAAATACTTGAGTTAAAATGTAAATCCCTATATTATTTGTAGGCAGATAGTGATACTCAATATATAGATGTAGCTAGAAGGCAGTAAAATACAATCCATAGCATCTACCTCATCAAAGAGAAAAATATGAAAAGAAACTTAAATTAAATGCAAAGCCAATCGAAATCCTAGAAAGAGTCTCCACAGAATTAGATAAACTGATTACAAATAGCGTACGGAAGAGTAAAGATAAATGCAATTATGAAAGAAAAAAAGGACTGGGGGTTCTGCTCAGCCAGATATCAAGACTTTATAAAAATACTATAATTAAGACAGTGCATAACACTCCACTTACATTAATGGATAGATGATCTAAATAGAAAATCAATAATCACATATCAGGCCACAAAATAAGTCTCAACAAATTCAAAAAGATCAAAGTCATACTATCTTTTCTCACCAAAATTCTATGAAACTAGAAATCAACCACAAGAAAAAAACCTGTAAAGCACACAAATACATGGAAGTTAAATAAATGCTACCTAACAATAAATGGATCAACCAAGAAATCAAAGACGAAATAAAAAAATACATGGAGACAAATGAAAATGACAACACATCAATCCAAAATCTTTAGGATACAGCAGAGCTGTTCTAAGAGGGAAGTTTATAGCAATACTGGCCTGCTTAAAGGAGAAAAATCCCAAATAAACCACCTAACCTCATACCGAAAGTATCCAGAAAAAGAAAAACAAATGAAACCCAAAACTAGTAGAAGGAAATAATAAAGATTACAGCAGAAATAAACAAAATAGAAACTAAAAAAGTAAAAGAACAGATAATAAAACCAGGAGCTGGTTCTTTGAAAATATCAACAAAATTGATAAACCTTTAGCCAGAGTCATTAAAGAGAAAGAGAGAGAGAGAGAGAGAGAGAGAGAAAGAGAAAACACTCAAAATCAGAAAGAAAAAGGAAATGGGAGAAATAACAACTGACACCACAGAACTAAAAAATATTGTAACAGAATATTATAAAATTTTATATGCCAACAAATTGGGACAACCTAGAAGAAATAGATAAATTCACAGAAACATATAACCTCCAAAAACTGAATCTGGAAGAAATAAAAAATTTGAATAGACTGACTACCAGTGATGAAATTGAATCAATAATCAAAAAAAAACTCCCAACAAACAAGTCCAGGACCAGATGGCTTCACAGGTAAATTCTACTGAACAAAATAACCCAAAGGAGATAAAGGGGCACCTGGGTGGCTCAGTCAGTTAAGCATCCACCTTTTGGTTTTGGCTCAGGTGATGATCTCATGGTTTGTGAGATCGAGCCCCTTGTCCAGTTCTGCACTGACAACAGAGCCTGCCTGGGATTCTCCGTCTTTTCTCTCTGTCCCTCCCCTCTTCACGCATCCTCCTGCCCTCCTTCTCTCTCTCAAAATAAATAAATAAACTTTAAAGAAGGCATGATACACATTCTTCTCAAACTATTCCAACAACAGAAGAGGATGGAAAACTTCCTAATTCATTTATGAAGCCAGCATTACCCTGATATCAAAACCAGATAAAGACAATACAAAAAAAAAAAAAAAAAAAGAGAGAGAGAGAGAAGAAAAAAGAAAACTACAGGCCATATCTCTGATGAACAGAGATGCAAAAATCCTCAACAAAATATGGGCAAACTGAATCTAATGATACATTTAAAAAAATCATTCATCATGATCAGTGGGATTTATCCCTGAGATGCAAGGGTGGCTCAATATTTGCAAGTCAATGTGATACATCACAATAATAAAAGAGATAAAAACCATATGATCATTTCAATAGATGCAGAAAAAGAATTTAACACAGTATGACATCCATTCATGATAAAAGCCCTCAAACAAAGTAGGATCAGAAGCAACATACTTCAACATAATAAAGGCCATATATAAATCTACAGATTTAATGCATTCCCATCAAAATACCAACATTTTTCACAGAACTAGAACAAGCAATCCTAAATTTGTATGGAACCACAGAAGACCCCAAATAGCCAAAACAATCTAGGAAAAGAAAAACAAAGCTAGAGGTATAACAATTCCAGACTTCAAGTTGTACTACAAAGCTGTAGTAATCAAAACTGGCACAAAAACAAGCCCACTGATCAATGGAATAGAAAGTCCAGAAATAAACCCACATTTAAATGGTCAATCTTTGACAAAGGAGGAAAGAATATGCAATAGGGAAAAGACAGCCTCTTCAACAAATGGTGCTGTGAGAACTGGATGGCTACCTGCAAAAGAATGAAACTGGACCACTGGCTTACACCATACAAAAAGATAAAGTCGAAATGGATTAAGGACCTAAATGTGACACCTGAAACTATAAAAATCCTAGAGGAAAGCACAGGCAGTATTTCTGACTTTGGACATAGCAACTTTTTTCTAGGTATGTCTCTGAAGGCAAGGGAAATAAAAGCAAAAATAAACTACTGGGACTACATCAAAATAAAAAGCTTCTGCACAGTGGAGGAAACAATCAACAAAACTAAAAGACAACCTGCTGAATGGGAGAAGATATTTGCAAATGACATATCCATAAAGAGCATCCAAAATACATAAAGAACTTATACATCTCAACACTCATAAAACAAATGATCCAATTAAAAAAATGGGCAGAAGATATGAGTAGACACTTCTCCAAAGACAAAATACAGATGCTCAACATAATTCATCATGAAAGAATTGCAAATCAAAAGTACAATGAGATATTACATCACACCTACCAGAATGGCTAAAATAAATAACACAAGAAACAAAAGGAGAGGATGTGGAAGAGTAGGAACATTCGTGTCCTGCTGGTGGGAGTGCAAACTGTTGTAGCCACTGTGGAAAACAATATGGAGGTTCCTCAAAAAGTTAAAAATGGAACTATCCTATGATTCAGTAATCACACTACTGGGTATTTACCCCAAAAATACAAAAATACTAATTCAAAGGGATACATGTACCCTCATGATTAGAGCAGCATTATTTACAATAGCCAAATTATGGAAGCAGCTCATTTTCTCGACAGATAAATGGATAATATATGGAATATTACTCAGCCATAAAAAAGAATGAAATCTTGCCATTCGTAACAAGTATAATGCAAGTATATTAGTACATATAGTGCTAAGCGAAATAAGCCAGTCACAGAAAGACAAATACCATATGATCTCATTTATATGTAGAATTTAAGAAACAAAACAAATAAGCAAAGGGGAAAAAAAAAGACTAACCAAGAAACAGACTCTTATCTATAGAGAACTGATGGTTACCAGAGGGGGAATTGTTGGGGGGATGGGTGAAATAAGCAAAGGGGATTAAGAGTACACTTACAATGATGAGCACTGAATAACGTATACAATCACTGAATCACTATATTGTACACCTGAAACTAACATAACACTGTATGTTAACTACACTGGAATTAAAATTAAAAACAGTAAAAAAGCACATTATTGGTGCACCAGATCAACAGATGAATGAAACTGAAGGCAGAACCTAGGAAGAGAACAAGATGAGTGAAAGAGAATGCTGGAATATGACAGAGAAGGCAAACAACACTGATTAGTGGGGGCAAAGACGGCTCATGCGATAAAAAGCACTGGGACAAATAACTCCATATGGGAGAAAATAAATTCTCTATTCCATACACAAAAATCAATTCTTAAATGTCGAAAAACTAAATTTTAAGACAATTTGAAGAAAACACTAGAAAAACAGCTTTATGATCCTGGTATACAAAAGGAATGTCTAAACAAGTAATAAACTTGTTTATTTATTATAAATAAAATCATTAGTCCTAATAAATTTACCTACAAATAAATTTAAAATTTCTGTATCAAAAGAAGACACCATCAACAAAGTTAAATATGTACAAGGGAGGATGAACGAAAAGAAAACATTTACAACAAAGAATTAGAATATAGATGATAGAAAGAGCTAATAAGAAAAAGACAAACTATCCAATAGAAAAATGATCAATATATTCATACGAATGAAATACAGGACACTTGAATCTCACTAGCAATCAGGAAAATGCAAATTAGAACAAAATAAAATACAATTCACACCCATCAGATTGGTAAATTTCTTCAGGTCTGACTGTACAAAGTGTTGACCAAGATACAGGGAAAGAGGAACTCTCATGTTTTGGAAAATAATTTGGCAATACATGTAAGAGTTATAATGTACACACCCCATTACCCAACAATTCTACTTCTAAGTATTCCAATAAACACACACACACACACACACATAAATAAGAGTGACCACTGCAACATTTTTGTAATAGGAAAAAATGACAACAATCCAAATATCCATTTGGGAAGAAGAGACTCCTAGAAGACTGGGTAGGACAGGTTGCTTTATTTTGTAGTTTGAGAGCCTAGCGACATGCTATCACAGATTGGGTGTTCAGAAAATGTTCAAGTGAATAAATAACTAAATAAGAAAGAAATGGTGTTACCGAAAGGTAGATACAAAGTTGAGAAAATTTTTACTATATGGAGAACTAAAAATAGACAAAAATCCTTGCTTTCATGAGACAAATGAGACAAATAAATAAATTTCAGAGTATGTTAAATAGTGTTAAGTGCTTAGAGAAATAAAAAGCAGGGCCGAGGAATAGGGAAGTATTGGGAAGGTTTACAGTTTTATATTCATCGTCCAGAAAAGGCCTCACTGATAAGTAACAACTGAATAAAGACTTGAAGAGAATAAGGGAATCAGCCGATGGGGGTGTGGGGGATTGACATCCCTAGAAGAGGTAATAGCTAGGGCAACTGAAGTATTCCTGACCCTTCTGATAAATTGCAAGCCAGCCAGTGTGGATAAAGCAATGTGAGGGAAAAGTGATGGGATGTGAGAAGCAGTTGGGGTGGGGGGGTCAAAGCAGGGGGAGGTTGGGCAGAGGGATACAGATCAAGCAGAGACTTTGTTTTTTACTCTGAGCAAGAAAGCATGTCCTTACAAGGTTTTAAACACAGCACAGCAATTACTGATCTAACATGCATTTTAATAAGATCACTCTGGCTGGTATGTTGAAAACAGACTGCAAGGATTGAAGGAATATTTAATGACAATAATGGCAATCATAAGGTTCTTTTGGAGGATCTAAGCAAGGTCCCTACTTCAGTGCTGCTGGCATATTTCATATTCCTCTAATGCTTGACCTCAGGAATCAAATGAAAAACTGGGTATCTAAGAATGTATGTCTAAACATAGAGATAAAAGAAGCAAATATTCAAAGATCTAGGTTCTCAAACATTAATTCCTGACATTAAAACTTATTTAGCCATGACAAAATGATACTACCATAGGACTGTGCCTCCTTTTCTACTCTCGAGAGAAAGGCAAAGAACACAGCTACTTCTAAACAGATGCTGAAATAAATCTGATAATCATTCATTTATTCAACCAACATTTGGTTGGTGAGTACCTACTATGAATGGGCCAGCTGCTATCTTGAGTACAAGAGATAAAGATGAATGAGATATGCCCCTACCCTAAGATATTTACAGTCTAGTGAGTGAGATATCTAGGCTTATATTGTGTGCTACACAGAAACACAAACACACTTTTCATGTTACACAGCAACAGTAACATATACAATTTTAAAATTTCTAGTAACCACGTTAGGAAAATAAGAAACAGGTAAAGTTAATTAAAATAATTAATATATTTTCCTTCACCCAATATATCAAAAATATCATTATTTCAACATGTAACCAACATAAAAATTGGGACATTTTACATTTTTTTACTGTTTTCAAAATTCTGTATTTTGTACTTAAGAAAAGCTCAATTCTAGCCACATTTCAAGTATATTGGAGAGCACAATTATATAGATGTTTTCTACAAAATTGAAAATAATTTGACAGTCACAAGTACAGGACAAAGTAAAATAGTAGAGGGAGACTTGAACATGTTTACAGGTTAAAGGAAAAGAGTAAGACTAAACATAGTATAGATAATTGATAGTGAATGTGGAGAGCAAGATCAAAGAACAGGATTTAGAGCACAAGTGGACCGGTTAGTTTGGAAAGGACGGTCACTTCTTTCTTTGTGACAGGTGTAAAGGGAAGAATTAAATACAGGTATAAACAAGTTTGTTAAGTGTGAGAGAACAGAAAGTTGAAAGAGTTTAGTTGAAATAGTTTAGCTTCCCATTTTTCTCAGAAAATCAGAAGACAATCTCAACAGCCCTTTCACTAGTGCCAAAATCTGAAGGCAGAACATTTTAAGAAGTAGTATCCTGGAATGACAAGATTAAGTTGGATTTTTGTAAAATTACAGTAGTTTTCTGGCTTTCTTCTGGAGTGGTAAATCTTGAATTTTGTCATTTTATCTCTAACCACAGAAGCAATACTATGGACTCATTCTTTCCTTACTTATTCATTACTCAGCATACATGTACCCAATGTCTATCTACTTCATGTCACGTACAGTGAGACACTGAACATACAGAAATGAAGAAGACCTATATTTGCATCCCCAATATTTAGCATATTACAATGTCTGCACACAGTAAGTACTTTAAAAACATAGCTTTACATTGTTCTGTAAAGAAATATTACATGTCAGCTAAAATATGTATTAGCAAAGACTTTCATTTAAAAGTCTAAAGAATGTTGTCTAATAGAATTTTCTGTGATAATGAAAATGTTCTACTCTGTCTAATATGGGAGCTAATAAGCACATGAATTTTTAATTTAATTAATTGGATTTTAATTTTAATAGCCTATGTGGTTACTGGCTACCATCCAAATCCAAATACTAGAATACAGGGAGTAGCTAATGGCATTTTCACTATTGTAATCAAGGTGCTGTCATCTCTAAGGGGTTAATACACAAAATATGCTGTTAGGAATGAGTACACTATAATAATAATTGTATCAGAAAAACATGATAAGAAATTTTGCTTATAATTCTCTTTGTGTAAAATAACTTTAGCACTGTGAGCCAAAAAAGAACGAACAAAGGAAAAAGAAAAAAGATATGCCAATTTTTTTTCTTTTCGCTCTACTTCTCCAAGGGGAAAACATCAACTTCTGAGTTTTCTCACTGTGTCAAGTAGTGAAAATACTTCGTGGAGATAAAGAGTCAAAGATTTCTTAAATTAAGAATTACTAGAGCATAGGAATTATTTTTGTAATGCAATGACAAGAAACTTTTGGCAAGACAACATAAGTTGTTAAAATCAGGATTCATATAATGAATTAAGTGTTTATAACTCAAAAAAACACCTTTCCTTGTGATATGCTTATTAATTTCCCCAAGTTTGTCCCACTTACGTGAATTTTTAAAGTGAACCTAAAAGACATTCAATCCATTGAGCAAATGAAAGCATAATCTAAACTAAACTTTGAGTTGAATAATTCCTGGTATAGTAATTAAAATAGCTGTTTATGCCTGGGATAGTAAAATATATTTTCATGACTCTCTGTATCCACTATCCATAATGTAGAATTTAAGTGACTGTACACACTTAATCAGAGATACAAAGTCCTACACTGGCACAGATCTGATTACATACTTAGAAGATCTGATAACTTAAAAGTAAAACCAGTGAGGTGTGCAACTAGATGTCAGAGAGAGCATTTTTTATGCAACGCAACTTGTTCAACTTGTTAACTACCCGGTAAGGCAGTTGTCTTGTAAATTAACTACACAACTTCCTGCTCTTCCTTTTAGTTGTGTTCCTTTGAAGCCATTTTAAAAAACATTACCAGATTGCCCATCTCAAAGATGAGAGCGGTTATACAACCAAGATTTTATTCAGGTTAACAGAAATACCTAACACTTACGCACCACGTCTTAATCTATTAGGAAAACTTTAAGAAAACCACTTAACACAAAAACAGCGTCAGCTAAGTAAATCTTTTAAATATGAAGACTGGCAAACCAAAAGCATGAGATGAGACCTGTAATAATTAACTTCCAGAGTCAAGCTGTGCTGTGGCTTATTGCAACAAAGCCAGGGTATTACAACAATACCGTATTATAATGACATCATTAGCTTAGTTTCCTAATAAGGCCTATATATGGGATACCTCAATTTACAACTAGCTAAAAATAGGAAGCCAACACTTGAGCGGCTGGCAGTTCCAGTTTATTTAGAAGATATTTTTCTGATAATATATTTCATGATGCCTTTTGCAAAATGAATTAACAGAAGGCTGGCTCTGAAAACAGATTTAACATTAAAATACTGTTCTAGAGCAGGAAAAAGAGGTATCAATGCTTTAGTCTCACAGAATCTTTACAGTGCCACAAAAATCGTTTTTGCTGCATTGCCTTTTGAATTAGTAAATGAAAACACTGACTCGTAGAGGCATTAATTAATGTAAGATTTAGAAATTAAGCAGCAACCAGCAAAAGACCTCACCACAGAGACAGGATTAGGCTTCTTCAGCCAGGACCAATTTCTGCCCTCATTGTCACTGCTGCCTTAGTGCTGTATTTTCGGGGCGGTAGTTGCCAGTAGGCAGGAAAGATTTTTCTCTCTGAATTAATTCTGAGAAAGGTGGCGCTTTTTATATCCCTTAAATCACTCTTTTCTAAGATTTTTTCCCCCTCCAGATGTTGCAGTAAAACTGCAAAGTTAACCACTGGTTCCAAACCTGTCTCGTTCAAACTGCCTTGAGAATGGAAAAAAGTAAGGTTCACCTTCCAAAAGTTTGACTTGAGGTGGGGTGAGGGCAGGGGAAGAAAGAAAACACAGTTCTTCTTAACTTTCGTCCATATCTTTTCCGAAAGTAGACGGGGTGTTGGAATATTTTCTTTCCCTCACCCAGGCCTTGAGTAAAATTTCTTTCGAGAAGAGTGGTTACAGGAGATACGGTACCCTCCTCGATAACCAACGCCAATACTGAATCGTGACACCCCAACTGCAAACAGTGACAAGACGGGGCTGAAGATTAAGTCCTTCCCCTCCCCTTCGCTCAAACGTGTCCCAAATTGTTAAGGGCAGGAAACAAGCCTCTCGGCTCTCCCCAACAGTCTCTCTCCGTACCCTCGCCCTGTTTCCTCGGAGGGACGCGGGAGCCGCTCCGGACCCCGCTTGCGGCCGCGGCGCCCAGGAGCGGTGAGAAGGGAGGAATTCAGGAGCGCGGGCAGGAAGCAGCCGCCTCCGGCCGGCCGCGACGTCCAGGGCTCGGAGGCGAGACGCGTGCGGGGGCCGTGCGGGGCTTTCCGGCTCGGGCCCCGCGCCCGTCACCGTCGCGGCCTAGCCCAGCGCCAGAGCACCGGCCTCGCGGCTCCGCGCCGCCGGCCCTACCCCGCCATCCGGGCCCCAGAGGCCGCGCGGCGGCGGAAGTCCGGGAGAGGAGGAGGCACTTACCAGCTGCTGCCGGACCCAGCGCCACATGCCCCCGCCGTAGCCGTCCCGGTCCCGCGGGACGCGGGGGCCGAGGGGCTGCAGGTGGAGGCTGACTAGCCAGAGGGGGAAGCGGGAGCGCCCCTCTGGCTGAAGTTCCGCTCGCCGCCGCCGCCACCTCACTCCCCGCGCCGGGTCCCCATCTCGCCGCGCCGGCCCTGAGGTCCTACAGGCGCGGTCCCGGCGCCGCCCCCGCCCGGCGCAGCTGAGGCGGCCGCCGCGCCGCAGCCACCTTCATTATTGACCGTTTCCACCCGAAGCACCACCACAACCCCACCCTCGCCCTGCCCGGCCCCCCAGCCCTACCCGGACCCGCCCCTGACGCCCCGGCCCGCCCCCGGACGTGACGAAAGGGGCTGTGCGGACCCAGGGGCCCGACGCTCCCAGCAGTAGTGGGGAACCTGGGTCAGCCGGTGGGCGGGGCCAGCAGCTGGTGTGGGCGTGGTCAGCAGCTGGTGTGGGCGGGGCCAGCAGCTGGTGTGGCCAGGTGCAGCTTCTGCCCTCTGTCTCCCTGGCTCCCGTCCCAGGGGTAGAATTAAATCGCGCTTGTCTCTCCCCGGAGTCTGCAGCTTCTTGCCGACTCCTCTTTCTACCTCCTGTTGCAGGTCTGTGGCTATCTGCCTTCTTTGGTATCCCCGTCGCCCAACATGCATATGCCCAATCTCAAGTGTAGTGACTGAAGGTTAATCCTCAGAGATCTCAAGTTTGGGTTCAATGAAATTGTCGAAGTCTTTGTTAAGTCTATGTTAATACATAACGGAGCTCCCTTCTTAAACAAATGACTGAGCTGGGGCTAGGGGAATATTGATCACTGCCTCTAAGTAATGTTGAGAAGAGTTGCAACTCCCCTGTGCCTGGTGCACTCTGGACCACTGTTTCCCGGAGAATGGACGAGATACTCTGTTTAGCTGTGCTGAATTGAACAGGTTAGGGGTAAAATATTTTCTATGGAAAGGTGGGGTTTTTTTTTCTGTAACTCCTGTAATCAAAAACACTCTAGAAGTAGCAAGACCCAGGTAAGATAAGGGTGTGGATAAATAAAGGTAAGGAGGAACATAAAAGCAACTAGAACAAGGCTTTGACTTGGAAGGCTGAAATGAAGCGCCAGGTCTCGTTTTGTTCAAAAGCAGCCGCGTATACATCTTGAGTGTTATATATATATGTATTGTGTGCAGTATTTTTGCTGAATTAAAGCACACTTCATGAACATACAGGTGTTTGTGGTTAAAACAATTTTTTTAATTGAGAGAAAACAGAAATGAGAGTAAATGACCAGACAAGTTATTGCATAGATAATCTTTTCCTTTCTATAAACATGACTTACTATATAATGATTATCCCACGCCACAGATAGAGCCTTTCCTTAGGGATGTTTATGATACATAAAACCAGCAGTGAAATATTATAAGTAATCCAACTATAGAAATTAGCTAAATATTTAAGGGAAAAAATAATCTCACTTTTGTTCTTATGGTTGAACCTTGCTTTTTGACCCTAAAAGGAAGTTTGAGATACATTTACTTGTTCTTATAGTAATAAAATATTACTACCATTCATGGAGCATTTGTGTGTTACAGGCCCTGTACTAAGCTCTTTACGTGCATGGTCTAATTTAACTCCCCTCAGTCCTTTGAAGTTGATATTATTATTTCCACTGTATGGATGCAGAAATGGAGGCTCAGGTTGAAAAACTTGTTCAGTGTAAGTAACTTGGCAAAACTGGGATTCAGATTCTGGATGGCCAAGCAACAAAGCTCATGTGCTTAAGTTTTGTAAAGAAACAAAAATATGACCATACCTACTGAGCATACCTACTTTTCACCTGCAAGTGGTCTGATTAAAATTAGGCCTGGGGGCGCCTGGGTGGCTTAGTCGGTTGAGCGTCCAACTTCGGCTCAGGTCATGATCTCACTCACAGTTCGTGGGTTCCAGCCTGGCATCGGGCTCTGTGCTGACAGCCCAGAGCCTGGAGCCTGCTTCAGATTTGTGTCTGTTTCTCTCTCTGCCCCTCCCCTGTTCACGCTCTGTCTCTCTCTGTCTCTCAAAAATAAATAAATGTAAAATAAAAAATTTAAAAAAAAATTAGGCCTGGAAATTTTTATTTATATGCTACTAACATTTATCACGACAACCTAATAAGTAGAAATCTAGAAGATACTTTGTGCATTATTTAATTGTGTCCTAAATTTCAAAAGGTGGAAGTGAGAAGAGGACTTGATTCTAAATGCTATGGTGGGATGTGGTAAGGAGGGATCTCAAGATAACTGTAAAGATCATAATTGTAGTTCAGATTGTCAGGAATAGAATGAGCACTCAAAGCAGTGTTTTGTTCTCAAAGCACTTTTCAAGAGCAATATTATATACCTCATATTAATCCAAAAAGCATAGAGTATTTTTATACACTAGAGTATAACCCATTAGTGGTAATGAAATCAATTTAGTGTGTCATAATTGGTATTTAAAAAAAATAAAAACAGAAAACATCAGAATATATTACCCCGTGTAATTATGTATAGTTTTGTGAAACTTTTGTTTCAGATCTTTGTGTGTGCTTGTACACACATGCGTAATAGACCACAATATAAAAAGAATTTCTTCCTATTGGTTTAGTTGGAAAGGTTTAAAAAACATTGTCATGGGAATGCACAGGACGTAAGGCAAGCGCCAGCTGTAAAAGAAAGAAAGAAAATGTGTTCGGAGTCAGTGGTAATTTATTCATTTCACAGTTATTTCTTAAGTACTGAGCACCAAATGTATGCATAACAACGGCCTAAAACTAGGAGAAGACACAAATGCAACATTTAAGGTGACCCCCTTCTCTCTGGGTGGAGTTCACAACCTCATTGGAAGGAGAAGTTACAGATAGGATTCAGTTAACTGCAGGCACAAATACTTAAAGAGTGGAGAAAGCTCAAGGTGTTTGAGTTACAACTAATAAGAGTAACAAGTAGTAACAAGAGGTGGGGTTGGGTAAGGGTAAGCAGAGCACTAGGAGAGTTTCCAGCTAGTCACAAGAGTTTACAGGAGATGGTCAATCCCTGGAATTTTCTGAACAAGGAAATGACGGAATGAAATCAGAACGCTATTCCATAGACACTATATGTGATAGGTAGGAGAGAGAAGAAAGGTCAGATATGAAATTATTGCTAGAGTGAAGCACTGAGTTCAAAAGTGCTGGACTGGCAAAGAGCCAGAAGTAAATAAAGCATGTTGTAGGAAGCTGTGCTTTGGTGATAGACAAGGAAACCTGAAATGTAAGCCATTCTAAGTGGGGTGACAGACCTTCCAAGAGAGTAAGTTTACCAGCATCATAACAGCCACTGAATTCATGATAAATATGGTTCTTTTTCTTGAGTAAACTTGTTAATATAATTCTGTGCTAGTTACACTTGTGAGGTGTGTTTAATCCCAGGGGAAAAATACATCTCCTGGTTTAGTGTAATAGGTACGACAAAGACAAAACAAGGATATTTTTCTTGATTGTCTTGGACTATTAATAGAAAGCACAGGCGATGAGCTTGTTAAGGTCAAAATTCCTGGTTCATTCATTTTGGTACCCATAGTGTCTAAAGGGTACTCAATAAATGTTAAATAAATTAGTTATTCTGATGTCATTTACATATCAATTTACTTATATGTAAATGAGTAGTTAAGGAAAAAACACCTAGTTTAGGAATATCAAAGTAATATAAAGCAAAGCATATTGAATGATTTCAGTGATCCCAGGCTATCCAGTAAGAGCAATGGTCACCATCCACTGAACTCAGGCCGCTCTCTGTTGTGTGCCTCTTAGAACTCTACCAAGGGTTAGTCTGATTGGAGGACACAGAATCTTACCAATCTTTTGCTTTAATGTCTTAATTATTTCTTCAGCAATGGGAGCCATTATATGGGCCCTAGAATCTGGTCTTTCTCATTTTTTAAAAGTGCAACTTTCTTTCTCAAAATCATAAATCTAGTAGATTATACATCATTCCACTTAAGTGATTATCACTTCTGATAACTTTCTGATTAATTATCATTCCAGAATTTCTCGACCAGCTTTCAGGAAGAGAGAAAACAGACTTCAGGCAAGCTTTTCCAGCACTGACCAGGATTATATATTTATCACCTTGTGAAGAAAATCATTAGGAACAATATCACATTACATATTTGCAAATTTTCTTGAAAATTTCCCAAAGAGGTATCAGTTGTGGACTAAGTTACATAAACAGTTTTAATTTTTGGCTATTTATGTTTATATAGAACTGAAACTCAAAACCACTATGAAGATTAGAATCCATAAAAATGACTCTTTCTTGGGGCACCTGGGTGACTCAGTCAATTGAGTGTCTTACTCTTGATTTTGGATTAGGTCATGATCCCAGAGTTGTGGGACAGAGCTCTGTGTTGGCCTCTGTGCTGAGTGTGGAACCTGCTTAAGATTTTCTCTCTCTCTCTCTCTCTCTCTCTCGCTCCCCCTCTCCCTCCCTCTTCACCCTCCCTCTCTGCCACTCTCCCCCACTCTCTCTCTAAAATTTAAAAAAAAAAAAAAACACCTCTTTCTTGAAGAGCTAAAGTATGAAAACATAAATTTGGTCAGCACCTTCCTTCTTGCTTATTTTTAAGTTGCCCTTTAATAACTCAATACTACTTTGCATGAACTAGATGCAGCATTCTATCACCTCTCTTGTAAAACAGAAAAATGAACTTGTATACTTTTTTTTGACTTAGTTTTACTTGTCATAAGAGGGGAGACACTCAAATAGACAAGGGTCTGTGATTGAATTACCAACAGAAAGAGTGATAAGCTTCAGATCAGCTGCAGCAAAACCAAAGCCACTGTTGTTAATTGATAGTCTTTAAACCTAACCAAGTTTTGGTTACTTGTGCTACACGATAGATCAAATTATTTAGCTATCTAGAGGCATTAGTTTTATAGTATTTTAAGTTGTGGACTTCATGAAGAAGTTTCACTGCTTGATGTTAGATATTTTATAAATGTTTTTCTGATTACCATGACTGCATCAGGGGCGTCTGGGTGGCTCAGTTGGCTAAGCTTCCGAATTCAGCTCAGGTCATGATCTCACTGTACATGAGTTCAAGCACTGTGTCGGGCTCTGTGCTGACAGCTCAGAGCCTGGAGCCTGCTTCGAATTCTGTGTCTCCCTCTCTCTCCTCCTCCCTAGCTCGTGGACATCATTATGAATATATTTAATACCGCTGAAATGTACACTTAAAAATGATTAAGACCAGGAATTTTATGTCTGTTTTTACACAGTTTAAAAGTTGGGGGGAAATGACTGCATTATCTGTATTAGAATGGATCCACACTTGTTTTATGAGGAAAATCTCAGCTTAGTCCACAAACATTTCCTTAGGTCCCCTCTATTTCCTTTTTTTTTTTTTTTTTTTTTAAATCGGAAAAAGCTTTATTCTACTCAGGTTGAGAGGAATCCCCTCTATTTCCTTAAACTTTTATAAAACCATATTAGCTGAGCACTAATAGAAATGAATATGCCCTAAATTGCCAACATGTCTGTTTGCTTTGCAGATATCAGAAATGCTCAGCTGGGAGAAATAGTGTTAATGGAGGATTTCCTGAAGACCATTCACTCTACTTGGGTAATCTAAATTTTATCTTTAAAGAAACGTGATCAGAAATCTGCTTTGAAAGTCTTGTTTTGGGTTGTCCAGTGATTATTTTTACTGAACTGAAGTTTAGAGAGATATGAACAGCTTCTATGACTCTTTCTTGGGGCACCAGGGTGACATAGAACAGCTTCTATGGTGCCTAGAGAAGCATCCTGAGGAATCCCACAACTGTTTTTACTGTGGAGGTGCAGGTGAGAATGCTGTTCATCGTGTTCTCTTAAGAATCTGCAGAAATTCATTACCACAAATGACTGCTTCTCTCGAACAACGTTTTACTTTATAATCTTCTGGGCATTTTGAATTAAGTAATCAACTGTGTTTCCTTCCATCATGTGTTGATACTTTAAAAATTCAGAGGCTTACTTATAGCAAGTACCCAGACTATGCTATATATTTTGTGAATTACTTTTACCTTGAGTTCTTACTTGTCTACTCTTACTTTCCCATTGATTGGTTAATTCACTTCCTTAACATCTTACTGTGATGTATGTATTTCATAAGACCAAAGATTGTATTTCAATCTTTTCTGAATAAAAGGAATAAAGGAAAGTATGACATAACCATTTTCATAAGTTATAAAGATTAGATTATTTTTTGTTTTTTGTTTTCATAATGATTAGTTTTAAGATGAGACAGTGAATCCCAGATACAGTAAAACCTTTATTTGAAGCAAATTTCTTTCCGGAAACATGCTTGTAATCCAAAGCACTGTATATCAAAATGAATTTCCCCATTAGAAATAATGGAAACTCAGATGATTCATTCCACAACCCCAAAATACTCATATGAAAATGATTACAGTACTGTAATATAGTACAAAATAATGAAAATACAAAATATAAAGAAAAATAAACAAATTAACCTGCACTTACCTTTCAAAACCTTCATGGCTGGTGTTGAGACAAGAGAGAGGAGGGTTATTGTGTAGGACGACTTTCACTATCACTAACAGAATTACTGCTATCTATTGGCTCAGTGGAATCTTTTTCTGCATGGGGACCATTGTATACACATGCACAGATGTTGACTATAGTATTAATAAACACTTGTTATATACTGTATTTAATGTAACTGGCAATAAGGCAGCAAGGAAGGAGTCTATATCTTCAGTCAGCCTGACCTAGAATGAAGCAAAGCATTCCTAAGCTTACTGCTGTATGGAAAAGCAAAGGACTGTCCATAGGTGCTTTAAAGGGACAAAAAATACACTAGTGCCAGTTGTGGCCCCCTCCCAACATTCTGAAAAATCACTGATTTCTGCCAAATACCGTGGCCTGAGACCAAGCATCTGAGCAATGGGAGACCATCACCCACAGTTCTGCAGTGAGTGAGAGAAGAACCACTGGCTCAGTTGTGATCATGTGACATTCAGCATCACATACTACTTCTATTGCAAGACATCACTTGTCAAGTTAAAATTTATTAGAAATGTTTGCTTGTCTTGTGGAACACTTGCAGAACAAATTACTTGAAATCCAAGGTTTTACTGTAATCTAATCTGAAGATTATGTGATTTCCTTTACCTCCACAGCAATTACACATGTATTTTCACTACTTTACAAGTGACTATTAATGCTAATTTGTGTGTGTAGCAGGTTGACTGGAAGCAATGACTAAACATTCAGTGAGTAAAAGCTGAAGCTAGGTAAGGCAATATATGAAAGTAGGAAAAAATGTGAGCGAGAACAAAACATGCTGAGTCAAAGAGAAATTAAGAATGATGTTTGTTAAGATTGCAACTAGTAGAATGGGTTGGAAGCTGAGTATTGAGAAATGTTAGTTCAAAGAGACTTCTGTATGGGAAATAGGATGAAAGTGGCTACTTGTTGAGGGGCTAGCTGACCATCTGATTCTGGCAATAGCTTACCATTAAGGATTCACACAAAGGTGAAAAGCCTGTTGCTTCCTTAGCAACAGAAGGACTCTGGGATGGACTAAGACAGCAGCTGGATAGGTTTGGGATTATGGAAGATAGGCTGCTGTGGCAGAAACAAAACATAACCAGCAGAAGCCACACTTCTCAGGGAGTCTGGTGAGAGGAAGATCTCAGCTAGAAAGAGCTGAGATCTGGCAATAGATCCACAATAATGCAGAGCAGCAGAAATCCTTGGGTATATCCAGCATTTAACCTAAGGCCTGGGACATAGTATGTATTCAAAAATTCTTTTTGTAGGGGCACCTGGATGGCTCAGTCAGTTGAGTGTCCAACTCTTGGTTTTGGGTCAGGTCATGATCTCATGGTTGTGAAATCAAGCCGAGATCGAGCTCCAAGTTCAGCTCAGAGCCTGCTTAGGATTCTCTCCTTCCCTCTCTCTCTGCCCCTCCCCTGCTTGTGCATGCTTGTGCATCTCTCTCTCTTACTCTCTCTCTCTCTCTCTCTCAAAATAAATAAATAAATAATTTAAAATTTTTTGTCATATAAATAAAGCTGGACAAATTAAACCTTGTATCTATGTTATTGTTATTGCACATTTGCCTATGGATAATGTCCCAACAGGGCTCTCACGGCAAGAAGGCCTTCCAATGACTCCCTACAGAAGAGAGGAAATAGATGAATGGGGCCAAGACTGTGGTCTCAGTCACCCTGGGTCATTTCACATGCTGCACATACCCTCTATTTGGAAATCTCTTCTGATATCCTCTACTTTCTTCTTACTCAGCTAATTCTTCATCATTTAAGTCTCACCTAAAAATTACCCTTCAGAGGTTAGGTACCCTTGCAGAGTGGGGACATTTATAAACCTAAGCACTTAAAAGATTTTGTTGACCCCTCCCAACAGAGCTAAATATGAATTCAAACACAAAATAAAAGGTGAAACATTTACTTTTTTTTTTTTTTTGGAATGACATACAACTCAATGTATACATACATATTCAGAATAACTTCTTCCTAGATTTTCTTTGGATTCAGATTATCTCCCTGTTTCTCACACATGCTGCCTTATATGTGCTCTTGCTCCCTCTCTCTTTCTTGAGCCTTTGCTGGTGCCTCAAACAAGGGCCAAGTCAGCTGTCCAGGTAATTCTGCACACTCCCTTTTAAGTATTCCCACAGTGTCCCATACCTGTGCAAGTATTTTGCACGCTGATAACCATGTAAGTTTTTACTGCAATCTGCTTAATGTCTGTCTTCCCTGTGATACAGTATTCTTCTGTAGGGCAGAGACTCAGTTTGTGAAGTTGCCTAGTCTGTAAAATGTTAACAAGTTTTAAGTGACCAATGAAGAGATCAGGGAATGTTCTAGAATGGTAAATTGGACTTTTATGAGTTCAAGGGAGATAAAATAAGATGACTCCCTAGGAGAGAAGGACAAATGAAATAAGAGGTGTTATCCTGCACAATATTGACTTAATCAAAGACTTCACAGACTATTGTTGCTATTCCAGTGAAGTAAACTGATTTCCTCTAGATAATTCCTAGACAAAGATATTGTAATTCTGTCTTACAATCAGTCTGTTGTTGACAGTTTTATAAGACCCATTCACAAAATTATACCAATGGCTTTGCTATTCTGATCCAGATGCTAGATTCTGGCTCTTTTCCTCCACCCTCACCTCTTCTGTCACCATTCAGTTATTCAATAAATATTTGTTGAGCATTCAGGGAATGTTAGCCATTGTGCAAGGGGCCTGTGGGTTAACAGTTCCACAGACTTCGCTCTCAAGGAGCTCATAGTTTAAGACCTGGGTACTGTCTTAGAATTAAGTTGTTAATAGTGTCACACTTTTATATTTGTCATCTTGAATATAACATGAAAATAAAATATGCTGAGAGTATTCAGAGATGTACTCACTGTATCTATGTGGGAAATTACAGGTAAATAGAGTAAAGAAGGTCCATAGGAAGTTCACTGACCAGATCCTCAATGATTCAACTGAGACGTGCTCACTTTTCTAGATGGAGCAATATTTCTTGCCAATCAGCATATGCACACTTAGTGACCTTGCATGAAGAAACATCCTGTCTTCAGAAAAGAAGATTGCAGCTTATCTATACAAAGCAGGAACAGGACAATGCTGTTGTCCATTGTGTGTGTGTGTGTGTGTGTGTGTGTGTGTGTATTTATACATGTGTACGAAGACATGGGAAGGCGATGTGTGTATGTTCTACTAGCTCACTTGATTTTTATCCAGAATTATTAATGAATGTAAAATTGTAGTCTCAACCCTCAGAGGTGGTTGTTAGCTTTACACAGAGGAAAACTTGTCCCATGACCATAGCTTGCACTTTCAGCTCCAAAATAGGACAAGAAAGAGCAGGTAACTCAGTGGAATCATGAGCATGAAATGACCAGAAATTCAATTCAAACATCTAATGGTTGGTCAATATTATCACTGTAAACAAAGAGGAGATTACTGTTAAATACAGCACTCTGACTTTCCACTGTAGTGTGGGGGGAAAAAAAGGAAAAAACCCTCACAATCAAAACAGGGAAGGTAAACAACTTTTCAAACACACACATATATGTGTATATTTTACTCAGTATTATTACTATTTTTAACATTTATTTTTAAGAGAGGGCGAGTGCATGCAGGGGAGGGGCAGAGAAGGAAGGAGAGAGGGTGTGAACTGATGGGCAAAGAGAAAGGGAGACGGAGGATCTGAAGCAGGCTCTAGGCTCTGAGCTGTCAGTGAAAAGCCCGACATAGGGCTCAAACCCATGAACTGTGAGATCATGACCTGAGCCAAAGTCAGATGCTCAACTGACTGAGCCATCCAGGTGTCCCTACTCAATATTATATTTTTTTTAATTTTTAACATTTATTTATTTTTGAGAGAGAGAGAGGGAAACACAGAATCTGAAGCAGGCTCCAGGCTCTGAGCTGTCAGCACAGAGTTCAGTGGGGGGCTCGAACCCATGAGCTGTGAGATCATGACCTAAGCCGGAGTCAGAGGCTTAACCAACTGAGCCACCCAGATGCCCCTCAGTATCGTTTTTTATATGTTGTTTTTATTCATGTCCCTGTACAGGAAGATGCAAATACAATTTAACCTTGAAAAATGTGAGTGTGAATTTTAATTAATAGGCCTTCGTCCAACTCAGTAATTAATGAATGTGAGAGCTCCACAAAGTTGCATTAGAATTCTGAATGGCATCTTGTTTTTACTTTATTGAGTTCTTTTGATATGCCAGACAAGAAAATGCAAATTTTCTCTGTATTAATTAATTAAAGGGCATATTGGGAGAGATGCCAGTTTTTAGGTTGCACTCATCAATTTTTCTCCCTCTCTTCAGTTTTATCAAGTTGCTATTTAAATTCTGATATGGTACTTAGGTTGTAGTTTTAATCCCATAGCTTCCCTAAAATGATTACTCCATTACTAACTCCTAAACAGGCTCTTGTGCTTCTCAGCAGCTGAGTGGGTATGCTAGGCCAGTGCCAAAAAGAACCTATTCTTATTTGAGGCCAGATCATGGACATACAAGTGTCTCAGAGTCTTAGCAGTTCTCACTGGGGCTCTTTGTAGAACATATAGATGGGATTTGTCTCCAGTTGAAACCTGGCATTCTCTTCTTCCTGGATTTCCTTTCATCCTCTTGCCCCTCAGCCCTTCCTCAGAAACCTAGTTTCCAGCTTTTCCCTGGCCCTTGGATCAGAGTCAAAGGAGATGTATCATTCCAACCTGGGAGAATGACAAAAAATACTTGCATTCTTCAAAGTGGGGCATTTGCTGTTATCAGTCACCTGTTCTAATATAATTTTGATGATTTTCAAATATTAATATTTTATTTAACATTATTAATAATAACTATCAGAGGTGAGCAAGTATAGCCTTCTCTTTAATTCCTCTTTATTCACCTGGCTTGAATTTCTATTGATTAAATGTTAGACTGAGAGTTAAAGTATATTTAATTAAATTACATTTGGCTACTTACAGAAATATGCAATTTAACTGTGATGCAATAATCACACTATTAAACACTATACATTCTTGCAACTAAAAAGTTTTCTTCATAATCAATTTAATTATTAATAAATAGTGGGCTTTCCCCCAATAATCAGAGAAAATAGTTATGGCATAAAAGATATTTTTTGTGGATACACAGTGGGGAGGGGGTTCAAAGTCAGTGTTACTTCTCTATACTTTTCTCTCCAACGATATCATCGCTGTGGATAAGAGATCTTCAATATCTTGCTCTTACCTATCCTTTTTTCTCTGTATCATCAATTTCTTCAGCATCCTTCTCTGCAAGCAATTGTCTGTATTTCATCCTTCAGGTAGAGTGAACCATTTGAAAGCTAGTGAATCAGCAGAAGCCAGAAAATTATATATGCACACTGTATGTTTAACAATGGAGTACCGTCTGATAACTGTGAGTACAATTTTAAAAAATCTGTTTAAACAGACTTTAGGTGGCAGAAACCTCTGATATCTCAAGATTACTTGAGTGGAAAAATCCTTTTAAGGCTATATAGCAAATCTTGGTGGTAGGATATTGATTAGTCGGTAATAGTAATTAGCTTTGAGCTTACTATCAATATATGAAAAACAAATTTGAATCACAATTGAGAGTAAGACCCTCAGTTCCGGCTCTGGGCTTCTTTAGGTGGTTGATGTTCTCAGACAAACGTCCTGCAGAACAGTGGTGAAGATTGTTACCTTATGGAGTAAAAAAAATAACTTGGCTGACTTTTACATCATTCTGAAATAAAGTCACTAAGAAAAAAATACTGTTAATTTCAGTTGTCAGTAAGTTCAATAGTGTTTCACTTCATCTCACCCACATTTTCTAAACCACTGGACCACTAACTGTTCGCTGGAGTCTTTAAGGTCATTGTAAAATGAGATAGCAATTTGGTAATTAATTGATTTATTATTGAGTGCCAAGACACAATTGAGATTCAAAACCCACAAACCCCAAATCTATTTAATTACCCTGTTTTGAATGTCGATTTTAGGAAGAACAAGCAGATGACTTTAAAGTAGCTATTTCATTTTGCATAATCACCATCTGAGAAACTGTTAAATCCCATAGTCTGAGAAAGATTCAGAAGGCTCTCAAGATTTGAGCTGGTTGGTGTATTTCATTAAGGAAAAAATCATTACCTGCTTCCTAATTTAGCCAAAAATATGATTTATCTCTGATATAAACTTTCAGAAATGAAAACAATATACCATTGAATTTTAAATTACCAGTAAAAAATTAAGATTCAAGTTGCTTCCAGTATGTTAGAATTGATTTGATCATTTTTTCACTTCCTTTATATGATGCTATCTCTGGGTTTATAGTAAACAATCTGTGAAATGCAATTATGTTTATGAATTTAATTTTCTTTTGTCCTATTTGACAAACTAGGTATATTCTCATGAGATGTTTTGTAGGAGTTACTCTTATTCTTTAAAAAAAATTTTTTTTTACTGTTTTTATTTATTTTGGAGAGAGAGAGAGAGAGAGAGAGACAGAGCATGAGCAGGGGAGGTGCAGAGAGAGAGGGAGACAGAATCTGAAGGAGGCTCCAGGCTCTGAGCTGTCAGCACAGAGCCCAACGTGGGGCTTGAACTCATGAACCGTGAGATCATGACCTGAGCCAAAGCCAGACGCCTAACCGACTGAGCAACCTGGGTGCCCTGAGTTACTCTTTTCTTCTTAAAATTATTCACCAGTTTTTCATATTACTTCCCACAACCTTATAACCTGAGTGCAGTCATCATTTACTAGCTAGGAAAGCTTTGATATGTGCAATATTTTCTTGGTCCTGATGGGTCTTTTAATCCACTACATCCAATTAAGCCCCCACACCACATATTACAGAATAACAATAATAGTAATAGTAATAAGAACAACAGTAACAATGCCTACTACATGTTAAGAACTTACTAGGAGCTAAGCCTTGAACTAAATAACATGTTTTCTTATTTAATCCTCACTATAATCCTGAGTTTGGTATTATTCCCATTATGGCAGTATTTATTATTATTATTATTATTATTATTGCTACCATTTGTTGAACTTAATATGTGCTGAGTACTTTACCTATATTATATCATTTAACCCTCACATTAACTCTGCATAATGAGGATACACAGCCAGATGGTCAAACTGGTCCTTTAACTGGTCCTTAACACATATTTCATATGGAAGTACGAAATGTTTCCATAGGGGGCTGTGAAGAGTTGCTGCCCTGAATTTCCCAAATGTCCTCTCAACCCTTTTCCTGTTGTTGTCCAGCTCTTCTGGGGCCACTCAGCCTTGCCATTTTTAAATCTAGAAACTGAAGTGGTAACACTGGGCACAGTAGTAACTCTTCAGGACCTTGCTCCAGGGCCAAGGCCAAAGTTAATCTGACTGGTTGGGGCTCAAGCTGTACCAGTTAGTTAAATATTTTGACTCTTAGCAAGGATGTATGCATTATCGTTCTCATTTGGCAGGTTGGGAAATTCACATAAGTCCATAAAAGTTAAGTAACTGACCCAAGATCACCCACCTAGGGAGTATTGGAGTTAGGATTCAAACCCAGGTCCCCCTCAAGCTAAAAGCCCTGTTCTTAATTTCTACAGTGTACAAAAAAAATGGAGAAATCCAGCTGATTTTTTTTAGGTTTATTTATTTATTTTGAAAAAGAGAGAATGTGAGCAGGGGCAGGGCAGAGAGAGAGAGAGAGAGAGAGAGAGAGAGAGAGAATCCCAAGCAGGCTCCGGGCTGCCAGCGTACAGCCCAACATGGGACTCGATCCCACAAACTGTGAGATCATGACCTGAGACAAAATCAAGAGTTGGATGCTTAACTGACTGAACCACCCAAGTGCCTCTCCAGCTGACTTTTGATGTTAACTTTACAGTGTGAATTTCTTTGGAAATCTGTGCTGTGTGTCTGACAACTTGCACAGTGAATTTTAAATTTCACAGTATTTTTAATATTTACCTTGAGGCTGTGAGAATATTGTTCTCCTGACTCCCAGCAATAATAATAAGCATGTAAGTACCAGGATGATGGGTATTACTTTGCATCATTCTGCAAACAAGTGAATATATTCACTGATTTAGCCAATGCTGTATTTGCAGTCATCTCTCTATAGGTAAAAATTATTTTATTCATTTTCTTACTGGGTTCCCTATTATAGCAACCTTGGTATTCAGCCTAACCAAAAATTGAAAGTTACAAAAGTAACATTTTTATATACTTTTAAACTCTATACTTTACTTTGATATTATTTTAGTGTCCGAAGTCCTAATACCAAAGGCTTAAAACCAGTGGCATTAGACTTTGTTTTTCTACTTCTGTGTCTCACCTATCATGTCTATTTCTCTATTTCTGATAAAAATGTAGCCTCCACTTTAGCATACATAAATGTCCATGTCACTTATACAACTCCATCCTTAGTATTAAAGGAAATTTGAATGCTATTATAACAGTGCTATGTATCTTTTAAAGGCAGTTACTCAGCACAGACACATAAATCAACAAATCTGCCAACTACAGAGTTCACTTTTATTTAACAAAATGTGATAAGGCTTCTAGAACTGGATATGCCACATCCATACACCAAAACAGGAAAATCTGACTAGAGGAAAGCAGAAATGGTATGGCAGGAGAAATAGTATATTTCATCCCTATGTAGCATTTAGAGAGGGAATAAGCAGGAACAACTTTGGCAGGTATGTTTGGCATCAGGGGCAGGGGCAAGAAGTTTTCTTAATGGAGGCCTCAGTCTAGCTTTTTGGAACAGCAGCCTCTGCCTATCTCTTGCTGTAACATTCAAGTTCACAGTGGGGCTTTTGGCTCTTGAACCCCCTGGGACCAATGGGGAAGTATCCTGCAGAAGCACCAAGCAACCTCATCCCAAAGTAACAGCAGGAAGGAATGAGATACCCATCTGTTATCTCTCCTGGGCCCTGAGCAACACCTGGAGCCTTAAGGCTGTGGACACACAGCTCTATGGTGATGGTTAATTCTAGGACTTTCAGTAGCATTTAGGAAGGGATGCCGCCTGCCACATGGTCACCTTTCCACAGGTTTAAGGTGGCTGCTGGCAGGATTTGAGCTCAGAGAGTTGTAGGAACACACCTAAAGCTGGAGTTATTCTTCACTACTCAGGGAGATTGGGATTGCTGGGGAGCAGCCAGGGGAGGAGCTATCGTGGTTGCCGAGGGCTGGAGCAAGGAGGGCGTGGGGATCCCCTGGGACCCTG
>CM053573.1:79653138-79667898 GCA_028646485.1 Cryptoprocta ferox
CCCCCCCCCCCCCCCCCGCCAGAATCTGAGGAGTGGCTATTAAAAAATAACTCACCTAAGTTGTGCGCAGTTCTATTGTCTTTAGGGCCACACTCTGAGACTAAATGTTCCATTTACACATAGTCATGAAAATACTCCAAGAATGGCAAGCTTCCTCTTATCCTTTGTGAGAGCATCAAACACGCACAAGAGCAGTCATCATTTTAACACCATGATGGAGGTTCTACCATGTGAGAGGAGCTCTATTTGCCACTGTATAGTTCAAAGGAGATGGGGCAAGTGAGATCTGTTTCACCTGAAGGAAAAAGAAAAGTTAACTTCTGGATCTCATCCCTGTGTATCCACCATTATGTTTACATTCTGTGGCTGAAGTGTGGCCTGGAGTGCACCACGCTCACTAGTAGGAGTATAGACATTTTGGAATAGAAAAGGTTTGCTTGACATTCATCGGTGTGGAGGGGATTACTTGGTGAAGACCTGGAGAACCAACTTAACACAGAGTCTGCTCCAAATATCACAGATTGGAAAATCTTTCATCAATATTTGAAATTGATCAGGGGAGACCGGTGGCTTAATGGGCTAGGCGACCGACTCTTGGTTTCTGCTCAGGTCATGATCTCACTGATTCATGAGTTCAAGCCCCACGTTGGGCTCACTGCTGTCAGTGCAAAGTCCGCTTGGGATCCTCTGTTCCCCTCTCTTTCTGCCCCTCCCCTACTGCGCTCTCTCAAAAATAAAAAAATAATTTTTTTAATTTTTGAAATTGATCAAACTGGGGATGCTCAATTTTGCAAACCACCCAGAGGGCCAACATATGAAACCAGAAAGGTATTTTATTAATTTACAATGAGAAATAAAACCTTTAGGGATCAGGGAACCTACTGTTTAATTTTTTTCCATTCATTCTCTGAACTGAAACCCCAGAAGAATCTAAACTATTAGTTGATACCTTGAGGGGCATATGTTTAGAAGATGAAGTACTTGTGAGAGACTTAAATTTAATGGCATTATGTTAAGAGAGCCCAAGCATGCACTTCTGTTCTAAGGAAATACCTACCAGGCAGACCCCGTACTTAGTAGAAGCTGGCTTGGTTCCCTTTCAAGATACAAATTAACTGGGCTCTTCAAACGTTACACTGTGAATCTCATTTTCCTGTATTTTGTGGCAGACCATGTTTCTCTACCTTTCTTATCTTTACTATATTAATTATATGGCAGGCTATTTTGTTTCTGTAAGATGCATCTCAGTGTTAATTTTTGGTTTAACACCCAGAGGACAAACTTATTTCCCATGCTTCAAGAATATCTCCTTAACCATGTGCTACTTATAAGAGTGTGCTATATAAGTGTGCTACTTATATAGAACTTTTAGCTATTATTTATTTTGACATAATTTCCAGGTTTACATTAGTTTCATAAATGGAAGAAATAGTAAGCACGGAGATAGAGTGCATCATTAACAAGCTAAGTTTAAAATTAGGATTTCCTAATGCGTAACCCTTTGATAAATTCACTAGTTTTCAAAAGTTAATTATGTTATTGCTATTCTAATTAGTATGCTTATTATTTAATTGGGTACTAAGGTGCCAATTAAAAGAAGAAAAGTCTATTGTAAACTAGGGAAAACAATTGATGTCAATTTCCTAGAAGTAAAATCCATGAGAGATATAAAATATTCTGCAAAATCGTCATCACCTGGGCATTCTCTCACTGTGATTGTGTGTCTGTTTCAAGAAGATTGCTAAACCAAAACGTTTAAGGAAAAATCCCTGTCAGTTGTAAATCAGCTCTATTTAATTTGAGTACAACATGAGGTCTATCTAGTCTGCAGCCAGGTCCTGCCAGCTACTCTGTGAACGTCTTCTTCAGAGCCTCCTCCTCTTCTTGCTTCTCTGAATTAGGCCAGAACCAGGGTTCAGCTTGGAAAGTCAGTTTCTCAGGAAAGTAGACGCTACACTGACTTGTGTCTGGATATTCACATGATTGGTTGTTAAATCCTCTGGGTTTTCTGAGGAGAAAAAAACCAAAATCCAAAAAACAAAACAAAACAAAACAAAAAAACAGGAAGGAATGTCATCATATTCAAACCCTCAGGGAAGCTTCTTTCTCAAAACAGTACTCCCTAGAGGGGAAAGTGGGTGATGGGCATTGAGGAGGGCACTTGTTGGGTGTTGTATAGAAACCAAATTGACAATAAATTATATTTTTAAAAAAACCACAGTACTCCCTGCTTCCATCTTCAAGAAACCCAATGTACTAATTACTGTTTGCTAAATAGATTTTTTTCAAAACTGGTTTTTAAGGAACTTTTAACTTATATCTACTCTCTCTTTTTTTCCTAAATAAGAATGTAAGAGGCAAATAGTTTTGTTATTCAGAGAAAATTCCTGATCCGAAGTTCAGTGATATAATTGAGTGTAATAAGATTCAGGATTGCTTTTGGAGTAACATTTCTTTTTTGTAATGCTACCTTTATATTTTAAAGTCATACTTTTAAAAATACTTAAAATAATGACTGGATACTCTTTTTTCATAAGATTTAAGGTATATAAACTCACTAAATTTTCTGAACAACCTTCTTTTGTGGTTAAGGTATAATCAGCCCAACTTTCCAAAAAACAGTAAATTAAAATCAGAAATATTTATATCTATTCCTTGGAAGCCAAATTGTGAAAAGTAAGAATTCATCAGATTCTGAAATTCCCTGCTCCTGTTGTATAGTTATATTATTCAGACATGCCTTTTAAACTTTTGAGAAAAATATTCCTTCTACCTAAGAGGAACTATAGTTAGTAAACAAATACATGGGAACGAACATTTATCCTTGCTAGTTATAAAAAAATGCCTGTGAAAGCAACTTTAAGATAGTATTTTATATCTACTAAAATAGCAAAAAAGTTTAACTTTTTTAAAAAAAAATTTTAAGCTTATTTATTTTTGAGAGAGAGAGAGCATGAGTATGAGCATGAGTCGGGGAGCAGAGAGAGAGGAAGAGAGAGAGAATCCCAAGCAGGCTCCACAGTGTCATCATGGAGCCCCATGCAGGGCTTAAACTCATGAACCAAGAGATCATGACCTGAGCCAAAATCAAGAGTTGGATGCTTAACCAACTGAGCCACCCAGGCACTCCCAAAAAGTTTAACTTTTTATTATAACAATTGTCAACACTGAAGTGAAATTATGAACTCATTCTTGATGGCACTGTAAGTTACTACAATCTTTAGAAAGGAATATGGCAATAAAGAACAATAGACATAAATATAATCAAGTTCTTTGTTCCTTTGAGGAATTTATCCCAAGAAAATAATTCAAAAGATATAAAAAGATGAGTACATTCATTATGTCTTTATTCACAATAAGACATTATTATAAAGTAAATAATTTTAGGGGTATAGAGTAAATTTTTAGTGGATCGTCTTTAAAAACTAGGTACCATATTTCTTCATCAACCTTAATTGAAAATGAGCATTTATTTCATGATATAAATGTGTCATGTACACAGAGTACAGACACAATCCAGCAGCTGACAGTGGTGAGAAATGATTGATTCTGCAATATAATCTCAAACTTATAAAATTTATTAAAATTGTAATGAAACTATAGTTTCAATAATTGATGGCCCGATTATGATCTGTACCTCAGAATGATCTAATAATAATGAAGGAAGGTTTCTCTTTTATAATATTATAGCCAATAAGTTAGGAGGAAATAATAGAATTAGAATATCACTATAGAGGCATAGCTCAGTAATGCCTGCTTACATCCCAGGGAGACAATGGGACATATACTTTCTTTCTTTCTTTTTTTTTTAATGCTATTTAAAAAAAATTTTTTTAACATTTTATTTATTTTTGCAAGACACACAGAGAGAGAGAGAGAGACAGAGTATGAACAGGGGAGGGGCAGAGAGAGAAGGAGACACAGAATCTGAAACAGGCTCCAGGCTCTGAGCTATCAACACAGAGCCCGATGCAGGGATCGAACCCACGAACTGTGAGATCATGACCTGAGCCGAAGTCAGATGCTTAGCTGACTGAGCCACCCAGGTACCCCAACCGGACATATACTTTCTGATGGAACTATACAAATCTCTATGAAGTAGTTTGTCTGCCAGCAAAAATAAATAAATAAGTAAAAATAAAAAAATCTAAAAAAAATGATCATCTTAGATTTTAATTTACAGAAAATACGTAGGCTAGAGGAATGTGTTTAATGAGTCCATGGATATTCAATAAGCAAAATTGAGACAGTGAGGCCATTTGTGGGACTGTGACATTTTTCTTCAAAAATAAAATGCAAGGGAAAAAAAGAGAAAAGATCCAGGAGGAAATTTATAGATTAAGAAAAAAACCCTCAATTAATAACAATATACAGACCATGTCTGTATCTATATTTGAACAAACAGTTTTTTAAAAAGGTTTTTAAAAAGGAAAATATGAGCACTGGGTATTTACAGTATTAAGGAATCTTTCCTGATTTGGGAGGGACTGATTTTAAAAAAGAAGTCCTTTTTTTTTTTAAAGATGCATATTGAAATATATGTAGAAGAAATGATATGATATCTTAGATTTGCTTCAAAATAATCTGGAGTTTCTTCAAATAGAACTCACACCAATTTAGTTATGTGCCTGAAGCTTGTGGAATTCTACACGTGTGCTCCAGACCTTTCCATTTATAAATACATTTATTCCTTTGAAGGACCTTATCTTTTTTCACCAGAGCCTACTGAGAGCTTATTTCTGCTTCATGGATTTTGTCTAGCTTCCCCTACTACTTCAGTAGCATATGAAATATTTTCCACGTTTGTTTCTTTAAAAAAAAACAGGAGCACAAATTCTGTTATTAAAATGTAGTCTTGCCCCTGGCATTCTGGTCATAAAAGGCAAGTCATAGAATCTGAGACCAATTAAACCCATTAATACTTATCAGATGTATATGATGGATTAAGCATGGAGTGTGATTGAGAGAGATTAAAAGTAAATTCTCTACCTTGAGAAACTGATCATGCAATTAGGGGAGAAAATCATGTGGAAATAACTGGAACAATCATCAACACTTATTGACTTCTTACTCTATGCTTAGTACTGAGCTAAGTGCTTTACATGCATTTAATTTTAATCCTTATAATGACTTCATGAAGTAGGTACTAATTATTACTATTATTATTATTTCTTTTTTTATTTCTAAAATACAAATGAGGAAACTGAAGTGTGCAATCTTGAGATAACATACTCAGTGTCACCTGGATAGATTAGCATAAAAGGCCCTGAAACCCAGGTCTCTATGAAGCAAAAGCTTATGCTAGACACAATTACACAAAACTAGCAGTAGTCTATTCAACTGACATTTATGCTGAACCTACAATGTGCAGAGTAATATACAGTGAACACTGCCACATTCATGTTATGATGGTAAGTCTTATCTGTCAACTTGACTAGGTGTAGGATGACCAGATACTTGGTCAAACATTATTCTGGGTGTTTCTGGAGGGTGTTTTTGGATGAGATTAATATTTTTAATCAATAAAGAAGATTGTTCTCTGTAATGTGAGTGGGCCTCATCCAATTTGTTGAAGGCCTGAATAGAACAAAAGGACTGACTCTTCCCCAAATAAAAGGGAATTCTTCCGCAGACTGTCTTTGGACTTTATCTGCACAGAAAGCCCTCCTAGGTCTCTCTGCCTGCCGGCCCACACTGCAGATTTGGACTCGCCAGTCTCCATAACCAAGTGAGCCATTTCCTTGTAAGTCTCTTTCTCTCTGGAGAGTCCTGACTAATACAAATGTATTTCAAAAAACCCAAAGAGAAAGAAGCAGTGTTTAAATTACCACCAGATTTTGCAACACTGACACCATGATTTTATATGAAAGTGGTCTTTTCTTCCAGTGAATTATGTTCCTGAAAATGTGCCTCTAAAAGTCATGAACAGATCATCTCACTCGCTATCTTTGATTCTCTCTTAGAGAAAATACTAAAGTAGACAGGTTTTAGTTTTCTCGTCACCATTTCTTTCCAAATCATTTGATTGGTAGAAGTGTTGACTTTTTATTTGTCTTATACACTAATTTATGGAATAAACTTATTAATTAATTCAATACACATTGGCAGGCCTTATTCCACACACTGAAAATCCACAGATAGAATACTCCCTGATCCCAAGTAGTTTATAATCTTAGTTAGGAGCCAGACAAGCTAAAATCATTACAGTGTGATGATACCTTCTGTATTGGAGGTGTGTCCCAACAGCAACGGCTGCAATGAAGCAGTGCCTAAATGTTCAAGAGACTCAAGAAAATATCCCAGAATAATAGTTTTAGTAATTAATAATGTATTTTGTTAGGTCATCACAGACTGATTCTCCTTTCAGATCCTCATTTAAGGCAAGATTCATATTATAACAACCTAATAGTAATCCTGGTCCTACTTTTTTTTCTTGCTGAATGTCCTTCTGTACCTAGTCCTATAGTTAATAAGGACTCTACATTAATATCCACAGGGGAGTTATGTTTTTCTGGTCGTTTTCATTTTTTCTCTTTCTGCCTTCTAGAGAGTCCTGGAAGATGAGTTTCAGAGCAACATTATGCTAAATGAAATTATGCATGTCCAAGATGCAGTAGCAACCCTTTTTCTCTTGAATACTCCAGATCAATAATGTCACTCTGACTCCACTAGCAGATCTGTAGAAAGAACGATTCATTTCCCCACTGGTTTTCTACTCTCAAATGCAATTAAGGATTTTGAAATTGTTTAAAATAATTAACAATAAACTCTCCTACTTTCCTTCCTTTACTGCATTAGTTTTCCTTATGAGCCATCCCTGGGAATTTGTACTTGAGAGACAGATCTTCATTGATAGTGATGAGACAAAGATTAACTTACAAGCAGCCCTTTATGCCTATTTGTTCAATCGAAAACAAATTTAATTATGGCATTGCATGCTGCAACTTAGACAATGCTCTCAAATTAGACCTTTTGCCAGCTTGTGTCTCCTAGTAACTTTCTTGACTAATTGGAATCTTACATTAGAATACATTTTCACATCTGTTGACAAGAGAGTAGAAAATAACAGTCAGATTTTAGGTGTGCTTCCATTGTTTAAAAGTGACTTAATTGTTGTTATTATATATTATACATATTAACTATACATAATTAATTATAATATATATTAATATAATAATTATATAACATAATTATTACTTGTTATATATTAAGTCAGTTATAAATATATATTACATATAGGTACATATAAAATATAGGGAGAATAGGTATATTTAATTATCATAGAAGAGTTTCTGCCCCTTGCTCCCTCTCCTTCCCTCACAGAATGGCATTCTGAATGATAACACTAAGAAAGGAGGAAATGTTTTGAGCTGAGACAGATTTTGACTTCCTGGCCAGGAATATACCAGCTAGGAAGCATATGTGGTGTTCTGCTCAGTGGAAGGCATAATGGCTTGATAATATCTTGTTGAGGGTGGAGTGGTGGCATGAAACAAAGTTCATTTTGTTTCATGCAGGCATCAGTGGTCAAAGGGGATCTGATTTGAAGGGGAAGAGCAGGAAGCACTAGTTCTGGATGTTCTGGGGCCTAAGACTGGAGAGAGGTGTATTTGTGATGAGGTGAGGCATACCATGGGTAAGCCCTGGAAACAGAGCCCACTGCAGCCAGGAGACAATAAACACCCAAGCCAGCTCACTGGGGTCCAGAGCTGGCTCCAGTGCCACAGTGGTTCAGGAGGGAGGAGTGATCAGGCATCAAGGACTAGCTGTGAACCCTGGTGAGTTTCACGGAAGCTAGATAGGAATAGAGGGTCCTTGGTATGAATGCGGCATCCACAATTCACTTTTCTCCATGGGGAGCTCAGAGGAGCAGATGAGCATTATCCCCTCGAGGTGGGTGGCAGGCAGGAATTAAGCTGGGGCTGGGGAAGGGTAAAGGTTTCAGCCAGGGGTACCTGGGTGGCTCAGTCGGTTAAGCATTGGTCTTCAGATCAGTTCATGATCTCATGGTTTCTGAGTTTGAGCCCCAAGTCAGGGTCTGTGCTGATAGTTCAGAGTGTGGAGCCTGCTTCGGATTCTGTGTTTCCCTCCCTCTCTGCCCCTCCATGGCTCACAATCTGTCTCTCTCTGTCTCTCAAATATAAATAAACGTTAAAAATTTAAAAAAAAAAAAGGTTTCAGCCAGTGATGATGGAGTTCACAGCTGGAGTCCAGTCCAACTGGGAATGGCCTGACAACTATGAACCAGGGACTCAGAAGGGAGGCCAATGAATCAGGCTGACCACACTGGAGAGATGGCTGTTAATACTTTCCAAAGTCCCCCATAACGCTTCCACTTACCTCTCACTGTCCAGAATCTAGACATATGGCCACAATTAGCTGCAAAAGTTGGGAAATAGGCTTTTATTCCAAGTAACAGTGCTCTCAGGTAAAAATTGGGATTCTGTTAAGGGAGAAGAGAATTGATATAGAGAGGCAATCACCACTTTCTACCACAATCTCCATATCCTCTGTGAGAGCATTGTCTTTTTCTCTTAAAATCTGGGCTATGCCATTTGTAAGTAGTATGACCAAGAGGAAGTCAATGAATTTATCTCCATCTCAGTCCTAGTATCTATAAAATGGGCATATCACTACCAAGGTCACAGGTTTGTGAAGATGAAATAAAGTTAACATATGTAGATGGTACTAAATACTTGTTAGTTTCCCTTGTCAGAAAGCTGGTTCTGCTTTTTTCTTGACCATTTGCTTTTACCATTTTCCCGGTATTATTTTGATCCCTTGATCAAGATTGGCTGGATCATCTTACCTATCTTATCCATTGAAGACAAGGAGGCAGACACATCCAATGCAATTCCTCTCCAGTCCAATACTGGAAGGGAAGTTGATACTATACTAAAACATGTCATTTTAGTTCTTGGCATTTACCAATTTAGGTTTCATGAAAACTGTTAAAGAAATTTACCAATTTGGGTCAATTTGGGTTAGAGTTTATTAAAATAGTTCTATTTTTTGGGTCTGCCCTAAATAGAGTCTGCAGTTTATGGAACCTAAACACTTCAACACTTGCTGCCTTACAACAAGACATTTATGGAGGTATGTTTTTCTTGTCATATGAATGTCACCTGTTAGACCTCATTATATTCATAGACTCATTCCTCTGGCTCCAGCTCGTGTTTGCTAGGGCAATGTTGAACTTTAGATTAGATATGAACTGTTCGCTAAACTTGGTGGTTGAAAAGGTCCCTTCAGAAGTGCAGTACTTGATTGTCCTCCTTTTGACCTTCTCTTGAAACTTTCTTTTTTATCTTGGTAACCATAGAAATAACTAGGAGAGGGGCACATGGGTGGCTCAGTCAGTTCAGTGTCCGACTGCAGCTCAGGCCATGATCTCGCCGTTCGTGAGTTCGAGCCCCATACCAGGCTTGCTCTTGTCAGCCTGTCAACGCAGAGCCCGCTTCAGATCCTCTGTCCCCCTCCCTCTACCCCTCCCCCACTTGTGCTCTTCCCAAAAATAAATATTTGAAAAAGAAAAAAAAAGTTTAAAAAAGAAAGAAAGGAAGAAAGAACGAACTAGGAGAGGTGAAGTTGGTCCAGATCCACTACTGCACTGCATGGAAGGTGATCGTTGCACTAGTGCTTTGTCAATGATGATTTGACAGAAAAGGCGAAGGGTTGAATCTTGAACAGCAGCTACTCTGGCTTTTGAAGGAGTATGGGAGACAGAGGGACAGTAAAGGGCACTGAACCTGCACTCTTATCTCTGCTCTGACCATTAAATATACTCCCAAATCCCAGAAGCCCCTTCACTTTTCCCTTACAGGTCACTGCTGTCCACCCCTGTTTAGCTGTTCTCTCCCACTTAGACTCATGTGTCCTTACCTCCTTCTGTTGATCTGTCTGATCTTCTGTCCTCTCCCAAGGTGTATAGTCAATGTGAGCTTTAGAATTACAAAGATCTCAAGGCGCCTGGGTGGCTCAGTCGGTTAAGCGTCCGACTTTGGCTCAGGTCATGATCTAATGATTTGCAGTGCAAGCCCCACATCAGGCTCTGTGCTGACAGCTCAGAGCCTGGAGCCTGCTTCGGATTCTGTGTCTCCTTCTCTCTCTGCCCTTCCCCCACTCGTGCTCTCTGTCTCTCTCCCTCTCAAAAAATATTAAAAAAAAATAAAAAAATTTAGAATTACAAAGATCTCCTATGAGCTAGTGTACCTGATCCTCAATTTCCTGTTCTGTCAAATGGTAATAAAACCTACTTCTCAGAGTTATTTTGAGAATTAAAAAATATATATCTACTGTATATATTTCTTTTTTCTTTGTTTCTTTTTAAAGTTTATTTATTTGAGAGAGAGAGAGAGAGAGTTTGGGAGGGACAGAAAGAGAGGGAGACAGAGGATCTGAAGTGGGCTCTGCACTGGCAGCAGAGAGCTCCATGTGGGGCTTGAACTCACAAACTGGGAGATCATGACCTGAGCCAAAGTTAGAGGCTTAACTGACTGAGCCATCCAGGCGCCCCACTACTGTATACATTTCTAAGCATATGGTAGGAATTCTGTAAATGTTGGTTTATTACCCTACACATTAATCTTTCTCCTTTGACCATGTCCATGTTTTTACCTCTAAAACTTTACTTCTCAAAAATGCGGTCCCAGGACCAGCAATATTGGAAATGCTGAATCTCAGGCCCTACCCTATACATACTGAATCAGAATCTGCATTTTAACAGTATCCTTAGATGTTTCTTATACATGTTAAAGTTTGAGCAGCACTGCTTTAAAACAGAGACTTCTCTCTTTATCCTTTTTCCAAAGGGAAAGAGTACTGGGCACCACTGGTTTCATGCCTACCCTGTGTCTGGTGTTGGTTTCTTGACTGCTGTTTCCCTCATTGCCACTCTGTGAAGTTGGCACTGTCATCTCCCCTGATCTGTGAGGAAATGGAGCTGAAGGGAAGTTAACTGTCCAGCCCAAGAGCAACTAGGAATAGCACAGGTGGGATTCAAACTCAAAATTTTCCCCCCATTTTGCACTACTTCAAAACCACACAGGCCTACTGGCTTCTACTGCTGGAGAAGAAGACAAAAGTGGGGAAAAAAGTAGAAAATGAAAACAAAACAACACAAAACAATGAGATATGAAGACATTAAAGATAACCTTGAGTTGCGATGAAATCAGTAGAGAACCACTTCTTGATGACTGGTTCCAGTTGTCCTCAATTCTTTCTCCAGGTTCCTTGCCCTTTATTTGATATTGACATACATTTTGGCACCTGATGAAATATTCCACAAACACAAAATGTTATCAGCCTGTTTAGTGAAATAATGTATCAGCTGATTGTGGCATCTAATCCCACATGTGACTGTGTTATTTGTTCATGATTTTTATTTTCAGATGTGTTTTCTTCCCTCAAATAGATTATAAGATTGTTAAGGTAAGACAACCTGCCCCTTCCTTCCTCTGTCCCTCCCTTCCCTCCTCCTATCCTTCCCTCCCTCCCTTTTTTCCCTCCACCTTTCCTTCTTTCCTTCCTTTCTTTCTTTCCTTCTTTCTTTCTTTCTTTTCTTTTCTTTTCTTTTAAATTTTTAAATGTTTATTCCTTTTTAAGAGGCAGAGATAGACAGAGCACGAGCAGGGGAGGGGCAGAGAGAGAGAGAGAGAGAGGGAGACAGAGTTTGAAGCAGGCTCCAGGCTCTGCGTCATTGGCATAGAGCCAGACGTGGGGCTCAAACTCAGGAACCACGAGATCATGACCTGAGCCAAAGTCAGATGCTTAACCAACTGAGCCACTCAGGCGCCCCTCTTTCTTCCTTCTTAATGGCGAAAATGCCATAGTATTTGTGTTTCTGGAATGTGAGATGAAATTTAATTTCAGGTTTTTTAATAATTTTAGTTCATCTGCAATTAACAGATTATTATTAATGCTTCTCCTGATTTGAGCGAGGAATCCATGCTGATCAGTATCATTTTAGATCAAGAGGCGGTATCTCATATCTTGTCTTTTGCACTAATCTTGATATCTTAAATTTCTTCTTATGTTAAAAAACTCCCTTACTATGATTTCTGAAAACAAAAAGGCATGAAAACATTAACTAATTAAAATATTTTCTTCTCCAATATGGATTTTAATAATTACACCAATGAATCCAAATGGGTCAAAATAAATAAAATATAAAAATTGACTCACGATGGTGCCTGGTGGCTCAGTCAGTTGAGTGTCTGACTCTTGATTTCAGCTCAGGTCATGATGCCAGGGTTGTGGGATTGAGCCCCAAATCAGGCTCTGCACTGAGCATGGAGCCTGCTTGAGTCTCTCTCTCTCCCTCTGCCCCTTTCCCCCTCTCTAAGCAAAAATAAAAAAATAAAAATTGACGAATGTAAATATACCTTACGTTCCTCTGTAATGTTATTAAGCAATAAGAGGTATGTTGGAAACACAAACTGGATTTTTAATCTTTTGGAAGGATCTTTCTTAGAAGCCAATATTTTACCTTCATAACATTCTTAAACAAGTCTCTTGAAGAGCCCATGATACATACTGTAAATACAGATGTATTCCATATTTGAGCTATCACAGTTAATAAACTGTATCAAATTACCAATTTTTCCATACTTTGAACTTTAATTCACTAGACAGCATTCCCTAACCATTCAGAAGTGGGATGATAACTGCTACCAGTAATTTTTAAAAAACCTCTCCACTCAGTTATTTCAACTTGTTAAGATACAATTCTGTAAGAGGGGATGATCATCTGAGTTGATTTCCTCTGGTCACCAAAACTGTGTCTGTGAGAGTCAGATGATGCTATTCATCCACTCCAGATACCTATCTGTTGTGGGAATGAATTTCAAGTCACAAACAGCTATGCAGGAAATATCACATTTCTTTATTTTCCCTCAACCAATTGAAATCTGACTCTTAGCCCACATCCTGTAGAACAGGGAGAGAATTCACTCACTGTCTTCATTGTCTGTGGCCACAAGACTGTGCTAAGGTTCTGGGGAGATACTGACTGGTCTGACCAGTGATGATGGCCCACCCTGGTTTCTGCTGGCATGTCTGTGTCCCATCAGCCTGGTCTGATGGCTTAGCTGCTTCTGGACCATGCCTGGAGAAGTAGAATCTTGGGGGACTCTTTGGTCCCCTGTGCACAGGGTCTGTCCTCCTTAGGAGCACTATAAATCTTTCCTTCAGAGCTCTTGCCTAGTCCTGTAGACCCAGCCATCAAGCTGTGCCACAGGTCTCAGGAGCTCCACAGAACCCACTGACTTCTGTCCCTTGTCTAATCTCCAATCTCGGCTTGCTTTCTCTTTTCTGGTTTTAAAAATGTTTTCCTCTCTCTTCTTCCCCTCCAAGACACCCAGGGTTATGTCTTCCATGGACTTAGGTTTTTTCAAAAGACCAGAAGATCATCTGACTCTCTGTGCACATGTTTTCAGCCTGGTAAAAATTCCTGAGTAAGAGGTTACAAGGGACTTTCCTTCTTACATGAGACTGGAAGAGGAGAAAACAGGAGCAATGGGGAAACTAGAAATAAAAAAAAAATTATTGTGACACAAGTCTATACCAGTCCCTCAAAGAGGTTTTTACCTTGGTGATTTGATGAAGACAATAAAGGCATTTATGTTTGATTAAATCTGCTCTGGAATGAAAACTCTATATACGTTATTGTAAAGTTCATTAAAGAAAATATACAATTCTGGTATAGATTTCCAGTGCCTCCTGGAGCTGGGAAGAACTTGTAGACCAGATTTAGTCTGCTACATGTTCCTTTGTGGCATTTCCTCTTTTACTTCATCTCATGGAGGCATTTCGAACTTTATATATACACATACATATGTCATCTTGTTTTTTGTTTCATTCAATAGTTTATCTTTTTCCTTTGAAGGTACTAATCGTAGTCTTTTTGAAATTTATTTTTACCCTGCAGTATTCTCTAGCACAGGAAACTATGTTTTTCATATATGTATATCCCAATAGATGATTATATTTTAGGGTTTGTATTTAAATTATATTTCAGTGTTATATTTCAGGTATATTAAAAAATACCAATATAGGATTCATTTAAAGGTATTTAACTAGATAACTTAAAGGTACAAATCATTTTATTTTTTATTATTATTATTTTTTTTGTGCTGAAGTCGGATGCCTAACCAACTGAGCCACCCAGGCGACCCATTACAATTTGTTCTTTTATTTTTTTATTATTTATTTTTTTAAAATTAACTTTATAGTTTATTGTCAGGTTGGTTTCCATATAACACCCAGTGCTCTTCCCCACAAGTGACCTCCACCATGACCATCACCCCCTTCCCCTTTCCCCCTCCCCCTTCCGCCCTCAGTTTGTTTTCAGTATTCAAGAGTCTCTCGTGTTTTGTCTCCCTCCCTCTCCCTAACTCTTTTTCCTCCTTCCCCTCCCCATGGTCCTCTGTGGTTTCTCCTCTTAGACCTATGAGTGAAAACATATGGTATCTGCCCTTCTCCGCCTGACTTATTTCACTTAGCATGACACCCTCGAGGTCCATCCACGTTGCTACGAATGGCCAGATTTCATTCTTTCTCGTGGCCATGTAGTATTCCATTGTATAGATAAATCACATCTTCTTGATCCATTCATCAGTTGATGGACATTTAGGCTCTTTCCATGATTTGGCTATTGTTGAAAGTGTTGCTACAAACATTGGGGTACATGTGCCCCTATGCATCAGCATTTCTGTATCCCTTGGGTAAATCCCCAGCAGTGCTATTGCTGGGTCATAGGGG
>CM053573.1:79668398-79824608 GCA_028646485.1 Cryptoprocta ferox
CTGAAAACAAACTGAGGGCGGAAGGGGGAGGGGGAAAGGGGAAGGGGGTGATGGTCATGGTGGAGGTCACTTGTGGGGAAGAGCACTGGGTGTTATATGGAAACCAACCTGACAATAAACTATAAAGTTAAAAAAAAGCTTAAGATGGTAAATTTAAATGTTATTAAATTTAATAATTTATGTGTAAATTTAATAATTAAATGTTATTAATATTATTTTTTTACCATAAAAAACATTAGCAATATATGGAGGAAAAAAAGATATAAATGGCTTGGGAATTACTCAGATCCCTCATTTTAAACCTTTAAGACAGAACTTCCATATAGTAGGGTGAGATGCAGGCAAGTCAAGGAGTGGGAGAGGTTTGTATTTAGGGTCCTGAGCATCACCCTCTTTACCAGAAGGAATCTTCTCTGCTATACTTCCTTAGCCATAACTCCTTAGTTTGGTACAGCAATCCTTCGCACTTGTATTGTCTCATTTGTCATCTTTGATTCTTCCCTTCCTCTCATGCACCACCTGTCCTCCACCATCCAGCCTCAACCATTGTCTCTCTGTTGACTTCAGCAATAGCCTTCACTCTAGTCTCCTGGGTTACTGCTGCCTCTTTCCTCCACCCCGATCCATTCTCCACAAACCAGCCATAAAGACTTTTAACAATTATTCAGATCATGTCAACCTTAGCTTGAAACCCTCTAAGATCCCCTCCTTTGCGTTTTAAATAAAAACAACCACTTTACATACCTCACTCCTTCCACATTTCTACCTCTTCTTGGCACTTGCTCACTGTTCTCCAGCTTCCTTGGACATGTTCAGCTCATTTCTACCTTGGGACCTTTGCACTTACTGTTCCCTTTGCCTGGAAAGCTTAAATGGCTACTTGTTTCTCACATTAGGTCTCTGAATATCACCTTTTCCAGATTCCTTCCTGGTCCTCCCACATCTCCCCCCCCCCATCTAAAATAGCCTTCCTGGGGTGCTTGGGTGGCATAGTCGGTTAAGCAGACGACTTTGGCTCAGGTTATGATTTCCTGGTTCTAGAGTTTGAGCCCTTCATCAGGCTCTGTGCTGACAGCTGGGGGCCTGGAGCTTGCTTCAGATTCTGTTTCTGTCTCTCTCTGCCCCTCCCCTGCTCATGCTCTCTCTCTCTATCTCTGTCAAAAATAAATGAAAAAACATTAAAAAATTAAAATAGCCTTCCTCCTTGAGTCACTTACTCTGTTTACTACAGCCACAATACTTATCTCAGTCTGAAATTGTCCTGTTTATTTGTCCACACTTTTGTTGTTTGTTTTCTTCTATTAGAATATAAGCTTTGTGAAGGGACGGTCTTACCTATTTTGTTCAACATTTTATTACTGGCATTCATAACAGTCCCTTTCACTTATTAGACATTCTACAAGTATTTGTTCAATGGACGAATAAATGGATGAATAAATTTTATTTTCCTAACAGTCCTGTGAGACAGGCAAAGAAAATATTCTCAATGTTATTTTACGAGTATATTTTACAGAGTCTCGGTACTTGCCAAGGTCACATCAGTGGTGGAGCCAGGGTGGAGTCAAAAAACAGAACCAGACTTATAAATACAAAGAAGAAACTGGTGGTTATCAGAGGGGAAAGAAGGTGGGAGGATGGGTAAAATGTGTGCAGGGGAGTGAGAGATACAGGTTTCCAGTGATGGAATGAATAAGTCATGGGAATAAAAGGCAAGTATAAAGAATATGGTCAATGATACTATAATAGCATTGTATGGTGATAGATGGTAGCTACATTATATGGTGACAAATGGTAGCACAGCATAATATATAAACTTGTCAAATCACAATGCTATACACCTGAAACAAATGTAACATTGTGTGTCGAGTATACTCAAACATTAAAAAAGTGATTTAAAATTTTTTTTTAATGTTCATTTATTTTTGAGAGAGAGAGAGAGGCAGAGTGCGAGCAGGGGAGGGGCAGATTGAGAGGGAGACACAGAATCTGAAGCAGGCTCCAGGCTCTGAGCTGTCAGCACAGATCCTGACATGGGGCTCGAACCTGTGAACTGCAAGATCATGACTTGAGCCGAAGTCAGTCGCTTAACCAACTGAGCCACGCAGGTGCCCCCCAAACAAGCAATTTTAAAGTGGCTTTTGTAAGGGATGTCTGGGTGGCTCAGTCGGTTAAGCATCTGACTTCGGCTCAGGTCATGATCTTACGGTTTGTGGGTTTGAGTACCACTTTGGGCTCTGTGCTGACAGCTTCAGATTTTGTGTCTCCCTTTCTCCCTGCCCCTCTGCCACTCACGCTCCGTCTCTCTCTCTCTCAAAAATAAATAAACATTGAAAAAAAACTAAAGTGGCTTTTGTAAATGTAAAATATAGGAGAAATATACTTTTTAAATACAAGAATGTACAAAATATAATATTCTGCTAAACTTGTAAAACTATAAAATACATAGTTCTAAAGAAATATATTAATTATCATTGAATATTGGTACCTAGAAGAGAATAAAATATCACAAACTGGTAAATTAAGTCCTCTACCCTACATGTCATATTATAAGAGCAAATAATGAGTCTATATTTTATTAAATCTATACTTTATTAAATTTAGTAACTGAGTTACAATACAAAATACATTAGAATAACTTCCTGCATAGTCTCTACAGACAGATTAAATATATCAATAAAAATGGGCACAAAGCAAATAACAGCATAACATACATTTGAATGAACTTCTATAAAGGGAGTCACAACACATATAAATAGCCAAACAAATATCTCAATAAAAACTACCACAAGGTACAGGAGCATTGGGTTGGAAGGAATGCCAATATCATAGTGTTGTGCGCAGTTAAATCAAATAGTATGTTCACTATCAACTCAATGCTTCTCTTTTTGCTTTCTTTTTTTTAATGTTTTATTTATTTTTGAGAGAGAGAGAGAGAGCGTGAGCAGGGGAGGGTCAGAGAGAGAGAGACACACACACACACACAGAATCTGAAGACAGGCTCCAGGCTCTGAGCTAGCTGTCAGCACAGAGCCTGACACGGGGCTTGAACCCACAAACCGTGAGATCATGACCTGAGCCGAAGCCGGATGCCCAACCGACTGAGCCATCCAGGTGCCCCTCTTTTTGTGTTCAACGCTTTAAGTTTTCTTGGTTGTTGCAACATCTGACCCATCTGTGGTCCAGGAGAAAAAAATGTATCCTTATTAGTGGGGTCATGCTGCGAGGCCAGCTTCTCTCCTTAGCTCAGATAAGCCGTGGAGAAGGGGTAACTTACAAAGATGTTACAGAGAGCCTTCTCACTCAAGGAGAAAGGCTTTGGACTTCCCAAAGGCCAGACAAACTCAGGAGCTGCTTGTTCCCGACAGAAAACATCAATTAGACTCAATGAGGGTAGACAGTGGACACTGTTTTGTGACTGAGTAATTTTCTACAATATAGAAATAAAGATTTTACCTAATCCCCACCCCAACTTCAGGGCATGTTCTTCATGACCAAAGTTTAAACAAAACTCTGAATTTATATGGTTTATTCCTCAGTTCAGAATCTTTTTTCCACATATTAACCACGGAAATCAGAACATTTAGGGAGGAGGTAGGCAAATGTGCCCTGGGACCAGGAAGTGGCATGGGCATGGGATCTGGGAGGGTTCTGTTTACCACCTGGAAGATGCTATAGAGTAACCTGAGATTTCTGGCTGTAGAAGTAGTAATCTTTTACTACCTTAAGGCATTTCTAACCATTGCTGTGGTTTCTTAGATGTCAATGAATAAGTCTTGGTATATAGCAGTGGCTTTGTGTGTCAGTAGTAATGTGCATGACAGTAGTTTTTTAGGTGTACCTGAGTTCCTACAATGATGCGATGATTGCAAGCTGACCCATTTGAATTTGGAAAGAAAACATTAAAGCTCCTTTTAGAGATCCATAGCCAATGTCCATCTCTCAGCTCCTAATAGAGTGCTCTTCCACTTCTAAACCCTCTGACATCGGTTCCTCATCATGATGAATTAATTTCTCACACACATTGCTCCCTGCCATACCACTGAAGGCCAAACATTTGAAATCTTAAGGCCAATTTACTGAGTGTGTCTGTTTCTCCTGTTTTACCCCAGTCCACACATTGATCCTCTATTATCCTACCTTCCAGACTATGGCTCCTTGCTGCTTACTACTTAAACTTTTTGTAATGACTTTCAAACCCTCCAAAATCTGTACTAATAGCTACGCTTTAGCAGATACTTTGTCAAGTGCCATAGCAAGTACTTTATACATATTAATTCATTAATATACTTATCAACTCTATACATACTACTATTATTATGATCATTCCCACTTTTCAAAGGGGGACAGATGAAAAGCTAGCCATATACCTAGTGAGTGGCAGAGTCAGGGTTTGAGCCCATGCAGTCTACTTCTGGAACTCTGCAGTTCCATAATCTCACATTGGTATGACTTCTACCTGTTAGAGTCCATCAGCACCCGCCACCACCTCCACCCTAGCCTAAAATCCAGATGGAATCACAGAAAAGCAACTTGCTCAGTTTTTCTCTCATTACTTGCCTATATCTTAGACATCCAATAATTTGTGTGGGTGCCAAAGACTAATCTAGGACAATTTCAGTTTTTGCTCACCATCTGACTTTCTAAAGATGTGCTAAGGGTCACTTAGACCTTGTGGCCAAGTCACTGGAGAGGTTGACATTGAAATTAAAGGTCTATTCTTAGCCTCCACATCTCTCTTACCCTCTTGTTACCCATGGTACTGGGCACAGTATGTGTTCCTTGGAACACATGCCCAGTGAGTCCTCAAGTCACAAGGCTTTTATTTATTTCCTTAGCAGAATCTTGCTTATTGGCCCATTTTGTACTGCCTCTCTAAACAATGGACAAGATTGCTTAAATTAATTTGAACTAAATGCACCAAAATGTTAATGGCTAAATTGGGGGGGGGGGTTCTTTTCCTTTTTAAAAATTAAAAAACTTTGAATTGTGATAAAAATACACAAAACATAAAATTTACCATCTTAACCATTCTTTAAATGTTTAGTAGTGTAAAGTATATTCACATTGTTGTGCAACAGATCTCCAATAGCTAAACACTGTTGAAAAAATGAAGCTCTGGTGAATATTACTGTTTTCTAAGGGAAGAATAAAATACCCTAAATGCTGTGAATTTAGCCAGCTGGAGACTATTGGTATTTCTGACAGAAAGGGAATTTGGGAGGTTGACATATTGGGAGGGGTTAATGGTTATCTCTGGGTTGTGGTATTACGCATGATTATCTTCTTTTAGTATTTAAAATTTGATGGCTTCCCTACACTGTGTATGTGCTATTTTTGTTTACTAGAAATCAAACCAAAGAAACAAAGGGAAAACAGCATAGCTTCCTAGTAGGTGTCAAACATGTGTGCCCTAGTTTAATACTATCAGTACAACCAAAGGTTGCTTTTAGGCAAACTTGTAGAGGAACTCTCCTGGTCTTAACCAAAGTGAAGCAATTTCAGAGTTTGGGCACAGAAAGTTTAAAGAAACTGCTGACAGCTGAGCTTCCCTGGGGGATGCCCAAACTAACTTGGAAGTTCTTTCTGTATGCCTAGACTTTCTGTATGCCTAGTCTAGAACACCTTGTCCCATGCGTACAACCACAGATTAAAATATCCTTTGGCGCCACCTTATGCTAATTGAATGAATTGCACATACTTAGAGGGGTTTCATTCTACTAGACTTAGTTATCATTCTCCAGGGTTAGAGAGATAAGGAACTTATGTTTGTAATTATACACTGTTAATTTCTTTCCTTTTTAAAAATTTACTATTATATAACGTTATACTTGAATTGTTTGATTCTAGGATTTATGATTCAGTTAGACACTTGTTTGGACAAACATTTGTGTGGAATTCATATACATTTGTATCAGGTTTTGTGTGTGTGTGTGTGTGTGTGTGTGTGTGCGCTACAAGTATGTCCTAAGACTTCCTTAGGATGATGCACATGACAACACGTTGTATACGGCATGATCACCAGGAGAGGACAGAGCTAGAGAGTCATGGCCAAATTGAAGGAAGAAGTGCTTTATTTTTACTTATTTATTAAAACTTTTTTTTCATTCTATTTATTTTAGAGAGAGAAAGAGTGAGCAGAGGAGAGGGGAAGAGGGAGAGAGAGATAGAATCTTAAGCAGGCTCCATGCTTAGTGTAGAGCCCAATGCAGGGTGTGGAGTCTGACGCTGGGATCATGACCGAAGCAGAAACCAAGGGTCAGGCGATCAACCAAATGAGCCACCCAGGAGCCCTGGAAAGTGCTTTATAATAATGGTATGGCCAGTCATTAATAACAGGACAGTTGACATTTATATGGTGCTTATTATGTGCCAGGCCTGATCTAAGCACTTTTTATGCATTAACGCATTTAATCCTCCCAACAACCCTATGAGGGACATACAATCACTATCTCCATTTTAAAGACCAGGAAATGGAAGTACAAGGAGATTTAATAATTTACTCAAGTTAACTCACACAGTAAGTAGCCAAACCAAGATTTGAAGTTTGAACCTATGCATTTTGGCTCCAGAGTCCAAAGTCATTAAGCAATACTGCCTCCAGCATTAAGATAGCAGAAGTAATAGCTTTCACTTACTGAACAATTACTGTGTGGCTAAGTGCCCCACATGCTTAAGCTTAAGCTTAGCACCTTCGTGCTAACCCTATGAGGTACTACTCATCTCAGTTTAGAAATTTGGGATCTAAGCCTGGTGTAGTTAAGTAACTCGTCCAAAGTCATCCAGCCTTAAATGAGCCAAGATCTATCTGATTTAGAGCTCCAGTTCCTAACTACACAACCACATGGCTTCTTAGAGTGCTATCTAATCACAGTGTGCAGAGATGACAACATTACTACAATAAAACAGTAGTTTGGAATAGGTGAGTCACACTCCCACATGCACTCAGTTTTCAAAATGAATCTTGACTATGTTTTAGTGGGACTCTTTTTATAGTGTAATATACATTTTTTGCCCTTTTTAAGAAGATGATTTAACTTTTCCTTATCTTTAAGGGAAATCATTATGCACTTCAGCCGTTGTATGTTGCTGTCATGCCATAATTGAAAACTGTAGTGTCATTTGCCCATAAACAACATGAAATGAAACTGCCATATTTTTTTTGAGATACTACATCTGTATTTTCAATTTTTTACTCTGGTCTCTTGATGTCAGACTGTTGTTTCTGGTTATTTCCTATGTATTTCATATGGTAGCCCATTTCTCACTTCTAATATCAGTATGTTGTGTATAACTCTGAGCTAAAAAGAATAAAGAGAAAAGAGAATCAAGAGAAATGTGAACTAGGAGAAAAGAAACACTAATAGAGGGTGCGGGGCTCACCCATGAAACAAAGATGTGGCTCTTAGTGAACAGACCTTGTTAAATCTATTTGAGTTCTTTCTTTTTTTTAATTTTGTTTTAATGTTTGTTTATTTTTGAAAGAGAGAGAGACAGAGTGTGAGCACGGGAGGGGAACAGAGAGAGGGAGACACAGCATCTGAAGCAGGCTCCAGGCTCCAAGCTGTCAGCACAGAGCCCAACGTGGGGCTCAAACTCAAGAACCATGAGATCATGACCTGAGCTGAAGTCAGACGCTTAACTGACTGAGCCACCCAGTCACCCCAAAACTATTTGAGTTCTTTGGATCATTTTGGTCTACTACCTTTCTGATCTGCATGCTGGATAGCTGGCATAGCTAGATAGCAGGCATCTGAAGAGATGAAATGTTATCCTACATGAGAAAAAATGCCTATTTTGACTTCATGGTCCATCTTGGATATGCTATATTTAATACCTGTTCATGCACATAATCCGGGAATGGGAAACCATTTTCTTTAGAATTGTTACCATGAGCATTTACTTTCCTACCTACCTATGGCATAATTGCTTTACTCCTACTTCATTTTTCAAGAGTGGCCCAAAAACTGCTCTGTGAGATTTGTGCCATCTATTAGTTTGCTGTCTCCAGGCAGTAAGATTGACCAGGTATGCAGCTACTACCCAGTGGTTACCTATTTTTTGCGATCTGTAACTGTAATCCTTGCTTAATCTCTTTCCATTCTGTGAACACCTCAAGTGACAGAGGTGACATCAACTGAAGCAGTGGGTAGCAGCCTCTTAAAGGGATGAAGAGGGAGAAATCAGGACTGGTGATCTAGTTTGAAAACCAGACCTTGATTGTTTCAGGGCAGGGGGTGGTTCCGAGAACAGCAGCCCCTTTCTCAGCTTTCTTGTGGTATGTGTGGCTGTACCACAGAGGAAGCAGTCCCCTGGGAGGCTAGACCCAGGAGAGCCCGGGCTTGAGTCCTACCTTATGGAGTGCAGTTAGATTCCTAGCCTGGAACTGAATATGGATCTTCCCCATCTTTTGCTAAGTCTAATGAAATAGCTCACATTGCTCTGCAGCCCCCCTCTCTAGTTATGTTACTTAGGTTTGGTTTTGTTTTATGATGGTAGCAGATTTCAGAGGGAAAAGGAATTTATTGGAGTGTGTTAAATCAGAATCGGAGAAAAGATCTACAGGCTTTTCCATAAAGCTGCCAGAGCAATTTAATACAAATACAAGTCATTTCAAGTTTCTCTCTTACTCAAAACACACCAAGAGCTTTTCATTACACCTAGAATAAAACCTTACCAGGCACTATGCCATCTTGTTTTGGCTACCTGACATCATGTCTGCTACCCTCATTCTACTCAGTCTGCTGTAGGTACCCTGGCCCCCTCACCCCCTGCTGTTATTCTAAGTACCAAGCTCTCTTCTGCTTCGGGGCCTTTGAACTTGTTTCAACTGCTGAAGAAACTTCCCCAGGATTTTATATATTTCACCTCTTCACTGTATTCAATTATGTTTACTTGTTTATCATCTCTTTCCCCAGTTAGAATGTCAACTCTATGAGAACATGGCTTTACTGCTAAATTTCCAGAGCAAGGCTTTACTCTTGAATTTCCAGGCACATAGTAGGCTCTCAAAAAGTACTGGTTAAATGGGTAACCAGGTTATAAATAGCTCCAGTTAAGGAACCTCAGTTCCTTACTCCAGCAAGAACTGAGGGGTAATCTCTAAGGCACAGGAACGAAAGAGCTGAATGGAATACACAAAACTTTTTTCTAAAAAGCACTGAGGAACGAACAATATAGTGTGATTCATTACTGGACTGAGTAATGCAGTAAAGCAGAAGCTGGGAGCTCAGAATGTGAATACATAACTTGATCACTTTTGCTGCTGATTCAGAAGAGGCAGCCGGGAAGCTGAGCTGAGGTCTCACTGAGCTAGGACTTGTGCAACTATAATCCAGGGCATGCAGAGTGTGTGTCCTGATAAATAACACCCCCTTCCCTTCTCCTTGGACTGGGAATATAGCAGTAAAAATGAACTGGAATAAGTCAGATCTTATAGGGTCTATAACTTTCCAGTCACATAGGTAGCCCAGATGATCCCAGGCAAGATGATCCTAACTGCTACTGCCTCCAGAGACCTGAATGAAGCAAATAAAAACAACACCTGGAAGATTATAATCCTATTCTTGGCCTTAAAATTATTTCCACAGATGATTTTTCAAATCATATCTGTCTTTATAAAATTTAATCCATTTTATAAGTTCTAGGGGAGTCACTAAAAAACAAAGTAAAATGAGTGTATATATTTGAAACTAATAGGGAAAATAAGACACAGAAAAATCATACACAAGAAGATAAGAGGAGAGAAAGAAAAAGAAACGTATTGCTGGTAGACAAACAGAACACACACAGTGAGATAGTAAATATGACCCAACACAACAGTAATTACATTGAATGTAAATTGACTAAATCCTCCAGTTAAAAAATTATGTGTATGACTGGATCCATACAAACTTTTTTTCAAGCAATGTAACTCAGTGATAAAGATAATAAGGATAAAGAAAGACAGGAAGTCAAATATTCAACCCCCTTGCCCAGTTTATTTCAAAAACGGAACAACTACATTAATAGCAGATAAAACAGAGTTTAGGGAAGAAGCATTACTAGAATTAAAGGGCTTTGCTTCATAATGATGAATGGTCCACCTCATGAGAGAGATTTGGCAGTTCTATACTTGCGTGCTCTGAATATGATAACATCAACATATGTAGAGCAAACCTAGGTACAGCTACAAGGAGAAGCAAATTCACCATCACAGCAAAGATTTGAAGATATCTTTTCACTCACTGATAAAGCAAGGAGATAAAAAAATCAGGAAGGATATAAATGACTTGAACAATATGATGAACACATTTGACCAAATATATTCAGAGAGCATTGCAACAATAAGTGCATGCTGCACACTTTCCAAAGTCATACAGGATCTTTACAAAAACTGACACTATACTGAGCTGTAAAGAAAGTCTTACCAAATTTAAAAGAACTGAAATCTGGGGCGCCTGGGTGGCTCAGTTGGTTATGTGTCCGACTTTGGCTCAGGTCATGATCTCACAGTTCATGGGTACAAGCCCCACGTGGGGCTCTGTGCTGACAGCTCAGAGCCTGGAGCCTGCTTCAGATTCTATATTCCCCTCTCTCTCTGCCCCTATCCTACTCGTACTCTCTCTCTCTCTCTCTCTCTCTCTCTCACACACACATAAATCAATACACATAAAAAATTTTTTAAAAAAGAACTGAAATCATGCAAAACATGTTCTCTAAGTGTGTTTATGCTAGAAATCAATAACAAACAGAAATAAAAATCCTCATATGTTTAGAATATCATCATTGTGCATCTAAACAACCCACAGGTCTGAAAAGAAATCACAATGGAGATTAGAACATATTTTTACCTGAATAATAGTGAAAGTGCTACAAATTCAATATTTTTTTCAAGTTTATTTATTTTGAGAGAGTGCATGTGCATACAAGTAGGAGAAGGGCAGAGAGAGGGAGAGAGAATCCCAGGCAGAGCCTGATGCGGGGCTCAAACCCACGAGCTATGAGATCTGAGATCATGAGATCATGACCTGAGCCACCCAGGTGCCTCTACAAATTCAATATTTTAAGATAGGGTTAGATCAGTACTTAGCAGAAAATTTATTGCCTTAAATGTATATATTAAGAAGGAAAAATAAGGGCTGAAAACTACTTAGCCATACATCAATCTCAAGAAGTTAGAAAATAACAGAAAAGTAAATCCACAGGAATTAGAAGGCAGGAAACAAAACAGATGAGAATATGAACTAATGAAATAGAAAACAAAACATTCAATGGAAAAAATAAACAAGGTCAAAATACAGTCATTTGAAAAGACTAATAAAATCTATTAACTTCTGATGGAATTGATCAAGAAAGAGAGAAGGAATAAATCAATAATTAATATATAAAAAGATTATATGAAGGTATGAAAACCTTGGGCCAAAAAATGAAAATTCAGATAAAATGTTTATTCCTAGAAAAGCAGCAAACTTAACCAAACTGACGTAAACTAAAACTGACACAAGAGAACATAGAAAACTGAAATACTTTTATAATCAGTAAGGAAATAAAGTCCCTAATTAAAGCTCATCTTGCAAAGAAGATCCTACGTCTGATTGGCTTAACTGGAGAGTTCTACCTAACAAAAGGAAAAATACTAACATTCCATGGATGGTTTCTTGGTATAGAAGAAAAAGTTACATTTTTCAGCTAATTTCAGAAAGCTAGCTAGCATAATCCTATACTGATATCCAATAGAGACTGCACACACACAAAAAAACAAATACAGACCAATTTCACTCACAAATATAGTTGCAAAAATTTTAGCAAAGTGTTAATAAACAAAATCCAAAAATACATAGAAAATAATACATCATGACCAAATTGGGTTTATTCTAGGAAATAAAATATAGCTTAACATCAAAAGTTCAATAAAGTAAATGTTTATATTGACAGATTATACAAGGGAAGTATAACCATCTCAATTGATTTATGAAAAACATTTGATAAAATTCAACGTCTATTTATAATTAGGAAAAATAGTGTTGGGAAACCAGGAATAGAAAAGAACTTTTTAAGTATAAAGGATAAAGAATATCTAAAACAAAACAAAAACAGAACTAGCCAAATGTTGGAATTCTTCTCTGTAAGACCAGTGTATTGATTATGTTTAAAATTTTCTATATCTTACAATGTTTTGACATCTTAAATATCTTGCTGGTCAAAGAAAGGCTGGCCTCCCAGGGCCACCTGATTCCTAAAATTAGGAAATAATTTACTGGGGAGCCAGCCTCTCATGTGCAAGCCAACCATCTCCTTTACCTAACCCTCACACCAAGCCAATATTCCTCCTGGCTGAAATCATCCCTGGGCCAAGTACCAGGAAGCTAGAGACTAGCCCTGGATCCCAAAGCCTACTGTTTATTATTCAAACTAGCCAATCCTAAACTGTTTATTCTGTCCTTTTTCACTGGGAACTCCAATAAAGGTTCTGGGCCTAGGCTTTTCCCTCCTTTCTATCTGCCTCCTGACCATACATGGTGGTCCCCATGTGATCAGGAAATGTAAGAATGGTAAAACCTTGGTTTGTGAGCATAATTTGTTCTGGAAACATTGTTGTAATCCAAAGCACTTGTATATCAAAGCAAATTTCTCCATAAGAAATAATGGAAACTCAGATGATTCATTCCACAACCCAAAAATATTCATATAAAATGATTACAATATTGCAATATAATACAAAAATACAAAATATAAAGAAAAATAAACAAATTAACTTGCACTTACTTTCAAAACCTTCGTGGCTGGTGTGAGGGAGACAAGAGAGAGGAGGTTTATTGTGTAGGTCGACTTTCACGATCACTGATGGAATCACTGTTATCTATTGGCTCAATGGAATCTTTTCCTTTTTGTGCAGATTTAACAAGGAACATATCCAATGATGCTTGCTTTTGCCTTCTTTTGAGGATTTTGCAGAAATGTGACATTGCATTGTCATTAAATAGATTCATCACTTGCACTGCTACAGCCTGATTTGGGTGGTGCTTTTCTACAAAATTTTGCAGTTTCCTACATTTTACACATCTCCGTAATCTCATTTGAAGTGAGGAATTCCTCTGCCTTTTTTCTCCTCCTCCTCTGCAGCCGAGATCTTCTCCACAAACTCTTGCCTTTGCTCGCGATGCAACAGTGGGATGCCAGTTGTGGGCATCTTCCAAATGTTCTGAAAAAGCACTGATTTCTGCCAAACACTGCAGCCTGAGACTGAGCATCTGAGCAATGGGAGACGATCACCCACAATCCCGCAGCGAGCGAGCGAGAGAAGAACCACTGACTCAATTGTGATCACTGTGATGTTTGGCCTTGTCTTGCAAGACATCACTCATTTATCAAGTTAAAGTTTATTAGAAATGTTTGCTCGTCTTTGGAACACTCCCAGAAAAGGTTACTCGCAATCCAAGGTTTTACTGTACTAAGTTCTTTTTTTCTACGGCATTAACCTCTTTGTGCCATTACTTGGTCACTTCCATAAATTCACATCCTGCAGGTACAAATGAGAGAATTACGAAAAGTAAAAGGACTCCTGCTATTACTATTTCCATTTAGAATTTTAGCTAGTTCCAATCAGAGCAGGTAGATGGGAAAAGGAAATAAGAATTATATGGATTGGAAAGGAAGAAACAAAATGTCATTATTCGAAGATGACATGATTATGACATAGAAAATCCAAAAGGACCAATGAATACATTATTAAAAATTATACTTATTGCAAAACTATAAATTATTATTAATAATAAATATACATTATTAAATTTATTACCAATTGAGCAGTGTGTACAAAATCATTATAAAAATTAACTGCATTTCTATATACCACTAATCAATAGTTAGAGAGGAAATAAAAAATACCATTCAAAATAGCATAAGTGGTCATGTACCTAGGTATAATTCTAAAAAAAGTGTGCAAAACTTTTGTGAAGAAAACTACAAAACTTAATAAAACAAAATAAATGCAACTTAAATAAATGTACCATGTTTACAAATGTGACGACTCAACATTTTTTAAAATGTTAAGTTTTTCAAATTAATCTACAGATTTATTGTGATCCCAATCAAAATAGCAACATTGTTCTGTGTGTGTGTGTGTGTGTGTGTGTGTAAAACTTGACAGGCTAATTCCAAAATTTATATGGAAATGCTTGGGTAAAAAAATAGGAAAATCTAGAGGAAGAAAACCAACATGAGTAGACTTGCTCTATTTGATATTAAGACTTAAAACCATTAGTAACTAAGAAGCATCATTTTTGGTTCAAGGATAGACAAATAGACAAATATAAATGAACATAATAGTTTAAAACCCATACATATATTTATGGATTGGCTACCTTATTTATTTCAAGGAAGGCAATACATAATAGTAGAGAAAGGAATATCTTTTCAATGAAAGGTGCCGGGACAAATGAGCCATAAATGTAAAAAGAAGAAAGAGAAGAGAAAGAAATTGGACTCCTAATCAACACCATGACAAAAGTAAATTTTAGGTGGAAAGTTGATCTCAATGTCAAATGCAAAACAAAGTGTTTTGAAGGTAATCTAGGAGAATATCTTCATGCTTATGGGCTAGGAAAAGATACTTTTAAATAAAGTATGGAAAAAGATTGTTAACTTTTACTACATATGTCAGAAGACACATTAAGAGAGGGAAAAGGAAAGTCACTGAGAGGAGAAAAACACTTGCAACACGCCTCATGGACAGAGGGCTCACATGCATATATAAAAATCATCTACAATTCCTTCAATTTCCTTCTAGGGAAAAAACCCCAACAGCCCAACAGAAAAATATAAAAGACTCGAACAGACAATTTACAAAAGAGGATGTCCAAATGGCCAATAAATATATGTAAAGGCATTCAGACTCATAAGATCATGCAAGTTAAAACCACAGTGAGGTGTAATTACATACCCATCAGATTGCATGAAATTAAAATTCTAACCCTAAGAAGTGTTGACAAAGATGTGAAACAATGCAACTTTCAGACACTGTTGGTGTTATGGAGGGTAGTAAACTGAACGAACCATTCCAGAAAACTGTTAGACACCATCCTGTAAAGTTGTAGATTTGCATAGCTTATAACCCAGAAATTCCTCTCCTAAGTGTATACCCTAAAGAAGTATGTGCTTATGTTCATCAGGATACATGTCTACGAATGTTTATAGCAGCATAGCAATGTTGCAGGGTTTTTTACCTCAATGCCTGGGGTTCGTTGTCTCATCGCTTCGAAGAATGAAGAGGTAGACACAGAATAAAATGAGCAGCAGGTAAAAGTTTATTAGAGCATAAGATCAGAAAGTAAAAATAGTATGAAAGCTCTCTACAGAGCGAGGGGGCATTTAAAAGTGAATGCCCATGACTATAGGCAAGGGACTTTGTTTTATAGGGTTTGGGTCAGCCCCTAACCTTTCTCCCTTGGTCCTTCCTAGATTCTACCCTTATTGGCTCGATTACTCTAGATGCTGGGTTGTTCATTCCTGATTGGCTCGATTGGAGTCAGACTATGTCATAATGTCCCTCATATGACATAAGTTTTATGATTTACTTATTTTAGTTAGGTATTTTGATTGTCAAATTCTTGAGGGGAACCTGAAAGGGGAGTAGAAGGTGGTGTCTGATGAGGGAGCTTGGGGTGGGCTGTGGACAAAGTGCAAGCTAGCGCACCACCCCTGCCCCAGGTGGATGTGTGTGCTATTCCTCAGGCACTCCTGGCTGCCCAAGGACAAAGGAAAGGAAAGAACACAAATGGCCAGCTGATAAGGATCACAGTCCTACAGGACATGGGTCTCCATCAGTTTACAAATATCTTAGTAAATTACAAGAAAAAGGCAATCTTATCAATAGCCTAATCTCCAGAAACAATAGACTCAGTTTCCTGGAGCCCCAACATCACCTCTCCACAATGATATGGGGAACAAAGGCAAGAAGGAAATGGCAGGTAAAATTAAATGTCCTTATAACCTGCAGCCCATTGACAAATACTTGAGGCAAATACAGAGTATAACATTTCTCCAGGAACTCCCTACCATCCGAATGTTATTGCCTTACTAGAGGGAAAACAGACTTAGCTTGACAGTAGCAAGGCCTCAGGTATCTTAGGAGTCCTCTTTAGCATATCAAAGTCCCTCTGGAGGCCTCCCTTTTGACTCTACCTCCCCAACTCCATAGTACAAAACCAGCCTTTCTTCACAACTGCAGCACAGCTCTTTCTGCCCAGTGATCCTGTCCCAGTGCTTTAATAAAATCACCTTTTGGCACCAAGGACGTCTTTAAGAATTCTTTATTGGCCATCGGTTCCAGACCCCACAAACCCCTCATCACCCCACAACCTCATCAGTGTCTGTTGCATTAAAAAAATTTTTTAATGTCTATTTTTGAGAGCAAAGACAGAGACAGAGCACGAGCAAGAGACGGGCAGAGAGAGAAGGAGACACAGAATCCAAAGCAGGCTCCAGGCTCTGAACTGTCCACTGAGCCCAATGTGGGGCTCGAGCTCACAAACGGAGAGACTGACCTGAGCCGAAGTTGGACACTTAACTGACTGAGCCACCCAGATGCCCCTTAAAAAAATTTCTTTTTATGTTTATTTAGTTGTCTGTTACATTCTTGAGAGGGGCCTTATGCCTGAAGGAGTTTGCTCCTGGTCAGACGCTTTCAGCATTGTTTTAAAATATGTGTTTTTCTCCACCCAGAGACCTCAGGTCCTAATCTTTCCCTCTCTGCCTATTTTATTCTACCTTTCCCTAATCATATCAGCATTAATTGAAATAGTTCTAAACTGGAAACAACTCAAAACCCATTAACAACAGAAGGGTTAAATAAATCACGGTATCATAAAATGAAATACCATACAGTAAGAAAAACATAAAGGAACAACAACACACAAGTGCCCGGATGAATTTTATGTACATAATTTTGAGTAAAAGAAGCTAGATGTGAAAAAATACATACTTTATAAATATTCTATTTAAACAAGTTTCAAAAGTGGTCAAAACTAAATTATATTGGTTAGGAATTTGTAATTGGGTAGTAAACTATAAAGTAAAGCAAGGAGCTAATTACTATAAAATTTGAGAGAATTGTTTGGAGAGGGCTAGGGGCATTCTTAGGATTTATGCGGGGGGGGGGGGGTGTCAAGAGGGTAGTGAGCTGAATCCAAACAACAGTTTAACACCTCTAAAGGGTACGGGATGGAATTCTCTTTTACTATGTACATTTGAGGTAAAACCCTGAGGCAATGAGATTCAGGACAGGTGAGGCAAGAAGGACGAATAGTAGTAGTGTGGAATAGGCAAGATCCCTTTTGAAAGGGCCAAGGGCAGCTGAAGAGAGGCTCTGTCCAGTCAAAGAATCCCATGAGGATCTTGAATGGATAACCAGAATGGGGGTTACAGTGTTGGTACTGGGTAAAACATTTCACAATTTGTTTTCAGACTCATTTTGCACAGGAATTAATTGTACAACCTAGATATTTCAGGATACTCTAGAATCCAAATGCTCATACGTTACCTGAAACAGATATATTGCTCACAGAATTATGTACAGATGACCCTCGACAATGCAGATTTGAACTGTGGGGGTCCACTTATACATGGATTTTTTCCTGATAAATATAGTATAGGGCTGTAAGTATATTTTCTCTTAGGATTTTCCTAATTGCATTTTCTTCTCTTGCTTGCTTTATGGTAAGAGTACAGTATATAATACAGATAGCGTGCAAAATGTGTTAATCAATGGTTTGTGTTATTGGTAAGGCTTCTGGTCAACAGTAGGCTGTTAGTAGTTAAATTTTTGAAGAGTCAGAAGTTATACAGGAAGTTTTGACTGCACTAGTGGGGAGCAGTTTGGCACTCCCAGTGCCCTTGTTGTTCAATGTTCAACTATATTTATTTTATTTATACATATTTTGTAGTCCTCTTAATATAATGCATAGTAAAAAATGACTCATTAAATGTGTACATAAATGAGATTTATGTGTATCCTTTAAATAGTTTCCAAATAAATCAATTCATACTTGAAAGGAAATTTTTCAGTTTATTTATTTAGAGAGAGACAGAGACAGTATGAATAGGGGAGGGGGAGAGAGAGAATCCCAAACAGACTCTGCACTGTCAGCACAGAGCCTGATGCAGGGCTCAAACTCACGAACCCGTGAGATCATGGCCTGAGCTGAAACCGAGAGGACGGCTTAACCAACTGAGCCACCCAGGTGCCCCCAGAGGAAGTTTTTTTAAGAGATCAGGTATTCTGATTGTTGGTTCAGGGACTTTGATCAACTGTCACCACAGCCCTGAGAATCAAGACTCTGATCTTCTCACAATTTCCGTAGCTTGAGTGGTAAAGCTGGGGTGTGTCAGGTCTTCCCAGCCACAAAGGGGCGGAAGTTCATGCACATGAAACTTTGGAACTTGCAACTGTGCTGTTTATAACCTAAGATTAAGTGAAAGGGCTAAACCAAAACCAATAGTGACACATGGTAAATGACCATCTCAAAGAACTTTTTGGTTGTAAGTTTTGTAGAAGACACCTCATCAGTGTTATTAAATTACCTGGCATTTTGTTTTCTGTTGATTTTTCTCCTTAGGTTCCTCAAGGCCCATACTTTCCTGTATGGAAAATGACAGTAAGAAATAACTTGGTGTTACCTGGGTGGCTGGATGGTGGAGCCTGGGTGTAGAGGTGAAAGCCAAGAAGAAAATGCTCACCTTGCAATGGATGTTGCTGCAGCCCAACTCAGAAAAAATGATAGAAATCATGAGGAAAATAAGAGTGTCTTTAAAACTGATTTGGCAGCAATTTTATTTGTTGTGCAATAAAATGGCTGGCCTGTGGTTGTATATGTAGAGTTAGGAGTAAACTTTCAAAGCATGCTCAGGAGGCATGCATGGTAATCCTATTATCTGATAACAGGATTTGTGCACATACCTCCCACATGCAGCATCAGTAGCCCACCCTTTTAGTATTGCTGTGAAATGCAATTTGTGTGCAGATGAAAAGTTTACAGACCATGGGCCTGTGCCACGAAGCTCAACAAAGCCAGCGCACTGTGTGGCGAGGTTTCTGAACCCAACCCCTGTTGTTCCTGCTGTCTCCCTCCTTATTGATTTCTGTCCCTTGGCCAAGTGGGCTTTGTGATAGTCTGCATCAACCCAGAAACTTGCAAAATGAGCTAATCAAATAGGTGCAGCAGAAACCAACCCTGAATTTCTAGGATGCTTCAGCCAGGTGCCATACAAATGAGATGGAGACATTATTGTGTCAAATAAATGGTGGTAGAAATGTGAGGGATGAGGAGGCCAAACACCATGAATTTTGGTTAATTATTTTACAGAAACATTTATAGAAATAGGATAAGCAAGGGGCACCTGGGTGGTTCAGTCGGTTAAGTGTCCGACTTAAGCTCAGATCATGATCTCATGGTTTGCGGGTTTGAGCCCCGTGTCAGGCTCTGTGCTGACAGCTCAGAGCCTGGTGCCTGCTTTGGATTCTCCATCTCCCTCTCTCTCTGCCCCTTCCCTGCTCACACTCTGTCTCTTTCTCTCTCTCAAAAATAAATAAACATTTAAAAAATTTTTTTAAAGAAATAGGGTAAGCAAGAACTAGAGGCAAATGCTTGATGGACCATGTCTCAGTCTGCCAGAGCTTCCGAACAAAATACCACAGACTACATGGGCTTAAACAACAGAAGTGTATTTCCTCACGGTTCTGGAGGTTCAAAGCCCAAGATCAAGGTGTCACCAGGTTTGGTTTCACCAGGTCAGCCTCTTTCCTTGGCTCACAGATGGACACCTTCTCACTCTGTCCTTACATGGACTTTCCTCACCAGACCTCCTTTTTCTTATGAGACCAGTCATATTAGATTTGGACCCCACCTTATGACTTCATTTAAATTTAACCTTAATTACCTATCTTTAAATATAGTCACACTGAAGTTTCAACATATAAATTTTGGGTGAACGCAGTTCAGTCCATAACAGGAAATGACATAGACAGTTCTTTTAAAAAGTCTTGCTATTCACATTTTAAGGTTTTTGTTCACACCTGTCTTCCTTTTTGATAGAGCTTACAATAACTGATGTATCTATCTTCACATAAACATCATATGACAAGCAGCAGATGTTAGTGATAGAAGCTGCTGGGAGGAATATAGAAAAGAATACACTCATTACTTACATTGCTTATGAGTGAGAAAGTATTGGTGCATGCTTTTGTTTTCTAGAAAAAGGGTTACGTGGTAAATTCACACATTGATATATGAATTTCTTGATTCTTTCCAAAAAGTCAATCAAAATGGGAAGGTTATTTTAATAGAATGTATTTATGTTGACCATTGCTCTTAATAAAATGTGATTGTATATGGTTTAAGGAATGAAAAACTGTTCAATATGCAATAGATATAGCACCAGTGTATAGGACACACAAATTTGGTTAGGGAAAACCTCTAACCCATAAGGTGGGTATAGGAACTCTGATGGTGGCTGATGGGGAAATAAGTTGTTCTAGGTCTTTTCCTTTTCCATATAAATTTTGGAATCAGCTTGATTATTCCTATAAAAAAGTATGCTGAGATATTGATTGGGAATGTACTGAATCTGTAGATCTCTTTGGCAAGAACTGATATCTCACAATATTGAATATTCTGATTCTTTGGAATTCAGTGCATTTATTTGGTTCTTTAGTTTTTCTTAGGACTGCTTTATACTTTTCAGTGTACAGCTTTTGCACTATTTTGTTAGATTTATCCCTGAGCCTTTCATATTTTTTGATGCTATTGTAAATAATGCTGCTTTTAAATTGTAATTTCTAATTATTCCCTAATAAGATAGAGAATTACAACTGATATTTTTATATTGATCTTACATCCTGCAGTCTTGCTAGACTTATAGTTTACCCTTTTTAAAAAAACATTCTTTGGGATTTTCTACATAGAAAATTAGGTCTTCTACAAATAGAAGCAGGCTTATTTCTTTATTTCCAATATGTATTCCTTTCATTTTTTTTCTTATTTTATTCCATTTGATCTCCATGATGATGTAGAATAGCAGCACTGAGAGTGGACATCTTGTCTTGTTCCTAATCTTAAGGGGAAAGCATTTAGTCTTTTATTATTAAGTATGATATTAAATTTAAGTTTTGTTGGAGATGTCCTTTATTGACTTCTATCTTCAGAAACTAGAAAAAGAAGAAAAAAGGTCAAGCCCAAAGTAACCAGAATAAGGTGAAAAATAAATATAGCAGAAATCAGTGAAATAGGAAACAGAAAACAATAAAGTCAACGAAATAAAAAAAAATTGGTTATTCAGAGAGATTTGTAAAATTGATACACCTCCAGTTAGACCAAGAAGAAAAGAGAGAAGACATAAGTTACCAACATCAGGGATGAAAAGGGGATATAACTACCCAGTTTACAGTGCTTACCCAAGAGGTAACAGTGTGTTACTCGCATCATTATATTTCTATGTAATTTAGGATTTTTGCTATTTCTTAGGCCAGTGGTTCTCAAATTTAAGCACACATCAGCATTGCCTTGAGGATTCGTTAAAACACAGATTGTTAGGTCCTAGGTTTTTGACTTAGGAGTTTTGGGGTCAAACCTGAGAATCTGCATTTCTAACAATTTATTAAGTGATGCTAATGATGCTGACCTGGGGACTACACCGGAAGAGCCACTATCTTAGATATAAAGACGTTGGGACACTCTGAATCTACTTCTCTCTTGACTGCTGTGTCATCACTATAATGTATATATTTAATACCCCATAAGGCAAGTCTTCCTGTTTATATAATAAATATTCATCTATATTTACCCACATATTACCCTCTCTATTGTTCCTCATCTTTTCTTGCACTGTTGACTTTCCATCTGGGATTCTCTGTCTTTCTGCCTGAAGAACATTCTTCAGCATTTCCTTTAATGCAGGTGTGCTAGGGATGAATTCACCCAGTTTTTGGGTCTGAATCTATCTTTATTTTGCTTATATCTTTGGAGAATATTTTTTGATGGATATGATACTCTGGGTTTCAATTATTCTCTTTCAGCACATTATCTTCTGACTTTCATGATTTCTGTTGAGAAGATGGCTACTCATCTTACTTTTGTCCCTCTGAAGATAATATCTTTTCTTTCTGGCTGCTTTTAAAATTTGCTCCTTGTTGACGCCTGGGTGGCTCAGTTGGTTAAGTGTCTGACTTCAGGTCATGATCCTGTGCTTTGTGGGTTCGAGCCAGCCCCGCATTGGGCTCTGAGTTAATGAGCCTGCTTCAGATTCTGTGTCTCCCTCTCTCTCTGCCCTTCCTCTGCTTGCACTCTGTCTCTCTGTCTCCCCAAAGCAAATAAACATTAAAGTTTTTTTTTTAAATTTACTCCTCGTCTTTGGTTTTCAGCTCTTTTACTCTGATGCACTGGTCATGCTTTTCTTTGTAGTTATCCTGATTAGGAGTCATAGGACTTCTTAAATGTGTGGCTTGAAGTCTTCCATCAAGTTTGTATTATCATCCCTTGACTTTTCTACTGTACTGTTGCTAAAGAATACTGTCTTTATGATACTGATTCTTTGAGACGTGTTGATACTTGATTTATGGCTGAGTAAGTGGTTGAGTTTTAAAAATATTGCCTATGAGCTTGAGAAAAATGTATGTTCTCTAGTTGTTAGGTATGTAATTTTAAATATATTAATTATTGCAATTTTGTGATATATGTTCTTTAAATATTCTTTATATTAATTTTTTCCTTCTAGAACATCAATAACTACTAGAGGTGTGTTAACATATCCTATGATGATTTTGAGGCAATTTTATTATGTGCATCCAAGTTTAAAATGGTTAGAATCACAAAGTGAATTGAAAACGTTTACCATTATGTAGTGACTTTCTCTATTCCCAGTAATGATTTTTGTCTTCCATTCTATTTTAACTAATATTAATGTAGTGATCTCTGCATTATTTACGTATTTGTCTGGTATTTACTTTTACTTTTCATATTTTGATACTTTCTATATCTTTGTATTTTAGATGTGACTATTATAAATAGTATAAACAATATTTTTCTTTTAACTTGTGCTTGATTCATTTATATTTACTGTTATTATTGTTATAGTTGAATTTGTTTCTAATGATGTAAAATTTCCCACTTCACGCTTGCTTCTTCCCTTCCCTTGTCTTTTTTATTTTTATTTATTTATTTTAAAAAATGCTTATTTATGTTGAGAGAAAGTGTGTGAGTGCACATGAGTGGGAAGGGGCAGAGAGAGGGAGAGAGAGAATCCCATGACAGCTCTGCACTGCCAGTGCACAGTCAGATGCAGGGCTCAAACCCATGAACTGTGAGATCATGACCTGAGCAGAAACCAAGAGTTGGATGCTTAACTGACAGAACCACCCAGAACCCCCCTCCCTTTGCCTTTCTAAAGTTAATTCAGTTTTTTATTTTTTTAAAAACCAAACTTCCCCCTCTACCAGTTAAAATAATACATTATTTTCTTTTAGTAACTCACGCTGAAATTCTATCATACATATTAAACTTAAGCAAGTTTACATGAAACTAATATATTAAATGTGTTCCTGAAAAATACAAGGATCTTAGAACACTTTCCATTAGCTACTCACTTCTGATTTATATGTTATTGGAGGCTAGAATTTTAGTTTTATGCTCTATTTTCTAAACACTGTATATTAGATCTCCTCTCCACCCTTTCTTTCTCCTTTTCACTCTTCTTATCCTTTTCATTCTCTTTTTCGTACATATGATATCATTTTAAATTTATCCACATCTTAACCAATTCATTCAAAATTCTTTTTGCATTTCAGATTCTCTTAGTATGATTCTCTTTTATACTGAAGCACATTCTTTAGAAAGTTCCTATGGTGAAGAACTGTTGGTGGCAAACTCTCTAGGCTTTTGCTCAACTAAAATTTTCTTTATATTTTTATTATTTCTGAAAAGATAGTTTTGATGAATATATAATTTTAAGTTGATAGTTAATTACTCTCAACATTTTGAAGTTATTATTACCTTTTCTTTTGTTCTCTATTTTCTCTGTTGAAAGTCTAAACATCATTCCTTTTCTCTCACGTTGCTTTTAAAATATTTTTGTGTCTTTTGTGGCCTGCAATTTCACTGCAATGTGTATCTTTGTGGATTTCTTTTTATATATCTTTCTTATTATATATTGACTTCCTTTACCTGTGATTTTAGGTATCTCATCAATTCTGGAAAGTTCTTGGTCCTTTTCTCCTCAAATACTGCAGCTCCTCTATTCTCTCTATTCTCTTCTCTAGGACTCTGTCTGGGTGTATATTCAAGTCTTTTATTTTATCCTCCACATCTTTCAATATCTAAATGTTTATCCTCTTTTTTTTCTTTATACTGGATCCTAGTTATTTCTTTCAGATATATTGTCCAATTCACCAATTCTTCCTTTATTAACATCTAATCTACAATCTTTTTGTTCTAATCTTCAATCTAAACTATCCATTAAGTTTTCTTTCTCAATAGTCACATTTTTTTATTTCCAAAGGTTTTTGGTTTTTATTTTTCAAATCTGCAGAATAGTTTTGACAGTCCCTTATTCAGTTTTTGAGTATCTTTATTTAAAAAGTTTATATATAGCAATTTTATATTCTGTGTCTGACAATTCCAAAGTCTGAATTCCTTGGGGACTTGAATCTGTTAGTAACTAATGACAATTTGCAAGAGTGGTGTCTTCTTTCTATGTGTATTTTCTGAACCTGATTTTGAACTTATATTTGTTTGCTCTTAATTTGTGGGGAATCTTGTGGGAATGACGTGGGGATGTGGTTTCACCAGGAAACATTTTTTTGTTTTGTTTTTGCTAAGAAACAGGGAGACTACTGACCTGAAACATTGTAATTCTCTTTGAGAATATCAGTTTAATGTGGACTCTCAAGTTCAACTTGGTTGCTTCTAGCTCAAGACTGAATCCAGCTTTCACAGTTCTGATACTAGCTTTTGATTTCAGGACAGTCTGTCTTTCTCTTTATACTACTGCTTACCATCTTGCATTTTTTAAATTTATTTTTGGAGAGGGTATCTCGAAGAATTTTCCTCTTTCTTACAAATTCAGAAGTGCAATACAGGATGGTTTATCCAGGGTCTAATTTATTTATGGTCAGAAGACCTTGCAGAATATTTAGTTCTTTTTACTGCCAGAAGCAGAACTCTGAGGCCTTTTTTGTTCGAGTTCCTCTTTAATAAGGTTTAAAATATTTACATCTCGTTCTTCAGCTGAGTTTTAAAAAGGTGACTCAGACAACAAAACCTATCTTACTCATCATGATCAAGCCGTGTTCCTCACAGTTCCAGTTTTATGATCTTCCCACTTACTTTATCTTGCATGTGGAATGTAAACTTGCCACAGAAAGCTAGATTTAGAATGTACAAATGAGCAATTATCTTTTAACACCAACACAAATCATGCATACAATTTGGCAGATTGAAGATTACATACAGAAGAGACTTGAAGTTTCTTTCAAAACAAATAGAGTGCGAACATTACTGAGTTCGCAGTAATGCGAATGAGCCAATGAGCTCCATCTCTTTAAAAAGTTAAATGAAACTTTTTATTATTTTATTTTACTTTTTTACAATTCATTAACTTGACATTAATAAGACTGACAGTCTTTAAAAACTTATAAAAATTTTTGGGGTGCCTGGGTGGCTCAGTCGCTTAAGTGTCCAACTTCGGCTCAGGTCATGATCTCGCCATTCGTGAGCTCGAGCCCCACATCAGGCTCTGTGCTGACAGTTCAGAGCCTGGAGCCTGCTTCGGATTCTCTCTCTCTCTCTCTCTCTCTCTCTCTGTCTGCCCCTTACCTGCTCGCATTCTGTTTCTCTTTCTCTCTCCAAAAATAAGCATCGAAACTTTTTAAAATTTATAAAAATTTTCTCTTAAACCATCATACATATCCTGTGTATTCAAAGATTTTCTGTGAATGCAGTAATGTGTAAATTTGTTTTCAAGTGTAAGGTTGACTGTAGAAGATTCATAGGCATTTCCAAATCCTACACTTAAAGTTAAAAACGGATAGTATAAGATGGAATACCACCAATGCATCAGTTGTCGTCTCACCCTAAACAATACGTGCGCTTGATATGCCACTTATATTTTCCTACAATATACAATGTATCCTTTGCCATAGTGTATCTCAGTTCACAAATTAACATATTCAGGCAAGGGAAAGCTGTGGGTATCAGAACAAAGTGAGCTTACTTTCTGAAATTGCACCACAGAGTCTTTATTGGGGGGCCTGGTTGGTAAGGAGTGGTTGAAGTTCTGTGCAAGACTCTGATTTGCAGGTGCTGTTTTTTGATAAATAAACAAGTCCGGGCTTGCCGAGGTTTGAGTCCCCTTCACATTTTAAAGTGTCTCTTTAGTTCTCGTGAAATGAAGTTTACGTTTGCTCCCATCTTTGGGCCTTGATTACTTCCCAGTACCCTACAGAGGCAGGATCAACTCTTCTTTAAGGATTCTCCTAACACATTAGTCTTGTGCCATATGTGAGGTCTGGGGGATGTGTCGGCATTCACCACCGCCTCCTCTCACTACCACGCTAAATACTGTAACACACCAAAAGAGAAAACAGGTTCTTCCACTGTGAACCTCAACAGGCTCCCAATAAGGAAAGTATTTTTCTTTCTTTAAAGACTGTTTAATCTATAGATTATTTCATGAAAAAAAAATCTTGATTCAAATGACTCAGTCACTTTCATCTTTTATTCCTTTTTAGAGAACATTCAGTTATCACCTTCATACAGCTATGATAGTCTTGGTGATTTTATTCACTTACCCTCAGGGTGAAGCCAATACCTGGAAAGATATAGTAGAGAAATGGGAAGAAACTAACACTTTTGGTGAGTCTATTGGAGCCTCGAGATCAACCCCTGCTGGAAGCTTTAGTCAGAATCTTTAGTTATATAAGGCACTGCATTATCTTCATTGTACAGATCTTCCTCGATTTACGATGTTACATGCTGATAAACCCAATGAAGTTTGAAAATATCATAACTTGAAAATGCATTTAATACACCTAACCTATCAAATATCATAGATTAGCCTAGCCTACCTTAAATGTGCCCCAAACAGTTACATTAGTCTACAGTTGGGGAAGATTATCCAACACAAAGCCTGTTTTGTAATAAAGTGTTGAATATCTCATGTAATTTATTGACTACTATGTCAAGGGTGAAAAACAGGAGGGTGGTATGGGTACAGAATGGCTGTCAGTGTATCAGGTGTTCACCCTCATGACTGTGCGGCTGACCCTCAAAACTGTGGTTTGCCGCCGCGCTTAGTATCACGAGAGTACCGCACCACCTGTCGCTGGCCCAGGAAAAGATCAAAATCAAAACTGGTTCCTACTGAACGTGTATTGTTTTCACACCATCGTAAAGTTGAGAAGTCATGTGGAACCATCCTAAGCTGGGGACTGTCTGTATAAGACAGATATAAATTTTGGTCACGTGCAGTTAAAGGTATACTAATGAAAATATCTCCATTTAGAGTATAACTAGAGGGAAACCAATGTTCTAGGTCACACTTTCTGCTTTAAGAAAATCAATTCTAAAAAAAATCCAGATTTATGAAACAGTATATTACTTGCATCTTAAAAGGAGTTTAAAAAATTTTATGGAGGTTTACTACAAGGTTTCATTATTTAGCCAGTTTCTCCAGTGAATCAAAAATGTGGTTCACCAGATATATACTTTTTCAGGGACATATCATTTGCATAAATGGAAGCACACCTGTTCTGGGCTCCTGAGTCCTTAAATGTCTCCTCTGTGCTTAACTTCTGAGGGTCCAGTAGTAGGCAATCTACTGTAGCAGTTATCTAAGTTTCCTCCAGGAGTTAGTGGGAAGCTTGCACAGTCTGGGATTTGTAGTTAGACATATCTGCTGTCAAGCAAACAAGAGTGAATTGAAGACACCGTTTCTGAAGAACGTTTGTTGAGGAGAATTCATGAAGATGTGAGTTTAGCAGGTTTGTGGTTACTCGGTTGCTCGTTATATTCTAGGAGTGCACAGTGACCCTGCCCTTGAACTTCGGGGTTTACAAGTAGGGTGACTACATGTTCCAGTTGGCCCAGGAGAACCCCAGTTTATGCCACCATAATTATTAATACCCCCTTCTGTCAGTTTTTACTTATAAGCTGCATGACTGGGGGAGCACTAGCACATAGAGGTACACAGATCAAAAATAAGTTTGAGAAATAGGACGGCATAAGGATGGAATGGGTCAGCATTTGGAGAAACAGGGCAGAAGCTACAGCAATAATTTATTTCATATAAATAAGAATGGGATTTATTGTTAGGCCCAGTGAATGGGATATGATGAGCACACTTTTGACTTTTGAGATGAAAACAAAGACTTAAATAAATTAAACAAACTCAGTGACAACTAGCCAATGGCTAGCCCTGTTATAAATCAATAATACAGGCTTCTCTGCTCCTCTGGTACCGAGTGATCAACTTCCTTTCTGCACCTTGCTCACTCATCACATCAACCCTTCCTTCTGAGCCCAAACCTGGCCCCAATATCCTTCTGTGGCAGCCCCTGCCAACTGCTGAGAGCTGGCACATGAGATAACACTTATTTGTGCTTGTCACTTCATTCTATCTGCTCCTAAATGTCAGAATGGGGACTAACACAGCTATGGGTTTTGCGAGAAAACAAATGGTCTCGAGTTTTATCAGCTGGAAAGCTTTGAGAGGAGACAAAAGAATTCATTCATTCATTATTTTCAACAAATATTTGTTCCCATGGAAGAAAAGGAATGGGATTCACTTCACAGCTGTTTGGTAACGGAAAAGCAACATCCGACCTCCTGGTGCGCAGAGAGGGGGGGGGGTAAAGGACCACAAGATAGCAGCAGCAAGCACGCACTCACCTGTAAGGAAGCCATTGTAGTGCTCACCTTCTTCCACAGGGGGGCACTCCAAGCTCATCACTGAAAACGCCCGCTGTGCTGTTTCAGAGAGCGATTGGAGGAGACCCAGCGCCGGCGATCTTTTCTCCATACCTAGGGATTATTAAGTGAGTAGAATTAAAAGTACAGTGGCAGAGCTGTGTGAATGAGGCAAAGCCATTTGAATTTCAATTCTTATGGTGTTAGCAACTTATTCTAAATTGAGTCACAATGAAAAATGGAACAGAAATGTACTAAATTTCATTTAAAATCTGTTTTGGTGTCCACTACACAAAGATGAAATAATTATACAAAAGATGGAATCATTTGGGGGCAATAAATTCTCAGTTAAAGCTACACTATGGTTTATAAGAAAACTCTAGGCAATTCTACCTCAAACGCTCACCCTTCGTCAGAATGGGCAACACAGAATTCAAATTACATCTTGAATAAACAGAATTTTAGGTATAACTTGAGTTAAGTCCCAATACATATTCAGTATCTTTATCCCTGTGTCTGGGACAAAAATCTTTTAACATTTCCAAAGGCCCGATAGCTTTTCCAAATCAGCAGTGGACGAGATGCAGATACAAGTGGATGGGGGTTGCTCTGATGATGCAGATACAAGTGGATGGGGTGGCCCTTATAATTTGCTTTTCACTTTCTTAAATGAAACCTTCAAAGGGGCCCAGCTTACCTTTCTTAGTAAAAAAAGAAAGACTTTGAAGACCGAAGCCGGGAACGCCGGCGCAGGGGCCGGCGCGGCGACCGGCGCGGCGGCGGGGAGCGCGGAGCTGGGGGCCCACGCGTTTCCGCCCGGAAGGGGCGCGCAGGCAGCTTGCCGCTCTCCACCGGTCGCCCGTGTGAACGGAAAGGGCTAACTGCTTTGCAACTGAGTAGCGAGTTTAAAAAGAAGCACGGAAAGCCCAAGGGATCATAGCCCAGATTGTGGAGCAGGCAGAGCCGCAGGCTTTGAGGGTCCCCGGGGCGAGAGGGGAAAGGGCTGCCCGCCCGGCCGTGGACAGATGGATGCGGACTCCCGCAGCCGGCGCGCGGGGGTGGGGGGGGGGCGGCCGCAGCAACATCTTCCCACTCGGTTCAAGTTTATTCCCGGCCGCAGCGAGCTGGAACAGGAAATGTTCGGTCTTTCATGTCGGTTTTGCACCTCCCGGAGAGCACTGATTAGTCGGTTGACTTGTGCCGCATTTGAAGTTCATCATATATTATTAAAGAGAAGTGGCAGTGATTAGTTCTGAATCCTCAGAGAACTAAATAAATATTTACTAAATAAGAACATTCAGCCATAAAGGAATTGCTCGAACAGGTTTCTGAAATCCCGGCGAGGGCCCCAAGTGCCTCCCCCAGGCAGGAAGTGGAGTTGCGGGGCTTCCCGCCGGAGGCTGCCATCTGCAGACAGCAGGTCGGCCGGGTACCTTTGTGAATCTGAGCAAAACCGAAAAGATCCCAGGCCTGAGTCAGACTCGGTGGTCTGGGGTTTTAAGTGTTTTTATAGGCTGTGTTTCCCTTACAAAGGCCGAGATAAACGTCACGCTAAACTTTGAACCTTACTTTAAAAAGAATTTAACAATAAAGTAGCCATTTTATTGCTCAAGTAATAAAGAGGACTGATTTGTATTGCTTCCAACTTGAGGAGGATTTTCTTAGCCCGAGTATGCTCCAAAATGTATCCAAATTGTGAGCATTCAAAGAAGCATATTTAGATGGTTTATTTGGCAATTAAATTATGTGATGGCATGGTTGTCAAAAGCATTAATTTTGGTTATTTAAAAAGCTTTTTTTTCCCTAATCGTTGGACAGTTTAACTGTAGAAAATGTAGAGTATGTATATATCCACACACCCATATCGTGCTCTATCTCTAGTTCTGAATCACGATTTTTTTTTCAACCATGCTTTTTTGGTGAGCATTTTTCAATGATATTAAATATTTTTAGAAAACAATTTCAGGTGTGGAGAATTGAGGTGATTTTCAGCTTCCACTATTATAAAAAGCACACTTAACATCCTTGTGCAAAATTTTTTTACATCTTTCTGATGCACAATTCCCAGGTATGGAATTGCCAGGCCAAAGCCAATGAAAAATTTTAAGGTTCTTAGTCTATCTTGCCAAATTTATAGAATGTAAAATTAAAGGCATTCAATAGGCAAAACACTTTTAATTTGAATTTCTTTGCTTATGAGCTGTGTTTAATATTATACTAAGAACTCTTTCAGAACAGGGCCATTTTTAGCTCATCAACCACATATACCTGGTGCTTTGTATAACGCCAGGCACATACTTGGCCGTCAATAAATATTTGCTGGTTAAATGAATAAAAGAATGAATAAATGTTAGTAAGATATTTGAATTTCTTGTTTCATCAGTTGTTTTTTTGTACTGTTCTTTTATCTATTATTGTGACAGTTCTTTCCTATTAATTTGTAAACTGCTTTCCATAATAAGGATTTAAAATTTTTGTCACATGTGGCAAACCTCCCTCCCCTTTAAGTATAAGTGTGTGTGTTGATGTGTGTGTGAGTACTTTTTGATTTCCAAAAGTTAAAAAAATTATTTCATAAGTATGCATTTGTGACTCTATCACACACACAAATTAATTTGCTAGAGCTAATTACTATGCAGTCTTAGATTTGAGGTAGTTTTACATATTTTAGACAGCTCATTTTCCTTCTTATTTACCAAGTTTTTTTCTTGGCCTTGAAGTGTTTTTCAGGACATAATGTGCCAGGTAAAAAGGTATCACAATCTTAGTCTTAGTCTGACAAACACCAGGCTCAAGACGTGTTGTCATACTAGGGAAAGATCTGTCAACTCCTTAGTTCCCAAACAACTATCCAGTAAATGCTTCTTGCTGCTCTTCCATTTGCCTTTTTCTTTTCTTGTTCTTTATTATTAAAGACATGAATAGAAGACGGATCTTTGCTTCTTAAAGGGTTTTCCACACGTATCTCATCCCCACCGAACATATAATCCCTTTTAGTATCACACCTGGTTGAAATGACATGGTGTTAGGGACCATGGGATAGAAATGGAGTGCCATTATTTGAAGTAGTAATGGTTTAAAAGTTTGGGAGCATGGATATCTAATGGAGAGAGATTAAGCCTTAAATTTCTTTTCTTTGTGTAAATATTCCCAGAAACAAAAGCATGATACAGAAGCCAAAAAGTTGTCTGAGGCAAACACGACAGCGTTTTAAGTCACAAAAGCTGACAAGATTCCACATTCCATGTACTTTTGTTAGGTTAGGCTTGAGGCTCAGAGATGGTAAAGGAGTTTGTGTGGAGTCGCTTATTTTTTTCTTCTTACCTAAACACCAGCTTGGGTTACCTGTGGCCCTGCTTCATTTGGTCTTTACTCTAGACCTAGAGCGCCTCTATCTGGGACACTGCTGGTCTGAACTAGAAAAGCCTCTGTGAACTCTACACTGGCCCTTACTGCTTCTGTTCATAAGTGAAACATATCACATGGAATTGTTTAAAAATAAAATTATTCCGTTCAATAAGCCTTTAGCATTGCTTTCTGGTTACTTGCTTGACTTTCGCAGAAGCTGAGGGAGGTAGACATTGCCGGTGAGAAAAACAGTGAAGGAGAGTTAGCCCATTCAGATTCTGTGGATTACCACTATTTGTCCTTCAAGGCCCATTGAGTTTCTGGAGTCTTCTTAGATAACTCTAGTCAACACTGACATGTTCCTTCTGCCTACCTTTCATTCATTTACACATTCCATAACTATTTATTGAAGCCTAGTACATGTAGTGGACAATACAGGCATAGTTTGTGCTTTCATGGAGTTGACTTTCTAGTAGGAGGAAACAGATAAAGAAGTAAGGGCATAAGTCAATATGACAATTTCAGATGGTGAAAAGTGCTGTGAAGAAAGTGCATGCTATGGAGTGTTGCAGGTGGGGTGAGGTGCTGGCTGATGCTGGATGGTTAGGGAAGACCTTTCTCAGGAGTTAATACAGGACTTGAGATCCTACCGAAAACAGCCAGGTGTATCAGGGGCGGGCTGGCCAGTATAGAGGCCCTATGGCAGGTGACAGCTTGGTGGTGTGTCTGATGCTGATCAGAGTGAAGAAGTGTGGTAGGAGATGGGGTCTCAGAGGGTGGCAGGGCCTAGGACATTTAAGCCTTTGTGGCACTTTGGCGAGGAGTGTGCTTTTTATTCCTTGGTAAGTGAAACAAGAAGCCATGAGAAGATTTTAAACTTCACAAACACAAGCTCTGATTTGTGTTTGTAAGCAATCATTGAGGTTGCTATATGAAGAATGTGCAGAGAACAGTGAGGGCTGGAGGCAGAGGGACTGATTGAGACCATGGCACTTGCTCATTTCCAAAGTAAGGCTCTGAGAAGTTCCCCAGTATTGGATTGCAAGCACCTTTAGGCGAGGAACACACTGTCTTCTCCTCTACCTTCTCCTCTCCTTTTTCTTTTCCTTTCTTTTTTACTGTTATACTCCAACCAGCTCTAACACTGTTAGCTTCATAGTGGGCTCAATCAAACCTTGCAGTTACTTGGAGGACCCTCTGCAAATTTTTGGATGTAGAATTGGCCCAGCATATTTGCCATTTTTTTGAATGTATGGAATCAAATTCTTCTAGTGATTTCACTTCCTTGAGAGAAGGTTACTGCATAATGAAGAGGTGGTGTTTTCTTTTAATTTTTCTTCGGTTTTATTGAGGTATAATTGACACAAAATTGTAATATATTTAAAGTGTACAACATGGTGATTTGATGCAGGTATACATTGTGAAGGGATTCCTACCTTACATATTACCTTTTTTCTTTTTTGGTGAGAACACTTAAATTTTACTCTCTTTGCAAATTTCAATTATACAATACAGTATTATCAACTATTGTTATCATGTAATACATTAGATCCTCAGAAGTTTTATGAAATTTTGTATCTTCTACCAGCCTCTCCCTATTTCCCCCACTTTCCAACCACTGGCAAGCACCAATCTACTCTTGATGGTGAATCTTGATCTACTGAAGATGAATTCAACTTATTTTTAATCCTCATATAAGTGATACCATGCAATATTTGCCTTTTTCTGTCTGGCTTATTTTACTTAGCATAATGGCTTATTTTACTTAGCATAATGCCCTCTAAGTTGATCTGTGTTGTTGCAAATAGCAGAATTTCCTTCTTTTCTTTAAAGGCTGAATAATATCCCGTGTGTGTGTGTGTGTGTGTGTGTGTGTGTGTGTGTGTCACATTTTCTTTATCCATTCATTCCTTGACTCTCTGTGTTGGTTTCTTTGCATTATATAAGCCATCACCTCTCCTATTCTTAACAGACTGGTCTCATGTAGGAGACGAGCCTTGTCAATTAGCCCAGCCTAAGCTCCTGGCTGTTTCTCAAACTTTTGTGATTGTCCAGTCACCATCTTTGTTCTTTGTGGTACCCAATATTTGAGGATGTGCCATGATCCATCAGTGTCCCAAAGGAGATGATTGTAGTCAACACTTAGAAGCAGGCTGATTAGAAGCCAGACCCCAAAGCAGCAGCTGGGAAAAAATGTATTTAAGCCAAGGGAAAAATTCCAGGAAAAACTGGAAAAAAACATTTTGCCTGCTTCCTCTGCACTGAGGTCTAGGCTATGGGGCAGGGGTGGTGTACATGTGGTAAGTGCTTGTGATCTTGTTGAGAACTGTTTCCTTGTTTGCTATAGTCTTATAGATCTCATGGACCCAAGCCCTGTGGCTTTAGAGCTAGGCATTTTGATGGTCCATCCCTCAGGTGAGATCCTTAAAAGATAGGGTGCTGGATGTGCAGTCCAATCTCTTTGCTCCTCAGGGAGAAGCTGAGAGTTATGAGTTCCCTCCTGACTGTATGGTGCTGTGCTGGGAGTGGGATTTATGATAAGAGTATATCTCAGTCTTTCTTACTTATATTGATATAGTTATTTTTCTGGAATTCACTCAGAAAGAAGTGCTCTGTGTATGACTCTATATTCAGGGTGTCTGTGGGAGGAGGGAAATTCAGGAGCCTCCTATGTCACTATCTTGATTCCTCCCTCAAAGTGTTGTTTTCTTAACTACAATGGATATTTTGTCATTTTTGAAGTTAGTCATTGTTGCTTACCTAATATAGTAATTGAAATGTTGGAGACTTTTTGTAGTTATATAAAAACAGATTAGTCATTTCATCCTGTGAACTTTCCTTCACTTTTCAGTAGATTTGCTTACTTAAACCAATTACCCACTTTTGTTAAGTTTCTACTGGGTGATGACAGAGGTTTCCATAAACAAAATGTATCCTTAGTTGGTACACTATAAATAACCTCCACTGTTGCATATTATATTTATATGGTTGTAATTCTGGAGTCTCTTAATTCATTAGCCTTAACCACAGAGGTGCTTGGGTAGAGTCTGAGATGTTTACAATAATTGCTTATGATATTTGGCGCCAGCTAACATTAAGTGAAGGCCAGGGGTAATGGAAGAAGCTGTTGCTTTGGAAGGGTACAAAACAGGGAGATTAGGGGCCTATAGTAGCTGCTAACAGAGTTGAAGGAGAGCAGTCACATGGAAATCAGAATCAGAAATTTCTGATGCATATTCTGGTTGGCTTTGAGTGTCTGCTTTGGATCATAAATGAAAGGAGAATATTTCACTTCTTATCTATCCTACTCCTATAATAACTAAGAACAGAGATTTTGGTCTTAGAGGTAACTGGGTTCCAGTCAGGGCTTTGCCATTTACTGTGGGACCTTGAACAAATTCTTAAGCTCATTAAGCCTCAATTTCCAAAGCATAAATGTGGAATAATCATAGTACATACCTACTATGGATTGAATGTTTGTGTTTCTTCAATGCATATGTTGAAACTTGACCTCCAATGTGATGGCATTTGGAGGTGGGGCTTTGGGGGGTGATTAGGTCATGAGGATGAAGCTCATGAATGGGGTCTATGTTCTTATAAAAGGGACCTCAGAGAGCTCCCTCTCCCTTTCATTCATGTGAGAATACAGTGAGAAGATGGTGTCTATTAACCAGGAAACAAATCTCACTGGACACAAAATCTGCTGCCATCTTAATTTTGGACTTTCTAAGCCTCCAGACCTGTGAGAAATAAATTTTTGTTGTAACCTCCCAGTCTATGGTATTTTTGTTATAGTAACCAAAACTGACTGAGATGGTGCATATGAAGCATTTGGAATAGTGTAAATGCTCAGTAGATGTTAACTATTGTCATTAGCAACACTTTCTTACTATAGTAGTGATACCTATTCATTACAACCAATTAAGAAAATAAAGTCAAACAAAAGGAAATAAAATCATACACAATTCCTTCATCCAGAGATAAACAGAGCTATCTACTCCCAATCATTTTCTCTGCATATCTTGTTATCTTACAAATTTTAATTTTATTATATAGTATCTATTAACAGCTTTGTACATCATTATATAATCTTCTAAAATATTATCATGACTAGATGAATAAAATTCTATTGTGTAGGTGTACTATACTATGTTTATTCTACCAAAGCTTTCTTGTTTGACATTTATTATTGTTTTCAATTTTTTTGCTATTGCAGTGAGTGCTGCAATAAACATTCTTATACAAACATTTTCTTTGGCTCAATTATAAAAGTATAGTTACTGGGTTGAATAATAGGAATGTTTTTAGAGTTTTGGATACTTACTGCCCAATTAACCACCAGAAAGTTGTTAACATTTGCATTTTAATCAGAAGAATATGAAAGTAACATTTCCCCTTTATCCTCACTGACACCAGACATTAGCTTTTGAAGAAAATTTTCACTCATTCCCCTAAAACTTTTTGAGTGCATACTGTAGGTCAGGCACTATTCTAGGCATGAGGATATAACAATGAACAATGAACAGATAAAAATCTCCCTGCTCATAAAGCTAAAATAGAGGATGTTAGATGATGCAGTTGCTATGGAAGAAAATAAAGCAGGGCAGGAAAATACAGAGTGTCTGGTTTGTGGGGGTAGAGAGAAGGTATATTTTCATATAGGGCATCAGGGAAATTCCCATTGAGAAGATGAATTTGGGCAGACCTTAAGAGGTGAGAAAGTGATCCTTGAAGATATCTAGGGGTGACATTTCCATGCTGAGGGAAGAGTGAGTGCAAAGATCGTGAGGCAGAAGCATTCTTGGCATGTTTAAAAAATATCAAGGAGACCAGTACAGCTGGAATGAGATGGATACAGAGGAGAACAGAAGGTAATGGGGTCAGAGAGATAAATGGGCTCAGATCATGTAGGGAATATTACACCATTGTAAGGACTCCAACTTTGACTCTGCATGAGATGGGGAGTCATGAAAGGTTTTGAGCAGAGGAGAGGTATCATCTAAACTCATGTTTAAAAGGATTACTTCAGCTCCTGTGTTGAGAAGACTGAAGGGAGGCAGGGGAAGAAAGAGTAGGGAGGCTGATTAGGAGGCTATTGCAATAATTTATAAGATGGGAGATAGTAGCTTAAACCACCAGTACAGTTGATGAAAAGAAGTCTAAAAGTAAGTTCAGTGAAATAACAGGATTTCCTGATGAGAGAAAAAGAGGAATCAAGGTTTTTGATCTGAGAAGCTGGAAGGATGGAGTTATCATTCACCAAGATGAAGAAGACACCACAAAGGACTGGTTTGGGGGAAGATTAGGAGCTCAGTTTGAGATGGTTTTCAGGCATCCATGTAGAGGAGTTACATGGGATGTCGAATACATGAATCTGAAGTTCAGGGAGAATTTCAGTGGGGGGGAAGTAGTGGAGGGAATAGTGAGCTGGTAGGTGAGGTTTAAAGAGAAATTTCTTTTTATTGTGTGATAGATTATAGTGTATTTGTTGATGGGGATGACCCAGTAGAGAAGGAAAAACTGATGATGCTGGAGATGCTAGAGTTATTGGAACAATGTCATCAAATAGGTAAGAAGGAATGGGATCTGGGAGACAAGTGGGAGGGTTGGCTTTACATAGGAACAGAAGCAATTCATCTGAAATAGGAAGAAAAAAGCCAGAATGGGTGAGTGTGGACACAGGTGTATGGCTAGATGTGATTACAGAACTTTGTGGAAGTTCTCTTTGATTTGCTTCTATTTTACCAGTGAAATAAAAAGTTCATCCCCTGAGAATGAAGGGTCCTGGACAGACTCACCTGTCTGGTAGGTGGTGCTAGATACGGAGAGAAAGTCCTGGACAGACTCACCTGGATAGGTAGGTGGTGCTAGATACGGAGAGAAAGCATAAATATCACATATGTTTTGGAGATAGGGTGTGTAGAACTTGCTGATGGATTGGGAGTAGGTGTGAGGGAAAAGGAGTGGGGATCAAACATAATAATACAGTTTTGAAAAACACCCTAAAAAGGCAATAAATTATGATGGCTTCTGCTATATGGAAATGAAGGCCTGGGAACTCATACTATTTTGGTTGACACAACTGGAGTACACTAGAGCTTTTTTCTTGTCTAAAACTGGTCCTGACATTCTGGTAATCTTTGATTTTTAACAAGTATGGTTAAAACTCAGCACATATGATTTAGAGAAGTTTTTGGCAACCATTGGGCTCTGTGAGTGGGTAATATATCCTCACTTTGCAGATGATAAGACCAAGGCACAGAAAGGTCAATGGAGGTATTTACAGATATTGGGGGGAAAAATCAAACAAAACCTTTTTGTTAATTTAAAATAATGAGAAAGATTTTACATCTAAGATTGCAGATCATTAACTACATGCTTATTTTGTTTTGTATAAGGCCTAGGACAGAATCTCATGCAAATAAATGCTTAAGAAATGTATTTGACAATGATTCTGCATAATGCATTAATTGCTATCAATTACTAAAAGACCCTTCTAAATATGTATAAAGGAACTAAAAACATCAGCAGCCTCTTACATTAGGGTTATGATACTCCAGGGCTTCTAGAAGCAAGAGAGATGAGAACTTAAGTCCTTTAGGTAAAATATTCTTCATTAGATAAAAATGTGTAACTAGGGGCATCTGGGTGGCTCAGTCGGTTAAGTGTACAACTTTGACTCAGGTCATGATCTCGGTGTTCTTGAATTCAAGCCCTGCGTTGGGCTCTGTGCTGACAACTCAGAGCCTGGAGCCTGCTTTGGATTCTGTGTCTCCCTCTCTCTCTGCCCTTCCCCTGCTCATGCTCTCTCTCTCTCTTGCTCGGTCTCTCTCCCAAAAATAAACAAACATTAAAAAACCTTAAAAAAATTTTTAATGTGAAATTGAAATTTGTCATGTCCTGAATCTCTGCATTTAGCAGAAAAAATGGGCAAGAACTTTAAAACACTGATTTATTAAAGTTTTGGATAGGATCTTATTTTTGTTTTTGTCTCTTGTTTTTGGTTTATACCTAAGAGTGTTTAACAGAAGGATTTCATTACTCTGTTAAGAAAAAAAAACTTTTGCTATGCCAATCACCCTTCTTCTGAAATACGGTGGCTTCTCCTAAAAGGCAAACAGTAGCAAAGTAGTAGGGTATAGTACGGTTCTTGTTTTTTTAATTCATTGCCTTAGAGCTTGTTCCTTCATTGTTAGCTAAAATTAAGCATTTTCTGAATGTCCAGATTGTTTTCAGGAAGGTTTTGTGTTTGCAATGTGAGTATCAGCCCTTTGAGGGCAGGAAAGATTCTCTACTTCTAAGCATGCTTCACACAACATAGTACATAGTAGCTATTCATGAATGTTACTTGAATAAAAAATAATTGAAATCCTTGATCTTGAGTTTCTTTTCATTTAGTAGGTACATTTTAAAAAGTCACGTTTCCCTCTATGTACAAACATGCATGTACAGAACCACATTGTCTTTGGATTCATCTACCTCTGACAATTAACTATCTAATTAATTAATCATCTGATAATTAAAATGACCTCCTTTTGGCTGATATTGGATCCCAAGAAAAGTTCAAAAGAAACTTGACACATCATGTTGTGTCATGTTCCATTGTGAGACTCCACTGCTGTTTATCACATTATGTCATATCTGATCACATGGTGGTAATAAGTTGAACAAAACATGCTGACATATAGAAAAAAATTCCAGTACTTTAGATTTATATAAAGCCATCCAGTTTTCGCTCTTACAAAATGATATAGTCACTGGGCAAAACTGGCAAATGGCATCTTTTAACCATCAACCAATTTAGGACTGTATTCATCAGGTAAGTACCCTGAAGTTAGCCTTTCCCTCAATTTCTACCTTGCGATTTTGGTTAAGGCGTGTTGGACACCATGTGGGCTTATGTAGTTTATAATTCTTGGATAATCCTGTACATTTGTCTACCGAATTCTTAAGTCAGCATTAGTTTTCACAGAGGAAGACAGAACTTTTGATTAGATTTGGGACACATAATTTTCCCTTCTCTTTCTTGAAAAAAAAAACAAACCCTGATTAACAAGAACTCAAATGGAAACGGAAACTCTGCAAGAAAATAAGTTTCATAGTCTTCATTTGGCATTTTTTATTCATGGCAGCCTCAGCGATGGCAGTATTATCTCCTTTATATTTTTGGTGACATTTCTGGTTCCAAGATGGTGCACTGATTTCCAAAATGAAACAGGGACTCCATGGCCCTGTGGAATATGGTGACTCCATGGGAATAAAATACATTTAACATTGTATGTTAAACATTTTAACATACAGTATGCATGACCCTTAGCTTAAAACTTTAATTTTCACTCACTGTGGTTAGTGTATGATGTTATTATGGAGTAATATGGATTTCAGGGAGGACTTATGGAGTAAAGGTGACCTATGGCTGACACACTGTATCTTTAATAAGCTACAGATGATTGGGTCTCTTCTCAAAGGGGATATTGGCTTTCTGTATATAATTAATAACAAGAAAACTGTATCCTGACTTTAAGGTCTGCAGTAGCATCCTGGAACAAAAAGGGCCATAAATTAACATCAATTATGTATTAAAGTTCCAATTAACCTGGCTGACACTGATATACTTTAACAAGGCACATTTAGATAAAAGAAGAAACTCTCTAATTACTTGGAACAGGACCTTATGACCCATTCTGCTCTTTTATCCCAATTCCAACCTAATGAAGAATGAAGTGAGGGAGAGAAAGTTCCACACAAAGTGGCAGTACAGCACCAGAAGATATCCCTTGGGATGCCCTTTTACCATAAAAAAATTCTCCACAATGAATATTTTATTGTACTTGGCTTCTTAAAAACAAATATACCCATTGAAGAAAAAGGGTTATTTTAGGGTTGAAGATTGTGGCTTACTTTGAGATTTCCTACTGGAACTGGTTGAGCATACTATTACCATTTAATGGGAACCCCCCTTTGTGTCTGAACTTGCTTTAGATACATTCTCTAGGACAGGAGCTCATTGGTCATGATTCCCTCTGCATTGTTTACTCTCTCTGCCCCCCAAATCGTTGGACAGGCTTCCTGTTTTCCGTGTGATTTGGGAAGAGCACTCTGCTCCCTGGTTCCCATCTGTTCTCCAGGTGGCTCTTTGGATTTTGTTCATCTTTATCTTCTGTCCACCACCTGGGCATCTTGCCCACTTGGTTGTCTAGGTCTTCGTGTCCCTCCTGGTAATTCTTGGTCAGTTAGCTTCATCCACAATTGCACGTGAATCTTCTAGGCTGCATATCACATGCACTGAAGTGTTTCTTCATCTGAAAACACAGAAATAGCCGATGAAAATGTTCATAGAACGAATGAGAGAGAAAATGTGGTGATTGTGGGTGACAGGGAAGGAGTGGGAGCAAGGCAGATCTCAATAGCTGAGGAGACAGAGGAGGGAAGGACACAGAGAATAAATTAAGAAGTTATTTGTCTTTATTGCACTTTTAATTTTTCTGTGAGTCATTATCAAATGTCAAATGTTATTATTTACTTCCCTGCATTGATCTCCCATTAGGTACATTTCTTCCCCTTTCTTGACATCGTTCCCAAAATCTAACTCACCCTGCACAGTAGATGGAGGAGCCTTGTCTCACCCTGTATTCAATCAGGCTTCCCTGCTCATCTGCTCCACTCCTCCCACCAAATAGCCCAAGGCAGAAATACTTTCTTCAAGGCTCTTCCCTGCCTACATCCAAAATGAGACTAGCTTTTTATAGATATGAACTCAGCTTTTAGCCAAATATGAAATTAAAAAAAATCAAGAAATGCATCTAAATAAAGCAGAATTTCTACTTATACATTTGAATAAATATCCCAGTTCTTTTAAGGCCACAGATATGTGTGAATAGATACTTAGATCTATCTAAATACTAAGTAAGTATCTAGAAGAGATGCTTATGAATAGAGATGAAAGTAGACATATAGAAATTAAATGTTGGCAACATATGTGGCCAACAAAATATTTCCGAATATAATTCTGACCATGCATTTTTCTTTTGGCAAAGGAAAGTGATAGTAAAAGCATGGGAATGGATGTTAGTTCAGTTTGTCCACAGGAACCCAAGGTTAATTGGTTTGAGCGGAGGCAGGTGGGAGAAGGGCCTCCACCCTGCAGCTAAGTAAGGAAGGCCCCAGGGAGGACTTTCCCTGAAAGCTGACTTTCTGCTCTTAACCCATTTGCCTATGTGCTAAGGCCCAGGCCTACCAATATTTTCCTTGTCCTCAATTTTGTGTTTTTCTGACCTTGATTTGACAGCCCAACTCTATCCTTTGGTACACCACTTAATATATCTTTTGTCTGCTTCATTGGAAAGCTTAGTTTAAGGATAAACAGGAAAGTCTTGCAAACTTCCAAATAGAACAAGTTATGTAAAAAAGTAAACAGACTCCCACTGACCTTGTTCTTTCCCTTTGAAACACGAAAGCTAAAAGACAGTATAATATAGCATTTACAGAAGACTGAGCTAAAGTTATTGTAATCTAATTTATATGAGAGAAAAAAGAAACAAACCTGTGAATGTTTGTCCCAAACAAGTGGTTTAAGCCACTCAGGTCTCTCATGTGGATTATTGCCAATAGCCTACTAACAAGTTTACTCTCCACTCAACAGCCAGAATGATCCTTTTTAAAAGATTGGTCAGGTTAAATCACTTCTTTTTTTTTTTTTTTAATGTTTATTTGTTTTTGATAGAGAGAGAGCACGAGCAGGGAAGGGGCAGAGAGAGGGGGTCAGATGATCTAAAGCAGGCTCTGCGTTGACAGCAGTGAGCCTGATGTGGGGCTTGAAATCACCAACTGCAAGATCATGACCTGAGCTGGAAACTCAGCGGACTGGGTGACCCAGATACCCCTGCGTCACTTTTGTGCTCAAACTCTTTAATGGTTCCCATTGTAGCAGCCCTGTCCTTTTTCCCCTCATTTCATCTATGACCTCTTTCCCCTTGCGCATGTCTCACCGGCCACAATGGCCTCCTTGGAGTTGGCCTGGAGTTCACTTCACTGAACTCCCACATGTCTCCCCCCTTTCTTCAGGCCTTTGTTCAATTATTCTCCTATGGAGGAAGCCTTTTCTGATTCCTGTATTTTAATGAAATAGACCCCCCCCCATCATTCTCTGTCTTTCTTACTCTGCTTTATTTCCTATATAGCACTCATCATTATCTGCTTTGCTATGTATTTGTTTATTGTATCTTTTCTCCCACTAGAATATGAGCACCATGAAGAGAGAGGATTTGTATGTCACTGTTACCACCTAGAATACGCCCTTATAAGCTCTTTCTATTTGTGTTATGAAGGGAAAGGGTCCTATACCCTGTCAAAATATTCTCCTTCATGAAGAAAAAAAAGAAACATTTGTTGATATGCAGGGACTCAGAGACCAGATTGCTAGCAAACACCAATTCTTGAAAGAGACCTTGGAATCACCAAGAGCACTTGTTAAAAAAGAGTAGATTCTCTGAGCATGTGAGTGGCTCAGTTGGTTAAGTGTCCTACTCTTGGTTTCAGTTCAGGTCATGATCTCCTGGTTTGTGAGTTCGAGCCCTGCATCAGGCTCTGTGCTGACAGTGCAGAGCCTGCTTCGGAGTCTCTTTCTCCTGCTCTCTCATTATCTCTCCCCTGCTCTCTCTCTCACTCTCTAACTAAATAAATATCTTAAAAAATTACATTAAAAAAGTAGATTCTCAGGCCCCAACCCAGATCAACAGAATCACTATTTCCTGGGGGAAAGACCTGGATTATGAATATTTTAAACTATTAAATTAAATATTTCTGAAGGGCCTTATGTAATTATTATCATAAGACAAGTTTGGGGCTGCCTGGGTGGCTCAGTCAGTTAAGCGACGAACTCTTGATATCAGCTCATGGTAACAGCATGGAGCCTGCTTGGGATTCTCTCTCTCCCTCTCTCTTTGTCCCTCTCCTGCTTATGCACGTGTGTGTGCACGCTCTCTCTCTCAAAATTAATAAACACTAAAAAAAAAAAGACAAGTTTGGAAAACTCAGTGAGTCTGATCTAACAACAAATGAATGTAAAAGACTCTTAGTAGCAGTAAACTTTGCAGTGTATGTATGTGTCTGAGTGTATATAAAATACAATGCATTATCTATCTATCTATCTATCTATGCCTCCCTGAGAGTTCAACTGGAAATTTTTAGTATAAATCCTATATAAGGATTCTTGAAATAGAACATATTTTTGTTATCTGACCCGTTCATTAAATTACTAAATTTTTATTGCAGTTTCAACTCTAGTTAGCTCAGTTGCAGTGTTTCAGTACTCCTGTCGTTCACAGACAGATATGGCTGGAAATGCATAGACATGATACTCATACTTATTAAAATGAACTCCCCTGCCCATTGGAGGGGAGGGACAAAAAAATTAGATATATGAGTCTCACTGGTAATACTTAATGTAAGACACACTAGGATTCTGTGGCTGACATTGGGTTTAAGGGCAAATTCTTCTTTCCCTAATATTCTCTGAGAACATGACTATGTTACAGCCCTGTGTCACACCTGATATTCAACTGATAATACACATGAGAGAAAAAGTTAATTATGCTCATAATCTTCAATTTACAATGCAGTGAATTGTTAAAATAACTAAATATGGTTAACACAAAATACTGTTTGATAATTAAAGCAAATAATTGTTTGGAAAATGCAATTATGGCAAAAACTAATTCCTGGATACCAGATAAGTAAGGTACTATTGCATAAAATAAGATCCTTGAACACAAAGTGCTAATAATCTTGGTGAAGAGACAAAGCATGTAGAGACAGGAAATAATTAAAGAGTAATGAAACAGGGCTCTTGTACAAGTTACATAATCGCTCTGGATCACACAGTATCCTCATCAACGAGGTGGATATAATAATGTAAGTCTCCCAGGGAGGTTTGAGGATTAAAGGGGATAATTCACACCCTTGATAAGTGGCATAGAATGCCACTAACTGAGAAATGACCAGAGAAAGATGTGATGGCTAAAGATCAACACAGTCAGGGAAGCCTTTATAGAGATGGAGAGATTGAAACTTATTCTTGGAGGAAAAGGAGATGTGAATTCTAAATAGGAGGATCAGCACAGGCAAAGGTGTGGAGGAAAGAATGATCATGGTAGTTTGGAGGGACAATGAGGAGACCATCTGACTGAAGGTGTGGGTCATAAAAGACAAGGTTGTTTAGGTAGATATACTTCTTCAAAGACGACAATAGACATGCTCAGAGAAGAGAAAATAACAATATCTTATGATTCTGCTATGCAGAGATAACTACTTTGCAATATTCCCTTCTAATATTTTAACTTGCTCTTTTCTCTTTTAATGTTTATTTATGAGAGAGAGAGAGAGAGAGAGAGAGAGAGAGAGAGAGAGAGAAAGAGAGAGGGAGAGAGAACAACTGGGGGAGGAGCAGAGAGAGGGAGACACAGAGTCCGAAGCAGGCTCCAAGCTCTGAGTTGTCAGTCAGCACAAAGCCCAACATGGGGCTCAAACCCATGAACTGTGAGATCATGACCTGAACTGAAGTCGGATGCTTAACCAACCGAGCCACCCAGGCGCCACTGCTTTTAACATTACATTTAACATTACATTATCTGCACTTTTGCATGACATTACATATTTTTTTGAAGCATGATTTCTGATGGCCAAATAATACCACATTTTGTGATCTCACTGTAACTTAATCAGTCTATTATTGTTGGACTTGTCAGTTGCTATATTTTGTTCTCTTCTAATACATAATACTACCATAACAATGACTTAAAAAATACTCTGAATTTTTTCTCCGTAGGAGGAATTACTACAAGGGATGTTCCTTGGTAAAACATATATGAATATTTTAATGTTATTGATATACTTTGTTAAATTACTGAAAGCTTGTGTCAATATATATTTTCACTAGCAGCATATGAGAGCTTGAATTTCATTCCATTCTTGGCAGATAAATTTGGCCTTAGTGGAGTTCTTGATCAGAAGAACAATCTAGCAGTAGTAGGTGGTAGAGTGAGAAGAAGAGATGCTGGACCTGTGCATCAGTCCAGAGGTGCCATAAAATCTACCGAACTTCAGGGGTCCAAGTGAGAAGAGAGAAGAAGAGTCTCCGATACTCTCCCCCCTTTCTTTACTCTTCTCTTCTTCCCTTTCTTTTTCATCCCCTTTCTTCCTAACAACGTGCTTTCCCCCTTTATTAGAAAAGATACATATCAAAAATTTGTAAAATGTAGAAATGTAAGTTATATTTTATATCTTTTCAGTTTTTTTCAATATATCAGTTGATGTATTTAATAAACATTTTCACATATTAAATATTCCTTGCAAAAACAAAAGCCTTTCTTTCAACGATATAATGATCTACTTATTCATTTGCTATTGATGGATATATGGACCAGAAATTTTCTATGAATTTTTGATATTACATCTAATGCTGCTATAAATATGTTTGTTCATATTATTGCCTTTATTTCTGATTTTCTTCTAGCAGAAAGGAATTACTGAGTAAATTGTATAGATGCATTTTAGATAAAGAAGCATTTTCAAGCACCCATAACAGGATTTATTACACACACACACACATACACACACACACACACACACACAACTAGGACAAATAAAAAATGGTCCTTATGTTTCTAAATTTCAAGAATGAACTCTGACATAGAAATTCCAAATAACTGGTTTTAAAGGGAAGTTGACAAGTTCAGTTTTGAACACAAAACTATTTCCATTATTGACATTTTATATCTTATTATAGTATATTAACCAAAATTATGAGAACAACAGAGATATTCAGGATACTATTTTATATTTTCCACACAGAAACATTATTTTTGTAGATAGCTCCCAGTAGAAAAATTGAAGAAAAATACTTGAAATTTCATCTCCCTTATAATTTTATGCTCATCCTATTTTTTAGCCCTTCTTATATGCAATGATTACTTAATCATTACATAAGGAATATTTATCAGTGTGATGATCCCTTTTTGTTTGTGAATGGAAGAGTAAGTATCTTTTTCTATATAATGTATGCAGTTAGGAAGACCTCTCCTAACCAAGAACAGAATTATGAAACTGGTCCATCTGTTTCCAAAGCTTCCCAAGTGAACTAATGCAAATTTCAGTTTACTCTGCCTTCATGTAACTCAGTTCACCTCATCTTGAGCAAGGCTGTCTTGACTTTCTTTTTCTTTCTTTTTACTCCTGTATTTTTTAAAAAATAAAGTCTAAATGCTTTCTCCAGAAGAAAGAAGAAGAAAAATTTTAAATATTTTCATTAGTTATCTTATAGCATGTATCACAGTTGTATTGTTACTATGATTGTTTGCCACGACAAAGCTTATAAATAGATTTGCCTATGCACTAAGTCCTGTTTGTTTTGAAGGACTAAGTTTGAGTCAAAGAGTGGATAATGGCTTTGCTAAAATACATGATCTCTATCCTCTCCAGAGCTTTTGCCTGCTGTGCTAGTTGAAGAGATCTCTGTGTTTTCATTCTAATGTGTTTCAAAAGTGTATTTTGATCTGGCAGAGAATTAAAAAAAAAAAGAAATGTTTTTTTTCCTTTGTCCATTAGTGAATTAACTGTATCGTCATTTAGCTTCATGGTTTTGAAACAAAACCTGCCTGAGTTGATGACTGTTTTCCAGTGCAGTATAAACTTTTAGTTAGTTAGTAGGGGCTGAGCTTCTTTGTCTTTCACTTGCTCTGAACGCTATGAATGTATCCATTAAGAAACATTTATTGGATGCTTTCTATGTGTCAGACACTCTGTTAAGTGCTAGGCATATGGAGTTGAAAAAAAATGGACTTGGTCCTGGTCTTCAAGGAGCTTATAGTTTATCAGAGAGAGAGATAGTAAACTAAGAAGTACAGAAATCAACATACAATTATAAAATGTTATGAATACTGTAAATCATATGCACAATTATAAAAGTGTATGAAAGAAAACAGGTCCTATCTAAAGCCTTGAATGATAGATCAATAGTGAGAGACCTGGAGAGTTCAGTTAGGATGGAACGGCAGCATTCCAGGTTAGTAATCTAAGCTGCTGTTGCAAGATGGTGTAGGTTATTTACATTTTAGATTTTCATCCCAATTTTGGATATGTTTAGCATTCGGTATCCATATTGGAAAAATGTATACTGTTTTTCTGACCTACTATGCCACTGTATGATAATAAGTCAGTGTGTTTGTCTGGTCCAGAGTAACTACTAATATTGACCATTTGTGTAGGGCGTTTTTTTTTTTAAACAGAATCTCTTGAATTGGCAATTACAGTTGACTCTTGAACAATGTGAGAGTTAGGGGTACACAGCACAGTCAAAAATCCATGTATAACTTGACTTCCCCAAAATTTAACTACTAATAGTCAACTGTAGCCTTACCAATAGCATAAACAGTTAATTAACACATATTTTTTATGTTATATGTATAATATACTGTATTCTTTAACAATAAAGTAAGAAAGAAATGGAGAGAAGGAAGGAGAGAAAAGAAAATGTTATTAAGAAATCATAAGAGAAGTGCCTGGCTGGCTCAGTCAGGAGAACATATGACCTTTGATCTCAGGGTTGTGAGTTTGAGCTCCATGTTGGATATAGAGATTACTTAAAAAAACCTTTTAAAAAGGTCTTATGGAAAATACATTTATAAGACTGTACTATAAAAAATCCTCATATATGTGGACCTGTGCAGTTTTAAACCTTGTTAAAGGATCAATTGTACTTCTGAATATACCATGGGGTTGCTAATTTCTCCATGCAGTTCTATTAATATTTGTTCTGCATATTTTGAGGCTATTTTTTGGGTACATAGAAGTTTAAAATTGTTATATTATTCTGAACCCTTGAGTGTTTCATCACAATGTAGCAACCTCTGATCTCTAATTATGCTTGTCAAATTCTATTGTGGTTAATAATATAGCAACTCCAGGTTTCTGTTTTCCAGGGAAGGTAGATTTCTACTTTGTTTTTAGGGTGTCTCTTGTAAACAGCGTATATCTGGATCTTTGTATTTTCATCCAATATATCAATATCTATTTTATTGTTTTTAAGTTGGTAAGTTTGGTCTACTGATGTTTTTATTTTTTAATTATTGATATATTTGAGTTTGTTTCCATCTTTCTTTTGCTTCTGTTTTCTTGTTTTGGTCCCTTACACTGCACTATGCATGCCATATTGTTATTCTATCCCAGTGATTTTTAATCCTCTATCAATTAGAATTGCCTGGGAGATTTTTAAAAATATTACTATTCAGGCTCCACCACTAGGGATTCTATTTAAGGTCTGGAGTGGGGCCTGGACAGTGGTATTTTTGAAAAGTTATGCAGGCAGTATAGTATAGGTACTTTTGTATTTAGTTTTATCCATCTTCTTCTAACATCACATCAAAACTAACTACAATGCATGGAGAAGCTACATTTTTTTATTCATTCTAGTGAAATTCCTGGAACAATTTGGCCTGGGACTAACATTCGCAGTATTTCCATCTTATTTTCTAGGAACTGTCTCCCTAACCTGATTCCCATTCCCCACTGTCTCATAGCTCACTGGACCCACATCCAATTTGTATCTTGACAGAGTCAGGTATTTCAGACATTAAAAGTTGGGTATAGTTCAGATCTGGTCTTTTGGTTGTGAGATCCTCTGACAGCTTAAGTTATAGTGTTGATTTGATCCTGTTAGTTTCTCTTAGATTCCTTTCTTTACTCTGCTGGAATTATCAGCCCCCACTCTCTAACCTCACAGCAGATGGAGCATTTGCTTAGATCTGGTCTACCAACCTGCTGCTGAAGATGCCAAGAACAACATTATGGAAATATTCCTCTAAAACCATAGATTGTGGTAGTTCTGAGATGTGGCTTTTCTTTTGTCTATTAAAGCTATCGTCAACAATAATGTCCTCTAATCCAATGCTTTCAATGGGTCATTCCTGGGCCAGCAGCATTAACATCAGCTGAGAACTTGTTAGAAATACACATTCTCTGGTCCTACCCTAGACCTCTTAAATCAGAAATACTGGGTGGCAAGGCCCAGCAATCTGTGTTTTAACAAATCTTCCAGCTTATTCTGCTGCGGGGTCAAGTTTGAGAGCCACAGCTTTAATTCAAGAGGTTTTTCAATGTTCAATTTAATTAAGAAGACAGGAAGATTTTCTTTGTAGTGGTAAATGGTTAATTAACTAGGAAATCAAGAAGGGTACAATGAAGGTTCAAAAAGAAAATAAACTATTCAGTGAGTGGTACTGTATTTTATAATTTTATATTTTAACTTACATTAAACATTACCCCAGTATTTAGGCTAACCTTCATGTTGATCTGTTTTTCTTGAAGTTGAAAGCTAATATGTGTATGAAGTCAAGTGAGAAAGTCAAAGCAAAAATTGTGAGGAATTATCTCAGTGAAATGCAGACTGGTACCAAATTATTGACATCTAACCCTCCTGTACAGAAACAATTATCATGATCTTTTAAAATTTAATATGAAGTTAAATGCCTTCATTTTACTTCTACTGACTGTGGTTTCCACAATAGGAATAACAAGACTCTGTTATTTATCCTTATGTTATGCTCATTGGGCACTTGCTAGGTATGTACCCGTACATAGAGTGTTATGAAATGATTAGGCCCCAGTGAAGAAAAAGATGTACATCAAAGTCTTCTTTTTGCGAGATTTGGTCCTAGAAAAAAAAGGAAATTTGGGTCTGGAAAAAAGAATAGAGTTTAACATTTAGAATCTTAAATATCATAAACTTGTTTTATCTCTGAATTAATTTAAAAAATTGACTTTTGCCCTATTTACTAGTTTCTAAACTCATTTTCCTTTGCTTAAAGTAGCATATCCTTTAGCTATCCAGAGTGCTTTTAATGGAAACATATTCTTTCATTTGCAGTAAAATGAAGGGAAAGAAGATAATTCAGCCATTGACATGTTTTTTGGTCAAAATCTGGTTTTCATATGTAAAATAGTGTATTATCACACTTAATGAAAAATAACTAAGATTATGTACTTATAGACTAATGAGCCTTAGTAGGGCCCTTGAGGTTGTCAGTGGTGGGACTCCAGACCATGTGGAGGAAGTACCACAGACTCCATAGTCACAGAGTCATGGGAGGTGGGGGTGGGAGTCGGAGAGGGAGACATGTGATAGCGTCCACTCCAACAGTATGACAGGGCACACACTGGGGAAATCATGGACAGCCCTGTGAGTCAAAACAGGCAGGTAAACATGCATATTGGCAAGTGTCTTTGTGGTGGGTATTTTGCAAATATTATTGGAGAAAGTAAAAATTTCTTCAGAGATACATTTGATTTCAACTCTATAACCGAACAGTAGGTTAAGGGACCAGGGACTCCTGTGATGAGCACTGGGTATTATATGGAAGTGTTGAACCACTATATTGTACACCTGAAACTGATATTACACTGTATGTTACCTAACTAAAATTTAAATAAAAAGGAAAAACAAAAAAAGGCCTAACTGCTAGAGCTTCCTTACATCTGGAGAGGCCTTCTAGTTCAAACCTTGTAACTCTCTGATCCTGGTGGTTTAATTTTCCTAGGTTCTCAGGAGGTCTAACCAGGTGACAAAGTTTTCCATTTTCCATTTTCTTTCGATATGTATAAATGAAAGTGAGACAAGAGCTTGTTGTTCTTACTTCCAAAATACTTATAACCTAGGTGGGGACCAAACTTATCAAAGTACAAATATCCTTAAATCCTCAAATGCATCTACGGATAAACTAGGAGTCCAGTAGATATTCTCTGTAGGATCAGGACTAATCTTTTTACATTGGAGGCTTTCGGTCCTTTCCATGTATGCTGTGCTCTTCTTTTTCCCATCTCCCTTTGCTTCCCTACAGCTTCAGACCCTCAGGCCTCTCAAGCAAAGTTATCCACTAACCTGTCAAATCATCTCAATCTCATCCTTGAGAGGTCTCCTAGACTGTGGTTTCCTGTTTATACTACTCATCAAATCATCCTAGTCAGGATCTTCTGGAATGCCCAATACTGGCATGATATCATCCTGAATACACTTGCAACAAGTCACAGGCTCTCACAGGCTCCAAGTTGTCTGTATGAATAAATCCCATGACTTTTCTCCCCTCTTCACCACTTCCTTGTGAAATATACTATGCTGTGTGTAAATAGAATTAATGGGGATATATGTGTTAATTTCTTTGGTTTGTGTGTATCTAATTGTTTCTGTGCCACTTGGTTTAGTTATGTTACAGTTGTCTTTGATTGTAAGGGTTTGGAGTTCAGGATGTGTGTTATACTTGGCCAGAATATTGCTCAGCTAGGGCTACATGCAGCTGGGTGCTTTATAATGATGGGAGGAAGAACATTCTGCCTTTGGGTCTGACTTGCATTGTCCTAGAAGGCTGAAGTCCAGCCCCATAGATTTGTGGATTTATCTATTTTGGTCCAACACAATAGCAGGTTATCAAATCCCTTTCTACAGTCTAGAATTTATACATTGGTTTATGTCTCTAATATTCAATTTTTAATGTGTAAAATGGTATCATTACACTACAAAACCCTGTACAAATGGTAATATTCTGCTGTTCTGTCTAATGACAAAATCTGCCACCATGACCAATTAAGCATACTCAAAATGAGAAAGGAAATGCTTCCCTTTATATAATAAGGATTTTAGCTTACATTTCAACATCATGGAAACTAGGCATTGGGATATGTTCACCCTGAGCCCATCCCTCAGCTTTCATCAGCAAATATCACTTCGAGAGGAGCATAACTTTGTGTAATCTGAGTACAAAGGAGTCTCTCTGAGAAACTATTCTGGTGCCACAGGAATGTGGAATAAGATTGAAGCATGTCTCAGATTAGGGGTAGCCAATTTTAACTCTTTTAACTTCCATAGGAGTTAGAATGCTGGAATAAAGATTAAAGATTTTCCTTTAAGGGTGGAGAATCAGGTCTTCCTCCAAGAAACACCAGCAAGATATTGTGGAAGCACTTTGGTTAGATGGCCAGATACTTGTGATTTGGGGAAATCATTTTGCTCCTCTGGGTTTCAGTTTCCCCCTGTGCAAAATAAAGTGTTTGTTTAGAGATTTTCTAAGATTCTTTCAAGCTCCACTTATTTGTCAACAAACATTTATGAGTACTTACTAAGTTCCAGGCACTAGGGATGAAGTGATAAACCAGGGAGATGGAGTCTCCAGCATCCCAGATCTATCTTAGGGGTAGTCTCAGATTTAACAGACTGTCAATGGAAGGAATATTGCCAATTTCATTTAATAAGGATTTTAGCTTAATATTAGCCTTTGGATGGTCCCATCTTATTTCAAGTCATGCTTCTTATGTCTTTTTTCTACTTGTTGGTCTTCCTCAATCATTCCCAGAGGAATATAAGACCATGGCCATAAAACAAACACTTGTCTTTTAAGGTATGTTGAGATAATGCCAAATATATTTTGTTGGTCAGAATTTGTTTTGATGAATTGTGGTTGATATCACCTGCATTCATGGGTGTGATTTAAGGAGAGAGGACAAATATTGTGACCTCATTTTGGTCTTACTGCTGTGTCATAATTATATGGCTGTATGGATAAATGTAGTCCAAACTAAAACAGTTGAAATCTTTTCTTATGTTAGCCTTATAAAAAAACCTTTCTTTAGAAGCAGTTTGTTAGATTATTCCTACATAGATTGATCTATTGCATTTAGGAGTGAGTTTATATTTTTCAGAGCCACTGTGTGCTATTTTCCTATGCTTAAACAAACAGCTAGGCTTAAAGCTTAATGAAGTAGGAAAGGCATTCAGGAAGAGCTAGAGCCAACATCTTGTATATTTGAACCTGTCTGTTCTGCCAGTGACCCATAGAGTGAAGAGCTGTGTCAGCTAATCATCTAGTTGACCATTGCTGACAGACAAATACCTTGTGCTGAGCTTCGAGGGAATGTCACAAAAACAACAGAAGTCAACAAGGTGACACAATCCTTGTGGGGTTCCATACTTATTTTTCCCATTTCTTGAAGCTGAGCAATTACACATACAAATGCATCTTATCTGTAAATAACATACACATTTTAAGAGTTTAAATTACTTTGTTTTTGGAAGGTGTTTTTAAAACTAGCTGGACACATATTTTTTCCAATGATGATAATTATCTGATTAATAATATCATAGTCATCAAAAGAGATACTATGTTTTAAACATGCAACAATAGATGATTCCTTACATGGCTTTAATTGGAACACCTAATAATTATAACCTTGTAGATGCAAGGGAAGAAATGTTTTCAAATGTAAACACAAACACAGAAAACAAAACACAAATTTGTCAGCAGAAGACAGCCTGCTTATATGACTACTAAGCCAGAAAACAGCTGTTTTATTTAATGATGCATTGTTTCAGGACTGAAGTGAAATCATAGAAGTAGTGGTTTCCAACACTGTTAATAGCAAAAATCCTATTATCCACCTGCCCCATGATCTGCAAAGTTTGAAAGACTTTTTCCGTATCCAATTGTATTTATTAAGTAATTATGAGTTTTTCTATTTTAATAAGCAAAGACAATTGTAGCTACCAGTTAACTATTGTGATGAATGTGAAACAATGGGTTTTCAACACTGAATTGCTGTAATTCCCATTCAAACCAAAACGAATTCGTTATAGATATTTCAGACTGTCTTATGGTGACCAAGTATGTAATTTCCTTTAGATCTTTAAAAATCTTGAAAAGGGCATATGAAACCCATTGCTACTTTTTAGGAAGTTCTGGAGTTTCAGTGATCTCTTATGAGGAAACTCGATGAGCATACAAATTATGTGTGAACTTAACTGTGTCTGATGCATTTAAAGTTGAAGAAGTTTTTCTTCAAGTTTCAAGTTTTTATTTAAATTCTAGTTATTAGGGGCGCCTGGGTGGCTCAGGTTGTTAAGTGTCTGACTTCAGCTCAAGTGGTGAGTTCGAGCCCCGTGTCAATCTCTGTGCTGACAGCTTGGAGCCTGGAGTCTGCTTCAGATTCTGTGTCTCCCTCTCTCTAACCTTCCTCCACTCACACTCTGTGTGTGTCTCTCTCTCAAAAATAAATAAATGTTAAAAATTTTTTTTAAAAAATTCTGGTCAGTTAATATACAGTGTTATATTAATTTCAGGAGTAGAGTTTAGTGATTAATCATTATATATAACATATCATCACACCAGCACCCTCCTTACTACCCACCACCCATCTAGCCCATTCCCTGCCACCTCTCTCCATCAACCTTCAGTATGTTCTCTATCACTGAGTCTCCTTACTGGTTTGTCTCCCCCCCCTCTCTTTTTTTCTTTCCCCTATATTCATTTGTTTTGTTTCTTAAATTCCACATATGTATTTATCTTTCTATGACTGAGTTATTTTGCTTAGCATAATACACTCTAGTTCCAGCTACATCATTGCAAACGGCAAGATTTTATTCATTTTGATGACCGAGTAATATTCTATTGTATATGTATACCACATCTTCTTTATCCGTTCATCAGTCAGTGGGCATTTGGGCTCTTTCCATAATTTGGCTATTGTTGATAATGCTGCAATAAGCATCAGGGTGCATGTGCCTCTTTGAATCAGTATTTTTGTATCCTTCGGGTAAATACCTAATAGTGTACTTGCTGGGTCATAGGGTAGTTCTATTTGAAAATTTTTGAGTAACCGACATACTGTTTTCCAGAGTAGCTATACCAGTATATATTCCCATCAAAATATAAGAAGATTCCCCTTTCTCTGCATCCTCACCAACATCTATTGTTTCCTGTGTTGTTACTTTTAGCCATTTTGACAAGTGTGAAGTGGTGTCTCATTGTACTTTTGATTTATTTTCCTGATTATGAGTGATGTTGAACATCTTTTCCTGTGTCTGTTAACCATCTGGATGTCTTCTTTGGAAAAATGTCTACTCATGTCTTCCGACCATTTCTTCACTGGATTTTTTTGTTTTTTGGGTGTTGAGTATGAGAAGTTCTTTATAGATTTTAGATTCTAACCCTTTATCTGGTATGTCATTTGCAGAGATCTTCTCCCATTACAAAGCCTACCTTTTAGGTTTGTGGATTGTTTCCTTCATTGTGCAGAAGTTTTTGTCTTGATGAAGTCCCAATAGTTCATTTTTGCTTTTGTTTCCCTTGCCTCTGTAGACATATCTAGTAAGTTGCTATGGCTGAGGTCAAAGAGGTTGCTGCCTATGTTCTCTTTGAGGATTTTGATGATATAAGTCTTTCATCCATTTTGAAGTTATTTTTGTGTATGCTATAAGAAGTGGTAGAGTTTTATTCTTCTGCATGTTGCTGTCTGATTTTCCCAAGACCATTTGTTGAAGAGACTATCTTTTTTCCATTGGATATTCTTTCCTACTTTGTTGAAGATTAGTTGATCATATAGCTGTGGGTCTATTTCTGGGTTTTCTTTTCTGTTCCATTGATCTATGTGTCTGTTTTTGTGCCAGTGCCATACTGTCTTGATGACTACAGCTTTGTAATATAACTTGAAGTCTGGAATTGTGATGCCTCCGGGTTTGCTTTTCTTTTTCAAGATTGCTTTGGCTATATACGGCTATATATATCTACAAATTCTAGGATTGGTTGTTCTAGCTCTGTGAAAAATACTGGTGGTATTTTGATAGGGATTGCATTAAATGTGTAGATTGGTTTGGGTAGTATGGATCTTTTAACAATACTTATTCTTCCAAACCATAAGCATGGAATGTTTTCTCACTTCTTTATGTCCTCTTCAATTTCTTTGATAAGTGTTCTATGGTTTTCAAAGTACAGATCTTTTACCTCTTTGGTTAGGTTTATTCCTAGTTTTTTTTGTTGCAATTGTAAGTGGGATTGATTTCTTGATTTCTCTTTCTGCTGCTTCATTATTAGTAAAAATGCAACAGATTTCTGGGTGTTGATTTTGTATCCTGTGACTTGACTCAATTTGTGTATCAGTTCTAGCAATTTTTTTTGGAGTCTTTGGGTTTTCTACACAGAGTATCATGTTGTTTGTGAATAGTGAAAGTTTGACTGCTTTGCTGATATGGATGTCTTTTATATCTTTTTGTTGTCTGATTGCTGAAGCTAAAACTTCTAGTAATATGTTAAATAACAGCGGTGAGACTGGACATCCATGTGTTTTTCTGAATCATAGAGGAAAAGCTCTCAGTTTTTCCCCATTGAAGAGGATATTAGCTGTGGGTCTTTCATATATGGACTTTATTGTGTTGAGATATATTCTCTCTACCTCTACTTTCTTGAGTATTTTTGAGAATGGATGCTGTATTTTGTCAAATGCTTATCCTGCATTTATTGAAAGGATAACATGGCTCTTATCCTTTCTTTAATTAATGTTATCACATTCATTGATATGCAAATATTGAACCATCCCTGCAGCCCAGGAATAAATCTCACTTGATTGTGGTGAATAATTCTTTTAATGTACTGTTGGATTCAATTTGTTAGTGTCTTGTTGAGAATTTTTGTATCCATGTTCATCAGGGATACTAGCCTATAATTCTTCTGTTTAGTGGGGTCTTTGTCTGGCTTTGGAATCAAGATAATGCTGGCCTCGTAGAATGAATTTGGAAGTTTTCTTTCAATCTCTGCTTTTTGAAACAGTTTGAGAAAAATAGGCAGTAACTCTTCTTTAAATGTCTGGTAGAATTCCCCTGGGAAACCATCTAGGCCTGGATTTCTGTTTGTTGGGATATTTTTGATTACTGATTCAATTCTTTGCTGTATTTGTCTATTCAAATTTTCTTTTTTCCTGTTTCAGTTTTGGTAGTTTATATGTTTCTAGGAATTTATCCATTTCTTCCAGATTGCCCAGTTTGTTGAAACACAATTTTTCATTATATTTTCTTATAATTGTTTGTATTTCTGTGGTGTTGATTGTGATCTCTCCTCTCTCGTTTATGATTTTATTTATTTGGGTCCTCTCTGTGTTCTTTTTGATAAATCTGGCTAGGAGTTTGTCAATTTTATTAATTCTTTCAAAGAACCAGCTCCTGGTTTCATTGACCTGTTCTACTGTTTTTTGTTTGTTTGTTTGTTTGCTTGCTTTTTTTTTTTTTTTGGTTGTTGTTTCTGTGTCACTTATTTCTGCTCTAATCTTTATTATTTCCCTTCTTCTGCTGGCTTTGGACTTCATTGGTTGTTCTTTTCCTAGCTCCTTAAGGTGTAAGATTAGGTTGTGTATTTGAGACTTTTCTTGTTCTTGAGGTAGGCCTGAATTGCAATATTGTTCCCTTTTAGGACCACCTTTGCTGCATCTCTAAGGTTTTGGACTGTGGTATTTTCATTTTCATTGGCTTCCATATATTTTTTCTTTCTTCTTTAATTTCCTGGTTAACTCATTCATTCATTCTTTAGTAGGATGTTCTTTAACCTCCATTATTTGTGGTTTTTCCAAATTTTTTCTTGTGGTTGATTTCAAGTTTCATAGAGTTGTGGTCAGAAAATATGCATGGTATGATCTTAACCTTTTTGTATTTGTTGAGGCCTGATTTGTGACACAGAATGTGATGTATTCTGGAGAATATCCATGCGCACTTGAAAAGAATGTGCATTCTGCTGCTTTGGGATGAAATGTTCTGAATATATCTGTCAAGTCCATCTGGTCCAGGGTGTCATTAAAGCCATTGTTTCTTGTTGATTTTCTGCTTAGGTGATCTGTCCATTGCTGTAAGTGGGGTGTTAAAATTCCCTACTATTATTTTATTAGTATCAATGAATTCCTTTATGTTTGTTATTAATTATTTTATATATTTGGGAGTTCAAGTTGGGGGCATAAATATTTACAGTTGTTAGATCTTCTTGTTGGATAGACCCCTTATTATGATGTTGTGCCCTTTTTTTATTTTTATTTTTTTGTTTTTAATGCTTATTTATTTTTGATAGAGAAACAGAGTGTGAGAGGGGAAGGGGCAGAGAGAGAGGGAGACATGGAATCTGAAGCAGTCTCCAGGCTCTGAACTGTCAACATAGAGCCCGACGCGGGGCTCAAACCCACAAACTGTAATATATGACCTGATCTGAAGTCGGACACTTAACCGACTGAGCCACCCAGGTGCCCTTATGCTGTAGTGCCCTTCTTATTCTCTTGTTACAGTCTTTGGTTTAAAATCTAGTTTGTCTGATGTAAGTATAGCTACTCAACTTTCTTTTGACATCCATAGCATGATAAGTGGTTCTCCATCCCCTCATTTTCAATCTGCAGTGTCTTTAGGTTTAAAATGAATCTCTTGTAGGCACCATAAGGAAAGATATTGTTTTTTCATTCTTTTCTTTTTTTATCCTATTTCTTTTGATTGGAGGTAATAGTCCATTTACATTCAGAGTGATTATTTACAGATATGAATTTAGCACCATTGTATTACTTGTTGAGTCATTGTTTCTGGAGATTTTTTCTGTTTCTTTCTAGTCGTTGCCACTTTTCATCTTTCTTTCCCACTCAAAGAGTCCTCTTTAATATTTCTTACAGGGCTGGTTTAGTGGTCACAAACTCCTTTAGCTTTTGTTTGTCTAGAAAACTCTTTATCTCTCCTATTCTGAATGACAGCCTTCTTGGATAGAGTATTCTTGGCTGCCTATTTTTTCCATTCAGCACATTGAATATATCATGCCACTCCCTTCTGGCCTGCCAAGTTTCTGTGGAGAGAGTCTGCTGCTAACTTTATTTGTTTTCCCTTGTAAGTTAGGAGTTTCTTTTCCCATGCTGCTTTTAGGATTTTTTTCCTTATTTCTATATTTTGCAAATTTTACTACAATATATCTTGGCGTTGGTCTGCTTTTGTTGAGTCCTCTGTACCTTCTGGATTTGGATTCTGTTTCATTCCCAAGATTAGAGAAGTTTTCAACTATAATTTGTTGAAATAAACCTTCTGCCCCTTTTTTCCCTCTCTTTTTCTTCTGGGACTCCTATGATATGAATGTTATTATGCTTTATGGAGTTGCTGAGTTCCCTAAGTCTACATTTGTGATCCAATATTTTTCTTTCCCTTTTCTTTTCAGCTTAAATTATTTTCCATAATTTTATTTTCAATATCACTTACTCATTTCTCTGTTTCTTCCATCCTTGTGGTCATTACATCCAGTGGGTTTTGAGTTTTGACTATAGTGTTTTTTATTTTTATTTTTATTTTTTATTTTGGCCTGACTAGTTTGGCATTTATCTCTGTGGAAAGGCATTCCCTGGTGTCTTCTATGCTTTTTTCAAGTTCAGCTAGTATCCTTATGATTATTGTTTTAAATAATTATATTTATCAATTAGGCATATTTCTTATGTTTGTTTTGATTAGATTTTTGGCTGTGACTTTTTCTTGTTCTTTCTTTTGGGATAAATTTTTCCATCTTGGCATTTTGTCTAGGTCTCTGTCTTCTTCTCTGTGTTAGGAAAGGCTGCTATATGTTTCCTGCTCCTGAGAGTGATGGATATATTAGGGAGCTGTCCTATATTATCCAGGGTCTGACATGTCAGGAAGTGTCTCTGGTGTAGGCTGTGTGCACCCTGCTGCTGTGTTTTGGCTGTTCTTTCCCTCAGGTCAGTCTTCTGCAGACTTTCTCTTTGTCTGCAGTGGGGAGTGTTTGGACCTTGTCCAGAGTATGATGAGTTTTAACTAGGTGTGCTTTGGTCTGCTTGTTAAAAAAGGCCTAGAGCTGAAAATTTGTAGCACTCTTTGGTCAGTAGACTTGGTGTGTGTGTGGTGGGGGGGGGGTTGTGCTGGTCTTCTGGGGGAGGGGCCCACTCTCTGGCACTCCCGCACAGTTGCCCTAGTAAAAAATAACCTGCAGAGTGCAGTGGGGCAGGGCTTGGTGTAAGCTGCTCAGGCCTCCACTGCTGGCTCACTAAAGTCAGTCTGTGGTGATGGGTGGGGGAAAAAATGGTGCCTGCCTTCTCCCTCGTCCCTGGAGAGGGGAGCTTTCATCCACTGCTGTCCAGGAAGCCCTCACAGAAGAGCAAACAGTCTCCCCTCTTGTGTCCCAGGCTTCCATCAGATCCTTGTCTTTACCATGTCTTTGTTCAGGCCATCTGCCAGCCAGCAGCACATTGAACCTCTGTTTTATCTCAGGCATGCTAGCTGAGTTTCAAAACTCTAAACTTTAGGGATCTAGTGCAGTGTGGACCCATGCTGGTCCTCTGGGGGACCAGAGGGCCTCGTTGTGCTGGGGCTGGTGCTGGTTTGTCCCATAAGAGAAGTTGCACCAATGCTTAGGAGCTTGGAGTTTATAGCAAAGCACCACAAAATGCTTGGGTCCAGGTTAGCTGCCCTCAGGAGATGTCTGCCTCTGTGCTTAAGGGGTAGGAGAGTGGAATGGTGCCTGCTGTCTCTTTTGTCCCCTGAGGGGCAAAACCACCTCTTCTAGATGCATTCTAAGAAAGGAGAAATGTCTCTCCCAGTGAGACCCAGGGATCCTCAAATCATTCCCTACACTCCTGGGCCTGTGCCTTCCTTCTCCACAGGAACACCACTATGTCCACTAGGCTCCACATCAGCCGTGGACTTCTAAAACTCCAGTCTTTGATCTCTACTGTTGTAAACACTCGAGATAATCAGCCCCTCTTGTTTTCCCAGTCAGTGGCTTTGTGCAATCGCCTGTGCACTGCTCTCTCCCTCTCTTTCTCTCTGTCTTCTCTCTGCAATCAGGGCTCCCTCCCATCCACAGCACCCATGATCCTTTTTCCTCCAAATCACATCTCATGTAGCCTCTTCTCTCCCTACAGTCATGCAGTTTGTTTTGTCAGTTCTCAGACCAATTTCTTGGGTGTTCAGAATGATCTGATATTTATTTAGCCGTGTTCAAGGGTCGAGGCAAGCATAGGGTCCTCCTACTACTCTGCCATCTTAACCCTTGAAAATTGAAACAGTTTTTATTGCAACTCCTTGTACTAAATGCTTTTGCAAGAATGTGAAGAACCAAGCCATATTTTCTTAGCAGAATAAAAAAAAAACCCTCTTTTTTATTGCAAGAGAAACTTGATGGGTCCCTTATGAGCTGAGTCTTTTGGTAATTATCAAAAGATGTATGGCTCAACAATGAGACCATTTATTGTTCTTGGCAGACCTGAGGGAGCACAATTTAAAATAGGCTATGGTGTAAAAAAGCAAAAGAAACTAACTACCATTACATTGTGAACTACCAATTCCATTGTGATGTAGTTGATATTGCAAGATGTGGAGGAAGTTTAGAAAATATTTTTTTTCTCCTTACAAGTTATACTGCCTCTGAGAATTAAATTTTATCCTTGGGAAGTGTGTGTGTATGTGTGTGTGTGTGTGTGTGTGTGTGTGTGTGTGTGTTCTAACAGCTGTCTCCTGGATGGGTTAGATATATGATACCAGTAGAGAACGGCTTAGGCTCACTCTGAACTGCTTTGTGATTTGAGTCTTACAGCTATATCTGCACTCCCATCCCTACTCCACACTATTTTTTAGGGCCAGATGTGTCAAATGCTACCTAGTCTGTTTCCTGGAACATTCCTAGGAATGTTCTTCTATAGATTGAAAACCTGTTTCAGGGAATGGTATTGCTGGGGGAAAAAAAGAAAGATAATTGAGGTGAGATCCCCTATAGAAGGTAGAAACTATGGAAGGAAGGATTTGCTAAGGATGGGAGCAGAGATGCTCCATGAGAGAGGTACAGTTGTAAGTATGGGGGAGTAGAGTTAGGAGTTGGGTACATGTAACTATGAGAGTCCTCCTTCCACTATCGAGTGTTTTCTCAAATGATCTACCCTTGAATGTGAGAAAAGTCATATAAAATTTTCTGTCCATCAATCTACCCTCTGTCTATTCCACCCTCCTATGTTTTATTACTTTAAAAAAATTTTTAAGTTTATTTATTTTTGAAGGAGAGAGAGACAGAGCATGAGCGGGGAAGGAGGCAAGAGAGGGAGACACAGAATCCGAAGTAGGCTCCAGGCTCTTAGCTGTCAGTACAGAGCCTGATGCAGGGCTTGAACCCACGAGCTATGGGATCATGACCTGAGCCGAAGTCAGATGCTTCACCGACTGAGCCTCCCAGTCTTCCCTGTTTTATTACTTTTAGTTAACCATTCAGTTAAGTCTGATTTATCTGAATAAGATTGTGTGTTGGTGTTATGAAGGACAAAGAAAGGTAAAGCAAAAGGACAAATGTTCTTTATTTCAATCTATGAGTTATAGAGGAAGATGATGTTTACTTCAAGGAGGATAGGCTGACAGTTGAGCTTCACCTACACATTGGCCCCTACAGTGTGCCCCAAACAGTGTCTCAAACTGGATTTGTAGGTATTCCACTGCAAGAAAGCATTCGTTGGCCAAGTAAATTTGGGATATATTGTATACCAAGGAAATCCACAATATACATGAACAGGTGGGGAAAATCTGAGAAGTCCTACAGTAGACAATTATTTAACTTTGCATAATCAGTATTTCCCAATGGATTTGACTATAGACTCCTTTTTTCCCCAAAGGCCATGTTTTTCACAAAACAAGACTGACATATGGAGAATACTACCACATCTTCTTTCTTAAAATACTTTATTCCTTTACTTATATGCCATTATACTCTTGGTTTTACTTATATCTTTCTGAGCACTCTCTCTGCCTCATTTGCTTGGTCATAAGATATTAGATTTCCTCAAAGTTTGGCCCTAAGCCTTCTCATCTTTTCATTCCTTATTCTCCTCTTTTCTCACCATGCCCATGGCTTTCATGACTATTTCATGGAGATGTCTCACAGAAGTCTAGCTTCAATCTAGACCTCTTCTGTGGGCTTCAGCCCTATATATCCACCAGCTCATTTGACATCTTTACTTGGATATCCAACTCAGTGTTAAGATCTTTGTCTTCCTGACTTTGTCCAGTCTTCTTGCTCTATTCCTTTTTATCAGGAAATAGCATTACAATGCATTCTGTTACGCAATTTCGGAAACTGGAGTCATCATTGACATTATACTACATCACACCGATCAGGTTGTATAGATGTTACTTCCTAAGAACCTTAAGTCCATCCACTTCACTCCATCTCCATTTCCCCTTCTTTGGTTCATGTTACCAACTTTTCACACCTGAGATCCTACAAAGGATTATCTAGGCTTGTAGCATCCACTTTTGGCCTTTCTTTCGTTTTTGTTTTTAATGTTTATTCATTTTTGAGAGGGAGAGAGAGAGAGAGAGAGGGAGAGCGAGCAGCGGAGGAGAGGGGAGGGGCAGAGAGAGAGAGGGAGACACAGAATCGGAAGCAGGCTCCAGGTTCCTGTCAGCACAGAGCCCAGTGTGGGGCTTGAGCTCACGAACCATGAGATCATGACCTAAGCTGAAGGTGGATGCTTAACCAACTGAGCCTCCCAGGCGTCCCAACTTTTGCCCTTTCTAATCTATTATCTACAATATAGCCCAATAGCTCTTAGAACAAAGGCCAAACTCTTAAGTTGCAAAGCCTGCGAGATCAGGCTCCTGTCTCTTGTTTCAGTCTCATTTTGCATTACACTACCTGTAACTCTCTTTGCTTCTCTGGTCTTGATTTACCTTTAAAGAAATTGAGATATCATTCACTCTTTTTGGTATTCACTATTTATGGTATATTATACCATAAAATTCACTCATTTAAAGTGCACAGTTTAGTCATTTTTGTGTATTTTCAAGGTTGTGCAGCCATCACCACTATCAATTTCAGACTATTTTCATCACCCCTAAAAGAAATCCATCAGCAGTCACTGTCCATTTTCCTCTACCCCAGCCACCAGCAACTACTAATCTATATTCTTTCTCTATGGATTTGCCTATTCTGGACATTTCATACAAGTGAAATCACATAAATGGAATGTGTTTTTTTGTGTCTGACTTTTAATTTTTTAAATTTTTACACAAAGTTTTAATGTTTTTATTCATTTTTTGACAGACAGAGAGAGAGCATGAGTGGGGTAGAGACAGAAAGAGAGGGAGACATAGAATCCGAAGCAGGCTCCAGGCTCTGAGCTGTCAGCACAGAGCCCAACATAGGGCTTGAACCCACAAACCGTGAGATCATGATCTGAGCTGAAGTCAGCCACTTAACCGACTGAGCCACCCAGGCACCCTATGTCTGGCTTTTTAAAACTTGGCTTACTGTTTTCAGGGTTCAGGAATATTGTGGTACGAACTAGTACGTTATTCCTTTTTATTGCCATATTGAATAAATATTGCACATTTTCTTTATCTATCATCAGTTGGTAGACATTTGGGTTGTTTCCACTTTTTGGCTATTATGAATAATGCTTCCATGAACAGTCATATAAGAAGTTTTGTGTGTACATATTCTTTTGGGTATATACCTAGAAGTGGAATTGCTTGGTCATGTGGTAATTCTATGTTTAATTTTTGAGGATCTGCCAAATTGTTTTTCAAAGTGATTGTACCACTTTACATTCCCACCAGCAATGTATGAAGGTTCTAGTTTCTCTACATTTTTGCTAACTTGCTATTGTCCATCTATTTATTAAAGCCATATTAATAGTTATGAAGTAATATCTCATTGTGGGTTTGATTTGTATTTCCCTAATGATTAATGCAGTTTCTGATTTACTTTTAAATTTTGAAGTGCCTCATATTCCCTATTGCCACAGGGTCTTTGCATGTACAGCTCCTTTTTCTCCAAACATTTTACCTTTAACTTAACTCTACCTTCTGCTCTCTTTATACTGATAACAATGATCATTTCCTTAAAGAAGTATTCTCTAATATCTCTAGGTCAAATCTGTTTGACTATAAGCTTTCATTGGGTTATGTAATTCTCACTCATAGCACTTACCATAATTGTAAACCCATATTTATTTGTGTGATGTTTTTTATCAGTATCTCCTCTACAAGCAGATTACAAGTTTCATGAGGGGAGGAAACCTGTTTATATTACTCCCCTTTGCATTCTCAGTACAGAAAATGCCTGGCACACAGTAGTTAGTTAATAAATATATTCTGAATGAATGAAAGAATAAACTGGTTGATTCTGGATTAAAGAAATAGCCTTAAAAAGTAAAGGCATTCAGTGTCACTACGTATTCCCATGGGATTTCTCAGAAGCCAGCGGGGGGTCATAGTTCCTCTCTCCATATGAATAATTATATACTTTGGTGAGTTAGAGAAGATAAATGGGAGGAGAAAATCAGGGGAGAGAGAAACTATCTATAGGGATGAAGGATAGACACTTTTCATCAGATTACTTTTACATACCCTCATGAATTAAAACGTGATGGATTTTTATGATTCTGCACAGCATGTGGAAATCAACTCATTTGTCTTTTAAGCTAATTTCCTTACGAATTAATTTTCTTAAAAATATTAAAATGAAAATTCAGTTTTCTTGCAGTGCACTGACCTTTCTTCCACTAGTAATGTTTACATTGGCATATAGTCACTATTTGCCATGCCTTAGGCCTCTAAAAGAAAGCAAAATGGAAGAGCTCTAGCAACCTTTATCTACTGACACAAATTACTTCCATTGGTCATTTCTGTCTGAAACTCAAGATTCTTATTCATTTTAGTTGAATGCTTTTGCTAAGCATTAGATGACATTTATTTACACAAATGAAAGCTAGAATTTCAGGAAAATCTATTCTAACATCCTCCAACATTTATCATTTCAAGTGACCCATGTGAAAGAGTAGCATGCATACCCTTGTACTCTGACATTCAATGGGGATATCAGTTAGCAGTAGAACCCTTTGCTCAAATGCATTGCATATAGCAAAGGAAGATAGTAACCAGTATTCCATACACATCAATTAACAATAACATCCTGAACCATAATGACTATGACCATGGTAGCCTCCCCCTCACCTGTAGTCAAGTGTAGCCTTGGGTAATAAAACTGGATAACAGCAATATTAAAGAAAATATACCTATAAAGGGGGCTTTTACTAAATTGCTGAAGGTGTCAAGCTTCTTTTCCTTCTCCTTGTTAGTAAACTCTTCATGGTTGAAGGCATGGAGAGCTAATGACAGGAGATGGACATGCCACAGACAGAAGTGGCCTTTGGACCCTGGAGGTCACCGTGTGATGGTGTGTGTGAAGGAATGTACATCCTTTTTACGTCTTTGTTCCAATGGACATGGTCCACTGGCAAATCCTGTTGCACTAAGATCGGAGGCTGAAGATAACCCAAACATAATCCAGGCATGTGGACATTGTTTCTGTGCCATAGCGTTACGATTCCAAAGTGCACCAGCCCCCTCAAAAAAACAAACAAGACTGGTTTCTTCCTGCGTAGAACTCTAGATCTATGTCTCTCTCTTTCTCAATCTCTAATGCTTTTTCTGTCCCTGTTGCTGTCAGTCTCTTTGTCTTTATCTCTCTCTTCTTGTGTTTTTGTCAACTAAATACTTATACTTACAGATGTGTTATGTATATATTTCCTAAACATTGTGTGTACATTACCTAGAGATACAGTTGACTATTTAATATACATAAAACATGTAGTATTTAGGATATATATATATATCCCCCAAGTAAAAAGGAAACTCTCAACTTAATCTGTCATTGAATGGGCAAACATAAATTACTTTATTTACCTTTTATAGGAGAAGATAATACTAGTTTTATCAGAAGTATTGTGAGGATGAATTGGAGTTTATAAATGCTTGTCCAAATAGACTCAATGCTCTTACCTGAGCTTCCCTGCCCATGGACCCAGGCAAAGTCATTCTATCAACAACTTGGGTTCTTGTATCAACTTTTAGGCTCTACCTGGGCTTTGTCTTTTGAAACTTTTCCATAGTAGTCTTGTATTTTGTTGTTAAGTTTGCACTGTTCTGTACCCACTTACCAACACCTGGTTCTTTGTATCTGCCTTGCTTTCCAGATCCATCTCCCCCGGTGTACTGACCCCAATGCCCCAAAGCCACAGAAAGACAATGTTAGACAATTATTCCTAGAAACCCTGATATTTACAAGGATCTACTCTGTCCTCCAGTAGCAGCAGATTTGGGGGGAGCATAGAACTCTTCTTGGGTGGCTTCAGAAGGTGTACCTCAGGTGTAGCTGAGTCTCAGTTCCTGGGTTCTCAGGCCAGATGCCTCAGCTCTAGGACTCAGAACCCTCTAGAGGTAACAGAGGGACATTCACTGCTGGTAGTGAATCTTATGCCTCCTGCTCATGAGCCTAGAGAGTTCATATTCTAGTGCATAACCTAGGACACTTGGTCCTACTGGCATTCCTGCTGCCCCAATCCTGTAACAGCTGCACTGGAAGCAATTTACATGCAACTCAAAGACATTGCTTTGTTTTGTAGGTGCAATTATATCAGGACATATGGAACAGATAGACCTATGGTCCCAGGGGGGGGGGTAGATGGTTTGCCTTGTATTTTGTGAAAGAAGCAGAGAGTTAAATAGAAATTTTCTTCCAGATTAGTGAGCCTCCATCAGAGGACTTCCTGAAACTTTTAGCATCATTAAAGCATAAATTTGGAGCTGTGCTTTGTGCAAGTTGGCCTCACTATTATGATGGTTTTGCTTAGGGATGGGAAAATTATCAGTCATGTTACGTTGTTTCAGAATGAAATGATCAGGTCTTAGGACTCAGATTTAGGAAAAACTAAGGGGAATGTTTTTTTGATAAGCTGGAATGAGTCCTTCTCCTTCTCTTACTCTAATCTCTGACCAACATCTCTCACACTAACTGAACCCTGTGAGGTAGGGGATGTTCTCACCAAGATTGCACTCATTTCCCTGCCCTGCCCAGGCCCTGCTCCCATCTCTGTCCAGTCTAGTTTGGAGGGCAGGTTCTAGATTCAGATTGAATGTATTCAAGCCCTACCTCCAGTGTTTACTCATAGTGTGGGATTATGCAAGTCAGTTTACATTCCTACATCTATAAAATGACAGCAATCACATTAGGTACTACAGGGAATAGGACAGTGCCTGGTACATGTAGAGCCTAAAAATATTAGCTACTTCTATCATCATTGTCATTGTAATAAGTATGCCCTCGTCGATCACCCAGAGCGCTAATGTGTGACATGACATTCACTGGTCCAGACCCTCACAATCTGTCCATCTTGTATAATTTACAGTGACAGTGAATAAAACTGCCACTAGGAGTTTTTAGAGGAACTGTCTTGATATACCTCTATAAACCTACCTTGCCACGGGGCAAGTCACACACAAGGAAATTCTTACCAAATAAGAACTGAACCATCAGAACATCTGAATTTGGAACAATTATGGCATTTACCTGGGCACCTCCACACTATTCCTGCAGTGTCATCAGGGCCCTGTATTAACCAGCATCTGGTATATTCTATGGATCTTCAGGATGCCTACTGGCCTGTCAAAGCCAAGACATGCCCTCCAGCACTGGGAACTTGAGAACATCATCTGAGAATAAAAGTATGACTGATCATCCTCTACTGTATATACACTAAGAAGCTGGAGAACAACTTCTGGGGCCTTTAAGGTAGACAGTGACCACTAGAATTTGCCCTAATCTTTCATTGCCTTCAAATAGAGCATTATTTGAACCAGCAGGACTAGATTTCCACCTGGTCCTGGTGACTTGTCCCAGCAGCCTTGCACAGGATCTGAGAAATATTGTATAGAAAATGTTGAACTTTCAATGATACCAGAGTCAGCTGCTTTATCTAGTCCACTGGAAGACGGTAGCCCAAATGAGGTGTCAGAACCCGACCTCCTACCTTTGAAGAACTTAAACTTACCACCGATCAATCTGATGATCTCTTTGATCTCTGAATTAATGACAGGAGTGAAACTGAATGGATAGTGTACCTGACATTGTATCAGTGTGATTTTTGCTGGTTTAAACCCAGATGTTTCAGATTCTGAAACCTAGAAATCTTTATTATACCTCACTGCCTCTTTCTGAGGATATAGCTAATTTGCACCCTCAAAGAGAACCATCTTCTTTTTTTTATGAATTTAATTTATTGTCAAATTGGCTTACATACAACACCCAGTGCTCATCCCAACAAGTGCCCTCCTCCATGCCCATTTTCCCCTCTCCCCCACCCCCCATCCACCCTTAGTTTGTTCTCCGTATTTAAGAGTCTCTTGTGGTTTGCCTCCCTCCCTTTCTGTAACTATTTTTCCCCTTTCCTTTCCCCGTGATCTTCTGTTCAGTTTCTCAAGATCCACGTAAGAGTAAAAACATATGATATCTGTCCTTCTCTGACTGACTTAATTCACTCAGCATAATACCTTACAGTTCCATCCACGTTGCTGCAAATGGCATGATTTCATTCTTTCTCATTGCCAAGTAGTATTCCATTAAATATATAAACCACATCTTCTTTATCCATTCATCAATTGATGGACATTTAGACTCTTTCCATAGTTTGGCTCTTGTTGAAAGTGCTGCTATAAACATTGGGGTATTTGTGCCCTTATGCATCAGCACTCCTGTATCCCTTGGGTAAATTCCTAGTAATGCTATTGCTGGGTCATAGGGTAGCTCCATTTTTAATTTTTTGAGGAACCTCTACACTGTTTTCCAGAGTGGCTGCACCAGTTTGCATTCCCACCAACAATGCAAAAGTGTTCCCATTTTTCCACATCCTCGCCAGCATCTGTAGTTTCCTGTTTTGTTCATTTTAGCCTCTCTGACTGGTGTGAGGTGGTAAAAGAGAACCATCTTCTAAAAGAACATAAGAAATAGGGGAACCTGGGTGGCTCAGTTGGTTAAGTGTCCGACTGCAGCTCAGGTCATGATCTCACGGTTCGTGAGTTTGAGCCCTGCATCTAGTTCTGTGCTGTTAGCTCAGAGCTTGGAGCCTGCTTTGGATTCTGTGTCTCCCTCTGTCTCTCTGCCCCTGCCCCACTCTGTCTCTGTCTCTTTCTCTCTCTCAAAAATGAATAAACATTAAAAAAATTAAAAAAAATAAAAGAACATAAGAAATAATTTAACTTACACCATTACAACATTTGAGCTGGCATTTGTCAAGTAGGTGGAATGCAGTCACGAGGAAATGGGAAAAGGATAGAACATTTCAGGCAGAAAGAACAGAATGAAGACAGACTGAGGTGGGGCGCTGGAGAGCAAGTCTGGGGAACATGTGTGTGAGTGGTGCATGGGCTTATGAGAAGGACCTATACTGCCTCCCTGAGATGTAATGTGTGTGTGTGTAGTGTGTGAACTAGGAAAACAGCTAGGAATAGAATACCCATACAGTAATGATGATTATGCATTACAGATGGATTATAGGTAATATTTTTCTTCTTTTCCCTAATTTTTCCGTGTAACCTGCATGTCCTCTGGCCTTGCCTATGAATCAGTCCACTGTGTCTCAGAGTGCCTTCTGTGTCTTTGCCACTCTTCTACTCTAGGTCGTGCCTCACAACCCCTCTGTGCTGCTGACATCATTTGCCTACAAGCTGTGCTTTTGTATGCTCTGAGCACGCTCCCACTCCCGAACTGCGCTGTGTCATATTCCGTAGGCCACAGCCAACCCAGGCACCCATTTCCTGCAGCATTCTCTTCATTGCGGGGGCTTGATCATCCCCCACCTTCCTCTCCCCTTCTTGCCACCATACTGCCTGCTATTTGGCCATAGCACCAGCTCCATGTGAGTCTCTTTGGAGTGGCCCCAGACACAGCTGCTTGTGGCCTGAGGTAATATAGCTCCTTCAGTGTAACCCAGGGTCACCTCTTCCCCAGCACAGGCACCACTGGGTGGCTGAATCGGGTGGGTTCAGTGCCTGCCATGTGTCTGGGTGCTATTCTAGGTGCCGGGCCACACAACCACAGGAGAATCCAAGTCCTCCTCTCACAGAGCTTACCTGGTGGTAGAAGAATTGCACACAAACAAGTCAACCAACAAACGTAAATGATGCAAATTTCAGATGGTGGGAAGTGCTGCGAAGTACATAAAGGTTAGGAAGGTTGACGGCCAAAACAAATACCAATGAGGGAAGGGATGCCAGCTTCATGCACCCAACCTCTACCTGAAGAGGACTTCCTTACTATAAAATATGATGAAGAAACACTTTTATATTGCAATTCGTAGTCTATTAGATCATCTTAGGGGAATTGAAGGTGGAAGTGTTTGCAAATATTTAGTGTACTTTTATGTGAGTACCCTTCTTGAGAAAATTTAATGGCAATTCCTTACAGTTATGATCTGGCAACTTTGACGTAGACATATATATTCTAAAGTTACTGCCTAGGAATCATTTTAAAAGCTAATTATCTGTTGGAATTCTAGATTCACAGCCTCACTCCCAGAGCGGAGCTGAGTGCTTGCGGTCCTGGCTCATGACTTTGCCTTCTCTTTTGTGTTAATGATTGTGCTAATTGCCTGCAGGTGTCTTTATTTCCTCTTTTAAGGAACAGGAGTTTCATCTGGCTTAATTCCAATTAAGGTATTTACCTTTTCTCCATGCAAATTCTCTCTGCGACTGGAAGCATTCAAATCAATTTTGCCTCCATTTAAGATTGTGCTGCTAAGATAGTATTTAGATTGGGGAGATAGTTTTGCTACTTCTTGTTTTGCATTTTTGTGCAGGAGGGGAACAAACATAGTTTCATCATGATTTGTATTTAAAATTTAAAAAAGTAATAGGATGATGATGGTAATGATGATGAGAATGAGAAATATTGGTGCAGTGCTTTTTAGTTAGAAACTTCTGAACAAAAAATACAATTCAAAGGTTTGTCCTTATGACATATGCACCCCTTCCATAACTGATAGTTATTTATAAACATTTCTCTTTCAAATTGTATTTTCTTTTTTAAAAATGTTTTTTATTTTTGAGAGAGAGAGAGAGAAAGCGAGCATGAGTGGGGGAGGGGCAGAGAGAGAGAGAGAGAGAGAGAGAGCGAGAGCTGTCAGCACAGAGCCTGACACAGGGCTCGAACCCACGAACTGCAAGATTGTGACCTAGCCGAAGCTGGACACTTAACCGACTGACCAACCCAACATCCTTCAAATTGTATTTTCTTAACATTGGTTGTGCATAATGGAATTATAATCAATTTAGGGGCATACTTTAAAAAATTGAGGTAAAATTTATATACAGTAAACTATACAGATCTTAGGTATAATATTCAATGAAGTTTGTATTCACCTAGGTAACCACCAAGGTGTAGAACATTTCTATCATTCCAGAAAGTTCCCTGATGTAGGGGGTAGAGTGGGAGTATGTAGACAATATTTTATTATAAAAACAATTGTAGTCAGAAATCTGCATGTCAATAACCTTAAAAGATAAGACCACTAAACTATTTTACCAGCTTCTTAACCAAATAAGTAATTTTCTTTAACATTTGCTGGCAGTTAAATTATGTCCATTGTCCATTGACTTATCAGCGATGCCAAGATCATTTGGGCAAAACTTTACTCCTGGGGTTGCAAAAGTTTGCTGGTTAATTTAACGATGAGCTAATTATAATAACTTCTTAGAATTAGTCCAAGGCAGGAGGTTTCGTTTCATTTACATCAGATGTGTCCATCATCAGTATCTTTTGGGCCCAGAAAGCAATAGCCACTTTTCTGTTGAACTGGGCCAGTGCCGACTGAAGAGACATGGACTGAAGGAAGAACTGTACAGATTTTATTTTTAATCATTCAGCAGATGAAACCCTTACTATGTGCCAGGAACTGCTAACCATTGGAGTTATGGCATTGATCAAAATTAAAAAAAAAATCCCTCTCTTCACAGAGGAATGTGATCCCCCAAAACCCCCCAAACAAAAACCTCCCACTTTAAATGAGTCCAATTATATAATGGTAGATAATGGGAAGTGCAAAGAAAAATAAAGGAGGGTAAGTAGTGTGGGAGTGATGGGGATGAGAACAAGAGTTGTTTTAGTGTGATCACGGAAAGCCTCTCTGACAAGGGGATATTCGAGTAGAGGTCTGAGAAAAATGAAGGAATGGTCCCATGTGGGTTTCTGGGAACAGCAAATGCAAAGGCCCTGAGGTGAGGATATGTTTGAAGCTTCTGAAAATAGCAAGGTGGTAGGAATGGATGAAGAAGAGACAAGGATGCTTGAGAAGAAGGAGGGGTCAGATCATCAGATCATATGGGACATTCTAGGCCATGGTGAAGACTCTGGAATCAGGAATATGGGAAGTATGTTGCTTCTTTTATTTTTTAAAACCAAAAGTGAGTAAATTTTATTCTTTGTTGCCTCAAAAATGCTAAAATGAAGTAAGAAGCTTTCCATCATTTACAGAAATGAGGTTTTAAAAAGTGAAGTTGATTACAGAAATATAAAGAAAATTTCATTTCTGCATGAGTTTTTAAAATAAATTTTTATTTAGGAATAATTTTAGATTTACAGAAAAGATACACATACTATAGAAAGTTACTATATATCCCTTATCTGGTTTCCCTATTGCTAACATCTTGAATTACTATGGCTCATTTGTCAAGACTAGGAAATTCACATTGGTATATTACTATTAACTAAACTCCAGATATTATTTGACTTTTGTTAGTTTTTCTTACAAAATTAAGAAAATTAGGGGAGCTAATTTCTTCAGAACATCCTCTGTAGTAGGCCTCATTTTAGGTGCTTTATATTTACTGAGAGTATGAGTTTCCTTTATGACTTTTGTTAGTTTCTGAAGGGCTTGGGGGCAGAGGTGAAAGAATTGGAAGAGAGACCCATTCGGGCTGTAGTCTTCCAAAATATATTGCTTTTTTAGGAGCTGGGCCTTTGGAAAAATGAAATCGAGAATTTACATCTTTCGTGTGCCCTAGACAGCAAGAAGTGGGAAGCTGCAGAAGAGGCTGGGCAGAGTAGAGGCCAGGGTCTCATTTGAAGAGTTGGGGAGAACAGTACAGGAGTGGAAAGCCGACTGGCAAGCAATGCGTGGGGTGACATTCCATATACTGCTTATCACATGATGATTTCGTTTGCTCTTTGTATTGATTCTATGAGTTTCATCTAATATTATTGCTATTTTTTTAATAAAAAAGCTAAGTTACAAGAAATCATCCAAGTTTGTACAGACTGTATGTGTTGGTAGAACCAGAAATCAAAACCAGATCTGTTCTGCCACCAAAGCTCATGTTTCATTCATTAGAGCTCATAATTAATCTCATATGCTAACATTTTCCTTCCATGTGAATGACCTGAAGCATTCTGGGAAAGCAATGAATGGGCATGGACTATGGGTAGGAACTATTGTGGTCACCTACTTGATCAGTAGGTGTAACATCTTTCTTTCTCTTCAAATTTCAGACTTCAACCAGTAATTATTGAATGGCCATAGTGTGGTGCTAGTTCTTGCTCTTTCAGATTAGAGCTAGGGAGAATTGAGAGACACATGAAAAGATACTTAAAATACAGCACAATGAAGTGCCATAAGTGAAGTGAAAAATCTTATTCTGAGAGACCTACAAGGAACCCTAGTTACACCCTGGCAGAGCCACAAAACTTCCTGGAAAGGATGGGATTTATTATTATTATTATTATTAATTTTTTTCAAGACAGAGAAAGGGAGTGGGAGTGCATGAGCAGGGGAGGGGCAGAGAGAGAGGGAGAGAGAGAATCCCAAGTGGGGGTGGGCATTGATCCCATGAACCATGAGATCATGTTCTGAGCCAAAACCAAGAGTCAGATGTGCTCAACCAACTGAGCTACCCAGGTGCCCTGAGAAGGGATTTAAAGCCGTAGCCATAGAAGAGACAATGAGATATGGGTGTAGTAGCGGATGGAATGTGATAGCCCACTGCAAACTTTCCAGATCTTTTTGTAAATGATGTTGTTCTCCTACTCTTTCAAAGCAGGGTGAACTGGGCTTCAGTTGAGGCACAGATGAGGGAACCCATTTGTTCTTGGGCCCTCGCTCTAAGATAATGTAGTCCTTATCTGTAGCCAAAGGTTGGCTATTTCTCGTGCCAACTCTAGCCATCCCTGAAGGGGCCCCACACCCTCTGCAGCCAAGGCGACCACTACTACTCATTGATTGCCTCTGAAAAGGCATCCACTGTTGGGCCTCCTGCCTGCTCACCTTCTAGTCTGCGGGGTTCTTTTCATTGGCTTTGCCTCCCCTCTGGCCTGAACTAGGCTGCATTTGGGAGGTAATCACCATCAGGGCAATCAAACACCGCAGAAATACAGCAGAAAGATGAAGAACAGACTACATTTCTTCCTCCGTGGATTTTGAGGCCCAGGAAGAGCCGAGGGGAGGATGCTCTTGGAGCCTGCATATTCTTGCTTGAACAGGCGGTGCTTAAAAGAGAAGAAAAGAAATGTGGTTATTTTTGAAATTAGGCCTTTCCTCTCCATTTTCTCCCTGCTGCAGGCTTCCATTCAGAGACTCATTTTCTTCCTCAGATGTTTCAGCTTCTGAATTTATTTCACATAAAAAGCATGACATATGTTTTCTTTCGTCTATGTTTTTTAAGGTGACAGTGAGTTTCCCCGATTTCCAGCACTTTCTGTTGGTTGCTTCTGCAGGGAAATACAGAACATACTTTAGCAGCCGCTGCTGCCAGAATGAAGCCCAAGGGCTAGTGGCGGGATTGTGATGCTTGTCCTTGGGGGTTTAAATGCTCTGGTGGAACATCTTACCCCCAATGTGCAGGCTTTTATGCTTCTGGGGACAATGGAGTCCCTGGGGCCTGGGGAAGAAGAGAGTATGATCCAGTGGCCTGCACACTGGGGAGGGCTTCAGGAAGGCAAGGCTCTGGTGCTGTCTCTGGGAAGGGATCCCAGAGCAAGTCCCTTCTGTCTCAGGCTGTTTCTGATTATGGGAGTTTGAGCCAGCCACAATGACTTTGGCCTTCAGAAATGTGGTAGGGAATCCATGCCCTCCACCCTCCCACCTGTACACTTTCTGGAGATCATACTTTAAGAGACCTACCTTAAGAAAAATCCCAAACAGAAAATTGGAATTTGTGAAATGATGGTGGGGAGAGAAGGAGTTGGGGTTTGGATATTCACACTTCCACATTTGTTCCTTTCTAGAACAATGTCTAGACCATGATTTTAAAAAAATGAATTAAAAATCCATTTAAAAAGTGAGTGTGGCATATACATCATTATGGGCACATACATGTAGTTGACAGGAAACATAGAATTTGTTGAGTGACCTTTGCCCCCTGCTACCTCACTGAGTCTTCACAACAACTGTATATTCTAGATAGTATTATTCCTATTTTTGAGGTGAGGAAATCATGGCAGGGAGCTAGCATAATTAGCAAATTAAGTAGCTTCTAATTGGCTAAGCCAAGATTCTAACCCAAGGCCAGAGCACATGGTGTGAGCCTCCTTAGGGCCTCTCCAGGAGCCAGTACCCTAGGGTTTGAAACTGGGCTTCCCTGTTAATAGCCTTGGCAGTCACTTCCCTCCTCAGAGTCTGATTCTCAGGATAATCTTGTCTTTCTGGCTTTCAGGGTTGTTGTGACAACCACAATGGGCAGACAACATAGGGAAGTGCTTCATAAATGACATACCAGAAGAAATTATTACTGTGCTGCCGCTCAGTGAGGCACACCTGTTGATGAATAACTGAAATACTTAGCTAAGGGACTTGTCGTTAGTTTTATCTCCCATAGCAGAATATTGACTGAGGCCTCTTGTCACTAGGGCACATTCCCCAAGCTGGGTTGTTTCACACCGATGCAGTGTAGGTCCTACGTGGGCACTTAATGCCCATGAAGAGAGTGTGTGGGAGGAATCCTTAAGAGCAAGCCTGCCAGAGACAAATTGCCTGCCTCTGCTACTTGCTAGCTTTGTGACTTTGGACAAGTTACTTAACTTCTCTGCCCAGCTTTCCAATCAATAAAATGAGACTAAGGATAGTGTTTATCTGGGGTGCCTGGGTGGCTCAGTTGGTTAAGGGTCCGACTTCCCCTCAGGTCATGATCTTGCGGTTTGTGAGTTTAAACCCTGCCTCGGGCTCTGTACTGACAGCTTGTAGCCTGGAGCCTGCTTTGGATTCTGTGTCTCCCTCTCTCTGTGCCCCTCCCCTGCTCGCTCTCTCTCTCTCTTTCTCTCTCAAAAATGAACATTAAAAAAATAAAAAGATAAAAAGAATAGTGTTTATCTCGGTTCTTAGCACTATGCCTGGAACAGAGGAAGCGCTGGAATTGCCAGCTGGTGCTACACTTGATGGTTGATTTGGGCTGACCTTGATAGAATTTGCTGGAGCCACACATTGGTGGCCACAGTAAACTTTGTAGAAGAGTGCTACAACGTAGAAAGCTCCACATCAGTGGCCTTCTCTACAAATAGCATTCCTTAAGGCTCACAAAGAAGTGGCTTCTGTGACCAATATTCCCATGGGGGATGAGTGCTATGTCAGGCCTGGTCAGGAGCTAAGCGAGACCCTGTCTCATCTGGCTCACCTCTTCAACTTCATGCCATGCGCTGTGGTCCTGGAACTCCACACCCACCCACATCTGGCCCTCTTAGGCCTTAGGATGTGACATGCTCTCTTCTCTCTCCAACACACTACTGCTTCTACTTGGAATGCTCTTTCTTTGCCACCATAGCCCAGACCCACCAGTCAGCTGGCTCACATCCATCCACATATCCCTTAGGTCTCGGTTCAGATGTCATTTCCTGGTGAGGTTTGTCCCAATGCCCTTAGACTGGCTTGGACAAAAAGTATTAAAATGTGGTATGGTCTCTAATGATGATTGAAATGAAAATTGTTATCCTGAACACTTAATAACATTTGCTGAACCAACTGTACATTTGTTTTATATAAACAATATGCTATTTTTTATATCAAATGAAAGTAATTTATGCATTATATTCATTGCTTATTCAAGGTAGTTTACTCAGTTTTTGAATTATACAAATTTCTTTTTTTTTCCTTCTTTTTCTCTTTTTGACTACTTATTCCCTTGTGCCAGCTCTTGAGCTCTTGACAAAATCAGGATTGACTTTTTTCTTTTTAAATAAACAGTGAGTTGAAACTTTTATACCATTGCAAAATCTAGAAAGTGTCAAACGACTTCTACTTTTCTTACAAACAGGTATCTGGAACAGTATTGTACAACATTTAGCTATTGCTTACTGGTTTTAGCCCTCCTCACTTTGTAAACAAAAACAATAGAAAAAAGACAGAAAGATTTATACCTAAGCCTAATAGTGTTACCTGTGAGAGGTAGGTGAAAGCGAATTTTATTTTACTCCTTTTTCTTCCTGTGCATTGTCTAAATTTTCTACAATGAGCATAGTTTGTAATAATTAAAAGTTACTAAAATTTTATAAAGAAAACAAGAGCAACTTCAGTGTTCTCTGAATTCAACAAAGCTCAATAAGCAATAAGGGTTGGGAAGAAGAATTCACACAAAGTAGACTATGTCCCTGTCTCCAAGGAGATGGATATCCAGAAGACGCTTCCCTTTTAAACCTTTTTTCTTTCTTTCTTTCTTTTTTTTAACTTACCACCTGCCTTCCTGACCATTATCTCAGTCCCTTTTTTCCAGTTATACCTCCTTCAGATGGGAATGTTACCCCTTCTTCCATGCCTTCCTCACCAGTGTTTTTAGTCTGTATTTCATTCACCGATGGCAGACAGGGAAAGCACATGACATCGAATTTCAAGATATTTGGGAATGACTTTGTAGTTAGTGCTTAGAAATCCTTAAACAAGGGGCGCCTGGGGTGGCTCAGTTGGTTGGGCATCCCACTTCGGCTCAGGTCATGATCTCCTGGTCTGTGGGTTCAAGTCCTGTAGCAGGCTCTGTGCTGACAGCTCAGAGCCTGGAGCCTGCTTCAGATTCTCTGTCTCCCTCTCTCTCTGTCCCTCCCCTGCTTGTGCTCTTTCTCAATTTCTCTCACTCTCAAAAATAAATAAATAAACAAAAAAATTCTTAAACAAAACTTTTCATGAAGTTTTTATAGGTATCAAAATAGAATTTTAGTGTTTTTTAAATTCCATATTATGAGCAATACAGAAGAGAAATTAGCTATTTGGAATTGTGTTTTTGAAGACCCTTGGCTAGATTTCCTGTTATAGGCCCAAAGGGCCCTGTCACTTCCCACACATTTAGTATTTACCTCTCTCTTGCTGGACATGGTGATCTGGAAATAGTGAGCTGTGGCTCTTATGTTGTTTCTAGTTACATCTCACTAAGATCTATCTGTACCTTTCTCAGAATGATGTTTTCCATTTCAGCAAATAAAACATGTAATGCTTATGAAGTCCTTGCAAGAAGTCTCTGAGCAAAAATTGTGCCAGCCTCTTCATTAATGCCACAACTCAAGACCAGAAGAGGGTCTGCCCACTGTACTCACTTCAAATGAGTAATCGAATGAGTAACCATGACCAACTGTTTCTGTCTAAAGAGAGGTCAGAAAGGCGGTCACAATGCCTCTCCCCTCTGAGGCAAACACCCTTTATATAAAATTCATTGTGTCTGCTCCACAAAAAAATGGGGGTCTGGATATGTTTGGATAGTTGATTTTTAAAAAAAGTAGAATCCAGTATTATAGGTGCAACATACTATTTGTTGTTTTAACTGGCATTTCTTGTGAGTCTGAACATTTTTCATATATTTATTAATTCTATCTAAATATCTAGCTATATCTTATTTTGACTATTTTCTATTTATGCCCTTTGTGTTCTTTTCTATTACTATGATTGTCTCCATATTGACTTATATGAACTGTTCATATATTAAGACACTATCTTTTTGTCTCATATGTTTTAAACATTATCATTTTCCAATGTATTTGCCTTTTAGTTTTGTTTCTTATGTGAAAATGAAGAATGTATATAGTTGAATCTTTCAATCTTGTCCTTTTAAAAATGTGTTTTTTATTACTTCTTTATTATCCTTGTTTCCAACTCATCAGGGAGAGAGAGAGAGAGAATCTAGTGTTTTCAACGAATTAATAATCAGCCTTTAAGTGTTATTGAATCTGAAAGTGAGGAAATAATAATTCTAAAAAATAATTTTTTAGAAAAAGGAGGAGGGGAATAAATATAAACTGGAATTAATTCTGAAGTTAAGTGGCTCTAGGTGTAGGACCTCAAGTGTCAGAGGTCATCTCTGTCAACCCTCAACCCTTACCCAAAGCAGGAATCCTGCCCATACTACCAAGATAACTCAATCTCCTGCTATGACTCTGCATGTCAGCAGGACATACCTCTATTAATGTTATGCTGAAACTTGTTCTTGCCGGTTCCACACACCGAGCCTAGATCTGCCCTTTGGAGCCACGCAGACAAAGTCTGTCCAGCTAGGAAAGTGTCAACAACTCAGAGAAAGCTCATATATCACATCTGAGACATCTCTTCACCAGGACAAACACCTTCAAGTATTTTCTCTCCCCCTCCTCCCACATGGTGTTGAGACTCACCAGTAGCTCATTTGCCATCTCCTGGACACATCCCAGTGTCTGCCTCTCTTCTTGTATGGGCCCCGCACTGAGCCCAGAATTCTGTGTGCACCCGATGGGGCAGAACTGCACAAATATGGCATGCCCGAGTCCTTCTATCTGCCTAGACCCATGCCCACTCAGGCTCCCTTTGCTGTTTTTTACTTTCTCAGCCACTGCCTCTGTGTTCAGAAACCCTAGAGCTGGCGGCCTGGGCACTTTGCCTTGTGTTTACCCCATTCCACCCTTATGCGGAAGCTTGATTTTTATTTTTGTCTGTTGGGTTTGCTATTGCTGACAAAACCCTGGTAAACTTCTTTCATAGCTACTTGGCAAGAGCTGGCTAAAGACCATTTATTTATGCTCACTTCCCTTTCTTCTAGTTTTAAAGTCCCAGCCTTTTGTTGACAATGGCAACAGCTTTCAACCTGGGTTTGTGGGTCAAGGTTTTGGTTCTGGACCTTGGCCTCACTATCCTGTTAGACCAGTGTTCAGGCCTGGTTGTTCAAGGGCCTCCACTGAGACTTGGCTGTTCGGGAGGGCAGGGCAGGGCATGGCTGGGCTAAAGTAAAGGTAGGGCTAATAGGGCCGGGTGGGGCTAGGCTGCATGGGAAACTGGCTTATTTCTCTACATCAGTCAGGGCCTGGCGACGGCACAGCTGGTAGGTGGCCCAGGTGCCACCTAGCAATGGCAATGGGGGAATTGGACTTAACTGAGTCATAGTCCTGGCTAACTAGCTGGGAAACCCTGGGCAAATCATGGGTTGACTCTCAGAGGATGACCCTGGAAAGCGGTGCCCTCTGCCTGCTGTCTCTCTAGCACTGGTCTGGAGACCATGGAGCTAAGAGGGTCACAGGAATCATCCCATTCAAGTACAGCAGCAAATTCAGGACAAAAGTCCTATTGCTGTGCTCATTTTACAGATGAAGAGATAGTAACTTAGACAGGTTAAATAGTTTGCCCAAGGTCACAGAGTTTGTAAATAGCTGAGCTGGGATTTGAACCTAAATGGTCTGAGTGCCTGTGCTCTTAACCACAACACTATGCACCCTCAGCCTCCCCACCCCCAATTCTGCTCAGTTCTATGGGCTGTCAGAATTCAGCAGGAGCTCAAGGGTCTGAGGAGGACCATGTTCATGTTATTTGTCAGTAGTATGGAAGCAGCATCCTGGAGACCTACGAGTTATGCTCCTGAATTTCCCGTCTCTGAGCTAAGGCCACTTACACTCTGCGAACCTGTATGAAACAGCCAGTGAACATTCAGGTACCAAGAGCAAATTTCTACCAAAAATGGCTTTATGTCAGTGTTGCTATCACCCTCTCCATATTCAGGGATTAAAAACCCAGAAACAGAACCAAGCATGAGTTTCCCTTGAGTGGGAAACCTGTCTAAAACATTGTTATTAATTATTCATGTTGGCTGAGGCTGTTTCTTTACAATATTTTCTTGTAGACATAAAAAAATTAATTGCTCTGGCCTTTTCGCTGTGATTTCCTGATGTCTTGGCATGCCAATGCCTGAGAAAACTTAACCCACAGAATGAGTAATACTCTGTAGCTAGGAACTGGTATGTCAATTGCCCAAGGTTGTGGAAATCTTCCTGCAACATGGGAGTCAGCTCCTTAGAAAGCAAACAAGCAAACAAGCCTGCTGTTCTCTACTGAAAAAAAGCCTTCCCTCTTGAAGGATTGTAATTTACCTTCCTTCAACACAACATAATATTGTAGTTATTATCTCCTGGGCCTTAACACATTAGTGGAATAGGGCCAGTGATTCTTGGGTTTATGTAGTGCCTTCCTAAGAACACAATATTTCCATATTTATTATCATAATGTGTGTGTGTGTGTGTGTGTGTGTGCGTGTAAGAGAAAGAGAGACAGAGACAGAGACAGAGAGAAAGAGAGAGAGAGAGAGCAAGCCCTGATTATAGAAATGTTTTCACTTTGAAAGATAGCAGATCTGAGGTGTCAGGAGCTGCCAGCAAACCTGTGAGGGGCAGAAGAAGAAACCACAGAGCCATATTCTTATAGATTCATGTACTTAGTGCAACCTTCCAAGAAAAACACTGAAGTCTGGGCATAAAGAGTACATGGCACTTAGTAGGTGTACTCAATATATGTCAGTTCCATTCTTCCCCTCCAGTGACCTACTCATATTTACCATAGACTTGCCATTTCCATAACAACTAAAATTGGTGCTATCACATAAAAGTCATTATTCTGTGTCTCTGTAGTTGTTTATTATGTTTAATTTGATCTCAATTACATCACTAGGAACCCTCTGGTACCATTTATCTAAATATGGTTCTAGTTCTTATGGCTTCTCCTATGCTCTCTCTCTCATTTTTGTACCTGGTATAACTTAATCTTCTGCCTTTTTGTTTTCTTTCTGCTCAAGTGAAAAACAAGAATGCCGAGATTGCTCCAGGACACACCTGTGCACTGTTGCAGAGCTGCTGATCTTGAGGGAAGGCTGGTTTTGCCACACAGGTGGTGACTGGGAGGCCTCAACAAGCCTCCAAATAAAGAGGAGGGAAAACAAAGCCAGCGTATGTGTGGTGGGGGCTGGGATGGGGTAAGAAAATACCTTTGATGGGGGTATTTAGCAGATGTTTCTTAATTATTGTGAGTACCAAAATGTAATTAGAAAGCCAAATGTCCTGGAGAAGTAGAGTTTTAACAGGTGTGCATGTCCACATGGACCCACTCTGCCAGGTACACATTTTCTTTCTACATTTCTACATTTTCTTTCTAAGGTAGTTCTTCTTCCTGGACATCATGATAGAAAATTAAAGATTGAGGAGCACCTGGGTGGCTCAGTCAGTTAAGCGTCTGACTTTAGCTCAGGTCATGATCTTGCAGTTTGTGAGTTCGAGCCCTGAATCAAGCTCTGTGCTGACAGCTCAGAGCCTGGAACCTGCTTCAGATTCTGTGTCTCCCACTCTCTCTGAACTGCCCCCACTCATGCTCTGTCTCTCTCTCTCTGTCTCTCTCTCTCTTTCAAAAAAAAACATTAAAAAAAAAGAAAATTAAAGATTGAGAGACTCCATCCAGTTAACCCCCATGCACTGTGGGAGCCACAGTTCAGAGGGAGATTGCCCCTAAATGTACCTAACATTTCACTGGGGTTGAATCACTTCTTTTTTCTCAACACTGAATGAAATCTGCCCCAATTTTTATACCACACACTGAAGAAGAACTGAACATAGCATACAGTTATTGGGATTTTAGGTGCTAGTGCAGTAGGCCAAACAAGGGGTCTAGATTTTGGAGTTCTGGAACACAAGCTCAAATGCTTGTCAGGTTGTTTTTTGTTGTACAGCAATGCTCCCTATGGCTTGGATTAGGATGGAGATAAATGTGAGTCATTTAATATTTCTGCTTCTACTTCCTGTCTAGAGCACAGAGCATGCCCCACCCATTGTGTGTGTGTGTGTGTGTGTGTGTGTGTATATGTTTCAGAAATAGCATTAGCATTAGGAGGTTTGTCAACTCTTTTAGCCATTTCTCGAAATGTTTTTGGTCTCACCTTCTTCATTCACAAAATGGGAATGGTTCTTGCATGTTGTGATAAATGAATAGTGGTAAATAAAAGGGGCACTTTGAATCTGTAAAATACCATGTGAAGTACATTAACCTTAAAAAATTAGACTTCAATACAATATTAATAAAATAGTCATTCGAAGTTAGTCAAATAGTCGTTTGAAGATATTCTGATAAAGAAATGCACCTGAAAGAGTAATGACATTGTATTTGATAATTATTTATCAAATTGGTAAACATAAAAATCAATCATATGTAGTTTTTGTGGGAATGTGGATATGTTGAATCAACCCTTCTGTGAAGTATATTGTCAGCATATTTCAAAATCTAAAATGATCATACCTTTTGATGAAGTGACCCCTTTTCTAGAAATTTATTCTCAGGAGGAAATCAGAAGGGTATTTGCCGATATATTCATCAGCTTGTTCATCTCAACTTCATTAATAAGATTGAAAAATGGAGAGTAAGATATATGCCCAGTAATAGGAAATTATTAAATGGATTGTGATATACCCCCAAATAGAAGAAACACTCTGTTCAAAAAGGGGACATACCTGCTGATATGGAAAGATACCTAGAATATATTGGTAAGTGGAAAGTGACTTATAGAACTATGTGTTTATTATTCCATTTGGATGGATATGCTTATCTTTATACCTATATTTATATTAAATACATGAAGAATATTTTTGTCTATAGTAGTCTTTGGAAGAGGAGGTTATTGGAAAGGACTTTCACTTTGTACTGTATACACTTTTGAGATGCTTAAACTTTTTTTTATAATGAGTGGTGTTATGTTGTATAATCAGCCAAGACAATAACAATAAAGAAAAAAAAGAACCCAAGGGGCACTGAAATGAAAAAAACTCTGAATTCTACTGCTTCAACTAATTTCTCTCATTTGTAATATGACCATTGAATTGGATACACTGAACCTCTGATCAGCTAAGTAGGTCCACGGGCCTAGGCCATTTACAATGGACTAAAGAAACAGTAAAAGATAAACAAGTATGAGATAAACAGTATGAAGATAGGATATAAATTGGTGGGGACTGCCATAAATAACACACTAATCTATTTAATGAAATAATATATGACAGGCACCCGATGGGCTTGTGAATTGAATATCATGTGAAAATAAGGTCGTTGAATTTAGCGAAAGTGATAGGGGCCACCGCCGAGGGGTGACAGGCACTGCATTCAATGCTGTGGGAAGCGTGATTCTCTCTCCAACCTCTTTTCTTTCCGAGAGACCCAGTGGTGGGCATTAGAGACTTTCAGTCTACTTTGCCTTTATTTTGGACTGAGACCTAGATGCTATCATGTAAAAATATCCCTGCTAATGCATATTAAGATGTGACATGCTTCCTTTTTCTATTTTGTATGCCTTTGTATCATTAACCTGAGAGGGGGGTGGGGGGAAGAACCCATATCCCGACGTGTAACTAAAAACCTCCCGGTGGGATTTGTTTAGTGTGAGAGAGTGATTAGTAATTTTTAGTGATTAGTAATTTTCTCCCTCAGGTGGTTTTTCTGCATTCCTGTAGAGATCGTGTACACAACAGGGCTGCCAAGTGAGAAGAAAAGGCTCAGGCAGAAAATATCACGCTTTAGAAAACAGTATGTGTGCGTGCGTGTGCATGTGTGCGTGTGTGTGTTTTAAACAACTATTTTAGTTACTTTGACAAATAAAGTGCTTTGATTTGGAATCATTGCTTTCATGTTTTATATAATCTCTGGTCTTGCGAAAAGTTCCATTATGCAACAATTTTATACAAGGGAATTATATCTGTGTTCCTATCCTCTCACAACCCTGTCTCCCTCACATCCTTTCTATCCCCCCATTGGGTTTTGGAAAGCAAACCCGTTCTAAAAATCTTAGCTTAACAATGCCTCAGGGCTTTATTTGCAGGGTTTTTTAGGGCCCACTGTGGAAATCATAGGATTGAAACAGAAGGAATTTAGCTTTTTTAATTAAAACAAAACAAAAGGAAAGACTGCAGAGGTCTACAATGAGAGTTCCATGAAGGAGGACCATGTTTTAGTGTCTTGCCCTGTCAACCCTATCTGCTTCCCAATAAAGTGGGCATTCACATGAACCCATGCACCCAGACAGATGGATCGCTAGACAGAGTGGGTGGTTATTTCTCTTCTTGTCACTCCCTGAGGATTGAAGTCTTGCAGCACAAAGACAAGCAACCTGTGTGGCCTCAGGATTCTCCCATTGGAACCTTTCATAATTTTACTTTTGCATATGCATGGGCACATATATTGAGCCCAGTGACCTCATTAGTAACAACAGCTAGCTCCTCAGGATGTTGTTGCTCTATGAACCCAAGAAAATGATAGGTGGTTTCTTTGGTTTCTAAGACTAAAGTTGGCACTTAGGACATAAATGAAATAAGCTTTAAAGTTGAGAGTGAAGGCACTTATGCAGATAAAATTTAATAATTTGTCAACCTTATCCAGTCCATGGATTTTAGTCATGTCCCCCATCATCATCATCATCATCATCATCATCATCATCATCACCATGAGCAGCAACAACGTATAGCTACTGCTATAACTAAACTTCACAGTTTTAAGTGCTTTCTCATGCATGGTCTTATTTGTCATCATGGCAGTTCTTTGAGGTCCAGGAAGGTGTTTATCTTCTCACCATTTTAGATCTGAAGATTCTGTGGCTCTGAAACCCATGTTTGGCATCAGAGCAAGGAAGAGAATCTAGACTTTCTACTTCTGAGCTCTTACTCTTTCTGAAGCACTTCAGGGGTAGCTCTGGGAGGGGGACACCAAGTACTGTAACTCTGTCCTGGGATCCTAGCCTGCCTTGAATTCTGATCTTGAGGAAAGACTGAGGTTACTTTAGAATGCAAGCGATGACTTTGAACAGATAGATTAGTCATTCTGCAAGTTCCGTGTAATAATCTAAGAAAACATGATTTCCCCCCTCTTTTGTAAATTGGCCGCATCATGGTACAAGGAGGTGTTCTGACAAGCCTGAGGTATCACCTTGTGAGGTCCTCCCAGAGACTGCTTCAGGTTTCTTATTCCATACAGTGGGTGAACCGCTCCCCAGCCCTATCTCCATGGATACAAACAGAACTTGCTCTCTTCAGTTCTCTGAATATGAATGGCAATCCCAGATTGGCTGTCCTAAGCCACTCAAGGAAGCAAGAAGCATTTAAATGTTTGACATGTTAAATGAATGAAAAGTATAGGTGACTGAGACTGACTCATGGCTGGGGAAGAGGCAGAGATGGACAGCTTTCCATTGTCCTGACTGGAGACCGTGGATGGGCTAAAATGTATCTCCCCTCCCATCTTGGCCATCACCCGTTGTTGGTACACCAGCTGTTGTACACTTTGGAGAGAAGAAAGGGAGCTGGGGGTAGGGGTGGGGGCTCAGAACAAAAGCTGGAGCCAGGGAGCATTTAGAAGTTCCACAAGACAAAGCAGAGGGTTTCTCACTAGATTGTGACCAATCCTAATGTTAGGGAGAAACATTATTTTTGTATTTGTTAAGCCGAGTGCTGTGTTAGAGTGAGAGGGTTCACACATGAGCAGGGGAAGGACAGAGAGAGAGAGAGAGAGAGAGAATCCCAAGCATGTTCTGCACTGTCAGCACAGAGCTTAATGTGGGGTTCGAACTCACAAACTGTGAGAACCTGACCTGAGCTGAAATTGAGAGTTGGACTCTCAACCCAGGTGCCCCTGCCTGTACTGACTTCTGATGGAATCATTGTCAAGTAGACTGTTTCCAAAGTTCTCAGCTTTCCATTTAGCTACAATAAAACCCCAAATAATTCTGGAAAAAATGTAGTCCCTTTCAGAAAACTGTGACACAAATGATTTTTTTAACAGTGTGAGACTCCACATGTATGGTGGTGATTTTACCAAAATTTTAGATCTCATGCTCCTGGCTAAAGGAGTAAAAAGTTTGCTTTTGGGGGGCTACTTGGCTAGGTCTATCAAAATTAAGGGTTACCTGGGTAGCTTAGTCAGTTAAGCATCTGACCTTGATCTCAGTGTGGGTCTTCAGGTCTTGATCTCAGGGTCGTAAGTTTGAGCCCCACATTGGGCTCCATGTTGAGCATGGGTCCTACTTAAAAAAAAAAGTATGTTATTAAAATTTAAAAAAAGTTTAAATATTTTGATCTAGTAATTCCAGTTTTAGAAATCCAACTTATAGAAATATGTCTATAATTATGATGCTTAATATGATATCATTTGTGATTGTAAAAAACAGAAGTCATTGAAGTCCATTAACAAGGAAATTGGTAAATAAACTATGATGCGTCCACACAAAAGAATACTATTCATCAAAATACTATTCATACAAAAGGAATAGGGAAATCAGGATTTATTTTTATATTTAATATGCAAGGGGCTGAATAATTTGTGTAGTATGATCACACTCTTTAAGCTATATATGTGTATATATATGCAAATATATGTGTATATGTATATTATATATACACACTTACATGTGTATTTTCTACTTGTGTATACTTATGTATATGTATTCATATTTGTGAATATATGCATAGACAAAAGTCTAGAAGGACTCGCACCGAATAGTTAATGGATATCCACAAAGAGAAGAAATGGAACAGGATGATTATATAATTAGTTGGTCATCTGCTGCTCTGATATCTTCTCTTTCCTTCTGCCATTTTGGGCCAGGTACCTTACAGGAAGATTAAATGAAATAATGGTTAACTTAGTTCTGTATTTATTAGAATTTTTGTCTATGCTTCTTTTCTCTCCCATGGCCTGAGTGTGTGTGTGTGTTTGTATCTATCTGTGGGTAAACTGAAATCATTGGGAAACTACTGGTAAATCTGAGCTTGTGGGTTACTGTCAGAGTTCCTGTATCTCTTTTTTTCTTGCTTCCCATGATCACTGATCATAGATAGTATGTACTGCCAGGAGTAGATGAAAGATATTTATAAATGTGAGTAATGTACAATTTCCCAGGGCTTTATGTTAGCATACAGATCGCTGCTTTCTCAGATTCAAAGAAAACCTTTAACAAAATGACAAGAAAGATGCAGGTTGTTTGGTGTCTTCCCTTTCAGTGCCCATGCTCTCTTGTTATGTTGAATGGCACACTTCTTTTTGCCTACGAAGACAGTAGGTATGAATGTCAGGTCTATCAGTCACCAACCATGTAAACTTGGGCCACTCATTTAGACTTCCAAAGTTTTAGTGTTCTCCTAAGTAACACAATAGTATCCGTCTAGTAGGGCTTTTGTGAGGATGAAGTCAGATACCATGTGTGAAAATGCCTAGTACACGCTGTAGATGCTCAATGACTATTTTCTTCCTTCTGATTCTTATTTTAAGGATTCTCTCAAATACGCTGTTGAGCTTTGCTGTTCTCAGAGCATTTTAATCTTCCCTAGCGCCCTGTGGTTCAGAACATCTGCAGTTATGTCGCCTCTTTCCCAGCTGCCACCACAACTCTATTTCCCTTGTTTGCTCTCCATTCTTCTCTCTTTAAGCGCGTCCTCTTGCCTTCAGCTCTTCCTCCTAATTTCCATTTCCACGTGGTTTTCAGCCTTTTCTAATTCCCTACCTTCATATCTTCTACTTCTCCATTCAGTTCCTGAGACCACTATGGGGGAGAGGCATGTAGTTCACACACACATAGAGAAAGAAACACAGAGTGCAGTAAGAGAATAAAACCAAATGTTCCTCCTTCACACTTGAGCCACACTGGGTTTCTCTCACTTCTCCAAGCGGTGCTTCATCATACCTCTACGACTTTGCACATGCTGTTCCTTCTTTACTTTTCCTCACTTTACTTGGCTATATTCCACCTGTGCTTCAAGTCTCAGAGGCATATCCTCCGGGGTCCTGGTCCTGGGCTCCAATATAGTAGGTCAGATGTTCTTGCTCCCTGTGTGTATAGTGCTCCGTCTTTCCCAGGCCCAAATACTGACATCCCTAGACAGTAATAACTCATAGAGTAGTCTCTATTTCTTGTTCAAATACCAGCTTGCACACACAAGTTGTTACTTGTTTATTTTCACATTTCTAGTGCTTGGCTCAATGCTTAGCACTTAGCAGGTGCTTATCGAATGGAGCTGTAACTTGATGTGTTCATCATCAAGATATCTGGGAGAGCCAGACAGTTTCTCTCAAGCTGAATTCTACTCTGGGCCCTCTGTCCTGTTCTTATACTAAAACTAGTCCGCAATTTTGAGTGGCCCTAATAAAAGCAGGACAAAATTTCACATACTATCTGAGTCTTTTTTATTGGTATAAATTTCCAAACTCCCTTAAGCCTGGGAGTTACATCTCCAAATAAACTTTTCAGCTTTTCAACCCTCCATGAACCTGATGATACAGTCACACAAATTTTGTCAGCCTCTTTTACCTTCTTGTCCCTACTAATGCTGTTTCTTCACTTTGCAGGGTTGATTGTCCCCATTCTTTGACTATTGAAAGTTTTTTTATCCCTGAAGCTCCTGTTCAAATAATAGTTCTTACTTTCTGGAGTTATTGTGAAAATTAAGTAAAATAAATTGCATAAATGCATACCACAGTGGTTGCCATAGAAGTAATCATTCCATAAAGATTAGCTATTAGCATCTGTTCTCAATCAGACTTTTAAGTTCAGAGAAGGTGGAACCCATGTTTATATTATTTATATCTGTACCCTCAGCACCTACCGTAAGGCTGAATACCTAGTAAGTGCTCAATAAATGGTTGTTGAATAAAGGAAGGAGTAAATGGTCTAAATGACCACCCAATAGTGTGGACCACATAGTAAATGTGGCATGCTACGTCCACACAAAGCCAATTACCAGGTGTGGTGGGTTTATCTACATGAATTATTAAAAATAACTTTGGTTGTTTAGTCACCTAGATATGACCTAAAAGATTTTCTGGGAATCACTAATAAATGATTGAATAAATGCCTAGATGCTACAAAAGCACAAACAATATGTAACTTTCTTTGGTTAGCCAAAGTTCTGCTTTGAATGTGGAAAATGTTAAGGTGAGAACAATGAAAGGAGATTTCATGTTTAATCTGGTCCAGTTCACTGGGACCTTATAAAAAATCAACTTTAGAAATCCTGCTTCCTACCATTACCCTTCACTAGTGGTACAGTTTCAAACCAATTGTTAATAGCAAAAAATCAAATACTCCGTGTTTTGCATATTTTATTCCTTTAGAGGAAGTCTGAAGTGGTCAACTGGGTATTTTAACTAAATTGAATAGATGGCTAGATAGATCTTTTTGAAATATAAAATAGTTTTGACAAAAAGTCCATCTAAAATATGAGACTGTTTTGAATGCAAGGATATTGCTTTGGCAGTATATTCATACATGTATGCAAATGTCAGTACTTGCAGAGTAGGATATAACCCAGTTTGTAGTATTTTGGGATAAAGTTCTCCATTCTTCTAGGTACAATTACACATGGTCTTTCCACTTTTTCCCCCCTCCTTCTACATTCCTTTTCCTTATCCCATTCCCCTTTTCCTAGAGTGATAGATAATCTTACAACACCAGACTTTGAAGGGAGAAGCATTAAAAATTAAATTTTGAATGACATGGTCCTTCTTAACATTAGCTTTCATTTCTAACGATAAGCAAAACCCTTGTGTTTAAGATGATCGGCACAAATGGCACACCAAACAAATAAAAATCAACAGCAAATAAGAAGTGATTTGCTTTTGTCCTCTGAGACCAAGTGGTAGTGTCTCCCTTAGCTGACATCTGGACAGTTAGAAGCCATCATGATTTCTTCAGTTGCCATTACAAACTAGAAGAAGCAGGTGAACCCTCTCTGTTCCTTTATGCACTGAAGGTTATGGGACAAATGGGGCTCAGACCTATTGGCATTGGCTTAGCTCTGAAAATCTCAAGTTATTCCTGTTCTAGAGACTGTGGAAGGTGTTAAATCAATTTGTGTAGAGAAATGACCATTTTTTCTAAAGGTTGACATTCTCGTCTTCTCTGAGATGTCAGAAATGTCTGTGAGGCTCCTGAGACTTTGCTCCTTCCCAGGGCTCTGGATTCCCAAAGAAGCCAGAGCTTTCTCTACAGCACAGCTGCCTCCTGTTTGGGCCATTACTGACCAATCACCCTCTCATGCCCAGGAAAGCAACCTCAACACCATTGAATAGATCCCAGCTTAACCTTTTTCTAACTATGCTCTCTCTTTCTTTCTTTGGTGGAGTACTGACACATATGTAGTGTGGTTTTCACTGTATCCCAATAACCTCTTAGAAAATAAATTGACATTAATAGCAATGACTCACATTTTAGTGGCTAATTTCATGTCTTCTTATATAACATATGTCTTCAGACCCTCTGTTCAAAGTCTCTCTCAGTTCTTTCTAGTATTATTCAGTTGTTCCCAGTTACTTCATAGGGGCTTCCATGAGCTCAGGACTAATTCTATCTAGTTCTGTTCTAGATCCTCCTTTGATGCCCATGGCAAAGCCAAATCAGAGTGACTCCTCATTTTCTGCCAATCTTCATGAGGGTGTGATTTTTCTCTAGCGCATTTCAAGGTTGCAAACCTGTAAAATGCCAAAATGGCACCCACTTACCTCTCATTCCACTAGAACCACGGTGGCTCACATAGTAATTAGGAGAAAGCTCCTTTTCCCCTTTGTTACTCAGTTATGATAAAAAACAAAAGCACTCTCTGTGCACCAATGTTTCACAAAATCCTCATGAAAATAACTTTTTTTGTGTGTTCTGATTGAAGCCCTGGTTTTTGCAATGCTCACAGATGGTATTTTGACCTGGGTGAAGAAAAAACAGTTTGCTCTTTACCTTCCCTTGTTTTGCTCTACATGTCTATACCAAACTCTTCTTTACAGAAGTTTGGCTTTTGCTTGTGTGTTTATATTTTGGAGGCATTCCTCCTCTCTTTTAAGGAGATTGCCCAGAATCCTACAGAATGCTTTCAGAACCTGGTTACCTGGCCATATCTAGTTGTAAGGGAAACTGAGAAAATTTGGCCTTTTATTCCATGTGTTAGCTAAAATCAGTATTCTAGCTAAAAATCAGTATTCTGTTAAAAAAAAAAAAAGGAGTAGAATGCATTTCATACAGATAATCGGCGGTCTCTGCTGCTGGTTTTAACCCACTTTTTCAGTTTTCCCCCCTACCATCCATCCCTTTCATACACTTGTGTGGAAGACACCCAGTTGTTCACTGGTTTGCTCATTGGTCTGAATATGGGATAGCTTTTCCCACTTCTGTGTTCTTGCTCACCATGTTCCCTTTTTGAAATACCTCTGGACTCTTTTTCTTGCTCTGGAGTTTGTATCCATTGAGGCTCAGATTGGAGTTTTCCTCCTACATAAAGTATGGTGATTACATTTCTTCTAGATTTCAATGTTCTTGTCTATACCATTCATAGCACCTTTTACCATTTAAATTTATACTCAGTTCTTTCCTTGTAAGCCTGTCAGTGCAAGGGCTGATATGTTTTCTGAAGCAAAGATGTGAGAACAATGTCTTGCTGAAAGTCAATGCTTGGCAATTACTTATTTTTGTTGTTGCGATAACCTAGGCTAAGGTTTGATGAGGTGCATTAGGGATTGTGTAAGTGTTGCAGCCTGAGAATAGTCAAGTCAAGTCGTGATACTGTGCTATCTCTTTACCTCTCCTCTGAGAGTAAAAATAATACTAGGAGCGTTAGTTCATCACAGAGGGATAAGAAGCAGGATTAAGGGGTTTCATACTCCAAGAATTAAACTCTCCAGTTGTTGGATTACATCAGTTTTGGGATAATATATTTATTTTTTATTATTTTTAGAACTAGTAATACATTCACATTTTGAATATAAAACATAGAAAATCTTCATAAAGACTCTCCCTTACCAGCCCTTCATCCAAACAACTCTATCTCTCTGATAGGCAACCACTATTATTGATTTCTTAATATCCTATCAAGGTATTTACAAAGATTCTTTTTAATATTTATTTTTGAGAGAGGGAGAGAGATAGAGCATAAGTGGGGGAGGGGCAGAAAGAGAGGGGGACACAGAATCCAAAGCAGGCTTCAGGCTCTGAGCGGTCAGCACAGAGCCTGATGCAGGGCTTGAATCCATGAACCGTGAGATCATGACCTGAGCTGAAGTTGGACGCTTAACTGACTGAGCCACTTAGGTGCCCCAAAGATATTTTTTAATGCAAATAGAAGCCATACAAATATCTACTCCTTTTCTGACTCATTTTCCCCCTCAAACAACAAAATAGTATACATACTTTGCTTTTACTCAGTATAACTTAGAAACGTTCCTTATCAATTCAACAATCATGTCTTAGTTCCTTTTTGACAGTGCATAGTATTCCATTATGTGGACATATCACAATTTATTTAATCAGTCCCCTGTTAAGGAACATTTAGGTATTGGCAAATTTTTTCCCATTACAATAATCTGCAGGGAATATCCTTGCAAAATTAATGTACTTAATTTTGCATTTGTATATCTATAGCATAAATTCCTAAAAGTAGAATGGGATGTATATTTGAAGCTTTGGTAGATATTGCCAGATAGTTCTCCATGAGAATTCTACCAATTCATATTCTCACCAGAAACATATAAAAGTGTCATTTTTATGCAGTTTTGCCAGAAGAGTTTATTATCAAACCTCTGAAATTTTGCCAATCTGTTAGGTGGATTAGGTGGAGGAAAAAACTCCAACTTCATCTAGTTTTAATTTGGATTTTTATTACCATGAGTTAAGTTGGGCATCTATTTTTTCTACTTACTTAAGAACCATATCTATTTCCTTTTCTGTGAATACTCTGTATCTTTGTGAACTTTTTACTTGGATAAATGGCCTTTCATTTATTCTTAGTGGATTGGTAGATACCATTTATATATGTGAGAGATTAGTCCTTTGTCTATGTTTGAACTATGCAGTTCAAACTGCAACTACTTTTGCCTAGCTGTCATTTGTTTTCCAGTTCATTTATTTTTTTTCCTTACAAAAGTTTTTTTGATTCTTATAGAGTGATCTTACCAATCTTCAATGGTTTCTGGATTTTGTGTGAGCTACAGACTTTCAACACTCAGTATTATAAAAATAACTCTCAAATTTTTCTTTAGTTTACATTTAAATATTGAATGTATTTGAAATCTCAAGCTTCCTTTTAAACCATTTCAAGCAAATACATCCTTGAGATAGGGTTGCTAAGTTTTACAAATAAAAATACAAATGCTCCATTAAATTTGAATTTCAGATAAACAGCAAATCATTTTTTAGTGCAAGTGTGTCACATGGAATATAGGGAGATTTACTTGGGACTGACTTATAATAAATAGTGCCTCGTTGTTTATCTGAAATTCAAATTTAACTAAGCATCCTGTATCTTACCTAGTTTGGGAGCCACTGGCCTATCTGCTTAGACATTTTAAATTGATTCTCAATTTAGGTTTTGTCAGGGCCCTGTTCCTCTTCCTCATTTGCCATTTAAAAGTTTAATAGTGGGGTGCTTGGGTGGCTCAGTCGGTTAAGCAGCCAACTTTGGCTCAGGTCATGATCTTCCGGTTTGTGAGTTCAAGCCCTGCATTGGGCTCTGTGCTGACAGATGGGAGCCTGGAGCCTGTTACAGATTCTGGGTCTTCCTCTCTCTCTGCCCCTCCCCCGCTTGCACTCTGTCTCTCAAAAATAAAAAAACATTAAAAAACAAGTTTAATAGTATCATATAATGTCTGCATCCATCTCTTTCAGGTGCTGAAGTTTGTGCACACAATTATTATTCGACAAACTGAAATAAATTAACTTACTTACGAATGAATGATTGCCTAGTTCCCCTCTGGTGTTCCAGAGTGTGCTACAAGAAAATCCTATTCAGGAGCAGGAAAAAAAAAAAAAACCTACCTGGTGGCAGTGGAGAGTTAGTTCCTTGTTTGTTTTGTTCTAATGAAACAATGGCGTTCCTAAGAATATTTGGTTACCAAAATGATTGTCTCAATTATTGTTTCAAAAGGTTAGAGGCCAGAATATCAGATTTATAGAAAATAAAATAATACAACGATTTTTTTCTTACAGGAATATAAATAATAATATTTTAAAAATAGAAGTATATTCTGTTTGATTATATTGATCAAGACCAAATCTGATGCCTCTTTTCACTGCTTTTGAAAACACCCGGTAAGGAGCGCTCCCTTTGTTTGTGAGTAACAAAGCACAATGTTGAGATAGTACTGCCCTCACCTCCATAAGATGATACACAAATCACAGCCGTCATGATAAACACTGTCATATCACTGAGGCAGCCAGGTCCCGGTTCTGTTACCCCCAGTGGAGGACAGTATACTTACCTCTGTCTAACTTACTTGACTGCATTTCATTAATCCACTAATTCATTCATTCAACAAATATTTCTTGAGTGCCTACTAGCTCGTAGGTACTATATCAGGTGCTAGGTTGAACAAAACAGTCATAAACCCTGTCTTCATGGGGCGTTGCAGTGGTGTGTGCTAGAGCCGGCTCCTAGAAAGCCCATTGTTCCATTTTCAGGAACTCTGTGAGCCTTACAATCAGCAGTCGTGAGAGTATTTATACACGAAAATTGGCAAACACTACAAATCACGGCTTTCTTTGTTGTTTCTTTTTCTCCTTCATTGCCCCTTTTATTTAAACAGAGAGCTGGTTGTTAAACCCTGACCAGCACGCCAGTGAGTTTACACAGATGCCCCTTGTCTGAGTTCTCCTTCCTGCCTTTCTACCACCACACAGGGCCCAAAGCACCAGTACACCTTGCTTTTCACAAGAAAATAGCTTCTGGAATGTTGTGAAGGAATCAAATGATTACAGCTGACACATATTATAGGTGGTTGGCTATCTAAAGAAACCCAAAGCGGAATTTTGAAAAGATTTTTGCAATGTTAAAACAAATCATTAGTTTATATTTAGCTATGTAAGATGGGGATAATAATAGCACTTCCCTAATAGGGTTGTTGTGGAGATTAAATGAGCCAATATGTATAAGGCATTTAGGGACATGCCTGGTACAGTGTAACACAGAGTGAGGATCGTACAAGTCAAGGTCCACCATGGTTTTATGATGCATGATGTAACCAGATAAATTTTCCTTGTGGTACTAATAATATGGAAGTGGGAAGCTTTAGTTGCATCTCTTACTCCATTCAGTCAGCTAAAATGACCTCTTTAATTTAAGAAGATTCATAAAGGATTTTAGATCTGGAATAGTAACTGCTGGAAAAAAGGCAAAACATTATGTCCTTAGAGCCAGGAGAAATGCTTCTTTTTGCTATCTGGCAACATTAGGGCTTTTCATGAAAAAATCTTACTTTTTCCTGTCTTAGTGCTTCCTCAGCTTTCTCTCCTAAGTGAGTTAGGTCTCTCTGAGCATGTCGCATGTGATTATGGTTTCCTTATCATGTAAGAAGAGCTCAGAAGGGAGAGGAGACCAGACAGCCTCTGATGAACTCTATTAAAGCTGGGATTTTGAAACCTAGAGGCTCACCTTTGGCAGGATTCTCCAGTTTTTACAAAGGTAGAGAATATACTTTATTTCTGATTTATCTTGATTTTTATACACTAGAAGAGGTTTTTCCTCCCCATTGAAGGTAATTACTCACATGCAGATCCTCTAATGGATTTTTGTTAGATTTATGCTCAACTTGTTGCTATTGCTTTGTTCTTCCTCTTTTTAGTAGTATTGTAAATGGTATTGTGTCATAATTTCATTGCCAGTGTGTAGGAAAGCAGGGACTTTTGTATACTGATATTATTTCCAGCAACCTTGCTATAATCACTTATTAGTTCCAGGAGTTTTTTGTAGCTTCTTCAGAGTTCTCTACATTAACAATCATGCCATCTTCAAATAAAGGCAGTTTAATTCTTTCTTTCTAATCAGTACATCTTTTATTTTTGTGGTCTTAATTGTATTAGCTAGGACTTCAAATAGGAGCGAAGGGAGAGGATATCTTTGCAGTGTTGCTGATCTTCAGGGGAAAGTGTTGTGTCTGTAACCATTGAGTATGATGTTAGCTGTAGGTTTTACATGTAAACCCTTTTTAAAGATGATGTGAGTTTCTTTGCAGGTCTCATTTTTGGAGACCCACAGAATATAAAAATGGTTTGCTTCAATCTAATCTAGTGAGAGATTTGATATTAGGTCATTCCTCTCAGGGCAAGAGTGGTTTGGAAGTGGTAGAGGGAAAGGACATTCCATCCTTGATTCCTGTGATGACTAGCCCCTGAGTCATCTCTGTGCTGCCTCCATCCTCCGCCCCCTGTCATAAAATCTGGAATCTCCAGCAGCTGCATTTGGGAAAGAGTCAGCATGAGGTGGAATGATGAACTTGCTTTTAAGTCTGAAGAGTTGCCACTTATCTGTGTGACCTTGGATGAATCATAAAACCTCATTTCTAAAGTCAGGGCCATCATTATTTTATAGAGCTGTGAAGATAGGTTGAAATGATGTAAACTTTAAAGTGCTCTACAAATTTATCATTTAGATTCTAAGTTCTTGAGAGTAGGATCTGTGTCAGTTCATTTCTGTATTCCCTAAATAGTATGGAGATGAATAAATGCTAATAAATAAATGGGAATAAGCAAATGATTAATATACATCTAATTGTTGTGTCATTACATATATTTATCCCTTCAAGATCTCTTTGTTTGCCCTTGGGCTGTGTGTGGGGTAGTGCAAGATAGTGGGCAATATCATCACGTGGGCTCTCACCGTCAGGCTCTGTGACCTTGGACAGGTCTCCCAAACTCCTTAACAAATAATCGGCTGTGTGGATGACTATGTGAGATGATCCAAGTAAAGGATTCTGCAAAATATTGGCTCACAGAAAACACTCAAAAAATGCTAGCTGTTATTTTTATTTGGGTAGAAACTTCATTATTGAGCTAGAGAGGGCAAACTATGGGAGTTTTGGCTTGTTTGTGGTTGTTTTTTGGTGTCTCCTTGAGGGAACTTTCTTGTTTGCTCATGGGTGGTAACAGAGGGCCAGAATGAGGGGGAAAAGTGGCCAAAAGCTGACAGCTGGCTCCATTTCCATTTGTGCCAATTCACCAATTTTCTTCTTCTTCTGTCCACTAGGTGGCACTGTTTACTCATCTATACTACTCCATTTAGCCCTTTCCACAAATCTTAATTCAAAAGTAGCATGTTTTGTTTGAGGTAATGATGAAGGGTGGGGTGGGGGACTGAATTGGGAAAGAATATATAAATAAACTCCCAGTGACCAACCTCTGAGGTACAGTTAGGGGCCAACTGTCACCTATGGTTATTTGATTTTATGGGCTAGTTTCGAACTATTTCTTAAATTGATTTTAAGAGCAACATGCAATTAGTTTCTACTTCTATTCCAAGAAATGAAGGAAAACATGGACCGCTCCTCTTCCCAAGCCTTCACGAAAGCAAAAGATAAATAAACTGTTGTGTCTTTGAGTGTAGTTGAATAGATGTTCTTATATGTCTATGTTTCTGTCTCCACGATAATTGGTTAATGAGGGCACAGACCACTAATAAGCAGCTGAAGCCATTTCTAGGCTAAGCTTAAGTTGGGTCTTCAAATCAGTGCTGAGAAGAAACCACATGCAATGTGTTCGTTTGGATGTGGAGTTAGCAGAGCCCTCTCCCCCTTGCCTTCCAGGTTGGTTATGGTCCCATTTCTGCATTTTTATATTGTCACAAAGTTAGAGGAAGCTGTCACTTACCTGGATATCCCCTCGTTGAAATTTACGATTGTTTCAAAATGGCTCATGTAACTGCTGAATAGGAAAAAAAAAATTCGAAATGATGTTCTTCCCTTGCATTTCTAGGCTGTGAGCCAAGAAAGTGTGTCAACCATATCAAACCAAAGGATCAAGAAATCAAAGGTTTCATCCATTCATCTTGGAATTTGGGGTCTGTCTTTTCTATTTATCATCACCTTTTCATTGTCCATTATAATTCTAAAATTAACTTGTTTGTGCTGCTTGTTATGCTTGTTTATAGCTTGAATTTTTTTTTTTTTTGTCCTCAGAGGTAACACAACCTAAATTCTCTAACAAATACCTCCCTGTTCAGAAGTTTCCTGAAGCTTTCCTGGCCTCTCTTGCTAATGAGCTCCAATTTTCTTTGCTTTTCTGCGTGTCTACCAGCACGCACCACCTTGAGTTGGTGTGTAATAAACAACTAAATATAGTCACAGTTTTGGCAGTCAACTTTAGGAAGACTGTCACAAGGTCCCCTAAAACAGGAATTAAGTGGATTTAAAATGAATAGGCACTCTTTTGGGCTTGGGAAGAGAGGACGTTTTCATATGTTGTGAGCAGTAGTTACCAGGATGTCGTCCTGTATTTATGCCCTACTTTATTTAAATAATAGTAATAACTTTAATGATCATTAGCAAAGCATTGTTAAATGCTCAGCACTCCTCTTTGAAACGAGCCTTCTTCCAGAAAATTATTTACGTGGAACCAACACTGTGTAATCTGCAGTTGCATGAGGAGGTTTGGGGAGCAGAGCAGGGAACAGCAGCCTTGTTGCTACACAGAACAGTCGAGGGTGAGACATGCATTTTATTCCCTAATTCGGTGTAGAGCACCCATGACATCCAGGATTTGCTCACTCACATCTCCAGCTTGCACCGTCTTCTGAGGAAGAAATGAGTGAGCAGAAAAAAAAGAGGGAAAAGGGAGAGAGAAGGGGACAGCGAGAAATTCAGGGCTGGATTCAGAGCATTTGATTTCTAACTTTGGGGCATTCTCCTAAGTAGTGAATACTAATTATACTGAGTGTGTCAAATTGTGTCCTGTTTTTGTAAATCAAACAAATGCTCCCAGGAGATACGCGGAGGCTACCAAGCCCATTTAGTTTATGCCGCAAGCTGAATGTAAAGCCAGGACTGGGGGGCGGGGGGGGGGGGGGTTGTGAGTTTATTTAATTTTATGACATGTGCCTCACACCTTCAATGCTACCTTGACATAAATATTGCAGGCTTTCATTGGAACAGTTAATATGTTATTAGGGATGACTGTACCACTTTGTAGAAACGTTGAATAAACAAATTGTTTTGAGGGACATGGGTGGTAGTGCTTTTCCCCAGGGAAAATGAGAAACAGATCATGTTGCATAGATGATGTTGCTCTCATCAGGAACGCCTGCAGATCTTTACCAAACTCTTGTGAGGTACTCGTGTGTAATCTACCAGTGACAGTAGACAGGGCTGCTTTTAGGAGGAAGATTTGCAATTACAGACTACATGGGAGCACTACAGGCCCTCAATGATCCCGTCTTAGCTTTTAGAAGAAAGAAAGTTTTTGTTGTTGTAACGTTGATCTTACTAAAGTGCCCTTCCTAAATCTTCAGTGGCTCGCTGTTTTCTACTAAATAATGCCTAAACTGGGCGGGGACAAAAGCCTTCCCTGTCCTGTAGTGCCTCTTCCGGTCTTTGCGCTTCCCGCTCCCCTGATCTCCCACGATGTCCAGATGAGACCTTGGATTTGGCTTTGCAGATCTTCGTGGAGCCCTGTCATTCTCCCCCAGAGGCTCTCAGGGACTCTCCTCTCTGAAAGCCATCTCTTAGCACGAGAATACCACCTTCTTCAAGAAGTTCTACCTGACTCCCTCTGCTTCCAGGCAGAGGTAATCTTCCATTTTTCAGAACACTGTATCTCTTTTATGGCATTTCACTCCTGCTTTAGTTGGTGGGTACCTGTGTGTGCAGCATCTTTCCTATAAACCTACAAGCTCCCAGGCACTGGGGATTAGATAATGTGTGTCTGTCTCCATGATCTGCACAGCATCCTGTATAGACTATGTGGCCGTAAATATTTTTGAGTAAAAGAGTAACATAAAGCTTACACACTATCTTGCTGGACTAATTTCAACTGCTGTGTCTAAGAGCTGATCATATAAAATAAAGTGTCAAAAATAAAGCAATTAGGAGTATATTTCTTTATGTAGGTTTTGCTTCAATGCTCTTTTTCAAACAGCTACCTTCTTTCAGATGTGTTTGACACGTAGTGGGTGCTCAGTCAACCAGCTCATAGCTGCTTGAACGCGGTATCACAGCAGATGAGCCTCCACAATCAGGCAAAGAGAGTTTTTAATCAGACTTTTTTGAATTTATGAACTGGAGAACAATCTTTCCAGGTTTACATGGAAACTGGAGAGCTTAAAAGGCAGAATGAGTCATTTCCATTCTTGATGCACACGAATCTGTGGACTGTTGACAGTAAAGGATGAGAAACATGTTTAAATGTAATATGAATGAACACTCACACTTATTGAGCACTTCTGGTAGGCCAGGTCCTCTGCTCATCAGTTTACATGCATTACTTCATTTGGCCTCCCAATAATAATTATTTCCGTTTATAGATTTAAAAACCCTGGGTCTTAGAAGAGTTAAGTAAGTTGCTCAAAGACATACAGCTAGTAGGTGGCAGAACCAGGATTCAAACCCAGGTTGGCTATCTCCAGTGCATATACCATTCTGCTTCTTTGTGCAAAGTTATGTCCTTCCAGAAGAGAACATAGTGTTTCTTGAGCAGTGTTAAAAAATAGAATTTTTTTTTCCAGCCCTTACCTCTTCTCAGTGCCCTCCTTTTACAGATGAAGGAACTGACACTCGGAGAGGTTAAGTCACTGATCCAGGATCACAGAGCTAGTGAGAAGTGGGATTAGACCATGGATATCTAGACTCCAAGTCTAGGGAACCGTCGTTTAAAGATGGTGTGCTATCCCACAGATTTGGATGTATACGAGTCTGGCTATGTTCTCTTAAACATAAGCCTTGTGTTCAGTGAATGCCAAAGTCAGCTCGGCTGACCTGAGCTGGTGTTAGTGCTGTTTGATTTATAAAGGGTTCTGACTACTTTTCCTTTTGCTCATTGGTTAATCCAGTAGTACTCCTCTGGATCCAGCATATATTTCACTATTTATGACCAAAGCAACCAAGAATGCCAAACGTGTCTGTTCACACACCAGAGACCAACACACTCTCTCTTCTGTGGCTGACTCAGCCCTCTTTACGCCACAATCAGGATGTGAAGAGCTGGCTGGGTTTGGGTTGAGAGTGCGGTTTCCTCTGTGGTGCCATTTGGTGTCCTCTCTGCCACTTGGGGACCATAGGTATCTAAAATATCCACAGAAGATGGTCTCTTAGGGTTCAGGCACTTCTTTAAAGATGCTGAGATTGGTGGGGCAACTGGGTGGCTCAGTCGGTTAAGCATTGACTCTTGGTTTTGGCTTAGGTCATGATCTCACAGTTTCATGATTTCAAGTGTCAAGTTGGGGTCTGCGCTGGCAGTACAGAACCTGCTTGGGATCCTCTCTCTCTCCCTCTCTCTGCCCCTCCCAAGTCGTGTTGTCTCTCTCTCAAAGAAATAAACTTAAAAAAAAGATGCTGAGATTGTGGAAGCAAAACAAAATAAACAAACAGCAACAATGGCAATAACAACAACAACAACACAGCACCGTTGTAGAGTGTCTGGAGTCAGAAAGCTGCAGGATTGGTCAGCAAAGGGTTGAGACTTGAGGGTGGGTGAGGTTTCTCTCCCAGTTAAGCCCGGATGACCCTTCTTGTGCTCCACCACGGGGCTGATAAATGCTTAGGTTTCCAGATGTTGAGATGAAATTTGAAATCAGAAAGACACTGTTGGTGTTAAGGGATCCTGGAAAAGATACATAGTCTGTTTGGACCTCAGTTTCTTTTATCTGTAAAATGATATAAATCTTACGGGGCTGCTATGGCAATTAGGTTAAATTAGACAAGGTAACTGAAGGCTCTTAGTAAATGCAGCACTATAAACACACCTGTTTTCCATTAATGACCAAGTGTTGCATATACATTCTGCAAGAGCAAACAAATTTAGTTATTTTTCTATCTATGTTATCTTTTAAAAATTGGTTTTATAATAAAAGATGACTCTGGATAAATAGGTATAAGTAGGGGCATTTCTTTGGTTGGGGTGAGTGGGACTCAAGGAGAAGAATGAAAAGTCAGGAGCCAGAGCATCATCTAAGGGAGAGTCTCAACAGCCAATCAATGTGAAGGCCACGGGCTGGGGATACAGATGAAGAATTTGAAGAGGTCAATTGGGGCAAACTTTTCTTATGTAACTGTTTGGCCAATAGCTGTCCTTTTGCAGGTGTCTGAGTTACCTTTTGTGCTGTTTCTTAGTTACTGGGCTTTCATCACTGTTGCTAATATCAAACTGTGGTGACCCAGTGACTTATAGATCTTGTAGTTATCAGATCACAGAGCCTGATATCCCAGTAGAAGGAACACTGGGGCGGGGGGAGGAGAGATTGAAATAGTTTTAATCAACCTCTGTATCTTCTGATTGTGTTTCCCACACCCAGGACTTCTGTTGAGAAAGGTGAGGTTGAGTTATATTTTGTTATATTTTTCATTTTCAGTTTCAGAGAGAAGCAAACCCCCATTAAGAGGTGTGCCTTGGGGTGCCTGGGTGGCTCAGTCAGTTAAGTATCCGACTTCAGCTCAGGTCATGATCTCTTGGTCTGTGAGTTGGAGCCACCTGTCGGGCTCTGTGCTGACAGCTTGGAGCCTGGAACCTGGAGCCTGTTTCAGATTCTGTGTCTCCCTCTCTCTCTGCCCCTCCTCCCCTTTCTCTCTCTGTCTCTCTAAAAAATAAATACACGTTAAAAAAATGGTGTGCCTTTACGTATAGGACGACTCCCAATATCAAATAGATGAAAACATCAGGTAATAGTAATCACTATAATATCTGCCCTGTGAATTATACCTTTCTTGCCAAACTATCAAATTAGGGTTTATAAAATCCTAAAATTGAGAGATAACTTAAAATCTATCCTCCATACATATTTAAACCATCCTAAATAAAAAGGAAATTCCCCTGTCCTTAAGAGGAGATTCCCAGGGTTCCTTGAAAACTCACTTCAATATTTTGCTAGTCTTCTCACTGCATATTTAATCCCTCTGCTCTCAGTTTTTCCCTAATTGAAGGTGGTGACTAGCATATTGCCATACTTCTCTGGGTGATGCTTTCTGTCATGTTCACACTTGCATTCCCACCACTACCACTGTCTTTGAAACTAGGCAACAATGCAATTAGTGTTTGTTGAATGAATAAATGGAAAAATGCATGAATGAATGAATGATTCTTCTAATTTACTCTATTGGTGTGTTCTCCTTTTTAGTCAGAATGGTTCTAGTTCTTTAATGTTTCATGAGGAATCTGCCTTCTTTTGAACATCTGAACCTTTTGATTGGCTCTTTACTCAATCCTCTCAAAGTTTTTCATGTTCCTCTTTGGTCTGAAGCCCAGAATTGGAGATCAGTGAAGCTATCAGGTGAAAATGCTAAAACTCTTCCCCATTTACCGAATGGAGTAAAAAAAAAAGAAGGAGCAGCCATAACTGACTGAAGCTAGCTTACAGGAGACTTTTGGCCTTGAAATGTTAGAGTTGAAAAGGCATAAGGGAATTGTTGCTAAGTGTTTTTGTTCTATTGTTTTTTGACTTTGTTGGTTAGTTTGTTTCGATGTAATGATGATAATGTAGTTAAGGCAAAAGTCTTTATCTCTTGGAAATACTCAAGTGTTTCCTGGTGCAATGTTATGGTGTCTAGGCTTTGCTAAAACAAAAACAAAAATGAAAACAAAAACAAAAAAAACATCAGCAGTAAAGGATGGGGGAAATTAAGGCAGTATATGTGAAGCAAGGTATATTGGCAATTTTTGAAACTGGGTTAATTACAGTGTTGTCTCTGCTTTTGTGAAAGAATTTTTTTTTCATAATACAAAGAAAAATGTATGTAGACAAACATCGTTATTCTAGATGGGAACAACCAGAATGCATACAGGTGAGGAGGCAAACCTAACATCACAAAGATAGATCATAGAGCCCTTGGACTACAAGGCATGTCATCTCCCTCCCACTCAGATGCTCTTTCCAATATGCTGTGTGTTAGATCAGCTTGTTGTACACTCTCTATAGACATTACTCGTGTCACCATCTTCCTGTTGATGATAACTTTGCCATGCAAAGACCATTTATGATTCCAGTCTACTTCCAAACTAACTTAGTGTGCGGTGATTTTAATAAGCACAAAGATTTTCCCACTCCATGTAACAATCAAAAGAGCAAATAATGTTGATATAACTCCCTGTTCTACAGGATTCGTAGGGACTAAAATAAAACATCAACAGAGAACAAAACAGACAAACATATGTGCAAGGAATTTCAACTGAAGAACAGTCGCTAAACATATTTAAACTTTTAAACAAGAAATTGAACACTGCAATAGAATCTAAGTGATGTCCTAGAAATAATTGCTAAGTTAAGAGTGCAATAAAATGATAAAATGACTCGATAGGGCTCTGGAATGCAGAGTCCCTGTGATACATCCAGCAGTTTGGCAGCCATCCAAAGCTCAGAGCAGCTTCAAGTTTGGAACATGTATTTTATCAATAGCCAAGACCATGTCAGGAATTCACCTGGGCCCAGAAAACTCAGGGTTACATGGCTTTGCCCATATTCCTTTTGAGAAAGAAAGAGTGAGCATCTCTTTATTTGGAGGAAAGGAATCAGACATTGGTCTAAAGAAGGGAGGGGATGGAGAATTGTGTGCTTCAGGATGGAGGTGTGGGTGGGAGGGAGGAAATTGTTGGGATGTTAGCTTGTTGGGGTATAGCTCTAAGAAAAATTCCACGAAATGGTTGAGCAAACTGTCAGAGTGGCATAGCCCAGAATACAAGTTTGACAGTAGAAAACCTTAGTCAGGTGACTTACTCCAGGTGAGAAGAGGTGTTTCGGAGAGCACCTAACCACGGGGTCTGTTCAGATTGAGGGGAGACCCCATGCAAGATGTCTCTGGAAACCAGTCAAATGCCATAAGGTGCTGGAGGCACTAAAAGGGAATTTCTAAACTATTGTGGAATTGAATTAGCACTCGTTTCCTTGGATAGGTTTCAAAACATTTTTGGATTAGATTTAAGACATTTTCTCTGATTTGTATTTTACAAGCAAGACATAGGTATTTTGTCCAGTTTTTTTTCCCAGTCAGAACTAATTCTCTTTGCCTATAAGATGTGTGTCATCAGCATAACATTGTTTTTCCCCCATAAAATTTTAAATTGTATCTTCCAATTCCCAGGGCGATATAAAACTTTTAAAGAAGTTAATGTTAAGTATGGATTTAAAAATTAAATGAGCTTCTCAGTGAGGACAAGTTGGACATGAAAGCATACTTCCAAGTGAATTGTGTATTCATTTAAAGTTTAGGGAAAAAATAAAAACAAACCCTGCTCCACCTCCCCCCAGCATGTGACTCCAGGTCACCACCCTTGAAACATTGTGTTTTTGAGCTTTTGACTGGATTTGCTTCTGACGCTAAGAGAAGTGCGTGGCAGATGTTGAGAGGCAATTGGGGACAGGGGTAGGGTGCAGGGATGAAGGGGCTGCCAGATGTTGAGTGGGAGGGTGGAGTCGTGAGGATGAAAGCCTGCCAGATGTTTGCAGTGCAGAATGTTGGGGCACCTGCTCTCCATGATCTTCAGAAGAGGATTTATATCACATCAGTAGGATCTCATAAAGGTCCTACCCCTCCTCATTAAATACTGAATCCAGCACTCATGCAACTATTTTCTGCATGGTTTCTTGCCTTGGACTACGTCTTTTTAAAAACTCAAGTTAAAGGTTGTATGAATGAAAAATACACAATCAACCAATATAGTCATTTGTAAATAAAAGAGGTTGGGGGGGGGGAGGCTCTACATTTAAATCTGTTGTTCTAAATTATAAAGACAATCACCTTTTATTTTCTATTTATTTTATCCTTCCAATAAGGGATGATTTTCTCATCTTTCTTCCCCACAATGAATTTAATAGATTTATTCATCAAGTTTTCTAAATTTAGACACCAAACTGATGTTTTTCTCCCACTGCTTAATTTTATTCTTAGCAGCACTTACATAAAGCCAGGCAGTGAAAGATATGGCAAAATTACTAACTTGCTGTGACCTGGAATGCACTGATAGAATAAAATAACAATAATAAAGATTGATGTACCAGAGAGACTTAATACCAAGCGCTCCTAATGAAATCAGTTTTATGCTTAGAGTTTTCCCTACGGGCTACATCTTTCTGTGGTTTTTACAAGTCTAACTTTTCTTTGTGATGCCTTGGAATAGGCTCAATTCTTGAGCTAATAGATGGGCCACACAAAGGAAAATATGTGGATCTTATCATTCCTTTGGATTTTAGGAAACTTTAGTGTTTTCCAGGACTAGATTTGATTACAACAGGTAAAATTCCTCACTCTGATCTTGTTTGAAAGGCTTAGAAGTAATGGTATTTGGGGACTGAGAGAGTGACCCAAGAGACTGGGAACATTACAAGAGAAGCTATGTTTGTCCCAGTGGCCTCTCAGTCTTCAGAAAGCCAAGACTTGTCGTTCAACATGGACCACAGGTAGCAGCGTTGATGATCATTCCTCTACACTGCACTGACATTCATATATTTGGTGGTCACTGAGCACCTTGTAGTTGCCACTCTGCTAAGTTCTAAGAATATGTGGTGAACAAGTCCTTTCCTTTTTGGAACTCCTCAGGTACTGGGGAAGACAGACAATGAATAGATAACTGCTCAAATAATTATTCATAAGGTGTGCTATGAGAAAATATACCAGTGAAAACTTTGATGGATGCTATCAGATAACCATGGACTGAATTGCTGTAGGATTTGGCAAATTGGTTCCCTCATTTAGGGTCACCAGATGGACTATAGACTCAGTTGGGTAAGTCAATTTTTACTGTGATGGTATGCAAGCATTCTGTCAGGTGGTAATCTTTAAAGCCTGTATTCCAGGTTTTTCCAGGGGCAACCCCAGAGTTGAAATTTGTCTTCATATCCAGGCCCTGTATTGCTTTTAAAAATAAACTTTTAATTTTAGAATAGTTTTAGAGTTATAGAAAAGTTTTAAAGGAAGTACAGAACGTTCCCATATATGCATACCCAGTTTCCCCCGTTAGTAACATTTTATGTCAGTATGGCACATTTGTCACAACTAACAAACCAGTATTGATAGATTACTATTAACTAAAGTTCAACTTGTTACTCAGATTTCCTTGGTTTTTACTTAATGCTCTTCTTGCTTAAGGCTCTCATCTGGATTACCTCATTACATTTATTAGACATGTCTCTCTGGGTTCTTTGGCTATGACAGTTTTTCAGACTTCCCTTGTTTGTGGTGACCTTCAGAGCTTTGAGGAGTACTGTTCAGACATTTTGTAGGATGCCCCTCTTCTGGAATTTGTCTGATGGCTTTCTTACGATTAGATAGGATTATGGGTTTTGGGGAGGAGACCTGTAGAGGTAAAGTGTCATTGTCAGCCATTATTTCAAAGTACATCCTACCAACACGACCTACCACCATTGATGTTGACTTTGATCATCTGGCTGTGGTGATGCTTTTTAGGTTTCTCCACTGTAAGGTTACTCTTTTCCCCCTTTTCCATACTGTACTCTTCAGAAGAAAGTTACCATATGCAATCTGCACTGAGGGAGTGGGGAGTTACACTCCACATCCTTGAGGGTGGAATTTCCACACACAGTATTTGATAGTCTTTTGCATGGGAAATTTGTCTATTTTCCCCTATTTATTTCTTTACTCAGTTAGTTATTTATATCTGTATGGACTCATGAATATTTATTTTATACTTTGGCTTATAACTCATTACTACTTTATTTTTGCTGCTCAAATTGTTCTAGCTTTGGCCATTGGAAGCTCTTTTAGTTGGCGCTTGTGACCCTTACACATACCACATCATTGTGGTGTGTATGTATTTTCTTTTTGTAACTTATTGGAGTACTTCACTACTTTCTGACACTACAAGATTCTTCAGGCTCATCTTGTCTATTTTCTGTTCTGGTTCTAGCCTCAGCATTTCTCCAAGGAGCCCTGGTTTCTTTTATTGGGGAAAGGTATCAGAAACCAAGACCTGTCTGGGTGACTCTAGTTTACTTTCCACACTACAAATGACCTGTGAAAGAGTGACTAAACGGAAATGTGGAGAGGAGAAGGCAGTCTGAGCTTCACAGTCAGGCTTTCTATCTGTTTCACATATTTCCTACTTATTAACTGCAGAGCTCTGGACAAATAGTTTAACCTCTTGGGAGCTTACCTTTCTCATCTACAGAATGGGCATAATATTACATACCCTGTAGGGTTGTTGTGAGAATTAGAAAACAGTATGGGTCTGGCATGTAGCATCTGCTCCAAAAGTCATTTCTATGGAGTGGTAGGTCCATATGCGTGTCACCACCCCAGAGCTGGCACCAAGGAAAATAAATGTTTAATTTTTTTAATTACATAAACAAAACCATATTATCCATGAAGGAAATTGCAAAAAGAGGATGTTTTACTTACAATCCTACTACCCTAACATATGTTCTCTTTTAGTCCCTGTCATTATGTGCTTATTTTAAAAATATTTTCGTCACATTGTATATAATGAGAGAAATAATGTTTTACTGTTGTGAATCCAGTAATAATAAAATAGCAGCACTTACTGAGTGCTTATCTGGTACTCAACCCTTTACGTGGATTATTAAAATCTCCCCTTTATAGTTGAGGGAACTGAGGCATGGGGAGGTTAAGTCCTTTCCACAGCATATGACCAAGAAGAGATACAGGGTTTGAACTGAAGCCTGTCTGACGCCAGAGCCTGAAACTCTTAATCATTATGTTGTATTTTCCTTTTTATGCAGATACTCACACACACACACATAATCACATGTACACACAGATGCATATGTTTTCATTTTTTTATGCAACATATATCGAGCATATATCATGCTAAAGGGATTGGATGATGCTGATAATAAAAAATGACTTTTTCATAGTCACTCTTTTTTATGTGCTTGGGATTTTATAGGAGATGTCACACAGAGACAAATGACTGCAGTGCAATGCTCTATGCAATAAATGTCATTGGCGGAGGTAGAGTTTGGGGGTTGGAAAAAGTCTGTCCAGTGACACGAGGGCGAGTTTGATGGAGGAGGTGACATTGGAACTGAGACCTGAAGGTTGGACCAGACTAAAATAGGTTTATGGATAGTAAAGGCATTTCAGCCAAAAGGGATAGTAAAAATAAAACTGTAGAGGCTTGTGGTAGATTAGATCACTGAACAGCAGTTATTCATTTTATTCCCCAAACTGCGTGGGTGGAGCATACTCTCCCACCCTCTGTGACTTTGGGCTTGGCCTTGTGACTTTCTTGAGCCGACAGAATATGGGTGGAAGTGTCATCATGCTATTTGTGAACCCAGGCCTCTTGTCTGGGAAGAACATATCTTAGGTTGCTCCTTTAGCTGGGGGCCTGGAATGAGTGCACCATGAAAGCAGACTTGAAAGCAGCCTGGCCCAAGTCCAGCCTGGCCCAGGTGAGACCAGCTGACATCATACAAACTTCAGCAGACATGCAGACCTGTCAGTGCAAAATAAATGTCAGTTATAGATACCTGAGATTTGGGGGGTCGTTTGCTATGCAGCGTAATCTCGGCAAAAATCTGACTAATACAAGGCCAGAAAGGATAGGCCAAGTTAGAAAAGAAGGTAATTGTCCAGTTCGGCTGAAGAATACACACATGTGTCTGCACCTGTGTACAGAGAAGAGTTTTAACCTAATCCATTAAAGTGAGTAAAATGTCCTAGAACTTTGTTGGAATTGCCAAAATGGCCAAGATGATTTTGCAGGAATCTTATATAGGATTTATGAAAAATCTACCGAGTTATGGACCTGGAATAAAAGCACAGAATGTCTTTGGTATTTTTTCTTCTCTCCCCTGCTGCTTCTGTGGGACCTAGCACATACCAAGTAAACATTAGGGACATGGGTCTTCCCTCAAAGGACCTTAGCAATTGAGTAAACAAGATAGATAAATACATAGGAAATACAAGAAGAGTTCTTACAAACAGGAAAGTCGCAGGATTTAAGGTAAAGAAGGAATCTGAGGCCATTTTAGTTTTGTGACACTAAGGCCATCTGCTAGCAAAATGTTAACCATGGTAGTATGAGCAAGTATGATTCGTTCATAAATACCTTCTCCTAAGGCCGGGTGATTACCAAAGGTCCTGTACTCTACTTTTCTGTCTTCAGAATCCAGGAATATAAGTGCATATTGCTGGTGATTGACAAGCCACTCGAATGCTTAGCCCAAAGTAGAGCCCTGGTGGGAGGAAACAAAATGTTTTAAAGGCAAAAGAGGTATAGAAGAAAACAAATTGAGTGAGTGGGTGGCTCTGTGGGAAAGGACCACACCAGGGGTGGGTTTTTGGCAAAACCGTAGGGTACAGAATGGAAACACGCTGGGGCCAAGGCTCGGAGGAATGAATAGAGAGGCCTTTCTTTAATATCCACCCTCTGGACTCAGGCGGGAAGCTGTCTCTTTAACTTCCTTCTGATTTTGCTGTGCTTTGCTATCAGTAAGACATTTGGTGATGGACTGGCTATCCCTGTCTCTCACTCACAAGACACTTGTATATCTTATGCCCAAAGAGCTTGTCTCCTCTTTGCCTTCAGGACATGCCCTTGGATGATGTGTCTCCTTTATGAGACATACTGGTGCCATTACTTTTCAGCGAATGGATTTTGTACCATGGAGTACATTTGTAACTGTAACTTTCCCGTGGCTTAAAGATGAGGAAAAATTTGTAACCATGATACACGATTTTGAGTTGCTTCTAGCACTGCCTCTGTCTCCAGTGGATCAAATTTTACTCGGTCCAGAGTGGGCAAGAGAAGTGTAAGTTCTCCATCTGAGTTCTGATTGAGCATGGCTCCAAACCCCTCTCCTGGCATGACTGCAGGGACCCTGACTGTAGCCATAAACCAGCTCCCTAGGAAGCCTTGCCGCTTAAAGATCTACAAAACATAATCCGCCGACATTTGTTGAACACTTGCTCTTTAACAAGCATTGTGGTAGGCATAGCAAAGGACACAAAATGAGTAAGACATGGTTCTCTCCTCCATGGGGGTTTATAATCTAGTAGAGAGATAGATAGGCACGGAAGCAACACAAAGATGTGGGAGGCTGAGTGTTAGAACAAGTTTGAGCATGGGCCAAATACGGAACCACCCAGCCTCTAGGTTCAAATTGGAACATAGTGTAACAGAAATCCTACCCTGGCCACATGGAAAAACAGAGACAGTCTGACTGGAGGGGACTGATTTAAAACATTATCTAGCAGGGTGGTCAAAGCTGAGGTACCCTATACTGATCCGGGGAGAGAAGAACAGACCCACATGGATTAAAGTTCCTCTTTGTAAAGCCCCACTTCAGCAATTTTTCCTCCTAACTTTCTATTTCTGTGTCACCTCCCAGAGGCACTGTCTAGGAGGCTTCTAGAACATTCTTTGCCTGGGGGATGAAGGCTGTATGATTCTAGTGGGCCTCAGATCAGAATCAAGTGGGTTTATAATTTTAACAACAAAACTACAGCACTCACCATGAGCTGATTCCCCTTTGGATCAAGTAGAAGTGAAGGTAGCTCTCCTTTCCTCTTTGTAAAAGTTAGACTTCTTCCAGCTTCAGTGAATGCTCAAGGAGATCATCTTGGAGATCTGGTAGCAAAATACCACTTGCTAATAGTTCATTCATTTTTTCCTTAAGTGGAACAGTCTTAGAAGACAGGCCTGGGAATTAGGCTTATAGGCTGGGAAAACAGACAGAGATTTGGGTAGCAGCTGTTTTTAATGTGTTTGGAGACTACATATGTACTATGTAGAGAACACATTGCCTTCGGTAAGATCATAAAATATGCATGTGAGCGTGGTAAGAACATGACAATAAAAATGGTGCTGCCAACACAGTGGGGATACTTTGTTATGCTGGCTGAACCATGTGCCTCCATGTCTCAGAACATGGCAGCCAGGCTGTATTCTTTAGAGTTGAGATTTGTTGTGTTCTAATGCTACAATTCTCTATCTTTCTCACATGATTAATATACAACATTGATAGAATTGTTAGTGGTAACTTCCAACATCTGAGGAGAACTCAAGACTGCCCCTGAGATCTATGGAAATGTTTAAGGACAATTTAGTTAAGGACAGAATCTTCAGATACAGGCAATTTACCATGTTAGCAAGAGATAAAGCTTTGAGAGGGGAGGGTCAACGGTATCACGATTAAAATTAGGTGATGTAAGCAATCTCTTAAACTCTCAGTTACCCCCAAATTATTCTTTTTATGTTAATAAAGTTTTAATTTTGATATAGTTTTAGACTCACAGTGAAATTTCAAAGATAGTACAGAGTTCCCTTAAAATCCCTCAACCAGTCTCAGTCTTCCCTAGTGTTATGATCTTACAGTGCCATGGTACATTTGTCAAAAATAAGACACCAATATTGGTACAACACTATTAACTGTAGACTTTGGATTTTACCGGTTTTCCATTAATGTCTTTTCTTCTGTTCCAGGATCTAATCCAGGGTGCTGCATTCCATCAATTTGTTTTATTTCCTTAATCTCCTCTGATCTGGGATAGTTGCTCAATCCTTCCTTGTTTTCACGACCTTACAAAGTCGAGCAGTAGGAGTAGGAGTATTTTGTAGGATGTAAAAAGCAAACATGCTGTGCTTTAAAATGAGGCCCAAACCTCCCTTGCTTGGGAGAAACTACGTTGTCTTGGAAGGCCAGAGAGGAAACACGATGGATGGGGGGTGGGGATGGGTGGGGGGAGAGAAGGCATGGTGGAGGATGCTGTACCTCCCCTCATTCTCATCTTCTGCTCAGAGGGAGGGAGAGCACCTGAGGACCATAGGTGGTCCAGTGTATTTGAGAGCAATCCATGGAATCCATGGTGTGACCCCTCAACACAGCAGAATCACTGGGGAGCTTTTAAAAATACTGATGCCCAAAATTCGCCCCAGACTAATGGAATCAGAATTTCTGGGGAAGTGACTCAGGCATGGGTATTTTTCAGTGGCATAACAGGTGATTCTAATGTGCAGTCAGGCCTGAGAACTGCAGACTTAGGTAGCAATCAATAAAGAACATATTTGCCGAAGCATCCTAGAAACAGCCATAGAAAAGGAGTAGGTCCAAGCTATGCCACTGGGATTTGGGGTTTGGGATCCTGGAAAATATCTTTATCATAGATTTAACTGGCAGTATTCTGCTTACTTTTAACTAGCTTGAAAGCTGTGTTCCAAGCAGTCGATTTGTTTCCTTAATCATCAGTCTGATGTGAGGCTAAAACAAGTCAGTTATGGAACCCTGTTCCTCACTGAGTATTCTACTTTTAGTTGTCTAGTGATCAGAGCTGACTATTTGGAGGTACAATCTATAACACAGATAACAATGCCACACTGGGAATCAGGAACCTGGTTCCAGTCTGAGGGTGTTAAAAGCCATTTGATCATTGGCTGGTTAAGTTACTTAATTTCTCTGGAACTCAGGACACTCACCAGAAAATGAAGGGCTTGAATTAGGTCACCACTGAGATCTCATCTGGCTCTAAAATTCTATGATTCTCTTAAACACAGTTTGTCACTTACTAAATGTTCTACCTTGAGTGAACCACTTAGTCTTAGGCCTCATTTTCTCATCTGTGAAATAGGGACAGGGATGTCTCACCTCAGGGTCACTCTGGGCTCTAATTGAGACCATTCTTTGTGAGGTGCTGCACAATTCTAGCTGTAATGTTTTCTGAAAGTGGAGTGATTGTTCCCTCTCTTGGGGATCATTGTATCACCGGTGTATCTCTTTCCCCGACTATGTAAGTGCTTCCAAATACTAAATAAATATTTGTGGACTGAGTAAATAGCATAATTCAAAGATAAAAACTAGTCAACATAGCAGTAGATTTCAACAGTAGCTTCCCATTAGATTTATCTGACGAGCTTTAAAAACCATGATTCTTCCATTGCACCAGAGACCAATCAAATTAGACATCTCTGGGATGGAATCCAAATGTCAGTTTTTTTTTTTTGAAGGTTCCCAGGTGATTCCCATGTGCAGCCAAAGCTGGGAACCACTGCCTTACAAGGGCCAGTTCTTCTTGCTCAGCAAGTTGGGGAAACTGAAGATGGCCAGAGTATTAAAGGCTGCCCAGTCCTTGAAAGACGTGCACTGTATCTTTATTTCTGTGTCCATCTACCACAACACTTAGCAGAGGTGCATGGCAGGAACTCAACATGAATTTGTTGAACTGGATGGCGTTAAAAAAAAATTTCTAGCTCACCATTTCCTCCTTCAGTCCTTTCACTCACTATGTGATATAATATAAAGAGCAGGTGAAGTCAAGGGTTCTAACTCATGTTCCCCCTCAATCATATTCTCACTATAATATAGGGTCTTTTTTTTTTTTTTTGGACTAATACAATTTAATGAGTCTAGTTTGAAAAAGAGCCTCCCTCATTTCACCCCCACACTGCAGCCCCATGCTGGTCCAGCGATACAATCCTGCAGCTGATTTGTGCCTGGGGCTGGAGAGCAAGGTAGGCATCAGCTTGAAAGTGGTGGCATTTTCAGCAGCTGGAGTCGCTGTGAGGAGCCCAGCACATGTCACCACTTCAAGGTGTTTCACCCATTGACCGTAGGTACACCATTTGATCTCGCTCCCTTACGTTCTCAATGCTTTATTTATCTTCATGTTAAGAACGTATTTTTAAAAAGATTCTGAGATACTCTCCTTATTATTAATACAGGTGCTTACTTAGTTCCAGATAAATACAGACCCCCCCCTCCTTTTTTTGAATGTGTTGTAGCTTTATATGAAGCTAATGGAGCAAGGCAATGCTCAAACGTCAAATTAAACTGCACAGCTCTGTAATCACTCAGACTGACATGGCATAAAAGGATAATTAGTAGTTCATTACATGGAACATTGTTTGTTCAGCTAAATTGATTTCTCAGCTGCCCATGTTTTCTGTTTACTTAGTAAGCGCTCCACTGCACATTTTTATTTGAGAGCTAGGAAATCCCTTTCCCTGAACTTTTTTTTTTTTTATCACTGCAGTTTTAAAATATAATTTGCTTGAGCTGGGTGAACCTCCGAGTGACATCCAGGTGTACGGTAACAATCCTGAGTGTGGATTGATGCTCGGAACATAAAACCAGCTGTGGTCAGAAACCTGCGAGACTTACCCGAAGGCCGGAACATACCCAGTGGCTTTGTACCTGGAAATGCTTTTGTGGCTGTTTGCTTTTCAACTTAAGAGTGAACTCCCCTCTCAGAAAGGGAGGGAGTGAGAGAAAAATTGGAATAGACACCTAATCCCTCGCTGTTCAAAGTGGAAATCGTCCAACAAAGTTTTCTTAAAGCCTTCATGTTGCCTGTTAATGCCAATATAAAGGAAACAGTGGCTGTTTTAGGATTTCCTGCAACTCTGTTCACCATCGGCAGGATTTAGAAAAAAGGCTAAATGCTACCTTTGAAACTTTCTGAAATTGCTACCTTACAAAGATAGTGTGCATTTGCTAGGTTGGTGTAGTGGAGCTATCCATCGCTCATGCCCCTTGGTTGTTTTCATGTCCTTTGCCCTTCTCTCTGGGGAGTGAGGCATCCACTCACTCACCAGAGATTTTTCTGGGCAAATACAGACATTCGGATATGTAGCCTTTGAAACCATCAGCATCTACCTCCTAACATGCAGCTCACCCAAGTTTTGCCATTGGCTTGCTTGGCTCAAGCTCTGCTTGACCAATGGGTTAATGAATCAAACTAAACGAACTTGGAGTTTTGATAGCCACAAAGAGAGGAGAGAAGCCAGTTCTGCAGCAAGTTCAAGTCTTGAGCCCATGATGAAATATAAGTCTGGGCAGTATGTCAGGCTGAAAGTTCTACCACAAAGAAGTTTGTTTCCTGAAAGATTCTCAACATTAACTAGGTTTTGCTAGTCCTTGGAGGAACTTAGGAATTGGGGTTTTTGTGAGTTTTTTTTTTATTTATTTTTTTATTTTTATTAAACATCTACATCTGTGTTAAATGGAGAAGGTGAGACTATGAGAGGAGAGGGGAGGCCTTTTCAGGCCGGGCAAAGGAAAGCTCAGTGTCTTACTCTGGTTATTCTTTCAAAATACATGTGTGCAGCTGGGGTTCATGCTAGGGAAACTAAAAACTGTATTAAATTCCACCACAACCAAGTTCTGAGTTTCTTTCCTTGGCCCATTAGAGGGCTCTTATAACATAAACACAACATATTGAGAAGGCATCTCTCAGTTACCGATATTAATGGGAGGAAATAGAGCCTTCATGAATGAAATCCGTAGATAATCCCTGAGGCTCACCCATGCTTTTTGATTTAATCTTCTTCCCTAGCAACACTATTAGGTGGTGGACTCAGAGTTGAAGGTATACTCACAGGAAGAGAATCCTGACTTTTGAAGAGAGCATGAACATATGATAGCTGTATTCTGAGCACACAAAAACCCAGCAGAAATGTGAAATTTGAAAATTTCAGTTTGCCATGCCATTTCAAAGGTTTTTCTGGACAGATAGTAATTTGGGGGTCAAAGTCCCAGGCAGGCCATTCCCTTGCAGTCTTTGAATGTGGAAACCAGCCAGTGTGAGGATCTATGATTACCCCATATACAGTGAGACCTTCCTCTGGTGAAAACAACAATCATGAATGTTCTGTCATGAACTGCAGCCTTGCTATGTGTTTAACCTCTGCCATTGTGGAGCCTACCCTCCCCACTGGAATTGCAGGCTTACTTTCCTTTCTTGGGCCGACCCTAAACTAGGTAAAAGCAACTGAGTGGCTACCACTATCAGACTGTCCCTTATTCCTGAGCACTACCTGGCACCTGGACATTTGCCTGGAGGCTTGCCCACCCTCTTTATGTCCTGCAAACCCCTTGGTTTCTCTTGGCCAGGGCATGGACCTTCTGGCTCCTGTTTGTTATCCCCTTTCTCATTTGTCCTGTTGCTACTTCCCTAATTTTTGTCAATCAGATTAGCTGTTGTTGATACCCCACCACTAATGTGGTAATGTGGCCTCAAACCCAGCCCAGTTCCTAAGCTGATGCCAACAAAGGCTGAATGTATGTAAGCAATCCTCCCCATCTGACTCAGGCAGCAATTTTATTAAAGTTCTGTGTCAGAACTGAATTATCTGGATGTCCTGTTGCAAACTTCTGGCTTCTCATTTTCCACTAACTCTCCCTGGCTGCCAAAGAGAGCGGTGAACTGCTTCTCTAAGGCCAAATCCTGGACTCCTCCCACCTGTCTCCTCACCACAGCCTCCCTTTAGCCCTCTTGCATCAGCCCAAGACACAGGGTTATAATTCTGCCCAGATGCCTCTTGTGGATTCCTGACTGGCTGTCCTTGCTATAGTCCCTTCTTAGCTTCCTTAACACCAAATCACCTCATTTGCCTCCTCTCTCACTAGCTGTTTCTTTGCCCCCTCTTCCTAGCCCCTATGGGTTGGGAAGATCAAGACCAGTCCAGGCCAGCCTCATTTATTTTCCTGCCTCTTTTATTTCCTTCCCTTCTCCATTTAAGGTGGTCTCATTTGGCTCCATAGTTTCAAATCCTCGCTGTACACGCTGATGTCTCCCTATGTAGTATCTCCTAGTCTTGACGTTTCTCCTGAGCTCTAGACTTGTGGTCAAATGCCTCATCATCATTTTACGGTATAATAGGCATCTTTAACTTAACAGAGCTTAAAAGGAATTTGGGATTTCTTTCCTGAAATCTGTCTTGCTCTTTCCTTCCTCTAAGTTAATAGCTGCATCTGGTTGCTAAGGCTAAAAACCTAGGAATCATCCTTTATTATTCTCTTGTCCTCACCTCCACATCCAATCCATCAGTGAGTCCTGGGGGTTCCTATTTTCAAAACATATTTCCAGCTTGTTAACTTTCCTCCAGGTTCCAGCCACCATCATCTCTCCACTAAACTATGGCAATACTCTCCTCATGACTACTGCCTGTCTCTGCTCTTGCCTCTCGGCTTATTCTTAACAGAGGAGAGGGAGTGCTGTTTCAAAAACAAAATTGAGGATTGTATCATTTTCCAGTTTGAAAACTTCTATGGTGTTCACTGTAGTTGGAATAATATCTAAACTTCACATGGCCTGCTGGCTCCACATGATCGTTAACCCCTTCTCACTTTCTGATATCGTTTCTCACTTTTGTCTCTTCTCTGAAGTTGCCAGGTTTCTCCTACAGCAGAGAGACCTTGCATTTATTGTTCTGTCCGCCTAGAATACTCTTCCTCCTATCTTGGTATGATTGTTTCTGTCTCATACATTAGGGTGCAGCTCAAGTCCTGACTCAGAAAAACTTTTCCTGAACCTCATCTAAAGTCATTCTCAGTCAAATTATCCTGTATTATTCCCTCTCTAGCATAAATCACTCCTTGACTTTCTAAAAAAATTATTTTTGGATTGTTTACTTCTTTTTTTAAAAAAGTTTAGTTAGAGAGAGAGTGAACATGAGCAGGGGAGGGGCAGGGAGAGAGGGAGAGAGAGAATTCCAAGTGGGCTCTGCACTGTCAGTGTAGAGTCGGACACGGGGATTGAACTCACGAACCGTGAAATCATGACCTGAGCTGAAATCAAGAGTCAGATGCCTAACCAACTGAGCCACCCAGGTGCCCCTGGATTGTTTACTTCTTGGTAAGAGGCTCCACGAGGACAGAGCCTTTGTTTTGTTGACAACTGAATCCCTTGTGCCTAGAATAATGCCAGGTGTGTAACAGGTGCTCAATATTGTTGAATGAATAAAGTCCAGCATCCTTGTCTAGACTGGGGGAGGGTCCCACCTTGTGCCTATTAACAATCACGTCTCTGCTTTTCAACTACCAATGTCTTTGAACTTTGTTGTTGTTTTTTTTTTACTTTTTTTTACATTTATTTATTTTTGAGAGACAGAGAGAGACAGAGCATGAACAGGAGAAGAGCAGAGAGAGAAAGAGACACAGAATCTGAAGCAGGCTCCAGGCTCTGAGCTAGCAGTCTGCACAGAGCCTGAGCAGGGCTCGAACCCATGAACTGTGAGATCATGACCTGAGCCTAAGTCTGACGCTCAACCGACTGAGCCACCCAGGCCCCCCTGTTTGTTTTTGTTTTATTTATTTATTTATTTAGCTTTCACTCTGCCCTGTCTTGCTGTGTGTGGTTGAGAGAACTATGATGTCTCACTCCTGAGTCCATAAAGCTGAGTTACAATAGCTGTCTCCCCCGGTTTCCCATTTTAATCTCTTGGCTTTTCATCTTTGCTTCAAGCTTCTGAGGCTCTGGACATCTGCTTCAATTACTGTTTTCATGGATGACTTTGGTTTATCAAGGTCTCGTTCTCTCTGATGCTGACCTAAGCTACTAGGTCTTGATTCATATTCCCTAGGGCCAGCTGCTTCCCACATTCTGGAGACACAAGGCATGGGGGAAACAGTTTGAAGCTAAACCCCAGCAGACCCTGACGAAGACAGGTTGAATCTTCATCTCAAGGGGCAGTTTCCATTACAGTCATGTCCCACAGATGTTCACCACCATTTGCCTGAGGCATTTCATTTCACCGCTTGACCCTTCCTGGTGAAGAACAGCCCCTTAGTTGATTATCTTAAGGCCCATTAAAATGTAAACTCTGGTTGTAATATAAACCAAGGAAAATAAAATTCACAAAATCCCCTGCTTGACACTCAGTATAAAAGACTGATATGGAAAAAGAAGGGTAATAGAAGCTTCACAATCAAAAAGGAAATTCCAATAGATAGATGTCCTATATATTATTCGGCTTTTTGAGAGTAGGTGTGAATATATGAGTGTAAATAATTTGCATACATCTATACTCCAATTACTGGTTTATACATGATGTATGTAAAGTGTAGGTGATATCTATATTTTACTTTAATGAAAACTTATAGAATGAGTAATAGTTATTTGAGAACATAGAATAGCTTTTTTGGATTTACTTGGATGATTAGGCCAGAAACACATTCAGAAAATTATCTATCTATCTATCTATCTATCTATCATATATCTAAAAAATACCTAACAATATCTAAAAACTATCTCTCTGAAAGAACAAAGTGCTAGTTCTGCAGCACTTCAACCTGTCAAGTAAATATATATGAACATGTTTTTCTTTTGAAAGGCATATTATTATGTACCCAGTATTTCAAAATGAGCTCCTCTGTCTGACTTACATCTGTCAAATAAATAAAATTTTATATATACATATATATATGTATATATATACACACATATACATATTATCACCTGTTAAACAAATCCAACTTAGGGACAAAACCAATTCAGCTGTGTAATGTCTGTAAAAAATAAAACAAAATTGAAATAGGTAAAATAAAACTTGTTTTAAAAAAGAATTATTGGAATGCCTGGGTGGTTGAATGTCTGATTCTTGATTTCAGCTCAAGTCATGATCCCAGGGTCATAGGATTGAGCCCCACATTGGGCTCTGTGCTGAATGTGGAGCCTGCTTGGGATTCTCTCTCTCTCTCTCTCTCTCTCTCTCTCTCCCTCCCTCTGCCCCTCTTCAGCTTGTGTACTCGCTCTCTCTCTCTATCTCTCTCCCTATGCCCCTCCCCAGCTTGCACACACACATTCTCTTTCTAAAATGAAATAAAAAGAATTATATTCCATACTATTGATAATTAATAATTTATTTAACCATTCTACTATTAATGGACATTTAATATTAATTTATTATGTGATTATAAACAATGTTTATATTTGTATCCACATGAAAATATTTCTATAAGGTTCAATTCTTAAAGTGAAATTGCTGTTTAAAGAGATTATGCATTTTGTAAAGATTTTATTTTATTTTATTTTTTATTTTTTATTTTTTTAACGTTTATTTATTTTTTTGAGAGAGACAGAGCACGAGTGGGGGAGGGGCAGACAGAGAAGGAGACACAGAATCTGAAGCAGGCTCCAGGCTCTGAGCTGTCAGCACAGAGCCTGATGCGGGGCTTGAACTCACGAACCGTGAGATCATGATCTGAGCTAAAGTTGGACACTTAACTGATTGAGCCACCCAGGTGCTCCTAAAGATTTTGTTAAGTAATCTCCACATCTAGTGGGAGGCTGGAACTTATAATCCTGAGATCAAGAGTCGTGCACTGTATGGACTGAGCAAGCCAGGTGCCCCCAGATTGTGTGTTTTAGTTTATACATGCTGTGAGATTTAAACTCCAGCCAACAATGCATGAAATTCACTAGTTTATACTGTCTTCACTACTGGATGAGTGAAGAGTTCGCCTACCCACTTTTTTTAAAAAATAATTTTATTGAAGTATAATTTACATTAAAAAAACTTCATGTATGACTTTCTATGTGTGTGTGTGTGTGTGTGTGTGTGTGTGTGTGAGAAAACTATCACCACAACCACGCTAATAAACATTGCTATTACTTCTAGAGTTTCTTTGTGCCCTTCTGTAATTTCTTGCTATCTCTCCCATTCCCTCCCTACGCTGTCCTCAGGCAGCCACTGATCTGCTTTCTGCCTCTATTCTATTTTCTAGGCTTTTGTTTAAATGGAATCAAATAGTTTTCCTTTTTGTGTGGCTTCTTCCACTTAGCATTATTATTTTGAAGTTCATTTATGTTGTCATGTGTATCAATACTTCATACCTATTTATTGCTGAATAGTATTGCACTGGATATACCACAATTTATTTTTCATTCACTTGTTCATGGATATTTAGGTTGTTTTCACATGTCTTGGCTATTAGAATTATGTGTTTCTATGCTTTTAAAAGTAGTTGAATGGTTTTCCAAACTTGTTGTAACATGTTATATCCCTATAATGAGACTTCCAGTTGAATCACATCCTCTCCAACACTCAGTAAGTCTGTTAAATTTTAATGATCTTAGTGAATATGCAGTGGTATCTCATTGCCATTTTAATTTTCATTTCTCTAATGACTAATGATGTTGAAAATCTTACGGGGTGCTTATTTGCCATCCATATATCTCCTTTGGTGATGTGTCTAACACTTTGTCTATGGTTTTAGTTGTTTTTGTTCTTATTACTAAGTTGTAAGAATTCTTTACATATTATAGGTACAAGTCCTCTGTGGGAAATATGTTCTGCGAATACTTTCTTCCAGTCTGTGGCTTGTCATCATCATTTTCTCCTCCTTCTCCTTTTCCTTCTTCTTTTGAAATAGTGTCTTTTGAAGAGAAATGTTTTTCATTTGGATACAATCCATCTTATTGATTTTTTTCTTTATAGTTTGTTCTTTTGGTTTATATTTAAGATATCTTTGCTGAATCCAATACCACTTACTGACTTTGAAGGTGGAGGGAGGGGACTATAGTCCAAGGAATTAAGCAGACTCTAGAAGTTAGAAAGGGCAGAAAAATAGATGCATGCCTAATGCTTCTAGAAAGGAAAAAAATTTTGCCAACATCTTGATTTTATCCTTGTGAGGCCCATATCAGATTTCTGATACACAGATATTTAAGATAATAGTAGGATTCCATTTTGATAAAGTATTTATGCACAATATGTGTGTGTATGCCAAACAGAATGTAACCTCCTCCACTAAAACGTAAGCTCCTTGGGGCACCTGGGTGGGCTCAGTCAGTTGAATGCCTAACTTAATTTTGGCTCACCTCATGATCTTATGGTTTGTGGACTTGAGCCCTGTGGTGGGCTCTATGCTGGCAGTGCAGAGCCTGCTTGGGATTCTCTCCCCCCGCCCCGCCCCTCCCCTGCTTACACTCTAAATAAATAAATAAATAAAATGTAAGCTCCTTGAGGCCAGGGGCACATTGTTTTATCTCTGTGTCTATAACAGTACATTGCAGAGAGTTGGGAGAGGGTCGATACAACTTGTTGAATTAATGAATTAATGAATTAATAATCCATAATATTACCACATTTATATAAAATAACTATATAGGTATAAGTTATATGGAGGAGGTTGCATATTGTATATTCATATATGTATCTAAATGTACAGACCAGTGTTTGGGAGGATATATACCAAACTGTTTTTCAATGGCTATCTCTGGGGAAGGAATAGGATTAGGTAGAGGGAAAGTGAAAATAGACCTTTACTATTACCTGATATATTTCTGAAATTGTATGTTCATGTCATTATGTATTATTCTTATAAATAAAAATATCAGTAAAGGAAATAATTATTGTCTCAATTCTGATCAAATATCTTTAAATTTGATTTGAAGATCCTATGTTTTATATCATTAACACTATGTTTGCCTAGAGATTTTAAAGGGACACAAATTAGTATTAAATAATTAAAACTAAGGATGATGTGATTATTATCAGGAAGTACAAATGGGACTTGGGACATGGCAGAAATAAAATACGGGTGCATGGTGAATTTCATCATCAGGCCTTGGGAAAGATTCACAAGGTAGTGTCATAGTGTGTAGATCAGTAGGGTTGTAATGAGTATTATGTGAGAAGACACTAGAAGTTACTTCATAAAGAAACTGGTAATCTGGTATCCAGGAATGAAATTTAGAAACTAGAGAAGAAAAATAACACAATACTTCTGATGAACTGACTTATGAGTCATTGGGGCAGCTTGGATGATTTTTGTTTGCTAAATTTTATGACCCTGAGTACATACGGCAGTTCTTTTTTTAAAAAAATTTTTAAATATTTTTTAAAAATTTATTATTGAGACAGAAGCAGAGCATGAATGGGGGAGGGGCAGAGCGAGAGGGACACACAGAATCTGAAGCAGGCTCCAGGCTCTGAGCTGTCAGCACAGAGCCCAATGCGGGGCTTGAACCCACAAACCGTGAGATCATGACTTGAGCTGAAGTCGGATCCTTAACCGACTGAGCCACCAAGGCGCCCCCATATGGCAGTTCTTATATTTGGGATCATTGTAAAGGTTCCAGATGACTCGAATTAGACAAAATCATTCTTTTACCATTGATTGTCAAAGGTGAATGTATCAGATAAGGATTCAGATTTCATTTAAGAAGAGTTCATGGAGTGCTTGCCGGACATAAGGGTGCGGCATACGCTCTATCAGGGAGGCAGAGATAAATCAGGTATGGACCTTCCTCTCTAAAAACAGAATCTTGGGAGCTGAATCAAAACAGGAATATAAATTGCTCTGAAAGGATTAAGGTGATGAAGATATAAGATTATGAAGTTGTGAAGTAAGACAGTGTCAGTGGGACAGAATGACAGGGATGAAGAGGGAATGGAAAGAGAGCATGGCCATTGATTGGCTATGGTGACTGTAAGAAAACTGCCAAAACTGTTGGATTCACTGAACACCCCAGGTGACTCTCTTGAAGGAGTGGCTTTAGCAGGCTTTGCCTAGTTCCTATAATTTTCTGGACTATAAATACAGCTACTTATTAATTATAATACAGCTATTTATTAAGGGGTGTCTGCAGCCTCTATGGAAAGCAATGGAACCATTCAAAATTCTGACCTGGTCAGGACAACTCATAATTTACTTATTTATCTCACTCACCAGCCTGCAAGGTCCTTCTGGGAGAGGATTCATGGCTCTCTCTCTATTGCTAGTGTCTTACACAGTGCTCAGTATATAGCAGGTACTCAATTTTTTCTTGACCATGACCAATATATAACACTCCAATAAATAAGCAAACCCTTTGATTTGCCTAGTAGAACTGAGTCCCTGATTACATGTGATATTCATTTTGTAGAAGACAACACTGGGTTTGCATACATTCATTGTATCTGTTGGGTTAGTAGGCAGACTGCTCCTGGACAACCATAACAGCAAGTCTTTCTATGTCAGAACTTATGCTAATTTTCTGGGGCTATAGATTGATTATAATAAGGTGCCTCCTCCCAAGGAACTTAGAGTTCAGAGAGAGTTCATTAGCTGTACTAGATGGATGCAGAAGGAAACTACAACTCCAAAAGGGTGAGTATGCCCAAGTGTATTATTCAGGATGGGTGTGGTTATATTATGGCAACAAGCAACCTCCATATCTCAGTGGTTCCCAAGGACAGTTTTTACTTACCCCACATGTCCATTTTGAGTTCGCTGCAGATATGCTCCACATCTTCACTCAGGGACCGAGGCTGAACTGCTTATCTTTTCCACTTTGAACATTGCTGGTCATTGCGGCAGAGGCATGAACTGACTCTTGTTCCTGGAAGTGACATATATCACTTCACACATTTTGTCAATCAGAGTGGATCACATGGGCACACCTGAGTTCAACAGGCTAAGTAAATATAATCATCCCATGGGAGGGGCAGTGAGTATTGATGAACAGAAATATAATCTATGGTATCATTCCTCTGCAGTCCAATTTCTCAACCCTAAGACTCCAAGTCTTAGAGGAGAATCTTGAGACTTTAAGACATTTCTAGAAAACAAGGAATAGGTTATAGGAATAAAGAGGATGTTCTGAGAAAAGCTGGGATTGTGGGAGAAAATTCAAATAAAGGGAGCATCAGGATAAATGTGAGAGGACTTTTAATTTAGTCATATACCCAATGGGGTAGTTAGTAGGGATGGTGTGAAGTCACGGAATTTTATTTTTCTCTGCAGATGATATTACCATATGCTTGTCACGACTAGGCTATTACTGTGAATTTTTTAAAAGAAGAAAAATGAAAAGATTTTGATCTAATGTCATCTTTATTTCAGAAAAAAGATAAGAACACTAATTGTTAAGACTGACAAAGATTTAATTTCTAGTTGCATTGAGAGGAAAAAAATTAACAGACTAACAAAATTATAACCTTAACATGATTGAACTCATTACTTTTGAAATGTGGAGCAGATACTTTGTGTTGGTTTTTTAGTTTGTTTATAGAACTGGAAATGACTTTAGCATGTTAATATTTTATCAAATTAAAATTAATATCATTATGTTTTGAGAATCAAAATGTAAATGTAATGTAAATGTCATTATATATGTTAGAATATGTGCTTTATTTTTTATAAAAATAATAGATGCTTATTATCAAAATTTCAAGTAGCATAAAAAGTATGAGGAAAGAAAAAAATTACTTATAAATAACCTAGTATAACATTTGGTGAACAAGATGAATTGCTAGGCAGAGAGGTAGGTAGGTAGATAGAGAATAGTTTTATAAGAATGGGATTATCCTATGCCAACTATTAAAAAACATTTCATTTTATTCTAATTTACTAGATCTTGAAATGCAGAATTTTTGGATTTTTGATAAATGTTTTTCTTCTCAAGAGATATTGCTTCCTTAAAATCCTAAGCTTAAAGATTTTGAAAATCATCAAGACATTAACAACATCACGTTGTAAAGCTGAAATGTTCCATTTTTTACAGTTCTCACTGATTTCCTGCTATGAAGGAGGAAGCCTTTAAATACTCTTATCCTCCCTTCCTCTCCTTCAACTCTATTTTTTTGTCCTGATTTTATTTAATTTTAATATAATTTCAAACTTATTCCAATGTTGCAAAAACAGTGAGAGGCATTCCCATATACCCTTCAACAAAGTTTTATATTTTGCCTCATTTTATTCTCTATATTTTTTACACTGCATATTATTTTTTCTAAACCATACTTAATACATAGTTAAATATGTATTTCTGAAGAACAAGGACATTTTCTCAGATAATCACAGTGCAATTTTTAAAAGCAGGAAATTTAATATGGATGCAATAGTATTATCTACTCTACAGTTCATATTCAAATTTTGTCAGTTATTCCAATATGCCTTTTACAGATTCCTTTTTCTTAGTACAGGATCTAATCCACAATCATGCATTACTTGGTTATCATGTCTCTTTAGTCTCCTTTAATATGAAGTAACTCTTCAGCCTTTTATTTTTCTTAATTTTGACATTTGTGAGTTTAGGCCAGTTATATTATAGAATGTCCCTCAATTTGGATTCGTCTAATACTTCTTCATGATTTGACTCAGGTTATGCATTTTTGGCAAGAATACCACTGAGGTAATGTGCTTTCTCAATGTATCATATTAGGAGGCACGAGATGTCTGTTTGTCCCACCATTGGTAATGATAACATTGATCACATGATTAAAGTGGTGTCCACCAGGTTTCTCTTCTGTAAAGGTAACATTTCCCCTTTTTAACTAGTGAGTATAGTAGAGACATTCTAATAGTGTTTAATATCCCATGGCATCAAAATTTTGCCCACTAGTTTTAGCATCCGTTGATGATTTTTTATTTTTATAATTTCTTCTATATTAGTTGGCTTTCTACTACAAAGAAGACTTTTACTTTATCCATCATTCATTTAGTTTTTCATTGCAGTATGCACTTTTATGGTTTGAATTGTTTCTCCCTCACCTCCAAGTCTTAACTCCCCCCCCCTCCCCGTTACCTCAGAATGTGATCTTATTTGGAAATATGGTCTTTCCAGATTTAATCAAATTAGGGTGAGGTTATTAGGTTGAACCTGAATCCAGGATAACTGGTGTCCTTATAAAAAGGGAACATTAGGACACAGACAGACACACAGAAAAGACTGTATGAAGACACACAGGGAGGATACCATGTGAACATGGAGGATCAGAGATATGCATCTACTAGCTAAGGACTGCCACGTATTGCTGGCAAACCACCTACGGAGGTGCTAAGAGGTAAAGAAAGATTTCCCTAAAGGTTTCAGAGGAGCATAGCCCTGCTGATGCCCTTAATATTGGACTTCTAATCTCAAAAATAAATACATCTGTAAATAAATAAAACAATAAATCTGTTTTTTAAGGTCACCCTGTTTGTGGTAACTTTATTATGGCAGCCTTAGGGAACTAATACAATATGTGTGGATTTTTATTTTATTCAAACAGTTGTAATCAATTACCATCATTACTTATTTTGATGCATTAATAGTCCCAGAGTTTGTTGGAGGGAGCCACTTCAAGCTGGCGCAAGCATGCTTTTGATACGACTCCATTGTTTTTTGAGCATTTCCTTAATTTTTGGCACAAGAAGATGGTCCTGCTCATCTTGTAATTCCTCTGCCCTAGGCCCCCAATTTTACAGCTAGGCAATACTTCTTTATTTCTTTCTCTCTGTCTGACTCCATGTTCTTTTCTGTCTCTATCTATCTATCATCTACCTACCTACCATCTTTCCCCTGAGTTTATACTGATACTCTCAGTTTCAACCTGACATCTCAGGATACATTCTTGGCTTCCTTTTCCTTTTTTGTATTTGCAAATCCCTTTAGCCACAAGGAGAAATTTGGCTCTAATTACATTCAATATATTCCTCATTTCCTCAGCCCTAAAAAATATATATTTATTTGCCGAGACTCACACCAGTTAATTTTAGAATTGCTAATCTGTACCACTGATAAAAGCAAATTTACTAACCAGAGGTCAATATTTGTATATAGTTTTTTCACTTCTGGGGGGTAAAATTTAATATTATTATTTTTAATTTTTATTATTTACTTATATATATTTAAGTTTTTATTTAAATTCTAGTTAGTTAACATACAGTGTAACATTGGTTTCAGGAGTAGGATTTAGTGATATATATATCACTATATTTAGTGATATATATATAAATATATATTTATTTAGTCTCGGCAAATAAATATATATTTTTACATATTACTCCCAGTGCTCATCACAAGTGCCCCACTTAATAGCCATCCTGGGGAGTAAAATTTAAATACAGTGATATGTCCATCAACTGATGAATGGATAAAGAAGATGTGGTGTGTGTGTGTGTGTGTGTATAATGGAGTACTACTTGGTGAAGAATAAAAAATGAAATCTTGCTATTTGCAACAATGTGTATGGAACTAGAATATATTAGGTTAAGTGATGTAAGTTAATCAGAGGAAGACAAATATATTATTTCACACATGCGTAATTAAAGAAGCACGACAGATGAATTAGGGGAAGGGAAAAATAAGATAAGAACACGGAGGGAGACAAACCATAAGAAAACAAGCAGGGTTGCTGGAGGGGAGGTGAATGGGGATGGGCTAAATGGGTGATGGGTACTAAGGAGGGCACTTGTTGAGATGAGCACTGGGTGTCATATGTAAGAGGTGAATCACTGAATTCTACTCCTGAAACCAATTCTGGTTCTATTTCTAAAACCAGGATGACATTGTATGTTAACTAACTTGAATTAAAAATAAATAAATAAAGTATGTTGAGACCTTAAAATACATACATACATACATACATACATACATACATACATACATACACACACACATACAGGGGCACCTGGGTGGCTCAGTCAGTTAAGCATCTGACTCTTGGTATTGGCTAAGGTCATGATCTCAAGGTTCATGAGTGCAAGCCCCACGTTGGGCTCTGTGCTGGCAACCTGGAGCCTGTTTGGGATTCTGTCTCCCTCTCTCCCTCTCTACCCCTCTCTCACTTGTTCGTGTGCTCTCTCTCTAAATAAATATATAAATAAAAATTTAAATAAACAAATAAATACAGTGATATACACAAGTCTTGAGTGTACAGTTTATTGGGTTTTGACAAATGCATACATGTATGTATTCGATACCTCTGTCAATATACAAAACTTTTCCATTACTCCAGAAAGATTTCTTATGTCTGTTACCAGTTAATCCTCTCCCCCAAAGCAATATGTTTTCCAGTTTTTGTCACCATTGTCTATGTAATTTTTAGTTGTAACTCCTTTTTTAATTCCTATGTTAGTGATTTTTGTTTTTCTTTTTTCTTATATTTCTTAGATTTATCATTCATTGTTTCCCATTTCATTGATTTCTGCTCTTTATTTTTCTTTGTACTTAATTTGATATTAATTTGTTAATTTTTTACCTTCTTAAAATTGAAACTTGATCATTGATTGTAAACTTTTTTGTCTATTATAACTATTTGACTCTATAATTTCCATCTAAACACTACTTTAGCTGCATCCCATAAATTAGGTATACTATAATTTAATCATCATCCTATTAAAATATTTTATGATTTTTGTGTTTTCTTTAACTCATGTATTACTTAGAAGTGTGTTGTTTAATTTACATTTGGTGGCTTTTTAAAATATCTTATTACTATTGATTTCTAACTTTCTTTATTGTTAGAGAATATACCCTGTAAGGTTCCAAACTTTTAACATTTATTGAGACATCTTATGTCTCAGCATATAGAGATTATTTTGGTAAGTGTTCTATGTGTACTTGAAAAGAATATATATTCTGAAATTTTGGGGTGTTCTATAAATGTCATTAGGACAAAGTAGATAATAGTGTTGTTCAGAATTTTTATGTTCTTACTGATTTTTTTAGTGGTTTTCTCTCAATAATTAAGTTCTGTAAAATGTACAGAGTATGTTTTATTCTGTAGCCAAATTTCCTCCAAGGAATAGTCTTTGGTATATATTTAAATAGATTAAAATTTCACCATCATTTCCCTTACCGTATCTTATTTAATGATAATTTTTTTTCATTTAGATTTCTTATAGTATTATAGATACTTTATTTCCTAAATTCTTTAAAATTTAAATATATCTGGCCTGTTGTCTTTCATTTTGAATGGCAATGAGATTGGATATAATATTCTTGGTCACAGATATTTTTTTCTCCTAGAAGTTGAATTCAGGGGGGAGCCTGGGAGGCTGACGCAGTTAAGCATCCAACTTTGGCTCAACTCACAATTTCCTGGTTCACAAGTTCAGACCCCACATCTGGTTCTGTGCTGACAGCTTAGAGCCTGGAGCCTGCTTCAGATTCTGTGTCTCCCTCTCTCTCTGCCCCTGTCCCACTTGGCTTTGTCTCTGTCTATCTCAAAAATAAATAAACATTAAAAAAATTATTTAAAAAAAGTTGAATTCAGTCACTGGATGATATTGCATATGAGTCAGACTATAAAATGATATTTTTCTTTTCAGAGGTAAGTTAATTTTTCTGTCTAGATATGATAAGGATTCTTTCTTTATCCTTAAATGTCAATAACAGGATTAGTCTTTATGTAGATGGTTTTGTGTCAGTTTCCCTGGTGTATGATACATCCTTTTGATCTTCAGATTTAGTTCTTTCATGTTAGTATTCCTAAATATTGCTAATTTCCTTCTGGTTTTTGTTGAGTTCTCTGATATAAGGGCAAGGATTATTGTTATGTTGTGAAGATTTTATCTCTCCCTCGCATCTAACAATTCCTTTGTAATTGCTTTAATAACTTGTATTTTTTCTTTTATATTTAAAAATATATGTATATTTGTATAGTACAATGTATACATATATTTCTTTTGTATGTAATCATCCCAACCCCTTCTTTTTTTACCATTAATTTGGATATTTTTTGCCATAGGCTTGCTGTTTTTTACTTACTTATTAGAACTTCAATGTTGTTATTTCCTTTTAATTTGTTGATCTGGTGTCTTCTGTGTGTTTAATTATGTTGTTTTACCATTCCATCTTTGAATAGATATTCTTTTAAGTTCTTTTACAGATAAAGCAATCTTGGGAATATTGTACTCTTTGATGATATTTTCTGAGTTCTTTATAAGTTTTTACTCCCTAGGTTATTTGATACTTTTCAAAATTCTTTTTTTCTGTAGTATTATTACAAACTTGTCTTACAATTAATATGCAAATCACTCAAGCTTAATGTGTGAAGCTCAGCATAGATCTTGTATTTAATTTGACTTTTCTTTGACACAATTTTTCTCCATTTTTTTTGGTCTTTCTCCCTCTGATCAGTGTGGGGACAAAGTGTTGCTTTCTACGTATCTTCTTAGAGACTGAGGGAATGTGGGTGGAGTAGGCCGAGCTCCCTTGGTGCCTAGCATACCTACCCTGGGAACCCAGATAACTCCTGTCTCTGTTGAGAACATGCTTAATATTCCGTACCAGGATCCAAGGGTATATCATAATCCCATGAGCTTCAGCTCATTCCCCAACGCACCACAGAACCTTGGGACATTGCAAGCTCAGCCTGCTACTCATGCATTATAAAAGAGCTTTTACTTTTAGGAGTTCTTCCTTGGAATATACTAGGGAGCTTTATTCACCTGAGTCTCCTTTTCTCCAAGAGCACTTTTCAAAAAGCTCAAGATTTTGCTGACACACTTTGTTTCCTCAGTTCTGCTTTTAATAGGCTAGAAGTTGTGGGAGCAAGATTAGAAGGGGAGCTCTGATAAACCAGAATCTTTTCTTCCTTCCTCTGGCCACCATTTTCTGAGTTTAGAAACCAAACCCATCACCCTGTCTTCCAGGTTACTAATCCTTTCTACTACTTCATCTAGTTTGTTGTTGAACCCCTCTAGTGTATTTTTCAGTTCAGTTATTGTATTCTTCAGCTCTGTGACTTCTGCTTGGTTCTTATATTTTCTGTCTCTTTGTGGCAGTTCATACTGTATTTATCCCAGATTGGCGAGCATCATTGTGACTGTAACTGTGAACTCTATATCAAGTAAATTGCTTATCTGTTTCATCACAGTTTTTTTCTGGGTTTTGATTTTGTTCTTTCATTTGGACCATATTCCCCTCCTTTTGTTTGTTTCTGTGTATTGGTCTAACCAGCTATCTTTCCCAGTCTTGAAAGAGTGGTCACAGAAAGACTGGGGGTATGTTTCAGTATGCTGTCTGTGCAGTGCTCTGGGATTGGTAGCCTGCCAAGAACTGTCTCTCCAATTATTTCAGAGATTGTTTTAATGTGTGGGGCCCAGAGATGCAAGACCTCTGGCCACCAGAGCTAGACATTCAAATGCATCACCTTGTGTGGTCTGTACATATCCATCAGATATGTGGGGCTACTGGGGAGTGTTAGGCTGAGGCAAGTCCAACACCCAGGTTTAGCAGGGTGGGGCTTCAAGAGAGCTCAAGGTTGGGAAGAGCGGTGCTAACAAGGTAGAAGGAGAGTGTAAAAATGGCACCTGCCAGTGTCTCCATCCTCAGAAAGAGTTCCAACAGACCCTTGCTCCTGTGGCAGACACTTTAAGATAAGCCAGTAGATCATTTCCACATATGATCTAAGCACTTTTCAACTTGATTCTAGTTTTAAAAGAAAATTTTAATTCCACTATAGTTAACATACACTGCTATATTAGTTTTGGATGTACAATATAGTGATTCAATAATTCTGTACATTACTCAGTGCCCAACATGATAAGTGTACTCTTAATTCCCTTCACCTATTTCACACATTCCCATACCCTCCTTCCCTCTGGTAACCATCAGTTTGTTCTCTATAATTAAGAGTCTATTTTTTTAGTTTATCTCTTTTTTTATTTTTTTTTGTTTATTTCCTAAATTTTTTTTGTTTATTTATTTATTTTTTGTTTATTTCCTAAATTCTACATATAAGTGAAAACATACTGTATTTCTCTGACCGACTTATTTCACTTAGCATTATACTCTTGATGCATCCATGTTGTTGCAAATGACAAAATTTCATTTTTTATGGGTGAGCAATATTCCATTATATATATATGTATCACCTCTTCTTTATCCATTCATCTATCAGTGAACATTTGGGCTGCTTCCATAATTTGGCTATTGTTTAATTATTTATTTGCAATAAACATAGGGGTGTATATATCTTTTTGAATTAGTGTTTTTTTAGGGGGATAAATACTTTGTAGTAGAATTATTTGATCATATAGTAGTTCTATTTTTAATTTTTTGAGGCACCTCCATACCATTTTCTACAGTGGCCATACCAGTTTTCATTCCCACCAACAGGACATGAGGTTCATTTTTCTCCACATCATCACCAACATTTGTTGTTTTTTGTGTTTTTGATTTCAGCCATCCTGACAGGTATGAGGTGATATCTTCTTAAAATTTTGATATGCATTTCCCTGATGATGAGTGATGTTGACCATCTTTTCATGTGTCTATTTGTCACCTGGATGTCTTCTTTGGAGAAATGTCTGTTCATGTCTTTTGCTCATTTTTAAATTGGATTATTTGGGTTTTTTTGTTTGTTTTGTTTTGTTTTTGGTGTTGAGTTGTATAAGTTCTTTATATATTTTTGGATACTATTTATCAGATATGTCATTTGCAAATATCTTCTCCCATTCAGTACATTGTCTTTTAGTTCTGTTGATTGTTTTCATTGCTGTGCAAAAGCTTTTTATTTTGATGTCTCAGTAGTTTGTTTTTGTTTTTCTGTCCCTTGCTCAGGAGATATATCTAGAAAAATGTTGCTATGGCTGATGTCAGAGAAATTCCTTCCTGTTTTCTCTTCTATGATTTTTGTAGTTGGAGGTCTCACATTTAGGCCCTTGATTCATTTTGATTTATTTTTGTATATGATGTAGGAAAGTAGTCCAGTTTCATTGTTTTGCAAGTAGCTGTCCAGGTTTTCCAACACCATTTGTTGAAGAGACTGTCTTTTTTTGATTTTATATTCTTGCCTCCTTTGTCAAAGATTAACTGACCATATAACTGTGGGTTTATTTCTGAGCTCTCTATATGATTCATTGATCTATATGGATCTATTGATCCATTGACCTATGTCTGTTTTTGTGCCAGTACCATACTGTTTCGATTATGAGGGCCCTGTAATATATCTTGAAATTTGGTATTGTGATACCTCCAGTTTTGTTCTTCTGTTTCAAGATGGCTTTGGCTATTTGAGATCTTTTTTTTTTTCATACAAATTTTAGGATTATTTGTTCTAGTTCTGTGAAAAATGCTCTTGGTATTTTAATAGGGATTATATTAAATCTGTAGATTCCTTTGCGTAGTATGAACATTTTAACAATGTTTGTTCTTGCAATATATAAGCATGGAATATCTTTCCATTTCTTTGTGTCATCTTCAATTTTTTTTCATCAATGTTTTATAGTTTTCAGAGTGTAGGTTGTACACCTCCTTAGTTAAATTTGTTCCTAGGTATTTTATTATTTTTGGTTCAATTGTAAATGAGATTGTTTTCCTAATTTCTCTTTCTGCAACTTCATTATTAGTATATGGAAATGAAATGAATTTCTGCATATTGATTTTGTATCTTTCAGTCTTACTGAATTTATTGATCAGTTTTAGTAGTTTTTTTATGCTCTTTAGTATTTCCTATATACAGTATCATGTCATTTGCAAATAGTGAATATTTTACTTCTTCCTTAACAATTTGGATGCCTTTTATTTCTTTTTCTTATCTAATTATTGTGGCTAGCATTCCCAGTACTATGTTGAATAAAAGTGGTGAGTATGAACATCCTTGTCTTGTTCCTGATCTTTGGGTAAAATCTCTGTTTTTCACCACTGACTATGACGTTAGTTGTGGATTTCATATATGGCCTTTATTTTGTTGAGGTATGTTTCCTCTAACCCTACTTTGTTGAAGGCTTTTATCATGAGTGGATGTTGTATTTTGTTTATTGCTTTTTTTGGATGTACTGAAATGGTCATATGGTTTTTATCCTTTCTCTTGTGATGTATCATGTTGATTGATTTGCAAATACTGAACCACCCTTGCATCCTAGGAATAAATCCTGCTTGATCATGTGAATGAGTTTGTTTAACGTATCATTAGATTTGGTTTGGTAATATTTTGGGGGGAAATTTTTACATCTATGTTCATCAGAGATATTGGCCTGTAGTTCTCTTTTCTTTTGGTAGTGTCTTTATCTGGTTTCAGTATCGAAGTAATGTTGGTCTCCTAGAATGAATTTGGAAGCTTTCCTTTCCTCTTCTGTTTTTTATAATAGATTGAAAAGAATAGGTATTAACTCTTCTTTAAATGTTTGGTAGAATTCAGCTGTGAAGCCATGTGGTCCAGGAATTCTCTTTGTTGGCAATTTTTTGATTACTGATTCCATTTCATTGCTGGTAATTGGTCCATTCAAATTTTCTATTCCTTCCTGATTCAGTTTTTAGAGGTTATATATTTCTAGGAATTTATCCAATTCTTCTAGATTGTCCAATTTGTTGGCATATAACTTTTCATAATATTCTCTTATAATCCTTTCTATTTCTGTGGTGTGAATTACTTTTCCTCTTTCATTTCTTTTTTTCTCTTCTTTCATTTCTGATTTTGTTTGTTTGAGTCTTATCTCTCTCTCTCTCTCTCTCTCCCCTTCCCTTCTTCTCTCTTTCTCTCTCTCTTTCTCTCTGAGTCTGGCTAAAGGTTTATCAATTTTGTTGATCTTTTTCAAGAACCAGCTTCTGGTTCTGTTTATCCATTCTATTTTTTAATGTTTCTATTTCATTTATGTCTGCTCTAACCTTTCTACTGCTAGTTTGGGCTTTTGTTTGTTCTTCTTTTTCTACCTTCTTTAGGTGTAAGAGTAGGTTGTTTACTTGAGATTTTTCTTGCTTCTTGAGATATGGCTGTATTGCTATAAATTTCCCTCTTAGAACAGCTTTTGCTACATCCCAAAGATTTTGGACTATTTGTTTTCATTTTCATTTGTCTCCATGTATTTTTTGATTTCCTCTTTGATTTCTTCATTGACCCATTCATTGTTTAGTAGCATGTTATTTAACTTCTATGTATTTTTTTCCAGATTTTTTCTTTTGGTTAATTTCTAGATTCATAACATTGTAGTCAGAAAAGATGCATGGTATGACTTCAATCTTTCTGAATTTGTTGAGACTTGTTTTGTCACCTAATATGTGATCTGTTCTGGAGAATGTTTCATGTGCACTTGAAAAAAATATGTATTCTGCTGTTTTGGGTTAGAATGTTATGAATATATCTGTTAGATCCATCTGGTCCAATGTCTCACTCAAAGTCACTGTTTCCTTGTTGATTTCCTGTTTGGGTGATCTATCCATTGATGTAAGTGGGGTTTTAAAGCCCCCTACTATAATTGTATTACTATTGATTACTTTCTTTATGTTTTCATTAACTGCTTATGTTTTTGGGTCTCTCATTTGGGTAAATAAATATCTACAATTGTTATGTCCTCTGGTCGGACTGTTTTCTTTATAATTATATAGTATCTTTTTGTCTCTTGTTATAGTCTTTGTTTTAAAGTCTATTTTGTCCAATATAAATATTGCTACCCCAGCTTTCTTTTCACTTCTACTTGCATGATAAATGCTTTTCCATGCTCAACTTTCAATCTGCATGTGTCTTTAATTCTGAAATGAGTCTCTGAAATGCTATGTAGGTAGCATGTAGATGGGTCTTGCTATTTTATCCATTCATCACACTATGTCTTTTGATTGGAGTGTTTAATCCATTTACATTCAAAGTAATTATTGATACATATGTCCTTATTGCCTTACTTGTTTTGTGGTGTTTCTGTGGTTCTTCTCTGTTCCTTTCTTCTCTTGCTTTCTTTTCTCACAGTTTATTTTCTTTAGTGATATACCTGAATTTCTTTCTCTTTATTTTTTGCTTATATATTACTGGTTTTTGCTTTATGGCTGCCATTAGGTTTGTATATAATATCTTCAGCATATAGCAGTCTATATTAAGTTGATGGTCACTTAAGTTTGAACCCACTCTTTACTCCTCTCTCCCATACGTTTTAATTATATGGTGTCATACTTTACATCCTTTCATTTTGTGAATCCCTTAACTGATTTTTATAGATATACTTAATTTTTACTGCTTATGTGCTTCCTACTTTTCTAACTCCTAACTATGGTCTTTACCTTCCTCTCAAAGAGTCCCCTTTAACATTTCTTGTAGAGCTGGCTTAGTGGTCATGAAGTCTTTTAACTTTTATTTGTCAAAGAAACTCTTTTTCTCTCCTTTTATTCTGAATGATAGCCTTGCTGGATAGAGTATTCTTTTCTGCAGTTTTTTTTTTCTTTCAGCACTTTGAATTTATTATGTCATTCCCTCCTGGGCTACAAAGTTTCCAGTGAAAAATCAACTGATAGCATTATGGAGTTTCCCTTGTATGTAACTATTTTCTTTTCTCTTGCTGCTTTAAAAAATTATCTTAATCACTACTTTTTGCCATTTTAATTACAATGTGCCTTGGTGTGGATTTCCTTGGGTTGATTTTTGGGGGACTCTCTGTTTCCTTCCCCAGATCTGGGAATTTTGTACCTATTATTTCTTCTTTTGTAACTATTATTTCTTCAAATAATAGTTCTACCCATTCTCTCTCTCTTCTCCTTCTGAAATCCCTATGATGTGAATGTTATTTTGTTTGATGATGTCACCAAGCTCCCTAAATCTAACGTGTTTTTAGGGGCATCTGAGTGGCTCAGTCAGTTAAGTGTCTGACTCTTCACTTTGGCTCAGGTCATGATTTCATGGTTTGTGAGTTCAAGTCCTGCATCGGGCTCTGTACTGACAATGCAGAGTCTTCTTGAGATTTTCTCTGTCTCTCCCTACCCTGCTTGTGCTCTCTCTCAAAATAAATAAACTTAAAAAAATTCTATTGTGTTTTTATTGTGTTTTTTTTTCCCTCTCTCTCTCCTCTTTAGCTTGATTGCTTTCTATTGCTCTGTCCTCCAGGTCACAGTTCCATTCTTCTGCTTCCTCTCGTCTACTATTCATTCCATCTGGTATATTTTTAATTTTAGTTATTAAGGTCTTTATCTCTGATTGGTTCTTTTTAATGTTTTCTATCTCTTTGTTAAGAGTCTCATTGAGGTTCTCCACTCTTTTCTCAAGTCCAGTGAGTATCTTTATGACCATTACTTTAATTTCTCTCTCAGACGTATTACTTATTTCCATTTTGTTTAGGTCTCCTGCTGTGAATTTGTTTTATTCTTTCATTTGGGACATATTCCTCTGTCTCCTCATTTTGTTTTTCTCTGTGTCTGTTTCTATGTCTTAGGAAAGTCAGCTACATCTGCTCTTGAAAGTAGTGGTCTTATGAAGAAGAGGTCCTGTAGTGTCCTGCAGTGCCATGTCCCCTGTTCACCAGAACCTGGCTCTTTGGGTGTGTCTCCTATGCATGTTGCTGCACCCTACTGTTGTGGCTGAGCTGCTTTTGCCTTTAGTCCAGTCACCGAAATGACTCTCTCTGCCTGTTGTGGGCAGGGTTTGGTCCCTGTGTTGTTAGTGGGCCAGTCTGGGGCTGCCTTGGGCTTAAGTTGAGTCACATCAGGCATTTGCTGGAGATGTAGTAGGACCAAACTGCAGGAGAACGTGAGAGTTTGGTGCATGGTGCCAGCAGTGTCTGTACCAGTGACAGGGGAACTGCAGTTGCTGGGGACTGAGGAAGGCCAAGTTGGAGAAGGCAGAGCCACAGAAGTGTGTGGTGGCAGGACATTCAGTGTTAGACCAAGGTTTGTGGTCTGCTCTGGGAGGAGACCTGGACCCAGGTCTGACTGGAAGGGGCGTGTCCACAGAAGAACATGTGGGCAAGGTGGGCTGTTATCAAGCTACATAGCAAGTGTTGGCACCATGATCGCTTTAAGGGAAGATGGGGGAGGGAAATGGCACCTGTCAGATCATTTGTTCCTGGAGAAGTCTCCCAAAGATCCCTGACCCTCCAGCATGTGCTCTGAGATTAGTAAATACATATTCTTCCTGTATACCCCAGACATGTTTTTTCAATTTTACAGAGTGGTGGGGGTGGGGTGGGGGATGGGAGAGGGGCAGAGGGAAAGAAAGAATCTTAAGTAGGTTCCATGCCCAGTGTGTAGCCCAATAAGGGGCTTGATCCCACGACCTGGGATCATGACCTGAGCTGAAATCAAGAGTTGAGTGCTCAATCACCTGAGCCACCCAAACGCCCTCACCCAGGCATTTTTAAAACTGCTCCTTCAATATTGTATCTTTGTGGGCTATTTTTTGTGCTATCTTTTTAAGAGCAGGGTCTTAGTTTCCTCTCACCCTCCTGGTTCTTCCATTAGCCTGCTGATTTTTAAATTTCCAGGTGTTAAGCCCTTCTGATTCTAAGAAATTGGGAAATTTGGTCCCTCTGGTTTTCTTTTCGTTCTTTTTTATTTTTTTATTTAAAAATTTTAAAATGTTTATTTATTTTTGAAAGGTGGGGAGGGGCAGAGAGAGGGAGACAGAATCTGAAACAGCCTCCGGGCTCTGAGCTGTCAGCACAGAGCCTGACACGAGGCTTGAACTTGAGATCATGACCTGAGCCAAAGTTGGCCGCTTAACTGACTGAGCTACACAGGTGTCCCTGGTTTTCAAAGCCAAATGTGGAGATTTGTCTTCCCTGTTCTGGTTGTCTGGTGGGAGAGTCTGTTTTTTTCCCTTCTTTGAGGCTGCAGTATCCCTCCCTCCCACAGATAGTCCTGTGGGTCCATTTAACTCCAGTCCATGTCTCCGCACTTCTTACCTTTTTCACTGTGACCTCTTCTCTACATTTAGCTGTGGAGAGTGTTCTGCCAGCTCTTGGGTTGTTTTCTGGGTTATTTACACTGAAGTGGCTGTTATCTAGTTGTATTTGTGGGATGAGGTGAGCTTAGGATCCTCCTACTCCATCATCTTCTCCAGAAGTTCAACTTGCTGCTTTGGCAATGGATCTCAGAGTGATTGGTACCAAGTGATAAATTTTTGAGTGAAGTCTCACTTTTTTACAGACCTTTGAGTTTCCTGGATATAAGCCCCATTGATTTTCAAAGCTAGATATTTTGGAGGCTCATGTCTCCATTGTAGATCCCAAGGGTTGGGGAGGACTGATGGACTTGGACCCCTCATTTCTCAGGGATATATTCTGTATTTGTGAGATCCCTCCTGTTCATGGGCAACCATGCCAGGAGTGGGGGTTTGGCAAGACTACATTTCTGCCTCTCCTACCCCGTCTTGATACATCAACATTTTATTTTTTGTTGTGCAGGAGCTAGCTATTCAGTTAGTTTGCAGATCTTTTTCAGAAAGAGATTGTTCTATATGTAGCTGAAGGTTTGGTGTGACAATGGGAGGAAGTGAGTTCAGTGTCCTACACTGCTATCTTGAAACGTCTTCCCATTTAATTAAGTTTTAGACTGCTAAAGAATTTGCATTCTCTGAGGTTGATTGAGTGCACATTTAAAAAGCCAAATAAATAAATAACTAAGATATAGCCAGTGGCAGTCGACTAACTTCCAATAGTTACTATAATTTACAAAATTCTGAACTAAAATGTATTTTTGTATTCTACACAAAGAACGGGAACCAAGTAAATGATGATTAGCTGTTTAAAGCAATCAAAGAAAGAAACGATTTTAAGATAATTTAGAAGCAATTAGTCACTATAAATGATAAAGATATCAATAAAATTACCTTTTTGTGGAATCATTAATTAATGGATTATCCTTTTTATGTGGAGATGAATAAACTGCAGTCTCTCTACTTGAGGCTCTACCAATATGGAAAGAACATCAGACCATTCTTCCAAATAAGGCATGGATAAAGTGTTATGAGAGTTCGAAGAGAGCAATATTAGGTTTTTTGGAGACTAATCTTAATGATGAAAGCTAATATTTATAGAATGCTGACTATGTGACAAATCCTGGAAAGCCTGACTCTAGAAGGTTTATTCTCAGAGCTGATGGGAACTTGCCCTGACTTCTGTATAGAGGTTGTCCCACAGTGCAGCCTGACAGTAAGCTTTAGCTCTCAGTTAAGGAAACAAGAAATTCTCCTCTATATTTAGTCAGAAAAGAGGTCTTTGCCTTCCTATTTCTGATGGAAAGAAGAAAAAGAAGCTTAGATTACTCAGAGTCTGCTTCTCTGATTTGTATTCTCAAAGTGTCAATGTAGAAATATACTTTTCTTGGAAATGGATAAGAATAAATTATCAAATTTAAGAGAAGTATTGGTAAGAGACTCTTGAAACTTCAGAGGTGTGAACTTATAAGTGAGTATCTTAGCAGCAATGAATGAGTACGGGTTTCCTGTTTTGGACTACCTACTCCAAGGCACTGAGAAAAATTGTTGATGAGCTTAATCCTTATGAAACAGTGGAGAATGGAAGAAGCACTAGAAGAGGGACATATGACCTATTGGTAATCCAGTGACAAACTGGTAATCCAGGCATCAATTCCAGATGAAAGTAGGATTTGTGAACACATAGAAAAGAAAGCAGTAGGTTCACTAAGTCATGCCAAATAAGTTAAATTTTCTTTTTTTGGGGACAGGGGTAGGGATACTAGTTTGGTAGTTCAGGAGACTGCACTAAACACAGCATATCCATATTTCAGGATTGCATTTGGGTGTCTCTCTTGAGCTTTCCTTTAACAAAATGAAGAAAGGGGTGCCTGGGTGGCTCAATCAGTTAAGTGTCCGACTTCGGCTCAGGTCATGATCTCACAGTTCATAGTTCCAGCCCTGTGTCAGGCTCTGTGCTGACAGCTCAGAGCCTGGAGCCTGCCTCGGATTCTGTGTCTCCTTCTCTCTCTGCCCCTCCTCTGCTCATGCTCTGTCTCTCTCTGTCTCTCAAAAATGAATAAACGTTAAAATTTTTTTTTAATTTAAAAAATAAAATTAAAAAAAACAAAACAAAATCAAGAAAGAGGAACAGGGTGTCAGTACCAGGAGATGTATTTATAAATGGTCAAGGAAATAATTGAACCCCAAGGAAAGCTAATTAATGGATCATTGATAACCATGATGTGTAGTTCTAGAGTACTACCACATTAACTGCGCCCTCGTCCTGGTCAATAACTGACAAAGTGTTTCATTTAGTGTCTACTGTGTGTCAGGCATTGTGCTGACTGTTAGAATAATATTTGCTTACCCATGCCAGGAACTGTACTCAACACTTTATGATCTTATTTGATTCTCCCAAGAATCTTATCAAATAGGTATTATTATCTCCATCATATAGATGAAGAAATGGAAAGTTGGAGAACTTGATTAGCTTAAGGTTGGCCACACAGCTACTAAGTGGCAGTTCCTAAATGTAAACCTTGGTCTGTCAATCTTTCTTCACTGCCTTTTAAAAAAATTAATGATTGTAACAAGAGAACGAATCAATATGCATATAAAAGGAATGCAAAAGAGATATTGACATAGGAATGTGCTTAATGACAGAATTAGTATCCAAAAGAATTTTAATAGGCTGGAGCAAATTTAATCAGAGAACATTTAACAGAGATGCATGTGAGATCCTGAGCTGGGTCCCAAATATCCAGCTGCACAGGGCAATGTGGTTTAGCAGCTGTGTAAGCTTAATGTGATTCAATAGTTTGACATAGTTGCCCTAAAAGTGAATCAAAATGGATGCCACATTTGTACAAATCTAGTATTCCAAACAAAAAGATAGATTATTCTGTTTCATTATAGGGTCTGTGAGTAGTTCTGGGCAGCATACCTTTGAAGGGACATAGATAGACTTAACTAGTCTTGTGAAAGGATTCAGTATTATTATTTTTTTCTCATTCTTTTGACAAATAATTTTTCGGCGTGCTTACTACGTGTCAGGCATTGTGTTAGGTACTCAGGAAATGGCAGATTATCAAATAGCCCTCTTGTAGTTTATATTCTTACTGAAGAGGCAAGAAATAAAACAAATGGACAAATGAGTATGTCTGATAATGTCAGGTAGTAAAAAATGCTGTAAGAAAATAAGGCAGTGTAAGGGAATAGAGAATAGATGGAGGCTATTTCAGATAAGTCTGTAAGGGAAGTAGCTCTGAAGAGCGGCCATTTGATCAGAGACCTGGGATAGCTAAGAGAGGGCATCATAAGTAGAAGAGGATTCCATGCAGGGGAGGAAGAAAGTGCAAAACCCTGAGGTGGGAGTTCCCTTCATATGTTCTGAAAGGAACTCAAGAATGCCACTGTGCTGTGTTAGCAGACAGTGAGGAGAAGCAGGACTCTGGGCTGTCACAGAGGTCAGGTGAATAAAACATTTCAGGAAAGACAAAGTGACTCAACATGAGCAAGATAAGAACAGAGAGCTGATCAATGGATTTGGCAATGTGGTTCTCACTGGGGACTTTGTTGTTTCTCATGAGAATTAGCTGAAAGAGTCTGAAGACCTCTAGCCTTGGGAAGACAAGTCTTAGAGCAGTGTAATTGTGAACTGTCTGAATACCTCCTGAAATCAGACCGCTAAGGACACAGAAACCTGGAACTTGCATTTTTAGCACGAAAATTTTTTTCTTCATCCTAAAGATTGAAAACTACTGATATAGGAACTCCCAGATGACTTGAAATATGTACAGAGTTGTTCTGCATCTCCACTGAGGGGCTGATGAATAGAGGTTAAAAGTAGATAGATTTCTGCTACATATGAGATGGAACACTCAAATGCTGGACATCTTAAAGCAGAATGAGCTGTTTGTGACAGAAAAGAGTTCTTTTCAATTGAAGCAGAGCCTGGATAACCACTTTTTTGGGGGGAAAATCATTTGGAGGGAATTTAAACATCATGTGGGATGGAAAGAGTGTTGTACTAAGTAAACTTCTAGCCCTGAGGTTCCATTGTCCTGAAATGCAAGCAGTGAAACCCCTGCTCCAAATAGCCAGAACACTAGCTCCAAATAGCCTTGTCTGTATCTGATTTGATTTTTAAAATGTAGGAAAAAGACATTGATATTTTGTTGAGTTCCAGGATTACAATTGTCAAGTGACCACGAAGTAATGTCTGTTAACTGAAGAAAGGGAGAGAATTAAGATCCTACTGAACAATGGCAAAAGAAAGAAATTAGTAATTGAGAGTGTGTTTTATCAATGTTTGCATGTTTCCATTATAACATATGAAGAAAATCCGGGATGTCTATTCTCTTGCTGTTATTGGATTTATTATTATTATTTATTAAATTGGGACAAAAGCATAAAGCCAGAACAGATATCTTGGATTTGTTAGCAAATGAGATGTTCCAAATTTTCACACAATTAGCTTGGTGGGTTTCTTTCTGCTGGCCATAACATTTCCTGCGTGCAGCAGAGGCTGGGCTGTGGACCTCCTCATTTGTTGAAGCATATGCAGTATTGTTGAGCTCACCACACAGCTGTGGGGGGAAAACGTTGCTCACCCTAAGGTTATAACCCCCCTTTTCTAAATTACTGTTTACTGATGTGGGAGAAAAGGACTCCTGGCATAGCTCAATAATTACTCTTGGCACAGTTCAATAATTAATGAAGTGTTAAAAAGACGCTGCTAAAGTTTGTGCATCTGCTACGGAGGGTATGAAAGTACAAGAAACTCGCCTGCGTCTCTAAGTCAAAGACACACATGGCCTTCCCTGTCCTCCCAGGAGAGGACTCAGTGGGGGAGTGAGGGCAAACGAATGCTTTAGTGGAGAAGAGAAGGGGACTCTTACTACCAAGCTGTTGCCATGTTTCTGAGAATAGAGAAGCCCAGAGTGCTAGAGTTGTAATTTCTCAGTTTTTTCTCCCCTATGATTTATAGGTAAGTCCTTTAATTTATGCATCAACAACTGTTCTTCTCTATTGGTTATAATATAGCACTTGTTAAAGCAGCAGTTTAAAATAATTTGATGATGGTAGTGCAACAGGGACAAGTAATTACTGCCACTAGTGTGGTGTTTACCTCCTAAAGTTTTAGGAGGTTGCAGCCCGGCATCTTGCCTAGTGAATAAGATATCAAGAGTGCTTTTTTAGCTGCAAAATTAACAAAGAAAGGAATAAATATTATTTTTCCCTCAAAGGACCCAGTTTGGAAAATGCCCAAGGATTAACTCTTTGTGCCTCAGTCTGATTTCACAGTGTGTCACCTCTCGCACTTGTCCTCATCAATCACTGACATAGGACCAGGCCGCAGACAGGCCTCCAGTCTTTCCCAGGAATCCCTGCTGCTTGGCTGGAAAGTCGGGTCCAGGCCAAGGGTTTCTGAAACACAGCTCAGGTACAGGCTGACTCTAGCTTCAAGCCAATTTCTTAAGCTAAGGGTTTTTGCTAATATGTGGAACAGAAGAAAATGTTGGGAGAGTGAGTTGGTGTTTCATTTACCTCCTTCCTCTACCCACCCCCCACTCCTTCCCTAAGTTAAATTTAAGTTCTAGTGCAAACTAAAAGGAAGACAGTTGACAAGTTCTGGAAGACAGTTGACAAGTTCTGTCTTATTAACTCTACTTGTTTGGTTGGTGATAAGTGGAATATTGTTTTCTGTCTCTTTTTTCCCCCCAGTGCTGTGTATATACATTTCTTAGTGGCCAACATTTCTCTATCTGACAGCTAAGGGGGAGTATAGGGCAAGGAGTAAACCTTGAGGAATTAAGGTGCACTCTGCCCTATTTTTCCCCCCTCCTCTTTAATATGAAACTGGTTACAGGCACATTTTTTTTAAACCTCTCAGCAGGAATTGCAAAGTTTTCCCGGGTCATCACCTAGCAACAAAACCCAGCAAAACATTCGCAAAGCAGTTTTTGCAATCGCAAAGCAGCCATCACTGACGGCCAGAGCTGACTTGTGGAAGGCTGAATTTGCTATGGAGGGGAATTGAATGCTTTCTTCTTTATTCAAGTAGAATGCTGAGATGTGCAGTCTGGATCCTGCTTGAACCAAATTAATGTACATTAAAGAATATACCATAATGCCAATTGTGAATGGGAGGTCGGGAAGGATTCAACAGAATTTGATGATGGGCCAGTTCTTATTGAAACTATTTAAATTGAACTTTTAAAGTAGTTGTTTTAAATAAAGCAGTTGGAGATTGATATAACTCTTCCTTTATTAGATAAAATATTCTGAGGACTTTGGGGTAGTGTAAGAAACCTTAAGTCTATTTGGGTAATAAGTTCAGAATTCAATAGAAGATTACTTAGCCTCTTCCCTGAAAATAATAGTAAAAATCCCCCTTCAGAAGGAGGGGAAATCTGCTTTGTCTGGTTTTGACTTCAACTCAGAGTTAGCAGCCAGACATAATGTCTATTATCACTAAGAAAATATGCTACCCAGGAACTTGGCTATAATATCCATCTGAAGGTCTATGCTGTGGGTCTTTTTCCTTGGAAGTATAAGAATCTTACAACAAGATATAAAAATCTTACAAGATCCTTTTGCTTTGCCATGTACTTTAAAACCAGAAGACTGAATGCGGGCACATATTATTTCAATTTTTTTTTCCTTTGGTAGCTTATGTGGAGACTCAACTATATCAAGTCAATGATCCAGGCACCTAGATCTTGACTTTTGATATTCAGATAGGGCCTACCATGTTCATACCTCTACTAATAACAGAGGAGTTTCTTTAGCTTGGTACTTCAGGCAGAAAGCAAAAATGTTTGTTGAGTGTGACTGAATCCTCAGTCTTTAATAAGTATGTTCATGAAGGACATGAAGTATGTTCTCATGTCAGGCTTCAGTTCAGATCTTGAGGAACTAGTGTAACGTGGTGGGAAAATTGTTGTGCTCCAGTTTAGATTCTCTTCCATGTGTCCCAGGTTCTTATGGTGGCCTGGGATGCCAGTTCTGCTTGAGATCCATTGTTGCTAATGACAGAATTGTTCTAAACATTTGCCCATGTCCTTGCACAAAATGTAGCTTTTAAGTACTGAATCCTTCTCAGATGATTTGTGTAAAAGGTTTTGCTTCCCTCCATTATGCTCTGTGAAGTGTTGGCTGTCTGCTTTATTTGTCCTTCTCTCTTTAGGCTGAACTCTCTTTGACAACTTTTTCTTGGCCACATTGGCTTCTTCTGAAGCTGTGGGAGCAATGTTCTAAATCCTTGCTACAAGGACGCCCAAGTATGGGCCAGTGCATCGACATCAGCTGGGGGACTTGTTATAAATATAAAACCTCAGGTGCACCCCCCAAGAACTACTGAATTAGAATCTGCATTTTAACAGGTTACTCAGGTGATTCATATGCACATCGGAGATTGAGGAATATTGTACATCTTTCTGGTTCAACAAATGTCTTCTTGTTGGGAATTCTGGCCAAAAATGAAGCTTCCTGTTGGCATTTCTTCTAAAACATGAGACACCTTCCACTCTCAACAGTACTTAAGCGAACTTAGAGGAGCAACAGAGAGACGTGAACAAAGATGTTGAGTCACTTTGCAAATGATATAGTCTGGTCCAAATTAATCCTTTCTATTACCATATAGACCAGGTCTTCAAGACATTTAGGAAAGATACCATAATTTGGGGGCATCCTTTTGATTTGGGTATTCAAACATTAGATGTCCATCCAAAACTGTCCCAAAGAAGGAAGAACTCCTAAAAGTGGAGGGGATATCATTTTCTTGAATCTGTTAATCCTTCTGTTCAGAGGTGTGAAAAACCAGAGTTGGAACTTGGGAGTATGAGGGGAAAGGGTTTATTACATGTGGAGAAGGTTGACATTTGGGAAAAAATTTTATTTGTACTGAACATTGAAGAATGTATTGTGCCTCTTTGCATATTAGTTACCAAAATCTGTAGCTATTTGAGTAAAATCGTTGATTGTAGAAACTATAATAATCCAATTTAAGCTTTTCCAATTCCTGGTTTACCCAATAGATTACACAGAGGAAGTGTTGACATTTTGTGAGTATGAAATAGCCTATTTTTATTTATATGAGGTTTTACAAAATTTGTGAAGGATAACATCACTAGGACTCAGTCGCATTGCCCTCACATTAAGGTTTATGTGATACGTTGGCAATTTGAATTGGTAGTGGAAAAAAAATGAAAATGAGAATTCTGTCATGTACAATATTAGGAACCCACACTGGGGAAAGGAAACTAAGCATAAAGAGTCAACTTAGTTTCACCTCATGGTAAAAGCAAGAGGTAAGATGACATTTAAAGGTTTATACAAATTACTGCATACATCATCTTTAAAAAAACCCAGATGACCAGATGGGAATTTTTATCCTGGTTTCATGGAAGTATAAATTTCTTTTAAAGGAAGAGTTACAGTTACAAAAAAATATAGCCAGAAAGAGTAAAAGCTGTATTAGTTTCAGAAGCATGTAATTTCATTTATAACTAAAGGCAAATTTGTCACTTAATTAGTAATTCTGACACAGGTAAAGGGGAAGACAGCTGCTTTTCTAGGCATCTTATGCCTCACTGGTCCCCGGTAACCAGATGGCATTGTTGTTGCTGATGGATGAACCAGAGAAGATGTGGGAGAGGATCTACCCCCACTCCAACTCCTTGAAATAGCAAACTTGTATTTGGAATCTCACAAGGAGTAAGCTTTCTTCTATGTTCACCCAGATCGGGTTGGGGTGGGGAGAAATGTTGGAACTGAATGAGTAATTTTGCCCTCTACTCTTATGGTGTGTGTCTGAGGAGAACCCACAGTTAGTAGGTAAATGAGAAGTTATATGCACCAGCCTTCATTTGTTTAGAAAAATTCCAATTACAAAATTATTCAATAATGTTGCATCTGCTTTTAAACTGAAGAGAAATCCCATTTATTTGTCTAGCATTTCAGAATTTTCTACTTGCATTTTCATTCATTATTTTCTGACCATTTACTCTAACTTGTGGAGTAAGGTAGGACTGAGACTATTATTTCTATTTGAGATTGAGAAACTGAGGTTCAGAAAGGTAAATTTAGTTGATCAAAGTCTGCAAAACTAATTACAAACCTAGGACTAAAATCTAGTTTCTAGATTCCCATAGTTAATGCCTTCTCCAATACAAAGATTATGCAACAAATAGATGAAATGATGATCATTCTCACTAGTAATTAAGGAAATAGAAATGAACATCTCAAAATTTTTGTTGTCAATTTGGTAAAAGTCAAGAGAGTTCATTTTCATTGTTCACAAATATATAGAGAAACACACTGTTGGTATTTGTGTAAATAGATGCAGCTTAAAAACATATATATGTATATATATATATATATATATATATATTTAATGACAGTTATCTTTTTATTTTATGGCCCTTCATGATATAATAGATTTAGTAGATATGTAGCATCAACATATCAGATAATTTTCAGAAGTGATCAAGGATGGAAAATCAGTTTAAAAGGCAGGGACTTCCCTGTCACTGAGAATGTTCATAAGGTCTTTTGTACAGGTTCCTTGCAACCCTGAAGTTCTCTGATTCTGAGCTCTTAGATCAGTATGGATTTTTTCTGTTTGTTTGTTCTTGTTTTTTTTTTTTTAGGAGTTCCCTGATTTCCAGAAAAAGATAGCATTGTCTTGACATTTATTTTATTTTATTTTATTTTTATTTATTTAATATAATTTATTGTCAAATTGGCTTCCTTATAATACCCAGTGCTCATCCCGACAAGTGCCCCCCTCAATGCTCATCACCCACTTTCCCCTCTCTCCCAGCCCCCATCAGCCCTTAGTTTGTTCTCCGTATTTAAGAGTCTCTTATGGTTTGCCTTCCTCCCTGTTTGTAACTTTTTTCCCCCGGCCTTTCCCCCATGGTCTTCTGTTAAGTTTCTCAACTTACATATATATATATATATTGAGAGAGAGAGAGAGAGAGAGCGAGCGTGAGTGGGGAAGGGGCAGAGGGAGAGAAAGAAAAAGAGAATCTTAAGCATGCTCTGCGCTCAGCTGGAGAGATCATGACCTGAGCCGACATTAAGAGTTGGGTGCTTAACTGACTGAGCCACTAAGGTGCCCCAAAACTTTCACATGTCTTTTTTAAGTTTGTTTATTTATTTTGAGAGAGACAGACCAAAGACAAGTGGGGGAGAGGCAGAGAGAGAGGGAGAGAGAGAGAATCCCAACCAGGCCCCGCACTGCCAACACAGAGCCTGATGCAGGGCTTGGACCCACGAAGCCATGAGATCATGACCAAGAGTCCGACACTTAACCACCTGAGCCACCCAGGAGCCCCTTTCATACTTTTTAACAAAGCAATTCTACTTCTAGTAATCCATCCTATAGAAAGAAATCATATTTGTACATAAAGATGTATGTACAATGATGTTGATTGTTTATATCAATAAAAAAACTGGAAATAACTTAAAACCCCTAATTTCGGAATTATTAAATGATTATGGCATACCTATATTATGAAATGCAATGAAATTATTTTGAAATAATCAGTACATGTACTGATTCCAAAATTTCCCAGACATATATAGATAAGTAAATGAAGCAAATTGCACAACCATGCTTAAAGTTTAATTTATTTTAAAAAATGGTGTACGTGTACATACATGTATAAAACACAGATGCATAGAAAAAAAGATCTGTGGCAACACAGACCAAACTGAAAATAGTGGTTGCCTATAGTGGGAAGAGTGATGTTTGACTCTTTTATAAGAATTTTTTTATGCATCATCATAAAATAAAAAATGTTTGAGGGCGCCTGGGTGGCTCAGTTGGCTGAGCGTCTGACTTTGGCTCATGACATGGTCTCACGGTTTGTGAGTTCGAGCCCCACATCAGGCTCTGTGCTGACAGCTCAGCGCCTGGAGCCTGCTTTGGATTCTGTGTCTCCCTCTCTCTCTGCTCCTCCCCCGCTCATTCTCTGTCTCTCTTTCCTTCAAAAATAAATAAACACTAAAAAAATTAAAAAAATAAATGTTTGAAAAGTTAACTTCTCTTGGGCTGCCTTCATTTCTTGATAGCTTCCTAGATAGCTGCCTCTCTCTCACTGACTGATGACTGGAGTCATTCCCGAATCTCAGCAGGAGCTCAACTTCTTGCCTCTAATACAGCATCTCCAGTATCTTTAGATAGGAAGAGATCCTGACAAAGACTTTCATTCAGGATCATCTAGTCTTTCTATCACTGCATTATGACAGGTCTTTACCAACATAGCAATATGATTCCATGCTGATTTTTTTTAAACTTTCACTAGACCAATGGTTTCAAAACACTTTTGGCCACAAAAATTATATTCAGAAGCCCTATGCATGAAAAGGCAAAAACGGATCTAGTTGCTTTGGTTGAATTTGAGGGTGGTGAGGGCTTCTTCTCAAACCCCCCAAAATTGCTTCCAAAGAACACCTAGGGCTCCAGAGAGCAGTTTGAAAATCACTGACATTATGTCATTTTATAAAGAACTGGGAGTCCAGTGAAGTGATTCAGCTGAGATTACATAAACGCTAAATGTAGAGCCAGTCTTTAACTCCAGATATTCTTCACCCAATTCTATTAGCTTTTCCAGAATGAAGGCTCATCTTTTAGGCAACTCCAATTAGTTTGGCTGTCCAGAATTTTTCAAAAACAGAGAGGGCACATAACATCACTACAAATGTTACAATGGTGTTTTGTGTTTGTATTTGTGCATACCTCTCAAACACCCTTTATGATTAACTTTTTTTTAATTAAAAAAGTTTTGTTTTTTTATAGTTTATTGTCAAGTTGGTTTCCATATAACACCCAGTGCTCTTCCCCACAAGTGCCCTCCTCCATGTCCATCACCCCCTTCCCTTTTCCCCCTCCCCCTTCAGCCCTCAGTTTGTTTACAGTATTCAAGAGTCTCTCATGATTTGCCTCCCTCCCTTTCCCTAACTCTTTTTCCCCCTTTCCCCTCCCCATGGTCCTCTGTTAGGTTTCTCCTGTTAGACTTATGAGAGAAAACATATGATATCTATCCTTCTCTGAGTGACTTATTTCACTTAGCATGACACCCTCGAGTTCCATCCACGTTGCCACAAATGGCCAGATTTCATTCTTTCTCATTGCCATGTAGTAATCCATTGTGTATATAAACCACATCTTCTTGATCTATTCATCAGTTGATGGACATTTAGGCTCTTTCCACGATTTGGCTATTGGTGAAAGTGCTGCTGTGAACATTGGGGTACATGTGCCCCTATGCATCAGTACTTCTGTATCCCTTGGGTAAATCCCCAGCAGTGCTATTGCTGGGTCATAGGGGAGTTCTACTGATAGTTTTTTGAGGAACCTCCACACTGTTTTCCAGAGCGCTGTACCAGTTTATATTCCCACCAACAGTGTAGGAGGGTGCCCGTTTCTCCACATCCTCGCCAGCACCTATAGTCTCTTGATTTGCTCATTTTAATCACTCTGACCAGCGTGAGGTGGTATCTCAGCGTGGTTTTGATTTGCATTTCCCTGATGATGAGTGATGCTGAGCATTTTTTCATGTGTTTGTTGGCCATCTGGATGTCTTCTTTGAAGAAGTGTCTCTTCATGTCTTCTGCCCATTTCTTCACTGGATTATTCGTTTTTCACGTGTGGAGTTTGGTGAGTTCCTTGTAGATTTTGGATACTAGCCCTTTATCCGATGTCATTTGCAGCTATCTTTTCCCATTCCGCCAGTTGCCTATTAGTTTTTTTGATTGTTTCCTTTGCAGTGCAGAAGCTTTTTATCTTGATGAGGTCCCAATAGTTTATTTTGGTTCTTGATTCCTTTGCCTTTGGCGATGTGTCGAGTAGGAAATTGCTGCGGTTGAGGTCAAGGAGGTTGTTTCCTGCTTTCTCCTCTAGGGTTTTGATGGTTTCCTGTCTCACATTCAGGTCCTTCATCCATTTTGAGTTTATTTTTGTGTATGGTGTAAGAAAGTGGTCTAGTTTCAGTCTTCTGCATGTTGCTGCCCAGTTCTCCCAGCACCACCTGTTAAAGAGGCTGTCTTTTTTCCATTGGATACTCT
>CM053573.1:79824708-79973463 GCA_028646485.1 Cryptoprocta ferox
CTACTTCAATATTACTTTGGCTATTCGGGGTCTTTTGTGGTTCCATACAAATTTTAGGATAGTTTGTTCTAGCTTTGAGAAGAATGCTGGTGCAATTTTAATTGAGATTGCATTGAATGTGTAGATTGCTTTGGGTAATAATGACATTTTAACGATGTTTATTCTTCCGACCCATGAGCATGGAATGCTTTTCCATTTCTTTGTGTCTTCTTCAATTTCCTTCATAAGTTCTTAATTACTTTATTTGAAAGAGCTCCACTAAGACCACAAAGCAAATTTTAGTTGTCTTGTACATTATTTTACTTTAGGAAATGAGATGGTAAAAATTATTATCATTGTAACTTGTGTCATTTTGTAGTATTTAGATGGTGCTCATGCTATTCCACATTGAGCCATAATGACCCAATCAGTGCTTAGCACTGAGAGCTGTCAGTATGCAAGTCTCCTCGCTGTCCTAGTGCCGGTGAATTTGTCCAATGAGCCTTTAAACTAGACTAACCGATTAGCCATTATAACCTATGGTTACTAATTTTCACCCACATTGGAACTATGGATGGTTTACAGGTTTAGAGTGATGCCTTCAACTTGTTTTCTAGTTGATAAGCAAATTATTCAGCATAGTAAACCACCCTTAAACATCATACAAGTCTTTTTTTTTTTTAACAATTAGAATGCAAATTCTAAGACCAGGATTTGTTCTGTATCAAGTGGAGTAAAATGTTCCATTAACTGTGGCTAGTGTGGCTAAAACAAGTTAATCTCTTTAAGTTGAGAATGCTTAATGACATTACCTTTACCATATAAATCTTTCCCCCACCCAGTTCTACTGAGATATAATTGACATATAGCAGTGTATAAGTTTAAGTTGTACAGGATGATGAGTTGACTTACATATATTTTAAGATGATTACCCATAGCATATAAATCTTTTTTTTAGAGAGAGAGAGAGAGAGAGAGAACGCAAGTGAATGAGGGGCAGAGAGAGAGAATCCCACAAGGGGCAGAGAAAGGGGTTGGGGGGAGAGAGAGAGAGAGAGAGAGAGAGAGAGAGAGAGAGAGAGAGAAGTGAGCTTACCCAGGCTTGTGATTTTACCTGAAGCAGGGCTGGAGGTCACCAGAAATGGGGCAGGAGCTCACCTGAAGTGGAGTTCATGCTCACCCTATGCAGGGCTTGAGCTCACCTGATGTGGGACTCAAACTCACCAACTGTGAGATCATGACCTGAGCTGAAATCAGATGCTTAACAACTGAGCCACCCAGGGGACCTAGCAAATAAATCTTAATATTGTTATTATAATCATCATTGTGATTTATTAAGTGCCCTTTGCTAGTCTTTGGGAGTGAAGGGTAAGACCAGAAACATCACTGTGCTATAGTGGACATAGGGCCAAGAAATACAGACTGTAGATCCAGTTCCAATGCTGGCCTTTCTGGGACTCAGTTTCCTAATCTAGAAATAATGGGTTTGACTAGATCAATGTTATTGAATCTGAACCTCTAAGAATTCAGAAAAGAAACAATGAGAAACTGGGGCCCATTTTCAGGATTTCAAAAAGTCTAAATGAAATGACATGTGTTTTTATTAGCTGAGGCCCTGCAAGGGAATTAGTGTATTAGCCATGTAATTAATTACATAAATTCATTAATTTTAAATATTGATGATTGACTATTGCTTTGACTATATTGTATATTACAATTTTATCTGAATAAAAGTGAGGAAATAATCCATTACTTAATAAATAAAATCTGCCAGGAAGAAAAATTCACAACACAAAATACATGGGATGTTTAAATATTTCTTGGTGAAAATTAGGGAATCTTTGGTCTAGGAGATCCTTAGACATCTTCTAAGAGGACCCCAATGTTCTGCGACTTCTAGTATTTATGCCCTCATGTAATTGCTTCCCTTCAAGCATGGCCTTTGATTTACTGACTTCCTTCTAATGAATAGAATATGACAGAAGTGAAGGGATGTTACTTCTGAGAGTGGACTATATAAAGATTGTGGTTTCCATCTTGGGGGTTCTTTTTTGGATCATTTGCTCTGGGGAAAGCCAGCTGCTGAGTCATGAGGTGACTCTGTGTCGGGACCCACGTGAGTGAGTCTGGAAGCAAGTCTTCGAAGGTCTGCCAACAGCCGTGTGAGTGAATCTGGAAGGGGCCCTTCTACAGTGGGGCCTGTAATGCCAAGAACATCAGCTGACACCTTGGTTGCAGCCTCATGCTAAACCCCAAGCCAGAACTATCCATTTAAGTCACTCCTGGATTCCTGACCCACAGAAACTGAGATAACAAATGTTTGTTGTTTCCAGTCCCTAAATTTGACAGTCTGTTGTGCCACAATAGACAGCTAATATGTACCTTTCGCCTTTCCATGTTTTAATTGTCAAGTACCTTAAAAGAGCTTTTAATAAGGGAGAGGGATAATACAAAGAGAGATGGTCACTACTAAAAGTAAGGGAAAAGAAGGAGAACAAACAAGAACAGGAAACATCACATAGGCAGAGGGAACAGCTGTCCTCGAATACCACAGAATATCTCCTGCTTCTGAAGAAGTTGAATGAGTACAGTGACCTGTCATTATCTCTTGTGAAGCGTCTCTACTCTGGACACAGTTGGATGGGGATTGTGGTGGTAGCCACAGAGAGACTCTCCTCCCTTCATCTCTCCCAAAGTCAGAACCTTGACCTACAAGTTTCTTGTTAAGTTTTCTTTCATAGATTACCAAGCATCATCACCATAGTTTATGTAGACAAGCCATGCTTTGTACTAAATATTAGCTATGTTTTCTGTAGTATTAGTGTGAGCATTACAAAAGATGATAGAGGAAGAGCAGAAACAAAAAAATTCTGTGAATTAGGACAGAGTCTTTATTTTTTTAACTTTTAAATTATGTTTATTAAGCCTTTTTAGCCTTTGTTAAGAAAATGCATGGAAGAGTAGGAAAAGGAGAAAGAAAAGAATTTTAAAAAAAGAAAGGAAAAAGTAAAGAAAGATGGAAAGATTTCTAGTCAGGATGTCTCAAAAAGTTTCTACTTTTTTTAAATGTTTATTTATTTTTGAGAGAGAGAAAGAGAGAGAGAGAGAGAGAGCATGAGCAGGGGAGGGACAGAGAGAGAGGGAGACACAGATTCTGAAGCAGGCTCCAAATTCTGAGCTGTCAGAAAAGAGCCTGACGTGGAGGTTGAACTCATGAACTGTGAGATCAGGACCTGAGCCATAGTCGGATGCTTAACCAACTGAGCCACCCAGGCGCCCCTCAGTAAGTTCCTACTTCAACTCACTCACTTCACTCCAAATACAGAGCAATGGTAGGTAAAATGTGAAAACAGAAAATGGAGGAGAGATGCACTGATGAAAACTCAAACATCACTGTAGACCAGTAGAGGCCGATTTCACAAGCCTGGAGGCTCCAGGCCTAGAAACAGGTGGTGGTTTCAGGAGTCCTGTGGGGGAAAGTTTTCCATGAAAGAACCAGTCACAGCAAGGCTAACAGTTTTGATTCAGGGACTGGAATGGGACAGTCCCTGTTCTGATCCCTACTCTGGCTTTAGCAGGTGCCAGGCTCCAGCAAGGTGGGAGGTGGTTTAGTGAGAGGAGGGTGATTCAGATGAAATCTGTAGCCTTGTTTGTCACTGTGAGAGAAGAGTTCTGAAATGCCATTATACAGCTTGATTCTGGACTAGGAACCTGGACTAGGATTCTGGACTAGGAACCTCAGAACTACTAGATGAGGATGGATAAATACAGAGATGAGAGAGAGGGAGAGAGAGAGAGAGAGAGAAAGAGTGAGAGAGAGAGGGAGGGAGAGGGAGAGAACTATACAAATATGAAGACTTAACATTCGTTGAACTTTTGTTATGTGGAAGGTACATAGAACGCTTTATGTACATAGAGTATATGACTCCTGCATCATCTCAAGAACTATGAGGGAGTTAATATTTTAACTATTGTTGTTGTTGCTATTATTATTATTATTATCATCTCATCATACATAAGGAAACTGAGCTACAGAGAGGCTAAGTAAATTGCCAAGATCACCCAGCCAATGGGTGGCAGAACTTGGATTTGAACCCAAAAAGTCTGAGTCCAGTCCAGAGCACACATGCTAATTACTTCACTATTCTATCCTGAATGCAAAACTCACTTAAAATCTTTCTACTCAAAAGGAACTTACAAACTATATTCCAAACACAAATACATGTAACGCTATGAAAGGGAGGAAAAAACCTAAGTAAAATATGAATTTGAAACAGATGGAATTAGTCGGACAAAGACTTTAAAATTAAATATGTTTGGTATTAAAGAGATAAGTGAAAGAATAACCTATTTTTTTTAGGAAAGTAAGAAATTTTGAAACAAAAGTAAATAAGTAAAATAGAATAGGTGGATATGAAAAGAGGCCAATTAAAAATCTTGGAAATAAAAACATAGTCATTGACTCCACTCTTAATCCAGAGTTGAGTAACTAGTACTAGAGTCACCCACCTACTGTAAACAGATAGAAACCTGGACAAAGTCTATTAATTTGTCTCAGATATTAGACAATAAGCAGACAGGAATATGATCCTTGAGAGGAGAAATGAGAAACTCAAGAAGAGCACACAGTCTCATGGAGTTGAGGAGACAGAGGTCAAAACATGAAAATATGAAAGTAATGAAAAGAGAAATAAAATAGCTATGGGCTTAATTGTGTCCTCCCCCACACTGCCACCAAATCCATATGTTGAAGTCCTAAGCCCCTGTACCTCAGAATGTGACTGTATTTGCAGATAGGCCTTTAAGGAGTCATTCAAATTAAATGAGGTCATTTGTATAGACTAATCCAGGATGACTAGTGTCCTTTTAGGAAGAGATTAGCACACACACACACAGAAAGAAGACCATGTGAAGACGCAGGGAGAAGCTGACTATCTACAAGCCAAGGCGAGAGGCCTGCTGACACCTCCTCGACCTTGGGCTTCTAGACATCAGACTACAAGGGGGTAAATTTCTGTTGTTTAAGCCACTCACTCTGTGGTATTTGTTATGGCAGCCCAGGAAAGTAATATGAATATATTAAAAAAACAGAGCTCTTAGAGATAAAAAATACAAAATTTGAAATGGAAAGTTGTCTGGAGGAGCCTAACAGCATATTAGACACTACAGAAGAAATATCAGTGAATTTGAAGTTATATTTGAAGGAGATTCATAAAATCCAAGTAGGATGTACACAAATAAAATCACACCAAGGGACATCATAATAAAACTTTGGATATCTGTAGTAAAGAGAAAATCTTCAAAGAAGCTAGAGAAAAAGATATACATTAATACAGGGGTGGAGGGGAAAATGACCAATGTCTTTTCATCAGAAACAACAAAAACAAAAAGAAAAGGGAACATATTTTTATTTTATGTTTTTTAAGTTTATTTCTTTATTTTGAGAGAAAGAAAGAGAGCATAAGCAGGGGAGGGGCAGAGAGAAAGAGAGGGAGAGAGAGAATCCCAGGTAGACTCCATACTGTCAGCGTGGAGCCCAACGCAGGGCTCAAACTCATAAACTGTGAGATCATGACCTGAGTTGAAATCAAGATCAGATGCTTAACCACCTGAGTCACCCAGGTGCCCCAGAAAAGGGAAAATATCTTTAAAATGTGAAAAGAGTTATGGACTGTATTAGTCATCTCAGTCTGCGATAACAAAATACTATAGACTAGGCAGCTTAATTAACAGAGGTTTATTTTCTCACAGCTCTGGAGGCTAGAAGTCCAAGATCAAGGTGCTGACTGATTTAGTTTCTGATGAGATTCTTTTTTTGTTCGTATTCTGCTGTCTTCTTGCTATGTCTTTACATGGCTTTTCCTTCATAGGCGGTGAAAAGGGGGGACTCTCTGCTGCCTCTTCTTATAAGGACACTAATCTTATGGGATCAGAGTCTCACACTATGATCTCATTTAACCTTAATTACTTCCTTAAAAACCCCATCTCCAAACACAGCAACACTGTATTAGGCCTTTAATATCTAAATTTTGGGAGACACAAACATTTATCCATAACATCAACTTAGAATTCCACATACAGTGAAAGTATCCTACAAAATGAGGTAGACATATTAAGATAATCAAAAGCTGAGAGAATTAACCATTTGCATTACAAAATATTACGTGCGCATTACAAAAATATTGAAAAAACATTAAAGCTTAGAGAGAAACAATACCACATGGAAACTAATGTATGCACAAAAGAAGGAAGAGTATCAGGAATAGAAAATACTTGAGTAATATAAAAATATTTTTAATCATTTAAAAGATGAAAAAAATTTTAATGTTTATTTATTTTTAAGAGAGAGGGAGACAGAGCACGAGTAGGGGAGGGGCAGAGAGAGAGGGAGACACAGAATCTGAAGCAGGTTCCAGGCTCTGAGCTGTCAGCACAGAGTCCGACGCGGGGCTCAAACTCACAAACCATGAGATCATGACCTGAACCGAAGTTGGAGGCTTAACCGACTGAGCCACCCAGGTGCCCCTCATCATTTTAATCTCTTTAAAAGATAATTTAATGTTTAAAGCAAAACAATGTATTTAGGAGATTATAACATATGTGGAAGAATAATGTATGAGAATATCACAAAAGACAAGGCAGTAGTAAAGTGGAAGAATATTGTTGTAAGGATTTTGCGTTATACATGAAGTGGTATAATGTCGCTTGCATGCACACTGTAAAAAGTTAAACATGCATATTGTAAAGTCTAGAGAAAACATTAACAATTAAAACAGAGTTATACAGTAAGACAACAGAGGGATAAAACGAAATCATCAAGATCCCAAACCCAAAGAAATCACAGCATGGCAAAATAGTAACAAAGACAAATAGGACTAATATAAAACAAATAGTAACATGAGGAACTTAGAACCAGCTGTATCAATAAGTGGACTATATACTTTGATTTAAAGAATAAATAGGGAGGTTTTATAACGATTAAAAGATCAATTTATGAAGAAACCATAACAACCTGAAATGTGCATACTTCTAATAACAGAACTTTATACTACTTGATTAAAACACTGTCAGAACTGAAAGAAGAAATAGTACATTGCAAATTAAGAGCTGGAAATATTAACAATTCACCCTCACTAATTGTTGGAAATTAGAAAAAATTAGAAATCATATAGATGATATTAACAATACTACTAACCAACTAGTTTGCATTTTCAGAACATTCTACTAAATAGTAGCAGAATATACATTCTTTTTAAGTTCACATAAAACATAGCCAATGTAGACCATATTCTAGGTCAAAATCTAAACTTTAACAAATTTTAAAGACTTGAAATCATACAAAATGTACAGCTTTTTGTATGTCAATTACACTTCAACAAAGTGGTTCTGAAAAAGGTAACTATCACTAATGAGTAGTATAATAATATAAACATAAAACTGATGATATCTACATGGTTTATTGATATGGTAGATTGTCTATGACTTATGTTAAGTTAAAAAAAAGGTGAGAAAACTGTTTTCATTTTGAAGTCTAAAGTCCTTTAAAACCCATTCAATTTTAAATGACTGTTAGTATAAACTGCTACTTCTGAGCAGCTGGGAATGCTTAAAGAACAAAATGTTGAACATTAACTTAAAGGAAATATTTTTGAGTAGGGCCTCCCCTGGGTCCCAGTAATCAGTGTCGACTTGAGCTTCAATGTAAGAATAAGCTTACTAATCAAAAACGAAATGAAATGAAATGAAATCAGATCAAATCAAATCAAATAAAAGATTAAAAATATTAACCATGTGTCCATTTATTAGGTATTTTTTCTAATGATTAATAAAAAATGATTTGCACATTAATTTCCAGAATTAAGTATTAGGTTTTGAAGTACTTGGGAATATGCAACAAAATCCATTTGGCATCAATATGCTGATCCCCACTTCCCCCTAAGTATTTATATCATTACTACTTGGATGGTAAAATTTACTCTGGGAGCATGGCAAAAGGGTTTCTTCTGGTGTTTCACCCAATACTTTGGGTACTTTATTACAATGAAGTAGGATCATAATGGGTTGATATCAGGTAAAATGGAATAAAGAAAAGTCACCATGAACATAATGGAGTTCTTAGGGGTTATTACAAAGAAAGGAGATCCCCTCCTTCTCATATTTCCCTAGGTTTAATATTGATAACCTCCTGATTTCCAGTTTTTCATAAATGAGAAAGGTAGAATTGGTAAGCATAGAATCCATAATTTCTAGAAGTATACCTTTGATTATGTTTAGTCTGAATCAAAAGCAAAGGGTGTACATTGAATCATTCAAAAGGAACTGGAAATTGCATACTTCAAGCACACCTTTCAATGGTCTGCTTCTGTCATTACAGTATTAACAAAAGACTCTAGGGAAGCCGGGAGTCATATCTACCTACTTTCTTGGGAAGAAAATCTAAAATGAAAAGACTCAACAAAAGACTATAAGATGGAAGGAGATTGTTGTGAAGGAAATGTCCTGGATTTCTTTTTTTATCTGTTGCTAAGGAGCCCAGAACCCAGCTTGCACAAAATCTTTCCTAGATGTGTTGCTACTAATAACCCTAATTGCAAGTCAGGTAAGATATGCAAATGCATCTTTTTTGCTACCAGGTACACTCAGGGAGCATATAAGCTCACATGGAAGATAAAATCCCGTGACCGGATAAAACAAATAAAGCATATATATTTTGGTGATGGATATGCGTGATGAAGGCAAAAATGAAATGAATAGGTCACCTAAAGTGGAACAGATGAAAGAATACTTGAGAGTTCATAAGAAGTTTTCCTTGCAAAAAGATCAAACAATAGTTGAAAGTATATTTAAAAGCTGTATTGTGGTAGAACTTCTATTCTTAAATTGTTCTTTAGCTATTACATTTGAAAACACACATTAGCTGTTAGGTTAGCATCAAATATGGAAATGTCAAAATGACCACAGTCTCAGTAAGGATAAAAGGAAAAATAGGGACTTGTTGTAAACACATCCTTAACTATATTTGTACCTCTAGTTCGTTGACCTTGAGAATATAGGTCTTTTTTCTTTACCATCACAGACAGTTCCATCCTCTGGAAGAATGGACCTCTAATGTTTGGCTAGGTGTACTCGGGAGTTTTTCTTTGAAGACACTATGTCTCATCATAATGAGGTCTTAATTGGATTTATCTCTGTCATTTTTCTCATCATCCTGGACATCTTTTAAAAAATAGATTTCCTTTTAAACAAGAGTAACATAAAACCACCACAACAAAAACAAACATACTAAGCAAGACTCATTTGACGATTTTAGTAACTATGTTTTAATTTTTCAGAAATCATCTAATTATTTTTTCTTTACTTCAAAGAGACAAGGTAGAACAATCAACCAACTTACATTGATTTGAATAAACCAACAGTTTGTTTCTCTCAGCTGCTAATATAGATTTAAAAGAACTTGAAATGAATATATATCTTGGAGAAATTATGTTGGAATATATTACATGTTCAGAGGACTTCTAGGTTTATAACTGACAATATATCCAGGTTTGAAATCTTTGCAGGTCACACTGTAAGGTCTTGGACTGTGTGTTCAGCATCTGGGGTGGGAAATTAACATATGCTTCTCCTGAGCACATCTTTATATTTGTGTTAATCAAAATATTTATTTATTTTAAACTTCTTCATGGGAAAGACTGTATTTATTTTCTGAAATTGTATATTTCATTGAGTTTCTTAAAAAATGAGCTACAGGGGTGCCTGGGGGCTCAGTCGGTTAAGCAGCCAACTCTTGGTTTCAGCTCAGGTGATGGTCTCATGGTTTGCAAGTTTGAGCCCCAAATTGGGCTCTGCACTGACAGTGTGGAGCCTGCTTGGATTCTCTTTCTCTCCCTCTCTCTCTGCTTCTCCCTTCCTCTCTCTTTCTCTCTCTCTCTCAAAATAAATAAATAAACTTAAAAAATAAAAAAAAAAAGAGCTACAGATCCTGATATCTTGATATACTACACTGTCAATTTCCTCTCTCATTCTTTTCCTTCTTGTACTTCCTTACCTCTTCTCTGTTGATTTTGTTTTTCAACAACAGGGGAAACAGGATCATAAATTAATATCATTAATTCCATTTATTCTCTGTCACCTCTTCACTTGCCTAGCCTTTTTCGTGATCAGAAGTGATAAGAAACCCAACACTTCAAAAAAGCATTTTAAAGTAGCAGTAATTTATTCATAACTTAGACTCTGTTGTTTTTTTTTTAATGTAAAACTCATTTCTGAAACACACACTTTGTGACAGACATGTCACTTCCCTAAGTTGTATTCTAAGAAAACTTACACCTGTTTTAATTGGCCCTCCCTTCCCTCACTGATTTGATGGTTGCCACACATTCCAATGATGAAGTGACATGACAAGAGCTTTCTAGGAATGCTTTGCTCTGTGTGTAACAGATTATTCGAGGGCAATTGGAAAGGGTGTTGAGTAAAATAAGAAAAATGTGTGAAACAATTTAGAAAAAAAACCATTTACTTCAGTACCTGCTTTGTACCAGAAGCCTTATATATACTTTTCTATTTAACCCTGATGATAACCTTATAAAGTACATATTGTTACCTTATTTCATAGCTTAAGAACTGGAGGCACAGAGAGGTTGAGTAATGTACAAAACAGAAGATCTGGGATTCAAAGCAGGTAAACCTGACCCTGAAGCCCATGTTCATTCCGTGTGACAGACTTATTAGCCACGAAGCAGTGACATATTTTATTTTCATCAGTGGGGGAGTCACATGGACCAGCCCCTTCTCTGTCATTGGACCCAGCTTCTGCCAAACAAGTCAGCAGGGATAGGAGCAATAATTTGAGTGGACCAGCCCAATTCTGAAAAAGGAATTACTGTACTAGCACTCAAAAATATTTATGTATCTCTGGAGCGTAAATACTCTTTAGTGTTCATAGACTTTTTATCTAATTTAACATAATTGTAAGAAAAGAGCACCTATCATCTTAAGAATTTTTACATCATCTGGTGGTTGGTTATCTCTGGCCTATAACAAATGAGAAAAATTCTTTTATTACATTTTTGGTTTGGTGAGAAGAATAGGACCTGTGGGTTCACATATTCTTGTTTTGGAAATAGTTTTCAAGGAAGAAACTGGGGGAATAGCCAGGGAAGAAGGAAAAAAGCTCACAGAAATGTTTTTGATGCTCACACGGTCTCCTTAATATTCACTTGGGACGTGTTCAGCAGCGGTTAGTACATTAGCTGGGTTTCGAAAGGGGTATGAGTTAAAGGATGTCATAGGACAAGCAAGGATATGTAGTGAGATGTTGAAGAGTCTGAAATTATATCCTGCATTTGTGTCTCTACCACCACTGTGATTTGTTGAGAAGACACCATATCATATGATGTGACAGGAGACGTTTAGAAAGTAAATCTTAATTACTGTACGTTTATTTCATTAAACATTCTCATTCCACTTTAATTTCTGAGACATTGTGCTAGGCACTGAAAGTGAAGCATCCTTTACTTATTGGATGTGAGTTGAAGGAGGATACATATTCTGGTCCCATTTGTCAGAGACGGCTCCATGGAGGGCATGGAAAAGACACACCAAGTAATTACCATTTATATTATTGGTGATCCTCAGGGCATAGATATCGTGTAATAGGATGTATATATAGTATTTTTTTAATTTGGGAGGCAAACCATCTCCTATTTCTTCCATAAACCATTTAGATACTCCGTGGAGAATACTAAGAAGACCTGTAACTCAAGCACTAGTTTTAACAGATATGTAAGTTAGCTCCTCGCACACAAGTCAGATGAAAAAATTTATAGAAAGCGGGCAATAAACTTAATAAGGTGTTATATAATATGCAGAATAAATATTAGTACAGTACATGAACCTAAATGACAGCAACAAATTATAAAGCTTAGCATGCAATTAAAATCACTAATGGAACCCTGTACAGAGAGAATGTGTTCATTTGTAGATCAGTCAAAGAGCAGCTATTCCGGTGTCAGAACCACCACTTGAACTAATGACACCCTCTTAAACTTATTTTTAAACACACTCTATCTGTCATGCAATAGCTACACTTTATGGGTGTCTTCAGTTCAGCCTTTTAACATATATCCATACTAATAAAGTGTGTCCTCAAGGCAGAATGGTCCTCATGGCCAGGAAAGAGGTCTGTGTTCGAGTCTGTCTGTGTTCAAGTGAATCTTTTTGAGGTCAAATTTATGGACACAGAACAGTAGTAGTATATCTACTAGTGACTAGCATCCTGACAGGGTCTTATTTTTAAAACTTAGAAAGCAAGAACTGACTGCAATTTGTCGGTTAATCGATCCTGTTGCCTTGACCACTATTATGCCCTGAGTTTTTGTTTTTGTTTTCTACAAAATTATGCTTTCTTGGAACGTGCTCTTGTGCATGTAATTCCATCTGTCAATATCATTCCTTTCATCTTCATGTGTACAAATCTTACTCCTCTCTCAAGACCCAGATTAAGTGACACCTCCATGACACTCTGGCTCAGCCCTCCTGGTTGGAAGTAATCTTTCCTCTGAACTTCTATAGCATTTATTTGTACCTCATTAGCACTTTTCACTATCTTCATTTGGTATGATGTGATTGTTAGATATTTTGCATATTTTAATAACCATAGAGTACAGATCATATTTAACATTGTTATTTGTATAGATACTTTATCCCTTATTTTTGACTAATAGAGGGGAGAAGCATGCCAGAATTAGGTATGGAAGCAAAGGCATGCCAGCTTTGGTTTACAAGTTACATGTGAACATTTACTGAAAGCTTAGCACTTAAGTGGGAGATATATGAGAAATGATGGAATGACTTTGTAGTCTTTGATGGTATCGGCACATAGAGACACTCTTTCTACGTGTTATTTTAAAGGTTGACATCTGTCAACTCTCTTGATGAGAGAAACATTTCACATAAATGTAAGGAAAGGATTAATTCCATGCCCACATTTGAATGGGAGAAAGGAATGATTTCCTGTATGTAAGGAGAAAAAGCTCACAGAGTTCATGACAGGAAAGACGAGAGAAAATTCAGTGTTGGTATTGAACTTACTCCTTGTCAGAAACAGGGAGCCTTTTGGTTTCTGTGGCCACAGAGGCGAGCCCCTATGGTCTCCCATCCAAAGAGAACCTGATAGAGAGTATACCTAGCCGACTGTCTCCAGATGTTGGAACTTTGGGAGCCACCACAGGCTTCAACTCTAAGTTCTTCTCTTCTCGGGCTGCTCACAGCCCAAAGCAGCACAGCAGTGGTTCTGTGAGCAGGGTGCTGTAGACCAGGTCATTTCTGCCTAACATGGGATTCCTCTAATGGGCAGAAGCCTCCTCTAAGTAAGCTTTTCCTTCTTATCCTCACATGCTTTATGTTTCACAGCAATTTATTTCCCCCTATACATCTCTTGTGCTTCTGTTTCCGTCTTCGTATGTGCTTCCAGGAGCATCTGAACTGACACAACCTCAGACTAGCTCTCCTATTGAGCAACCATGATGGCAAAATTCGACTTGGGTACTCACACTTGTGAGTTCATTCATTTATTTAATTTATTTTACAAATATTTTTGAGCATTTACTATGTGCTAAGTACTTCTCTGCTAGATACTACCAATGTAGGAATGAAAAAGGCAGATGAGATTGATGTTTTGAATAGAATCTATCTTTATAAAGAAAGTAATTAAATGGTTATTGTTTTCCTCTTATTTATTGTCCCATAGGTTGTGTAGCTCACGACTATTTCCCAATTCTTAGCAACTTAGTGTCTAAAATGTTTTTTATGTCCTTGTCCTTTTTCTTCTTTTCCTTCATCTTTGTTTTCTTCCCCCCTCCCTCCTTCCCTCCCCCTCCCTTCCTTCTTTCTATCCTTTCTTTCTTCTCTCCCTCCTTCCATCAGAATAATTAATAACATACGTTTATAATGAGAGAAAACTTATAGATGGTAGTACATTATGAGATTGTATTTTAAACTCAATGAAGGCAAAGCACATTTCAACTTGGACTGGATTAAGGAATGTTGATACATTACCAGCACAGAACAGTAGAAAAGAAGGAAGAAATTGTGGCTGTCAAAGTCTGTGATGGGCTGCAGCTTTGACTTCATTTTAGAGGGGCTGTTCTGTTTTTGTTTTGTTTTTTGCATGTGGTGAGAAATAATACCATTTGTATTTTATTTAATGCTCAATTTGCCTATCTTTTGAACTTATTTAAAAAATGAATTATCTTTTAAAATATAAAATGGTTAATATTCCTCTAAGTCAGGAGTTGAAAAATTACGGCCCATGGACCAAATCCAGCCTAATGCTTATTATTGTAAAGTTTTTTTGGAACACAGTCATGCCCATTCATTTTGGTACTATCTCTGGTTTCTTTCATGCTACAACAGTAGAGTCAAGTAGTTCTGACAGAGATGATCTGGCCTGCAAGCCTGAAATATTTATCATGTGGCCTTTTAAAAAAGTTTGCTGACCTCTGGTCTAAATGTTCCCATTCTGTTGACTTGGTTAAAGTGAGAAAACTTACGGCTTTATCAAAAAAGCATCCCCAAATATAAACATGGATTATGTATTTAGTCACACTCTTTAAATAAATCCATAAGCTTACTATATTTTATTCTTTTAAATAATTTAAACATCCCTCCCCAAATAAACCGAACATGCAGAATATTGCAATGACTACAAAATATCACCGTGATGACAAAACTATTATACTAAAACTATTTACCAAAGTACTAAGGCCATGGACTTGAGTTTGTTCTTTAGTACCTTAATTTTAATTTTATGCCTTTTTCAAGATGACCTTCTTTTTGCTGTAATTAAACAGATACTATTTCTAAAATTGCAGCAATCTTCCTAGTTGCTGTAATATTATCAGACATCAAGTGGGGGGAAACAAAACTAGCTGAGGTTGCAAGATCTGGATTGATTCCTGATGAGGAGACAACTGGACAGCCCAAGTTGAACGAAACCTAGGTCTGGGATCGTTGAAATCCTTTGTATGATTCAGTGCCAAGCTTGGTAGTTAATAGCAGAATGTTAAAATTCTTGACTTTTTCCTTTGTTTTTTTGAAATTTGGAGTACCTCTCTCAAATTGGGTATTGTTTTACTATTATGATATACTACTCTAGTTTTAATAATCCTGGAACCAAATTACGTATCAAATTAGTATTTAATTTTAATTCGTATGGTCACCCAGAAGTTTTTTTCTACCAGACATCAAGATATCAAGTTTGCTCAGTTAATTCTCTTCTTTGGAATTTTGGTCTAATTATTTATGATGCAACACACCATCAGCCTTTTTTAAAAAAAAAATGTATGTGACCATGAAGACTGATCAGCTGATAGACTCTTATTATAGTTGGTTATTATCTGTGACCACTGGTTTTAATCAGTGCTTATTGTTGATACTGTAACTGCCTTTTCTGGATCCATTTGACTTCTTCATAGTTTCCTCTTTTCTGCAGTGTCACTCTTTTCTGCAGACATAGATAGAAACAAGTATATAGCTGTAATTAAAAAATATACATATCTTTATAGAAATAAGAAAAATGCCCACTTATATCAACATTTCACTACTTATTAAAATAAAAATACCATTTACAATTACTTTTGAACACCTTTTAAATTAATTTTTTCTTTTCAGTGCCATAATGAATTCTGCCTTCCACAGAATCAACTACTCTAATTAACCATAATTGTGATTATATTTTGGTTTGGTTTGGGGGTTTGCTTTATCACAGCTTGGTAAATAGTAGCTCCTTCAGCTGGATCTGTTGTCTTTTCAGCACATCCTGTTGTCCTAGAAAGAGTCTTGTTCTTCTGTAACCATAGGATGTACCATCATCATCCTAATGTTTTCTGCCCTAAGATGTGAAGTCAGGTACTTTTCACCAAATCGTGGTTCCTTTGAGTGTGATTTGAAACCATGAATTATGCCTTATGGGGACTCATGAAAGCAAGTTGTGCATACAAGTGCTGCTACTATAGGTGAAGGGAGCTTATATCAGATTTTTTCTAAATTAAAAATTTTAGTAATGTAAGTTTCATGCTGCATTGGTAATATGAATTGAATCACACGAATGGGTTTCATAAGCCAGGGCTTGTTTCTATTCAGTACCAATATTCTCTGGCTGTGGTGTGTTCTGTGGTTTTGACCCACCTAGCAGCCCTTCCCCTTTTTTTTGTTAACAGTACTACAATTTTCCTTCTGAGGACTTCATTTCCTTCCTTCCATGCTGTCCCAGTATTATAGTCATGTGCACTACCCCAGCCTCCTTAGATACATGTCTGAAGTAAGAATATTCCTACCCTCCCAGGAGTTGAAATCTTCATTGAGTGGAGGTTGATACAAAGCACTGCAATCGGTCCTTCCAATGGCCATTCCCTGAAGAGATAGTCTGTTAATGCGTATTTCCTAATTTCCTGGAGCATCTTTGATTCTATCCTTCCTAAGGATTGTTTGCTTTTTAATTAGATTCTGTAATTTATTTTACTATTGTTAATTATTATTACTATTACTTTGTTAGGTTAACCAGAATCTATTTTCTGTCACCTGTGACCAAATAATCCCAAGTGATACACTCACCCTCTGGTTGAGTACGTGGGTTTCCAATAGCTTCTAACCATGGTAGGTGATTCTAAAAAATTATTTGCATGATGATGTGATCAGTTTATTTAGAGAAGATTTCAGTCAGTAACAAGGGATATGGGGGAAAAGTGGGTCTTTTTTACTTACAAAATAGAGGTTGTTTTGAAGCCCATTTTTTTTTCTATTTATTTATTTACATGTACAACTAGTCTTAGAGTTATTTATTTTCATGTGAAAAAGACAGATGACTCATAATTTGTCATTTTCAGAAAGAAAGAACCAAAGGCCTTTTTTGAGGAAACGCCTACATAACTTTACCACCTGTCCCCCAGAGTGTGAGATTGCATATCTTGTATATATTACACAATTATGTAACAGTTGTTTGGACTCTGTCTTCATAAGGGAGAAGACAAGAGGTAGCGTTGGGTTGTTTTCCTTGATGTGTTGGTATGAAGATTCATTTACAGATGATGACTTTAGGCCACCAAGCGTTTGAACTTGTTTGAGTTGAGCTATATGACTCCTACCATCAAGAGTGCTGTGTTTTCTCAATCTCTGAAGTGCTGTTCTCATTTCTTGGGTTTGGTAAATGATAATGACTGACCTTGAATTTTGCTGGGCTAAAATTCCAGGTAAACAATAAACAATAGCCATGACTTCTTGAGATCACAGTCTAGGTTGAGTACCCTTTGCATTCTTCATCACTTTATTATTGGTTCAGTTATTGGTTTTCAAATTGTCAACTTAATCTTTAGATCATGCATAGTCAGTCATTCCAAGTCATAGGTACCATATCAACTATGATTTAATAAGTATACATACCAGGCACTATAGTAGGTGGTTTGTAAAAAGTGTGTTCTATTTTCACCAGTATCCTTGGTAAGTATTGTTATCACCATTTAAAGACAAGAGGACAGGCCTTCAAAGTTCCGTGATTTGATATAGGTTTCCCTACTCTACTTTTTTGACAATTTATTCAAATGAAAGCTATCCTAGTCCTGCATTTTTGTTCAGAGTTTTTACATAAGAACCTTGATAAATAATGGAATGAAAGCAAGATTGTACCTATTTAGCCCTTATTTCAGTCATTTTCAGATATCAAACTCTCTACCCCTATTCTTTTATCACATCCAGTATCCAACACATTTTCCAAGTTAGAAATCTAAAAGTCACCCTTGGCCTTCCTTCTTTTTTATTTCTTTTTGTTAGATCAGTTATCAAGTCTTGTCAGAAGTATAATGTGGATATGACTATTTTTCTTCCTTCCTGTTACCATCACTGTAGTTCAGTTTACAATAATCTCCTTCTTTCAATGATAGGATTACTGCAATAATATTCTAGCTTTTCCTAAATGGGAATATCTCACATAATCTATGCTTATGTAGGATGGTTGGAGCCATGTGCTTTTGGGAATGATATGTGATCCTAGAGGGGTTTAGAACAAAGCGGGGCTAAGTGACAGTGGATGATCACAGACCTGGATGAGAGAGCATCTATGGGGCAAGAGTACAGATTGGGGTGATTCATTTTAGTGGCAGGCTAGAATCATTACGGAACCCTTTGAACCAAGTGTGAGAGATTAAATTAATAAGCAGGAAATGGAACCGGTATTGGATTCCAGGCATGACACACTATTGAGGCAAGGTGAAGGTACTAAGGGAACAGTGGATGCCAGCAATATATGAGGAGAAAAGAGAAGAATAACATCAGAAAGGTAAGATAGTGACTTTCATAACATTTACCATGTTCTTAGAGGACAGGTTTGTTGAATTGTATAAAGACTACATTCTCATTTATATGGTACTAAAGTCTTCCCAGGTTGAGGGTAGACTCAAAGTGCCTGGGCGAATATAGACCTTTAGGAGCTAAGGGCTTGAAGCCTAAGTATCAATTCTATGAGTTTTGTCATGCTCTTTGGTCATACCTTTTCCTTAGCTAGAGATTTGAAAGTGGCCAATATTGTGCCCAAGCAGGTTGGGTCATGCCAATTTTGGATGTCCAAAGGCAGCATAAAAGATAAGTAACAGAGTTATAGATAGCCAGACCAGGTGAGATTTTTAAAAAGTTAAAATGAAGGAAGCCAGCTGTATATGAAAAAGATCTTAAAAGCAGAGAGATCTGTCATCACCCTAAGTGAAATAATGTTAGATGGAAGCCACAAGGCTGAGGCTTTTGGTTTTTACTACATCACTGTGGATTATATTTACCCAGAGTCCCAGTTCATTGTGTAGTAGATAGGGTGCTGGGGGAGAAGTAAAAACAGTGGACTCCCTATCAAATGGCACACTTTGCCTGGGAGAGAAACATTACGGGTCTCTCATAGCCAGGATGAAACAGTATTTCATTGAAAACATTCTCTAAACTCACAGGGAGCCTGATTTCTAAATTGGTTTCAATTAAATATACTTTTTTCCCTTCTAAGAAAACAACATACACCTATAATCTCTTTTAACTATTGGCACATCTGTGATGCTATAGCACTACACATCTTCCCAGTGGCTGCAATTACACACATCAAATTTCAGGATGACTACAAGGTAAGATTCTAGAGGTAAAAGGCTACCACTTATGGTCCCTATTTTGCTCTCATGTGTCACAGCCTTTTATTGTCGGGAGTTATTTAGAGAAACAGTCATCAGCTAACAAAACCATCTGTTAGTTAACAACAGCAAAATATGAGGCTATTTCAAAATGGCATGGGGCATTTCAAGTTAAGGGCAGACGGGTGCCAACTATTTTTTCCCTTCAGTCTTTCCTTGTTAAAAAAGAATGCATTTGTTATCAAAGCCAGTATGGCTAATGTGCTTTCACCTCATACATATCTAGAAATCAAAGCTGCCTCGAAAGTTATTTGAGGGTATGTTCTCCCTTTGGAGCCCATTTCGCTCCAGTCATGCTAATAGGAATTTCATGTGTGTGTCAAGAAGACAATATAGCCTTTATGCAATTCAACCAACACGTCCTACTTAGAACATGGTAAATGTTGGGAAAGCAAAAATGGTCTCACTGGGCAGATTTAGTAAAATTCTTCACCTTTGTGCTTTTCTGCACGACTCCATTACTTTTTCCAGCTGGGAGAGGAGGGGTGGTGGGTGCAGAATCTCCTTACTCCTCCTCTTCCCTCAGCCAGATAGTTTCCCAAATCAGCTAAATATAACTCCATTTATTGTCATGCTAAATTGTTCTATTTAGCTGTGTTTAACTGGATATCATGATTCCATGGGCTGACCTTTCGCTCCTGGGAAGTCGTTTTAAATTCAATCCCGGCAAAGGAAAATCCTTCCAATTCGTTGGCTGTGAAAGGTCACAAGTGAAATGTGTTTTGATGGTATCTGCCTATGGTTTAATTCTCAGTAAACCTGAGCACTAACTGGGCCTCAATTGTGCTTTGTCTTGGGAATCTGAGTTCTAAGAAGCCTGGGAGAGCTGAGTGGGAGATGTGGGGCTGAGTAGCCAGCATCAGCCAAGGGTACACAAAGGTACCAGCTGAAAGGTGAGGTATATGGTGCTAAGTTAGGTCAATGTTGCCTCCTTTCTGAGCTGATGGGGGATTCAGACTAAAATATATAGTTTCTCTCCCTGTTTCATTTGATCTCTTTAAGAAGGACATTTCCCACTTTCTGGGAGGCAGAGAGGGCTTAGGGTGAGATAGGGAAGGAACTAGAAGTGTGTGAACCAGTCAAGAGGAAATTGGAGTATCCTGAAAATTTAGCCATTTTCAGGGTTAGGGTTCAGAGCATAAACTCAGTCTTCTAAGTTTGACTATTTCCCTTTTACAACCTTTCTTTTCACAGTTCAGTAGCTGGTCCCTCACCATCATCATTATACTAATTTTTAACTGCAAAAAAAAATACTTTTACTAAATCTTATCAAAGACCTTCCCCCTTAAAAATCATATTTTACCAAGCAATAGCAAGATTTCTGTCAGAAAATTTTCAAGAGTTCAGTAGATGGGATATTGGGGTGAAGTTTCTAGATTTCTATTTTGTTTTGTTTTTATGCTAATTCAACTTTTTTAGTCACCCTGTGCTATAGTCTTTCAATCAACAAGTATATTTTGTGGATTAGGAAGATGTGGTTTATCTATACAATGGAATACTACATGGCAATGAGAAAAAATGAAATATGGCCATTCATAGCAAAGTGGATGGACCTCGAGGGTGTCATGCTAAGTGAAATAAGTCAGGCGGAGAAGGACAGATACCATATATTTTCACTCATAGGTCTAACAGGAGAAACCTAACAGAGGACCATGGGGAGGCGAAGGACGGAAAAGAGGGAGAGAGAGGGAGACCCTTGAATACTGAAAACAAACTGAGGGCAGAAGGGGGAGGGGAAAAGGGGAAGGGGGGTGATGGTCATGGTGGAGGTCACTTGTGGGGAAGAGCACTGGATGTTATATGGACACATACCTGACAATAAACTATAAAGTTAATAAAAAAAAAAAAACAAGTATATTTTGCAGTTAGAAAAAAGTCCAAAGAATAGTTTGTCCTTTCCACCACCTCATTGCTCTACTGCACACATACTATACTCAATTCCAGCAAGTATTCAATGTTTCCTGAACACAACTTGTAATTATATTCTTCCATGTCTGTGTTTATGTTGCTCCCTCTTTCTGAGATGTCTTCATGTTTTCATGAAAGTTTTATTCAGGCATGAAAGCCAAAATTTCACCTCTTTCTGTAAAGCTTTCAAAAGGTTTCCTCTCCCCACCCTGTGGAGAAGGCAAGCATGGCTTTCATAACACTCTGTCTATGTGTCTTTTATACTTTGTTCTGTCCTGGCACATCTGTGTGTCTCCCACTCAACCCGGCTCTCTGAGGGCAGGAGCTGGGCAGCTTTCTTCATCTTTATGCCCCAGTGCTTAGCTCAAGGACTACTCCAAGAAGAGGAGTCTTTAGCCTTCCTATCACAAGTATGAGCAGTCAGGCCTTTGATACCAAGGTGAAGGAATGAAATGATGTTTCTTTCATATCAAAAGTATCTTGAGAGTTCATGGCAGCCACAGGATGAAACAGAAAGTAAACACTCATTCTCTAAAAGCAATAAGGGCAGTTCTCTTGTTATAAATTAGAAAAATTCTGCTTCCCTTCCCCTTCTTCTTTGTGTTGTCAGTTTTTCCTGGAAACTTCTGGTTGCAGGGAGAGCTCTTAGAATGTTAACAGAGTTCAGATGGGGAGAAATGGAGGTGGCTCTAAGGGTAGGGTGGAGGGACTTATATTTGGTTTCATTTTCCCAGCTTCTCGTTTTCTTTTCCGTTCCTGGCTCTATCCTCCACCCAACTATAGGGCAGCTCTGATTCCTGAGCTTTCTTGAGATGATAAAGTATATAATATATAGACCCTTGAGATAAGCCATGCTCTATAGACATGGTATTCAGTGATCTAGTCACAGTTGATAGGCCAAGCTCCATACCCTGTCTCCTTTACTTACCATCAATGAAATCTGGCATTTAGCGATCCAAGGGGGTGGTCTTAAGTGTCCATGTCAGTCCCAAATCACAGCAGTCTCTGACTCTCCTCAAGGTGGGGCCATTCTCCACTCTTGGTTTGACCCATTATACCTGTCATGATTGTTGGTTGCAAGAATTCAGTCAGGTCGGTTTAAGCAAAAAGGCACCCAATATCTTGGTAGATCAGAGACTCTGTTTTGAATGCTACACAACTAGAAACAACAGCCAATTATGCTACAAGGGCCTTTGTTGGCAAAAGTGCCACTTTTGGCATCTCGTGCCTCAATTCTATAGCTCAACAAACCTTGGGCAGCTATCACTAATCACATAAGGGACTAGACACCAGGGACTCCATCCTTCTTGCCCTCTATGACTTAGATACATCTGCTACATATTCTCTAGAAGGTGAATATCACAGGCCTTCTTCACATTGTTTACTTTTTAATACAAGTCTCACATGGCTGCATTTGATTGGTGAATACTAGGTCTCATGTGCACATCCTAACAGCTAAGGAGCTGGAGAGATTGTTTTCTTGTTTCTACCTTGAGGAAGTGAAATTTATGGGACAGAAAGTTTCCAAATATTGCAAGGTCTCTCAGAAGGTGCCGAGCAACTAGAAAATGTGACAAAAATCTACTATATCCTGTAAGACACTAATATTTTTATTTTAACTAATATAAAACAATATGACATGATTGTATCAATTTCCTGTCTCTGGTAACTTAGTAGTATGTGAAACTTTTTTTCTGGGGTTTGGGGCACAGCTCACCTTTCCCGTCACTGACATCTCTCTTTCCTAATTAAGGACCTTCCTCCTTATTATCTTCATCACATCATCTCTTCTCCAAAATTCATTCTCCCAACTATTGGTGGGTACCTTGATGCATGGAACACGTCTTCTACTGGTGACTTTTGGTTGGGACCCTACATACCATCCTTTGTGGCCATGGCCTTGCCTTGAAATGGGTCCTTCAGTTGCCAATAATTTTCTGAGCCACACATCTGCTCATGACTGTCTTTGAATGCAATATCCTTGATTCTTTAGGTTGCCCTTTAAGGCCAACCACTACAGTCAAGTGAGTTTGCCCTAGCCCTAGATTTGAGTCTTTGTGAGAAAATCTCTGCTCTGATATAGTGTGATTTTTCTGCATGCTGACTCTCTCTTGACAGGGATCAATGTACCTTGCTTGTGAAAGGTAGACGTACCTTATAGAGAGCTGCCAATGTAGATTTCTCAAATTAAAATAAATTCATCTTGTCTAGGTTTCAGATATGCTGGTAGTTCCTCAGTCTCTAGAATCATGTCTTAATCATTAATCATCTCTGTATTCCCAGTGCTTAGTATTGTATCTGACATGCAGCAGGCATGCCATTCATTTTGGTTGAATGAACAAATGAGTGACTGCACATTGCATAAAGGCCACAGTACATTTCAGCATCACAGACCAATCACTCATTCATTCATTTAGCAGACATTTTTTGAGAAGCTGCTTTTATGTGCAAAGCATTATACTAGATACCTTGGAAATCTGAAATAGTCCTAATGTTATTAATAATTATAACCACAGCCAACATTTATTATATACTAACTAAATGACAAGCACTGAGCTGTTTCATGAGCATCCTTTCAATTCTCACAACAAACCTGTGAAGCAAACATACTATTACTGTTATTCCAATTTACAGGGGAAAGAGCCGATTCCCAGAAAGGTTAAGCCAATGAAAACAAGTTGAGGGATATGTTTACACAGTAAAGTTGGGAGGTACAAGAGCCATCTGGAATGTCTTAAATATCACGGGGCAACACATTTGCAGTACTCAGATTCCATTCAAAAACTCTTGAGTGCTCAATGGATACAGCTGCGGAATCAGAGCTTACCTGGTGACTTTTAGGCAACCTGCATTTTAACACTAAGAAACTCTGCTTTACTCATTCAGCCATTTCTTCAACAAACATGAATGGGATGGTTGCTGTATGCCAGGAACTGCCCTGAGTGTTGGGGGTGGGATGAGGGGAGCTGGGAGAGGGGGAGACATGTAAATAGATCATTGCAATTCACAATAAGAGCTATAATAGAGGGGTGAACATATTTCAGAGGAATATTTTCAACATTTTACCATTTAGTATGACATTTGCTGTAGGTCTTCTGGTTACCTTCTACTAGGTAAAGAAAGATATTTTTATTCATAGTTTGCTAAGGATTTTTTTTAAAATCATGCATGGATTTGCATTTGTTTTAAATGTTTCTTGTACATCTATTCAGGTGATTTTTCTACATTTATGGAGATTATTGTCTTCTTTTACTTGTTACTGTGGATATATAACCATTATCTGTAATGTAATATTTTTAAATATTAAACCAACCTTGCATTTGTAGCATAAAACATACTGTTACTTTTATAGATCTACTCAGATTTTCTTTTATTTTTTAATTTTTAAAATTCTGCATTTACTTGCTAAATTGTATATTTGTAGGATTGATTTATTTCATCAAATTTTTAAATGTTTTAGCATCTGATTATTCAAGGTATTAATTTATTATCTTTTAATTTTTATGACATCTCAAGTTATGGCCCCTTCATTAATATTGTTTGTTATTCCTTCTCTCTTTCCTCTTAATTAATTAATTTATTTATTTTGAGGGAGAGAGCAAGTGAGCACAAGTGGGGGAGGGGCAGAGACAAGAGAATGAATCCCAAGCAGGCTCCACGCCATCAACGCAGAGCCCTATGTGGGCTTGAACTCATGAACACTGAGATCATAACCTGAGCCAAGACCAAGAGTTAGAGCTTAACTGACTGTGCCACCCAGGTGCCCCTTTTCTTGATTAACATTATAAGAAAGCTTTCAATTTTATTTTAGTCTTTTAAATGACCTTACTTTGACTTTGCTTAATTCTAAATATTTTCTAATTTTGTGGTATATGTATTACTCATTAATTTTGAATCTTTTTTTCTACTGTAAGCATTTAAGGCTATGTTTCCTTCCAAGAAAAGCTTTAGCTGTATCCCTCAAGTTTTGATATGTTGATTTGTCATATGTAATTCTTTTGAAATATCATATAATAATCTGACTTCCATTATGATTTCTTTTTTGTCATGAACTTTTTTAAATGTATTTATAAATTTCCAATGGATAGATTTTTATTTTGTTCTTTTTGAAAAGCTGTATTTATTACATTGTTACCTGCTGATGTGGTCTATAGAGAGTCTATGAAATTTATTAGACTTACTCTACAGCCTAATCCATGGTTAATTCTTATAAATAGCCCTTGTGTGTTCAGCAAGTAGTTGGATGCAGTGTTCTATAGTATGTCCTTTAGATTAGACTTGTTATTTGTGTTCAAATCTATATCCTTGTTCTTTGCATGATCTATCAATTACAGAAAGAAATGTGTTAAAGTGTGTAAACATACACATTTTTCTTAACAGACATTTTGATAGTGTATTCATATAGTCTGAAGCTAAAACACATACCTAAGAGTTTAACATTGTTATATGTTCTGGTGAATTGTAGCTTTTATTATTATGTAGTGATCATTCTGATTTCTGAAATGCTTTTTTTACCTTAAAGTCAATTTTGTATGATAATATGGCTACACTGACTTTCTTTTGGTTGGTGTTTGCTTGGAAAGAAATGTTTACAAATGGTTGACAGTGGTTAATGCTAGATGATGAGATGAAAGGTAATTGTTATTTTCTTTATGCTTTTCAGTATTTTCCAAATTTTATTTAATGAGTATATATTACTTCTGTATGTAAGAAAAGTTATATTTAAAATGAAAAAATTTTTTTAAATGTTCGTTTATTTTTGAGAGAGTGAGAGAGACAGAGTGCCCATGTGCGCACATGAGCAAGCAGGGGAAGGGCAGAAAGGGAGACACAGAATATGAAGCCGCTCCAGGTTCCCAGCTGTCAGTACAGAGCCTGATGCAGGGCTCAAACTCACAGACCACAAGATCATGACCTGAGCCGAAGTCAGATGCTTCACTGACTGAGCCACCCAGGCACACCTATATTTAAAATTTTTTTAATTAAAAAAAATGACAGTGTCAAAAGAGGTCCTCCTTTCTGAACAGGCTTAATGCTTTGGGGCCAGATTCTCAAACAACTAAACAGCCATACAACAGAGTTTATATGTCCATACAGGCAGATTTTAGCCCTGAAATCTGTATGATGGATTATAGGTCAAGAAAGAAGGCCAAATAGAGAGATATTCTAAAATGCCTACTGGACAGTTTATTATCAGGGGAGATGAAATATGAAGTCTCACCGAACACTTCCAGGAGAATTAGTTGCCCCCTTTTTGGATTTCCATAGCTCTAAAGATGCAAATCTAGCACTCACCATTCTTACCTTGTGGACTTTGGTTTGTTGGGGGCAGGGGCTTCTCTTTTTCTGGACGAGTCCATGCTGTAAGCCAGCAAGATCTATCAGATGGGAAGCATGGTTTGCTGGAAGCAAGATTCAGCCACAGGGCATGGGCAGGTGTCTGGCTTTGTAGAACTGAGCTCCTAAGCTGGACTTGGTATCTTTGAGACTCAGTGTTAACACACAAGATATGCTGGCCAATGGTGTCAAGGCAAGCCAGTGTTTACTAAATGGAAACCTCTTCACAAACATGAATCTTTGTAACAACCTGTGAGGAATGATGTTTGTCCCCTGCTGCATATTGTTTGGATTGTGTTGCTCTACCTGTTCCAACCTCTTCTGGTGTGCCTTCCTGATCTACAGAGGCTGTGCAGCTAAAAATGACATTTCCCACATGTTCTTGCAGCTATAATTTTTGATGCAGTTTCAGTTTTATCACTTGCACTCTCATGAGACTTGGATTAGTCATAGGGTTAAATATAGGGAGAGAATTTAAGCATGAAACATCTACGTTGTTAGCAAGGAAGATACCAGAGGTTAAGTGGTTCTAGGGGCTGGAAGCTATACCTGGAGACAAGCCTAAAGCCTGGTCATCTAGCCCTTCCAATGATTTGAAAAGCTACTCATACTTAGTAATAAACTCCTTTTTGTTTTAATAAGTTAGAGTGGATTTTGTTGTCTCTAGCTGTGCTCTGACAGATACACCCATTGTATAGCAGAGAAAACCATGATAGAGCTAGGAAGTGACCTGCTTAAGGTCACACAGCTAATGAGTGGCAGAGACGGAGTGTGAGCTTAGGTCCTTTGATGCCAAATCAAGTAGTCCTTTGGTAGCAGGATAAGCAGTCCTGTCCTTCAGTAGCAGGACTCAAGGACCAGGCCATGGAAGCCTTCAGAACCATTGAGATGGTACTGAGAAACCACACATGCAGATCCAAGGTCTGGGTTCCACAGTGATACGTTGACAACATTACTAGCTAGAAGCTGCTAGTAACTCCTCATGGGCCCAGGTTGGAAGTAAGGTAGCTTTGCACCAACCCCACCCTCATTATTTGGTCCTTCCTGTCCTTTAGGCTATTCTACTAAGTATATTACTTGCCCTCCTGTATTTTGGTGTTAGTATTAGGATCCCACACAATGTGATTGCTCATTCACCCATGTCCACATTATACTGTGTGTTCCTTTACTGGTCTTAGAATACTTTGTTGTTTCAAAAGATTTTGGGGATGAAGGAGGCAGTAATGTGCCGATATGCTGATAGGCAGATAAGCAAATATTGAATTATGATTATCAGATTACTCTTCTGTCTCCTACTAAACTGTCTAATGTAGATGTCCTGTCCACATTTTGCCATTGTTGTCTCATTTATGGCTCTTCTTCTAATTTATAATTACTTTATTGGAGGGGGGATTATGTTGGTTTTCTTTTTTTTCCATACTAGGAAATAATTTTCACAAAATCAGGGTTCATGTCTATTTTGATCAAGGTTGTATCAGAAGTCCTAGCCCAATGAATGAGTAAATAAATGAACAGAAAGCAAGGACCATATTTTGTTTTTTAATCTTTGTATTTTGGCATCTAATTCAGAACCTGCACATTTAGAAGGTGCAGACTCATTTTAAGAGAACAAGTAGCTAACGTACATATACATGACATATTCATGAATACAAATCTATTTATTTATTTATTTATTTATTAAATTTTAGTTTGTTAACATTTAGGGCAATATTTGTTTCAGGAGTAGAACTCAGTGATTCATCACTTACATACAACACCCAGTGCTCATCACAAGTGCCCTCCTTAGTACCCATCACCCATTTAGCCCATCCCCACCTCTACTTCCTTCCATCAACCCATAGTCTGTTCTCTATAGTTAAGAGTCTCTGGTGTTTTGTTTTCCTCTCTTCTCTTTCCCCACTTTCCATGTGTTCTCTGTTTTGTTTCTTAAATTCCACATATGAATTAAATCATATGATATTTGTTTTTCTTTGGTTGACTTATTTTGCTTAGCATAATACCTTCGAGCTCCATCCATGTCATTGCAAATGATAAGATTTCATTCTTTTCAAGGCTGAGTAATATATATATATATATATACACCACATCTTCTTTGTCCATTCATCAGTTGATGGACATTTGGGCTCTCTGCATAGTTTGGCTACTGTTGTTAATGCTGCTATAAACATTTGGGTGCATGTACCCCTTTGAATCTGTATTTTTGACAAATACGAATTTTTATTTTTTTCTTTTCAATGTTTTCAAAACTAGAAACTACAGGTTGTTCATCATTCACCTGCTATTTATTCCACATATATCTGTAGAGTTAGCTGATAAATTAACAAAGATAAATAAGAAACAAACCTTTCATGGCTTCAATTTTAACAGAGGATCCACGTATTGTATATGCTTAATACATTTTCTAAATGAATAAATGAAAAAGGAATGTTAAATTTCTGGGTCTTGACATTCATCACTTTTAGGATATAGGGTTACTATAGCTAGACTGCATTGATTGAATGCACCAGTCATCTTTGTACACAGGCAATATTTCCTACATGGTGTTCTCTCTGACTGTTTCTTCTTTGGCCGGTTATGGAGAACAATAACAAACAATAACTTTGCCTCTGAGTTTTGCTGGTGGGCCTGAGCAAAGTCTTTGGACACCACTCACAGAGCTGAGACACTCACAGGAGAGAGTAGAGAAGAGGAGAATGAGAAAGTGAGATGAAAAGAAAAAAAGGAAATGAAAGAGATCAGATGATGAGAACAAGAGAAAGAATGGAAGAGAAGATTGCGAGACATAATAATGACAATGGACAATGTCAGTGACAACTGCCAGTTGTTGAAAGCCTTTCATAGAGATTCTATGTTTTGTTCAGCATATATATTATCTCTAATCTTTATAACCCAGCCAACAATGTCAGTAACATTTATCATTTTTATTGTGCAAAGGAGGAGACAGGCTCAGAGATGTTAATAAGTAGCTTGCTCAGTCACACACTACTCAAAAATAAACCCAGGACTTGCTTTCAAGAGTGTCTGGCTCAAAGCCATAGTATGTTCACCTGGTGAAGAATGACAGCGATCCACCACCAAAGACTGCATGATTCCCTGGGGCATTTGGATTACAGACTGCTATAGATGGTCAACTTCTTACTCCAGGTGGGATATCTAGATATCAACACTTAAAAGTGGATATTGGGGCACCTGGATGGCTCAGTAGATTAAGTGTCTGACCCTTGGTTTTGGTCATGATCTAATGGTTTGTGAGATTGAGCCCTGCCTCTGACAGTGCAGAGCCTGCTTGGGGCTCTCTCTCTCCCTCTCTCTCTGCCCCTCCCCTGCATTCTCTCTCTTTCTCTCTCTCAAAATAAATAAACAAAAACTTAAAAAGATAAGGTAGATATCTATATATCTGTGTGCTTGCACACATGCATGTGCACTCGTGGGGGCGTACGCGCACATGTGCACATATACACCACACACACAGGACCAGAAAAAAGAAAAGAAATATTTGTTAATTTTTTGTGTACACTTTGACCAAAGGCTTCTGGAATAAATACTTAACAGAAAAGAGGTCTAATGAATGACAAATAGGGTAATATTCTCAAATGCCATAATTCCAGAAGTAAATAAAACCCCTGAGTCCAGCCTCACCCCCCACATGCAGTGAGTAGAGAAAACAAAGCCACATAGACCAAAAAAGCAACAGGAAAATAACAAACAAAATTGAGGACCATGTAAATATTTTCTGAATGTCCATTCCCCAAAGGGTTGAGGTCAGACATATGGTTCTATTCACCAAACCCTAAACAAAGGACGTGGGCTATTTTATGCCCTGATCATTATTGTTGGTTAAATTAAAGCCCGATCAAAAAAAGTGTAATGGAATATTAATTTCAGTTACTGTAACTAATTGAAAACATAGCAGGAGTTGTGACTATGGAAAATGGAGTGAGAACACTCAGATGCACGTCCAAGTCTAGCCTAACTCTTTTCAAGTTGGGCAGTAGCATATTTTTGAGAAATGGCCATTTTCCCTAGAGTCTACACTTAAGTGCATCAGGAGAAATACTTGGCTTGGAAAAAAAGAAAAGCAACTAACTCTCAGCTATCAGCAGACTTCAAAAATTCAAGTTCATTTTAAAAGCTATCAGTTGTTAATTTGTTCATATGAAAGACATTGAAAAAATATATAATCCCTGCCAAACCAAGGACTACATGGTTTTCATCTTGCTGTCCCCAATTTGAAGCTTACATTTTGGCATCTAGGGGACGCTCATCAATAATTGTTGGGTGAATGTGTGTATGATTGTTGACGCCATTTGTTTATTCTAATAAATGAGAAGGCTCTCTTAGACAACTCACCCTCTTCCTAAGTGAAAGTGCAGATCAGCAAAATTTGGGAGAGAGAAGACAGCTCTACTTTAACTTGATATACAAATCTGAGAGATGAAGAATGTGAGCAGGACTTTTTGTCTCTTTTGTTCATTGCTATACTTCCAGTGCCTAGAACAGTATCTGGCACATGTTGAGGTACTCAATAAATATTTGTTGAATTAATGAATAAATGCTTAGTGTGGAGTTGGAAGGAGAGTATGAGTTAAGCACAGGAGGCAAAGTGGAGAATTCAGATCTTCACGGTGTATTTTATGTTTCTGCTGAGTTACCAATTTTCAAACACTAGGTATACTCTTATTCAATATAAATATAAGAGTTCCCTCCTCAAGTCAGTATAATCTGCCTTGTGGGATTAATCAGTCTTCTCTCTATGAACACGAGGGACTGGAATAATGCTTTTAAAGCCATCAGTTCCAGCAACTTACTGAATGTTGCTCCACAATCACTTAAGATGCATAGGGGACATCTTAGGATGATCCCAGTCATTTTCATGTTACAGGAGAATGGTATGTCCTGAAGGAGAATTTGTATTAGGTTTCTGGGCTTTGTACTTCCAACCTCCATTACCTACTTACACTTGTTGATTTTTCCTAGAAGAGGCTTCTTCTACTCATTTTTCTTAAAGCAAAGATACTTTACTGATTATCAAAGTCCAAAAACGCAGAGGTGGTACATGAGAGGCCATGTTTAAGTAGCACTGAGAGAAATCTTCTTATGAAGAATGCTCCTAAGATACATCCTTAATCTACACTTGACAACATAATGGAGAGAAACACCAGCAAAAAAACAAGCTGGGTGTACTTTAGTGGGACAAATTTGTATGGGGCAGAAAAAAGTGTCATCAATATTCAATAGTTACCCTATATGGCATCTGACTTTTCTTTATAAAGCGACTGTGTGTGGTATTCTGTGTATGTGGGTGGCATTATTTTGGCTTTTTCAGGCAAGTATATATATGTTGTTTGTTGTCTTTTCCTTTTGTTATATGCTTAACCATCAATTTAAAGGGGGGAAAAGACTGTTGAAACAACATTTATTTTCATTTAGACAAGTACCACATTTTCTGAACCCATTTTGATGGATTCGGTTCAAGTGATGGAAAATTGGTAAAATTTTGCATAGAACCACAAATTTGAAAAATTGTTGCAAAGTTTAGTGTTCCCCTATTGTCTCATGATCATACACGACAGCCAAAGTCATATATACTTTTGAATACATCTCTTTTGAATTGAATTCCCAGAACTGTGGTACAAAGATGCAGGCAACAATTTTCACATAGTAAGGAAATGTTCAGTGGGCTTTTGCATTTTGTTCTACCTCAAAACTATTTGAATGTGACTCTTTTGCATCACTGGGTGAAGCTCTTGAGTGTTAGTAGACACAATGGGGCTCTCTTTAACAACCAAGAGGAGGGGAGAAGTCATAAGAGGGCAAGCAATAACGCCAAGGGGAACATGGTTTATGAATGCAAAACTTATAGTAGAACTTTAAATAGGAAAAAAGTTGACAATGCAAGTTAAAGCTGGCCCCAGGCAGCAATAACTTACTGAAGTGGCATTTATTTGGCTGATAACCCAGGGTCTTGCTGAACTTGCTAGTACAACAAAGGTAATCTTTATGGAAGAATGAACTACAATAGCAGTTTGCAGTAACATTATTCGATCTTTCTTTTATGGAGAATGACCTTGCGAGCTCCCCCCAAAGCTCCAAGTTTCAACTTAGCAGCTGAAATAGGTATCCTTCTGTATATCCCCAAAGATTTTTCCAGTAGGTATGCAGTATGTCCAGCTGGCAGTAGAGTGAATGATAAAGGTTTAATGTGAGATCTCATGGTGTAACTGAACTGAAAATAGATGGAGTAAGATCTTTACATTCTGAGAAGTAGAATGACTTGCTCAAGGTCACACAGCCAGGTGACCTACCTCAGATGCCATGTCAGTAGCTATTATTTGGGAGCTAATTAAACAGGCTCATACCAAGATGTCTCAAGATAGAAGAGGATTATAAAAAAAGATTAGAATACTTTTCTGAGAAGCATGGGTGTCATGAAAGCAAGAATAATATTAAATTGTAAAGACTAGTTTTCTTTCTTTTTTCTTCTCTAAGTAGGAATGATATTAAAGGAAATTAAATAATTTTGTAGCTGAAAGCCTGAAATTTACTCTTTATATCCCAGGTCTTCTATTCATATAGTTTCAACTGCTTTCTCATGAGCTCTGGACCCAAATTTCCAATTGCCTTGTGGAAATCTTTCAGTCTGCACTGTAGACACCACAGTCTAGCACACTCTAAACTGAAGTAATTGTCTCTCCTCCAAATTTAGTTCTTAGTCTTATATCTTTGATTCTGCTTAATAACTCCGCTATACACCTAGTCCTCCATGTCAAAAATTTAGGAATAATCTATAACTCATTCCCCCTTCCTACTTGTAAAATGTCATCAAATTCTCTTGATTTCCCTTCTTAATCAATTTTCAAGCCTATCCTTTCCTTCCCCTGCCTACTGTCACTACTGTGATTTAGCTACTACTCATCATTTCTTAATCCTGGCTGATTACTATCAGTCATGAAAGTTGCTCGAGAAACTATAAACAGCATGATCCGACAGTTTCTGAAACCCATCTCTCTGATGAGGTGACATTTTGGCCAGATGACAAGAAGCCACCCTGGGATGATCTGTGCAGTAGAGAAGTTCCAGGAGGAGAGGCAATAATCCATAAAGACCTCCAAGGAGAAAGGAAGCTTGATGGGTTTGAGAAACAGAAACAAGCCCAGAGTGGCCAAGTCATGGTGAGCCAGGGAAGGATACAGGTATATGAAGTCAGAGATTATACAGACACAGTCTTAGTCCATGGAGAGGAGTTTGGAGTCATTATAAGTGTCATGACAATTCTTTGGCCATCGAGAGAGAAGAAACACCATGGTTCTGGGACGTTAATGACAGTATCTATTGAAATGAAGAAGTTGAGAGGAAGGGCTAGTTTGATGGGCAAAGAGGATTTTAGTTTGAGGAATTAATCAGTGGCTCTGGAAGAAATGTGAGTTTACAGACTGAGAAATTTGTTACTTGAAGGTCAGAGTAGATGCTCTCATTCTGACGACATTACCAAAGAAGACAGTGAAGACAGATTGTAAAAGAGAGGGAGCTAAATAAGAATGCCAAGGATTAAACTTTGGAGACGTGGCATTGGTGCTAGAGAAAGAGGCCTCAAAGGAAATTTGTAAGGATAAGGGAGAGCTGGCCATGTTCTCAGACATAGGGATGGGGATGCTGGCAGAAGAAATAAAAAATACTCTGATGAGTCATGGTGGACTATGGATCAAGGTAAGCTGAGGCTGGGAAGCAACATATAGGCTTTAAGAAAGATGAACTATCAAGTTGGGGCTGTCTGGTCAAGGTAGGGAGCATACATAGGTGGAGAGAACTCAAGCCAGCTACATGTACTGGGCCCGGCTAGGCCAGCCAGGCAGGCCAAGGCCCAGGTCTGTTTTGGTCAAAGACCAAAGGAGCAAGGAGCTCATGCTGACTGACCTTCCCCAGTGAAGCAGGCCATAAGGTCATGTCCTGTGAGTGAGGTTAAGTTGAAGGAAGTCAAGGGGTGGGCCTTTGAGGATGAATGTTGAAAACAGCCACTGTGGTTCCCTATAATGATTAGTCAACAAGCGATGTGTAAAACCATTTCTGAGGATCAGTGAGAGCTCAGCTGAGGTTAGAAAGCATTGCTTTATGGCGGCCTAGTTTCCATGGTTTCCTTTCTCATGCAGCCTGGGAGAGGGAGCAGAGAAAACCAATTATTGTCTACAATACGTCTAGGGTAAGAAGTTGTAGTTTGATGTTAAAGGCTACTATATATTTTTTTTCCCCAGTGGCAAAATATCATTTTGAATTTTGTAGGAAAAAAATGGAAAGATTATAGACCTAATTGAAATTTGTTATTTTTCAATATTAAAGAAATCATATATGATTCAGTCCAATTTCAGAAATCTGTAATAGTTAGAACCAAGGTTTTACATTAAGGAGCCTACAGTGCTTTATATTTAACTCTGATTTTAAAAGAAATTTGAAAATGTTGGACCACTTGTTATAGTGATTTGGGCTCTTATCTAGAAAGCATGTGCTTTGGAGACCAAGAATGTACAAATAAATAGTAATGGTATAAGGCAAATTTCAAATTTTTTGAGTGACACATTAACAATGTGAAGTTTTCCACTGACTGATATTTTAGTGTCACACCCCCAACAAACCTATAATTAAAGTTATTTTGGCATTTTCATCTCAAATCCCTGCTTTTGGGGGGTGGGCGGGTTATAATTTCACTTTTAAAATGAGCTTCCAGATACAATTTGACATAAAACACAAAGTCTTATCCTAGCAACAATTTCCCCTCCACCTTTCCATCACAAAATATAGGAATGTGTGTCCTGTCAGTTTTAAAAGTTATAAAGGTTTTTAAAAGAGGAAATTGAATCTTTGTTTATTTGTTTGTTTGGATTTGTTGACCAGAGTATACATGTGGGGACTAAAGCCTGGCTACAGTACAATCCATGCAAACGTCAGGGGTCTGTAGCATACAACAGTTCTGGCAGCAGGTGCTTATCTGCTTTTAATAGAACATTAGTTAATTAATATTTTTCTGTGAGAGAAATAATACTTGCCCAGTGATTATTCCCAGGAAAAGAGTCTATGGCTACAGATTTTAAATAACATATGAATAAAGTTTGATGCAAAGCCATCAGACTAGAAACAAAACTCAAGACAATCGAAGGGGAATCATCTCTTTTTGTACATTGTAATGTTCTCTAAATCTTTTAAGCATAGATATTTTAAATGGAATTCTAATGGTTTCCTTCCCTACTGATTTATTTTATATATATTTATATGTATTTATTTTATATATACATATATACATAGATTTGTATATGTACACATATATGCCATATATATTATTTATAGATGTAGTTGTGTGTGTGTATACATTTATAAATATCTTGAAGAATCATCTTCTGGGCCTTCTCCCCCTTGAAAATGAATTCTGACCTACGATGGGGGAAGCTTTAGATACTTGTGAAGGAGGGAGTTAAATTCTTCACTGGAATTCAGAAAGTAAAAGGAAAGTGCTTGGGAAGAAATCTTATGCTGAGGTGGGGGGTCATAGAGAGGGCATTCAATTCTCTTAGGAAGGTCATAGGGGCAGTGGGAGGGGTCATGGGCCAAGGATCACTTGAAGAATGCCATCCTTTAAGTAGATTTTAGGCATATTACTGGTTGAGAAGCATCAATATGGTCTTTCTTGCACAAACAATTCTAGGAAATGCCTCCCAAGACATTTTATGGCCCAGGGTAGGAGTGAGGAGAGGGGTGAAAACTCAAACAACCATCATTTATTCACATCAGAATAAGTACTGAGTCATATACAAAAATCTTTTCTAAAACTCTTGGCTGTTTTATGTGGGCGAGGACTTTACTTTTCCTCAAGAGAGAATTTTCCTTATCAACCTCTTTCCCATTCTCCTTCCCCAAACATGTACAACTTAATTTCCTCAGAAATAATAGAATCTGAGCTTCAAATACTTCCAGAGGTTCTATATTTCCTCCTCAAAGTTAAAATTCTCTGGTGTTATAAAGCAATTCTCTAGTGTCACCCTAATATATATAAATATGAAAGAAAGGAGCAACATCAGAGACTAGCATGGAGCTACATGTAGTGTTACTTAATGCACTTCTTGATAAACCTTTATGGCAAATTAAGGGTTTTCCATTTCACCAGTCAGCTAGCTATAAGATGTTGGGAGGGTTTCTTTTTTTCTTTAACATGCAGCTCTTAAGAATTTGTAGCTATGTATTTTTAATACTGTCAATAAACAGCTTCCTCAAGACTCAGAGGGGCAATAATGGAAGCTGTTAACAAAGTGTGAAAAGCATCGGGCTAGCAAAGGTTAATCACATGGCTGCCCACTAATGACCTCTACAGCCCTCAGTTTAAACCCAACAGCACTTGTAAAGACCAATCACGTGAATAATTTCCTGTCTGAGGTAGCCTTTATGGTTAAGAATAAAAGCAGAGCTGATTGTGAATAGAAGGCCCCCGGCAGGGGAGGTGGTTATTATTTTTAAGCTGATCTAAACACCTGGGTTTCCCACTGGACCCTATTAAACTTCCTCCATTATGTCTAAATATTTCAATCATTTCTACAGCAGTTGTGAATTCGTGCATTACTAAGGTAGGTGAGCACCAGGAGAGAGGGCATGCTGACCAATGGTGAAGACCCCTTCCTCAAGGTGATGACTGTCAGGTAGGAAGAATCCCAGGCTTTGGGAAGGGATTTGGAGGGGTCATCCCTCCCTCTGTAGTTCCCCAGCCCCACCCTGGCTCAAGGAAGACCACACGTAAAGCCATTCAGACCAAGACAATTTTACTATTTTAAAGGCCTATAGATGTGGAGATTCCTTGGCTTGCCCTGGTAACACATTTCAATGTTTAACAGCCCTCACCATCAGCCAAGCATTTTCCCCTATAAAGAACTTAAGTGATTTCTGCTGTAGGTTAGACCCATTTTCCTGCCCTGTCTTTGGATGGCTGAATTTTGCAGATCTTTCCATATTTTATTATAGATTTGGTTAAACATTACTCCTGTCCCAATGAAATTGCTGTCTTTGAAGATTTTATTTTCTACCTCCAGTCTTAGAGATCTGAACATGTATAAGTTGGGAGACCTGACTAAGGCACTTCTCTAGTAACAATGTATTTTTAGGTTCATGGCAAGGACAGGATTTAAAAGAAGTAACAGGGCTTCAAGATTCCAATTTGGTACCTAGAATTTGGGTGATCAGTCCATACTCTTAACCACTCCTTGTTTCCAACAGTGCATATCCCTTTATATTGTTTGTACAAATATCTCTTTCCTGAATTGTATTATAAGACCCTGTAAAGAGCAACATATAGTAGAGGAGTAAGAATGAGATATGTGGTCAGATCTAAGTTCAAATTTCACCTCTGGTACCTCTTGTGAGAGCTTGGATAAGTGAGCAACCACAATAAGATTCAATTTTTTTTTAATTTTTAAAATTTTTATTATTATTATTGTTTTTTGAGAGACAGAGAGAGACAGTGCAAGCAGGGGAGGGTCAAAGAGAGAGGGAGATACAGAATCCGAAGACAGGATCCAGGCTCTGAGCTAGCTGTCATCACAGAGCCCTATGCGGGGCTCAAACCCATGAACCCTGAGATCATGACCTGAGCTGAAGTCAGATGCTTAACCAACTGAGCCACCCACGTGCCCTAAGATTCAATTTTTGGAAAGCAATACCTACTTCTTGGAGTTGTTGTAAGGAAAAAATTATGTATAGTCCCTGAAATTCAGTGGGCACTCCATATGTTAGTTCTTGTCCTTTTCTTCATTAGCAACCTTGAATCCAGCATAGTACTTTGTACTTGATAGAGATCCACTTGAGGCATTTAAATTTAGTGTATTGGAGATTATTTGATTCCAAGTAGTGGACACAAAACTTGAACTAATGTAGACAAGAGGGGGAATTTACTGTTTCACCTAGCCAATGAGCAGGAAATGCGGTAAGGGCAGCTAGGTCTCAGAGATGCCTAGAAACAGGGACTCTCTGGAGTGCTCACCAGGACAATCATCTTCTCTGCTCCTCTTCCCAATCCACAGCCTTATTTTCTCAGACCAACTGCTATTTGAAACATGGCCATCTTAGGCTCATGTCTCCCCACTTTGCAACTACAGAAAAAGCCAAACCTTTCTGATCTCTAGCTAGAAAATCATGGTCATAGGATTCAGATGGGCCTACATGGATCAAGTGCCCATTCCCGAACCCATCAATTGAGACTGGGAATTGGGAGAAGGAATTGTAATTGCCACTTTCTATCAAAGTCATATGGTTGAAAGAGTGGTAGGGTTAGCTCCCCCAATGAAGAGAGGATGTTTCTTAGAATAGAAGAGTGGTGGGCAGTGAAACAATACATATTTACTTCACTAGAAGTGCCAGGGGACCTCTCTTCACCTATGTGTTTACTGCCACAGAGGTATTATTCCTATTTTCATAGTCAGATGACCTTGGCAAAAGATTTCAAAGTGGGTATTTTTAGTGCTTTCTCTTGATTGGGCATTGATAATGACAATGATGGTGATGATGATACTAAGAGCAAGTAGATTCTTGACATTTGTACAATGACCTAAAAATCTGCCAGTTTCCAGATTATTCTAGAGTTACCCTATCTGGTCTAGAGCCCTTGTGGTATAACTGGAGCAATCATAGCTTTTCAGTAAAAAAAATTGGGACACAAATGATAGTTCTTTTTTCCCTTCTTTGTACTTCCCTTCTTTGTACTTTTTAAATTTATTGCAATGAACATGCATTATTTCTATAATTAAACAAGCATTGTTAGAAATAAATGGGACTTGTAGTCTTATGCATGAATTCTCCAAGCTCATTTCCACCTCCAGGCCTTTCCATGTGCTTCTTTCCATGGGCCTAGATTTTCCTGTATCATAGATGTTTGCTTCCCTTTCCATGGGTTTCAGCTGAAATATCATCACCACAGAGAAGCTGTAACCAGAGGTAGGTTTTGTGGGGTCTGAAGCTTATATACTTCGGGGGTTCTCTTTAAGAAAAAGAATACATAATTAAATCAGAGAAAGACAAATATCATTCATATGATTTTACTCAGATGTGAAATTTAAGAAACAAAACAGATGACCATAGGGGAAGGGAAGAAAAAATAAAATAAGATAAAAACAGAGAGGGAGGCAAACCATAAGAGACTATTAAATATATAGAACAAACAGGGCTATTGGAGGGGAGGCATGTGGGGGGATGGGCTAACTGGATAATGGGCATTAGAGACAGCACTTTTGAGGAGCCCTGGGTGTTATATGTAAGTGATGAGTCATTAAATTCTATTCTTGAAACCCAATGCTACACTATATGCTAACTAACTGGAATTTAAATTAAAAAAAAGAAAAAAAAAGAAAGAAAAATGAATACAAAATTATAAACATAAGTTTATACTCAAAAGTGAGTATTTATTTAGAATAAGAAGGGCATCACAAATAATGAATTTAGAAATGTAACTAGTATCATAAATACTGCTTTAATAATTTTTCCCCTCATTCTGTGGCTACATATCTTTTTTATTTTTATTATTTTTAATTATTTTTAATCTTTATTTTTGAGAGAGAGAGAGAGAAAGACAGAGAGACAGAGTGTGAGTGGGGGAGGGGTAGAGAGAGAAGGAGACACAGAATCTGCAACTGGCTCCAGGCTCTGAGCTGTCAGCACAGCTGGGCTAGAACCCACAGACTGTGACATCCTGACCTGAGCTGAAGTCAGACGCTTAACTGACTGAGCCACCCAGGCGCCCCTCTTTTATATTTTTAATTGAGGTATAATTGACATATCTTTTGATTGTCTTTTCATGTGACAATGATATTGTAATATTTTCCACAGTGAAACTAGAGAGATCATTCAGTTTTCCTGTAGCATAATAATCAAAATTTGTTTCTCATTTTTGCTTTTTTTAATTTATTTATTTTGACAGAGAGAGAGGGAGAGAGAGAGAGAGAGAGAGAGTTCAAGGGCAAGGGGCAGAGAGAGAGAGGCAGAGAGAGAGAATCCCAAGCAGACCTGACCCGGATCTCCATCCTATGAACCATGAGATCATAACTTGAGCCGAAATTAAGAGTCAGATGCTTAACCGACTGAACCACTCAGGGGCTTCCAAAATTAGTTTTTTAATTATTGACAGTTCAGAAAAGTTTATTTAGCTTCACAACCTTTTTTTTTGGTATTATTAGTACTGCTATGCAAATATTTAGTACTAATATTTTCACACACGGCAAAAGCTCTATCTTGTTCCCTGCATTTCAGATATGGTTTCTCCCCACCTACCTATCTACTTTTGGTGCTGGGCAATAGAGGACACGGTCATATTAGGGGACCTTTTAGGCCTGCGTGCTGTGTCATTCTGCTTGTACAAGTTGGTAAAAAGGCTGGGAGGAGTGTTCTTGGAAACCTTTCATACATTGGGATGCTAGCAGTAACTTAATTATACTTTGTAATATGTCCCACCCAAATGAAATGTACTTCCATCTCAATTTTCCCCTAACTAGATCCCCCAAATGCTCCTGGCTCTCCAACTCCACACCATGAAACCAGAGTATGGAGAGACAATGGTTTTAACTGACTGCAGTGAAAATATCTTACATTTTCAAACTTCACAAAAATATATAGCAATATGAACACACTGTAGGGCTCGCCCCATCTCCAAGACCCTTGGAAGAAGCTTAAACTTCAGTAGTTTTAAGGTAAATCCACTTTCACACACAACCCAAAAGGTAGGTTCCTTTGCTTCATAATCTATTCTTTTTCCTTTTAGCCCCTGGAATGTTTTAAAATTAACTGTTAAATCAGTATGCTTTCGTGTTAACATCTGTCTCTCACGCTAGAATTATATGCTCCATAAGAGCGGCACTACATGTGAATTCACACCGCTGGACACCAAGACCGGTGGTAGTACGAGCCCATGCTCAGCACTCAGGAAGCCTTACTTACAACAACAACAAGAAGAATGAGGAGACTCAAGGGACAACAGGATTGAGTACTGATGTCGGTTTCCATCAAAACACTTCCTCCCCAGCTGCCCAGAGTCCAGGCTCTAATCAAGTCACCTCTCCCCGGCCCACCTTTTCCAGGCTACACCTGGTTCCAATCCCTTAACAATCTGAGGCCCATGATTAAAATCTGTCTTTCCCAATTCCTTTTTCCCTAAGGTCAAACTGTCTTCTGTGGGACCAGAAGGCTTATCTGATACAGTATTGTGTGAATAATAGTAATTTTTTATGATTTATAAGGCACATTCCCATGGACAATGCTAATATGCTAATGAGAAAAGGCAAGTGAAAGATAGGCATTTTGCAAGGGTTTTCTGAAGATCTCATGTCTAGCCCACTCCTACCCCCACCACAAATACAAACAAATAGACATAAACTTGACAGTGGCAAAAATTTTGATTTAGTTTGCAAGGAGGGAAAATTTTGGGGGAAAAATTATTGAGAGGGCAGGATCTTGTACGTCTATCTGGAAGTCACGCTTTGTGGGAAGCAGTCAACTTCATCTTGTCTTGGTCCCTGCTTTAATGTCCTGATTCTGACACAGTTTATGTTTGTTCTCTTTGATTTGGAGTTCAGGACTTTATGACATTATACTAGGGATGCACAATCTGGAGAAAGATGGAGATAGCTTAATTTTTAACATTTACTTCCAACACTGTCTTGCTTTATTTTTATTGGCCTTACAGGGCCAGTAAAATGAATGAGTTATGAATGTTTGCTTGAATTGCATAACAGAAGCACCAGATCTGAGTAAGTCCACACTACAGTGAGTGGGAGGGAATGCCAGACTGAAAGTCTAGACCCTGAGCAGGCTGCTCCTTCCCTGCATTGTGTTACCTTTGTAATTATGTCTCCATCATGCATTTGAGGGCTGACTTGTAGAAGAACATTCTATATTCATGCATCCAATTTCACGAGCATTTGTTAGTGCATACTAGGAAGTAGTCTCTGTCTTAGGCATGAGGGATTCTGAGATAAACAGGACAGAATCCTGCCATCAAATATAATCTAGTGGAAGACAGGTGTAAATAAATAAATTACAACATGATGCCCAATATGTACAATAGAATATTGAAACAGAGGTGGTCTGAGAGAGAGACTAATGAATTTAGGGATGGGGGAGTGAGGAAAGACTCTAATGAGGAAGCAACATATGAATTTTATATCTGGTAGGGTTGCCAAGTGCACCGGATGAATCTTGTTCTCCCACATCTTAGCAATAAGGTGATCCATACAGCAGTAGCTCTTCACTGATGATATGAGCCAGCATGCAATGAGAAACCTCTATTTCAGACACTGTCAGTTTTTGACATTTATAATCTTATTAAATCCTCAGAACTCTTTGAGGATTAGTACTCTTCATTTCGTAGATGAAGAACGTGACGTTCAGAGGCTGAAACTTGCTCAGGGTCATACAGCTGCTATGAGGCAGGCACAGGACTCTAATTCACGTGGGTCTGACTCTGGGGCCCATGCTCTTGACCAAAGAGCATACCAGGGAAGAGAGGCCTCGGATACTGCACTTGGCACTTTAGATTTCTCACAGTGCTTTCCCCTTTTTCCACTCTTTGGAACCTCTTAAACAACCTGGGGATGACCCAACCACTGGAAAGATGTTATTATTCTATGCAAAGACAAGGAAAATGTCACACACTTAGTAAGAGATACAGCTGGGCCAGTACTCAGACTGTTTGACTTCTAGTTTAGTGCTCTATTCACTACAGAATGAATGGAGTCTGCCACATGCCTAGAAGTTATTGCTGCTTTTCCCACGCACCGCCCCTCCCTTCCCCTGTCCCATCGTCCCACCACCAAGTTTCCTGTGCTTGATTTAAAAAATCCAAAGAAAATTTCTCTACACAGCAAGATAGGAATGGGGGAGGAGGAAGGATCTTTTCTTTCCTCTGCCTGGGGGTGTGAAGAACCTATCTTATATTCGTTCTCATAAATTATCCTAATGAAAGGAAGAATATGGCCCTATGATGTCATCATCTAACATGTCACTGCAGAAAAATGGGTGGTGTTAAATTTTAAATTAGAGGTGTGTCCCATGTGGGCGACCCATCATGTTTACATCTGGGTGGAACTGATAATGATATAAGTACTACAGAATCCCAATAAACCTCAGGTTATTATCAATGCATGTGGATGATTTATGGTTAAAACATGTGCTATAAGTTATCTTACCATGTAGGTTGAAAGATTCACAATACCCCTTAGCTAATAAGGGGAGCCTTGGTGCTACCTCCAGGGCAGTGTCTCTAAGGGTTTAGGCAAAACTACCTGGTCTTTGTGAAGCCAGCCTCCTTCCAAGGTCCATAGTCTTTCTGTTGTTACTTCACTGAGGAATTCCAGATCAAACATTTACCAGGAATAAACAAAAATTTCTTTTATGTGATTTGGCTTTCAATAACTAAATCTTATTATTTTTAAAACGATTACTGTACTCTTTCCCTGAGAATATGATAGATATTGCTTAAGCAGTTTTGCGCCAAGTAACATATATGGGAGGCTCAAACTTCATTTGCCTTTCACACTCATCTGAGGTTGGGTTAGGAGCATTTCAGATAGGAAAAACATATGGGACAACTCTAAAGGAAATGTGCCTTCTCAGAAGGGCAAATTAAAGCACAAATAAATGCAATAATATATTGCAAGTGCTCAAGGGGATATGAAAAAGCAGGTATTGTACTAGTACATGAGAAAAGCTTTAGAAATTGTGAATTGTTATATATATGTTAGTATTTTAAAAGCTCCCTCCCTTCCTCACTTCTGATGTCACCCCCTGATGAAAGCTTCTTATCTCCCTGACACTCTTCTTCTACCTGCCTGAGAGGTGGGGGATTACTCATCTGATAGCTCCCCACCTAGCACAGCTGTGCCTGACACGAAGCAGGTACTGGGTAAATATTTGTGGCACGAATGATCAAGTGAATTAAGCCAACTTTTGGATCTTAATTCTTATGTGAAACCCTGTTATTGAGAGATTGGAGAATACTTTGTGGTAAAGGTCTTTTTTAAAAAGTAAGCTTGGCGGACCAAATGCTATCTGTACCACAATGGAGTGTCACACTGCTCATTCGTTTATTAAGTAATTACTCAGAGACATTTCGCCATGACATTTGTTCAACTTTGTTTCATCCAGCAAGTTTTAGATTCTGACCAGAGAATCATACTGAGGGCCCTCAAAGTAATGTCATATTTGAGGAAATGCTGCTTTAAAAGTTAAGTAAAAATATGAGATGTCACAAGGCATAATGGATGTCAGATGAGTGCTATATTCTCTATGGTATGGATTTGTAAAGGAGAAAGATTCACGTGGGATGGTCTGCAAAATCTTGAAGCCAAGTGGAAGCTTGAAGGATATGTTAAATCTGGCTTGGTGGGGGATGCGATGCCGTGATGGTTTTCATTTTTATTCCTCCTAGCAGTGGACAAGACACACTTCCATTAATAGCAGTGTCTCACTATGCAATGGGAGTTGGAATTCGGGGAAAGTTTTGAGTAGCCTAAATAACTGCCTTTCACCTGGTTTTCCACTGAGATTCTGAACCCTTACCTCACATGGTACACCTTGAAAAATGCTGAGGCTTTAACGGTAAGTGAGTGATCAAAAGTTCTGGGCACTCCATAACTGATAATTTACTTTTATTCTTTTAGACTCTTTTGGGATTACTTAGCCTAACTGAAGAGCTTCCATGGAAACTGTGAATTACTGGGAATTCACTTCTTTGGGGAAATTATTCATGGCAGTGGGAGAGGGATAGAAATCTCTTTGTCTACTACTTGGTGCAAAATGTATTACTGGTCTTGTCTGGTTTTATCCACAGAATCACAGAATTTTGGAACCAGATGACATCTCTGAGACTCTGCTTTGATTCAACTCTCTCATTTTGTAGATGAAAACACTGAGGCCACAGAGAGCAAGTTATTTCCTCAAGGCCACAATGAGTTATGATGAGGACTCAGGACTCCTACCTCCCAGATTGAAGTCCCTTCCTTCTTCCCATCAGGGAGGACTCACCCCAAATCTGGCCTCATTCTGCTATGGGAGACAAAGCTTCATCCATCCCCCTAGAGGATGCTGGCTGAAGAGGGCTGTGAACAGTCTGAACTTTGCTGCTTTCACAGGTGACCACAACAAGTGCACATGATTTCCACTTTCATGATTAACAAAATTGTCCATTTTTTTTCATATTTTACCTAAGGCTTGCACACTTTCAAAAGGGGCATATTTTCCCTGGGACTGATGGGTATATCTATTGTCCCTGGCCCGAGTTCCTTTTGAACTCTGATTTATTTTGTTTAAAAGTGAAGTGAAGAAGAGGACTTTTTTTTTCTTTTCTTTGAGTAGAGTTGACATACAATGTTACACTAGTTTCAGTTGTACAACTTAGTGATTTGACAAGTTTATGAATTGTGCTGTGTTTACTACCAGTGTAGCTAGTATCTGTCCCGTTACAATACCTCTGACTGTATTGCTTATGCTGTGCCTTTTATTCTGGTGACTTACTCATTCCATAACTAGAGGCCTATATCTCCCTCTTCCCTTTACCCATTTTGACCAACCCCCCCCACCTCCCTCTCCTCTGACAACCACTAGTTTGTTCTATGTATTTATAATTCTGGTTCTGTTTTTTGTTTGTTCATTTTTTTTTTTAGATTACATTTATGAGTGGAATCATATGGTATTTGTATTTTTGGTCTGACTTATTCCACTTAGCATAATAGCCTTTAGGTCCATCCATGTTGTCACAAATGGCACGATTTCATCCTTTTTGATGGCTTCATAGTATTCCACTGCGTATATATACCACATTTTCCTTATTCATTCAGCTAACAATGAACACTTAGGTCATATGGTATATGGGATTTCTATTTTTAATTTTTTGAGGAATCTCCATATTGTTTTCCATAATGGTTGTACCAACAGTGCATGAGGATTCCTTTTTCTCCACATCCTTGACAGCACTTTTTTTTTTTTTTTGTCTTCTTGATCTTAGCCATTCTGACAGGTGTGAGGTGGTATCTCATTGTGGTTTTGATTTGTATTTCCCTGATGATGAGTGATACTGAGCATCTTTTCATGTGTCTGTCGGCCAACTGGATGTCTTCTTTGGAAAAGTGTCTATTCAGGTCCTTTCCCCATTTTTTTAATTGCATTGTTTGTTTTGGAGGGGTTGATTTGTAGGACTTCTTTATATATTTTGGATAATAACCCCTTACTGGATGTATCATTTGCAAATATCTTCTCCCATTCAGTAGATTGTCTTTCAGTTTTGTTGATTATTTCCTTGGCTGTGCAGAAGTTTTTTATTTTGATGTAGTCCCAATAGTTTACTTTTGCTTTTGTTTCCCTTGCCTTAGGAGATGAATATAGAAAAATATTGCTATGCCTAATGTCAGAGAAATTACTGCCTGCGTTCTCTTCTAGGGTTTTTATGGTTTCACGTCTCACATTTAGGTCTTCAATTCATTTTGAGTTTATTTCTGTGGAGGGTGTTAGAAAGTAGTCCAGTTTCATTCTTTTACATTGAGCTGTCCAGTTTTCCCAGCGCCATTTACTGAAAAGACTGTCTTTCTCCCATTGTATATTCTTCCCTCCTTTGTTATAGATTAATTGACCATATATATGTGGGTTTATTTGTGGGTTCTCTATCCTGTTCCATCAATCTATGTGTCTATTTTTGTGCCAGTATCGTACTGTTTTGATTACTACAGCTTTGTAGTATATCTTGACATCTGGAATTGTCATCTTCAATTTCTTTCAACAGTGTTTTATTGTTTTCAGGATACAGGTCTTTCATGTCTTCGGTTAAATTTATTCCTAGGTATTTTGTTCTTTTTGGCGCAATTATAAATGTTGTTTTTAAATTTCTCTTTCTGCAACTTCACTGTTGCAGAAACATTTCAGCTCTGTTTTTGACCCAAAGCTGTATGGTTTTTAAAAAGGATAACTGCCACCATGTTCAAACCACCCAATTGCTCAAATTACTCAAATTACTCTTTGAAAATATAAATGTGGTGACACGTTTTATGTTCATGCTCCTGCTCTTGAACTCTTGCTTCCCTTTCTGTGATTCATTTATATTTTCAGACTCTAAAGAATGATTTAGTTAGTTTTCATGTCTTACTAATTTGCAAATTTCACTTTCTTTTTATACTAAATTGTCTTTGTATTAATGGCAGAGATTCATGTTGAGAAAAATGCTTCTGTTTCAAATATATTTTATTTGTATTTTGTTAGATAACTGATATATTTGGAGACTTTTTTTGTAGTCTAGGAACTTTCAGAAATTTGTTCCCATTTCTCCAAATTTCTGCTTAGGTTGATGGGTAGAATAAATTTTCAATAAAAGAGAGAAGTGTTTCTAAGAGTCTCAAAGAGAGAGCCTTACAAACGCTTTCCCACTTTTCAATATGAATTATTTCCTTTTGACTTTTTTAAAGCAAGCAGAGACCAAGCCAAGCTTATTAGGAAGTCAGTCTGAAAATAAGCGAATCTGGATCTCTCTTAAAACAAAAAAAAGGGCCTTTTCTGGGTCACTCAACCACATCTTTCACAGCAAACTGTGTGTTTTTCTACAGTGTGGATACAAACATATATGATAGGTCATATGCTCAAAAACCAAGTAAATAATTGTGTAGTGAAATATTTTAGCCCTACCATGGAAATAGAAATACCTGCAAGTAAGAATCCTTAGGAACAGAAATTGCAGTTTGCACAGTGACCCAGTTTGAGATACGGGCTTTTATTCTTTTTCTGGCGTGTATGTGTTTTGTTTTAATAAATCATCAAGAGTTTTTCTATAATACTGGCAAAAGCTCTGTACATTCATGAATTTGTGTGAATGTGTTTAAAAAAAGCCTCATGTAGAGTCTACTCACTTCTTTGGTAAAGGCCTGGTTGAAGCCACTTCCTATAGTCTTCTTGATAAGGAAGGAAAACACAACTTCAAGCCAATGTTAGGGAGGAGTTGTCTATGCTCTTTAGCAGCACACGCTTACAGCTCACTTTAGAATAAAGTGTAGTGCAAACACCTAATTTTTACAGAACTGCTTGTATTCCGAGTTACTAATTAAAAATCCTCACGCTCTCCCTTCTTTTCCTGTTCAAATCTGCAAGGTTATTTAATTGAAGTCCTATTTTGTGGGTGCAGATGCATGATGTGTTTGAATCATCAAACAGATTTAGTGTGTTTTGATTGTTGTGTGTGCCTCATTGCTATTCCCAGAATGTCGAGCTGAGCTTATGCTCCTCGGGAAGACTTAGACGCCTGAAACAGTAAAAGAGTCCTTTCTTCTCCCGCCCCCTCGCCCCCCATTTTCGTTGAAACTTTGCCAATATCAGATCGAGCTCTGTCTGTTGCTGCATTAGAATGAAGTTATTCCCTCCCACTTGTCGCCCTCCTCCCACCCCCTACCTTTCCCCTTGCTCTCCAGCTCCACGATTTTCTCACAAAGTGGCAGGGGTTGGGGGAAGGGAGCGTGGAGGGCGCCCTTGTTGTTATGGAGGAACTTTTTTAGTTCAGTTTTATTTTTTTCCTCCTTTTTCTCCTCTCCATTTTCTCTCTGCTTCTTAGAGGTGGTTTTTGGATTGGGGGCTGTGAAAGGGAAAGAGAAGGGGCCTGTTTTCCTCTCGAGGTGAAAACAGCCTTGGAACCGGCAGGTGCACGGCCCCGAGCAGCTGCTTGCGACTTGCAAGCTGCAGCGTCGCGCTTCCCCCTCCAAGCCAAGAGCACTTCATATAATCCTCTCATGCAATTCACACTGTAATTGCAGAAACCCCGACTGCTAGGCCTCATCTTATTATTATTATTGCGATTATTATTGTTATTGTTGTTGTTTTTCACTGATAACAAGATCTTCTGCAAACAGGAACCCGTCATGTTAATTAGCTTTTTGTGTGAGATGAGCTGCTTCTCCAGAAGCAAGATTTGTTTTTGTCTTGCTCTTAGCCCTGTTCCCCTGCCTCCCCCCACCCCAGCCTTTACCCCCTTGAAGGCCACTCAGGGAGTAGCACATGTGGAACTTTTATGCGGTTCTATAGGGCCTTTTATTACCCCATGGGCCTCATCCTCTTCTTAAGAAAGAGGCCGGTGGTTAGGTGCTGGCAATGAAAATTATTTTCTTGAACACCAGCTTGTTTTCTCAAGGTTCTGCTTATTCCTTTGGTAATTATGGAACTAAAGGATCCTTTTTTCTTTTTCTATTTCTTTCTTTTTTCTTCTTTTTTTTGGTTGACTCACGAGTGCTGTAGTCTATGGAACAATCATTTCACGGTATTGAGGAAGAAAGGGCCGGGGATAAAAGTATGAGGATATTCCATTTTTTAAAATGTCCTTAAAAATGCTTAGAGAATTAGTGAAAACGTTCTTATTTGCTGATTGAAAGAAAACCTGGTATTTTGAGGAGCAGAAAATATCTAAAGTATTACAGATACCTAAGTCTAATTTTGATCTACAACTTTGGCAAATTTTTTATTGTTTACTAAAATTCAGCAATTCATGACCACTGTTATTTTTTTAAATCAAAGCCACATATTACCTGTACCTGTACTATTATTTAAGTTAATATTTCTTTTAGATGTAACTTGGTGGCAAGAGAAATTATGTCCTATGAAAATATCACTACTATAAGTGGTAAACAAATGTGATAGGCTGTACAGAGAACATAAGTACTAAAGTAAACAAATGAAAACAGTTGTTATTTACATTCTTTTGTGTTAGAGGTGTCCTAAAGTATAGGAAAGGTGTTCATCAAGGTTAGCTCTGAGACTTTGTTATTACTGTAGTCAAAAGGAGTGAAGAGAACTTAAAAGAGAAACACTTCCTCACTCACTCTGTGGACCACTGTTATCTGACGCCACCCTAGCATACTGCCAGCTTGCCAATCATGTGAAGTGGCATGTCCACATGTGCTGCATGTCCTACACTTTGGGAAACACCGGCCCATCCTGTGGCTGGTGGCTCAGATGGCCCAAAGTCCATCATGGGTATTTTGTTCTAGAATGGCTGTTTAGGGACGCCTGGGTGGCTCAGTTGGTTAAGCTTCCAACTCTTGATTTCAGCTCAGGTCATGATCTCATGGTTCAGGGGTCTGGGCCCCCTTAAGGCTCTGTGCTGACAGCGCAGAATCTGCTTGGGATTCTCCCTCTCCCTCCCTCTCTCTGCTCTCACCCACATTTGCTCTCTCTCTCTCAAAAATAAATAAATAAACATTTAGAATGGCTGTTTCTTTTTAATTGGCTCTTGGTGTGTATGAAATATATATTTCTAGTAAAAGAGATTTTTAAAAATTTCTCTTTCAGGAGAATTAGAGTCTAGTAGCAGAATTAGTCAAACATTGAACATAAGGACCAAAGTTCTAATAGAATATCAAGGGGGAAAACCTGAGCAAAATCAAGTTCCAGGATCCATGATGGAAGCCAGAAATGGGCAGAAAAATAGAGTAAAAAAATCTAGAGAAAGTGGAATGCATATAACACCAAAAAAGAAGTGAGATGGGGTGTTCCAGGAAAAAGTGTTTGTGATCTGAGCTGACGTTTTGAAATTTCCCTTTACTGGCACGTAACGTGTAGGGGTGACTGGGTAAAACACTGGGTCACATCAGGGTAGAGAACCATATGGAAAAGCACTTCCTAAATGATTAGTATGAGTCATAAGACCCAGTGAAGAAAACTGCCATCTTACCTCCACACATATGCACACAACAACAGGGGTTGGAAAATCTCAGTTTTTCTTTATTGTAAATCAATCTTTTTAAAGCTGTATATCTCAAACTCGTCTGCACAACCAATCATAACTTCATTATGTCAGCCTTCCCAGTTATTCTTTATAGTCATATGTTCTTTATCTCCTCACGGTGCCACCCTGACCCTCTGTATTCTTCAGCATTTAGGGTGAAAGGGACAGGCTTGAAGGTACTTAAATGAGCTCGGAAACTTTTCTTCAACAGAAACTTAGTAGCTCGATATGGACCACTCGGCAGCATCCATGTTTTTGTCCTCCAGGACAGAAGGGCAAGAAGGTGAGTGTCAATGTGTTCTATTAGGTCCCTAGTGGCTAGTTAATGGCAGTTTCCAATGTTGGTACAGTATATTGAAAATGACTTTTATAAGCAAATGCTCTATGTTAGGTGCTGAAGATGATTGATTATATGAATTAGTCTGATAGGCATAAGAGAAACCTGTTTAACAAGTATTTACTGAGAACTTGATATGTGAACTGCTCCATGCTTAGGGCAAAACAGCCCCTGCTGTCAGGAAGTTATATTTTGGAGTAGGGCAAACAAGCACATAACCTGTGATATGCAATGATATTTGAAAAAACTTTGATAAGGGTGAGGTCTGCACTGCCATGGGACATATAAGCTGGCCCCTAGCCAAGTCTGCAGCCAGAAGATGATCCCATATTAACTGAGAACTTTGGGCCAAATAGGAATTAGCTATGGGGAGTCTGAAGGGAGAGGTTCAGGGAAAGAGAGAAAGAATATTCCAGAAAAAAGAGAACCCCAAAGGCCTGGAGGTAAAGGCAAATATGGGGAGTTTTGAGAATTTCAGTAATATATCACAGCTGGAGGTTGGGTGGTAGGTGGTGTGCAGGGACGAGAATTGAGGCTAAAGAGGGGAGAGGAGAGAAGTGACTGGAAGGCCACATGAAAGAGTTTTGACTTGATGCTGATTAAAGTAGGGAGCTCATGAAGGAGTGAAGAGCACAAACTGAAACCTGGGAAGACAGAGACCATGCTGGGAGGGAAGGGACACATAAGGGATGGCATGGCACCAAGATGAGGACCAGCCTGGCCACACTGAGCCTGAGGGTGCTGGTCTGTCGGTTATGTTGTTGGCTTAGACAGGAACTCGCCTCACCACAATCCCTAGAGACTGACTCTGAATGTGCAGGTGGTCACGGGGCCAGCAGCGAGGACCATCCATAGAGCCTGAGCACGATAGTGGCGTAGGGGCGGGGTCGTGTAGAGGGGAGGGTGGGAAGTAGGGAAGCCTTTTTATTTCTGATCAAAGATGGTAGCTTCGAAAACTACTTTGGACAAAGCATTCTGGATTACTTTCCTCTTGTAACATCTCTGGTATAGTTCATATATCTGTCTTACCTTGAAAATGGGCCCTTAATGTTAAGGGGGAACAAAGTCCCACGATCTGACAATGGTATTAATAAAAGGCAATATTACTGGAATACTTACCTTGGGCCAACACTGTGCTGAGCACTTGGCATATATTATCTCATTTAATCCACCCCAACTTGATGAGGTACTGTATCTTCATCTCACAGATGAGAACACTGAGGCTTAGGTAGGGCGAATAACTCCATAACTAAATGGTGGAGGTAGGATTTCCACCCAGGGTTGATTCTGGAGCCTGACCTAGAAACCGAAATGTCATCATTAAGGATGTAGATGTGTTAGACACTGAGTGTAGTGAATATCTGTGCACAGGGTTGAGCACTGAGGAACGTATTGAATTGTTGAATCATATTGTACACCTGAAACTAATATAAGGCTCTATGTTAATTATGGTTCAGTAAAAAAAAATTAGACATTTTTAAATTAAAAAAAAACTTGTTATATGGTTTTTTGGTTTTTTTCTCCCCTGCATCTTGCTCTTGGAATTTTGCTTCAAGAAAATGCTTTGATTAATAAAAGATTCTGATTACTTGTTTCCAATTACACATGGTTTTATTGAATAAGCAAAAACAAAAGGAAATATAAGCAGGACATTTTTTCCAGGTTTTGCTATTTAAAGTTTTGGAGGATTAAATTTGCCAAAACAGTAAGTAGGTTTTTTATTTTTATATTTCACATATGGAGGCCATGCACTCTCAAAATCCTCATATTGGAAAAGATTCACAGAGTTAATCTACATTAATTACTTAGTAGCCATTCTTCTCCACTGACAAAACAAAATGTGTTATCAGAATTATTATAGCATCATAGTAGTGGAAAGGATTTCAAGATCAGGACCTAATCTACCCCTCATTTTACTAAGGAGGAGCCGAGGACCAAAGCGCCTAAGGGAATTAGGTGCCCAAAACCACAGAAGTCCCTTAGTCCAAAGAAAGGTTCACTGATTGCTAGACTTTCTCACCCAGGACAACAGTATTCCCCGGGAGGCTGGGGGAGTTAACATGGTGCATCTTCCTGGAGTGTCACTTTTACTCTAAGATTTTAAAAGCAAGCAAGCAAGCGAGTTAAATAGTAATTTAAACCATTTTTATATTAAAATGAACATGGCCATATTGTGGAGTAAATCACAAATCACAGGGATTTAAGAAACAGGAGACTTCAAAGAAATGTCCCTTCTTGCAAAGGAAGGCAGAGGAACAAGGAGAGGGGCTGCCTCAGCCTTTACACCAGATGTCTTATCGTTCAAATGTATTCTCTCTGCCTTTAGAGATTTTTAGAGGGAAAGTTTTTTTTTGAGACACTCTGGGATCTCTTAGGTGTGTGATGGACAATAGTGGATTACCAATGAATAACATTGCTCATAATTATGCTGTTAAATGACACTGTGAGATGTCAGAAACATGCTTTGCAGTTTCTGTTAATAAATGATTTAAAATTGTCTAAATACATGTTAACAGATCCTTTGATGCAATAGATTTTAATTTTTTATCTGAGAAATTCAAATTTTTAAGCTAATTTCAATAGATAATGTACTTGATTAGTTAGAAATGTGTTACATGAATGAATGCATTTTGCTCCAAAGGTTATCTTTGAAATGATGTGAATAATCTGCTTTATGCCCACAAGTACTATGAATGCTAACACTTCATTCTTAACTCATCTAGTTGTCATTAGGTACAGCAGCTGATACAATCTTCCATTAGGCAGTCTCAGAACTGTGGGTGGTCTTGGAAACTATACCATATGAACTGTAATACACAATAGAGTGAGTTAGGGATTTTTTTTTTCAGCTTTAATACTGAATCTTGCAGTTCCTATTGGTAGAAATCAAGCAAAAGACTACCAGGGACCTCATTTTAGCATCAAACTATATGGATGGGTGAGAGCTGGGTTCCTCATATACTCCTCATTCATTAAAGAATTAAAATTTACTGGTCATTTTTTTTCTATTTAAGTTGTTTATTTACCTAGCTAAAGGAGCTAAAATGGCAGTGCCAGCAAACAAGGGCCACTGTTGGCTGTTTACATTTTTAAACCAGATACTAATAAAATAAGATACTGAAAAAAAAATACATTCCATTTTAACTGTACTTGTGACTGAACCAGCACTAAGTAAGTTTCAGTGAGACATTTTGGAAGTGTACCACACAATTCACATTAATACCAAACTGCCTGTGCTCAGCATTGGAGTTATTTAATTCATGTTTGGAAACGTAATACCACTTTAAAAGGCCTACAACTTAACAGCGTTACATATTCTTGAGATTTTCTTTATAAAAAATATTTTAAAGTGCCTTGAAAATAATATGCACTCAATAAATGGCTATTGAGAAATATAGGGCCTTGGAAGCCCAGAGTGGAAGGAAAATGCAAAGTAAATTAATAGTTTTGCATTCACTAGGTGGGAATGGAAGCAAGTGGTATGTATGGTCTTAGCAACTCAAGAAAGAGAAGCCTGCTCACAGATCTCCATAAAGGTAGTCATTTGTTAGTCTCAAGAGAAATATTCTTTTTAAAAAACTGATCTTTGTATGTATGCGTTTAAAGATAAAAAAAATCTTTCAAAACACAATTGGAATGACAAGCAAACTGTCTTTCATTTGTGGTAAATGAGCTACAAATGCATGCACTTACAAAACATTTTTAAAAAATATTCAAATGACAAATCTGTAACCACAGAGAAGTTGAGACTGAAAAGTGCTACTTTTTTTTTTCTTCCTGGTATAAATGGTCCCCCAGTCGTTTCCACTATAGTCTAGAGTCCTTAGTAAAGAAACCACAAGCTCTTCTCTGGGTTGAAGCATTTTAGCTCCCAGCTTTAATTTTGGTTTTTAGTCCAATATGCAGACAGTTTAAAAAAATGTTCTAGCTCTCATTCTATTTTGTTTCTTAAAATCTCTAAAATCTTAAAGGGCTGTAATTACTGACCTGTTCCTTTCACATCCTCTATCCCCACCTGCTAAATTAGTTCTGTTTTTTAAAGGCCTAGCCCTAATAATTCAAAGTTCAACTGCTCTCCCTCTTTTTTCTTTCTTTTTCTTTCTCTCCCCCTCTCCTCTTTCTCTCCCTCTTCTTCCTTTCGTCCTTCTTCCTCCTCCGACTCCCTCTTGGCCCCCTCCCCCTCTGCCCTGTCCCCTTTGGAAGCCCCAGGGATGACACTGTTCATTGATGCGCCCCCCTCATTAGCATTGCTGCAGCTTGGCTCAGTGGCTTCAGAGGCAATCCGTCATGAGAAAACTGAAGAATGTGCCCCATTTGCATGATTCTGTGCCAGAATGCAACTTTTTCTCAGCTGTTCTTTGTGTAATTTCCCCTTGAGCGTTCAACTTTCCCATGAAGTCCTAGAAATCATATTACGGATTTCCAACCTAATTGAAATGCTCCTCAGATGAATTTTACATACTTGAGTCCTTCCCCCACAACAACTTCATAGTTCTTCATCAACAGAGCAAATTAGCACATAAAAAACAGGTTTCACCTTTTATTGTTTTGAAATGTAGGGCGCATTAAATGAATAATTTTGCTTTGAAAGTACAGGGGTACACATATGTGCAAATGTATATTTATTACACATGTCCAAATGAAGCCACAACACTAGTTAATACTTAGGCAATCTCTGCTTCCTTGTCACTTACTGCCACTGCAAACTACAGTTTGTAACCCACTACTGAGAAATCCAGAGCAGAAACGTAGCAAAATGCTGGACGAAGTGCTCACTGTTTAATAAAGAGAACTTTCTATGGAAGTTGGGGAGATCTGCATTGCAGCTCTTGTATGAGCACATTTTAACAAATAAATTAATGAGTTCGTAGCTGCTAACTAACTGCTAATTAAATAAGTATTCTCACTATGCTTTTTTCTAGATAAAAATTGATGATGACAACACTGGGATATGCAATTTGTTACCGAGATTTCCGTTTTTCAGAAATTAAGATATATATAATGCGCTATAACATACGTGATGCCCCACATTCCAGAAGAGAAAAGTCTCCACGAAAACGCGTTCATCCCATTGCATTTGAATTAACAACAACCCAAACCAATTTATACACAAACACACACACAATCTTTAGCTGTTTTTAATGACGTTACTCTTCTCTGTATCATTATATACAAATCAGTAGAGAGACTTTTCATTCCCTCTTGCCATTTAGGGGCAGTTTGGAGTAAGAATAAACTGTTTATTTTTATTATTTCCATTCTAAATCTGCAGAATTATTATTTTTTGATTATCCTTTGACTGTTGATTGGAATGGATCCATTTGGGTAAAAATAGTGAGGATGTTCTAAAAGTGCTTAAGCTATAACTACTTAAAAATGTAAATTATGTCATAATCTCTTAGAAGGAAAAAAATGACATTCGACTGAGAAGGCAGAAAATATCAAACTTAACACTTACTGAGTTCCAAAGAGAATTAAAGTGACTGAAAGATAATTCTCTGCACTAACAGAAGGAAATAAAGCACTTCAACTACAAACATTTGGTGTTGGAGGAACGGCTCACACGGTGATTAGAATTAGGTTGCAGAAGATTTCATTAATTATAGGTGACTGATTTTCCCTGAGCAGACAGTTCAGGTCTCCCGGCCCCTCCACGCCCCCACCCCTCCGTCCCAGCTCATCTCTAACTGTTGTCTAACCTTTCCTTTCCCTTAATCCATCTCTTCTGGAGCTGATGGGAACTGCTTTCATTCCACCTCTTGTGGAGGTAATGAAACAATCTTCTTATTCACTTGCTTCCTCTGAGCCGGTGACACGCAACAACAACAAAAAAAAGCGAGCGCCCTGATTAATGGCTGCTAATTAGCAATGTTAATGACCAGGTGTCCGAGAGCACGGCCAGTTCCTCTCAGCATGGAGCGATCGCTCAATGAGGGCCCTGCAAATCCATTCCCAGTGACCCTTCCCCTCAGCTGCCAGTAATGAAGCCTGCTTGCTCGTTACTCCCGGGAGAGACGCAGGAGGGGATCGGGCCCGGGACCCAAACCCTTGCCTGGGGTCTAGTGGACCTTCCATGAATTAAGGTTCGCCCCCCCAAAAGCTCAAAGGTAAAAGGAGTGAGTAGCCGGGAGATGAACTCAAACTCTCCTTAGGAGGAGAGTCACATCTAAATGGAGCCAGTCGCTAATTTGAACTATCCACATGTGTATCTGTAATGTTGACTCTCTATTAGCTGCACGTATCATCTGCCCTGATTCTGTTATTATCCCGAGATAATTCACATGAGTGAAGCAAACCTCATACTAACTCTCAAATACAACTTTCTATCTGAGAGGCTTAAGTTCTTTTAGCCATTCAGCTCAGATGAATAGCAGCAGAAACTCAGAGCACCTAGGTCTGTGCTTAAGAAAAAGAGTAATCTTTTTAAAAATATATATTTTCCTGGTTAGGAGGTGGGTTATGTGTGCAAGTGTGCTTAGCTCTCATATAGGAGTGAGGGAACTATATTAGACTTAAAAAACACACAAGCCCACACACAAGAAAAGCAAGCTTTTCCAAGAACTTTATAGAGAACCAGCTCTATAAAGCCCTGGAAAATTATTTTACTATTTAGAGTTGATTCCTTTTGTTAGGTGCTGACCAGAAAATTGAAAAGTGACAAGACTGAAATCTTTGCAGATAATTAACCATTAACTGTATTTGCCAATTTGTGACAAGCTGATTCTATGAGTTTACACATTTATTTTCTTTCTGCTGGTAAATGGCCTTGTGCTTTTCTCCAAGGGAGGGGAGGAGGGTGATTCAATGTGGAAGAAACAGACTAAAATGTAAGAAGGTATGTCATGTCATTGCTTTTGTTTTAGCAGTCTCTTGCTTTTTAATATATATATTTCAAATGAGGTTATCATGTTGGCTGATTTAGAAATCTACATGCCCTCACCCTTTAAAAAAATGTTACTTGTCAAAGGGTCTCATGTTTGATACTATTGTGATAAGTTTCTTTTGATGACATTTGTGAAGAATGTATAATTTATTTCAGTAGAATAAGTGCTATTGTAAAAATCACCAACTATTCATAGGTGATGAAATACCACCCATGCATTGTACCTAATAGCAGGGTTTAAAAAATTATGGCCACTAGGTTGCTCCCGGTTAATAGGTCCAAGTGCAATTTGACAAGAAACTTCAAAGCTTTATTCCAAATGTGGCCAAGGCAAACAGTATCACCTCATAAGCTACAAAAGGAGGCCACCTAGATGGAAGGCTGGCTTCTCTGTCACTGGAGCCTGCCCTCCCTTGCAGTAATATCTGATGTAGTTCTGCAGGGAGGAGGGGTAAAAGTTTTCTCCCTATGAATTGAGAATTTGGTAAACATTGTCATTGCAGACATTTTTGAAAACCTTGAAAAGCACATGCACACATGCATTCACATGCGTTCACACACGCACTGCATGCTAAGTCCGAACCACAGCTATCCACTGCCAACATGTTGCTATATATTCTAGCCTTCTTTTTCTGTGCATGGTTACTCTTTCTCTTTTAACAAAATTGCAGTGTACCGCATACGATGTTTTATAAACTGCTTTTTTATTAGCTACCTAACATAAATCTATTGTGAAATATTCTTCTACCATGTTATGTTATGACAGCCCCTGTTAAGGGCCAATCTAGAGCGATTATAGAGTGATTGCTAGCAGAGTCCCAGCGTTAAAGGGCAGGGCAGGGCACAGGCACCGTCCTGGCCCGTTCCTTCTGTGTAATGGATGTGGAGAATTTGTTGAGGATCCCTCCAGTAGCTCAGATGCTACTTCTGCCTGTTTTCCTCAGAGCCCATAGAACAATGCTAAGAAGCCAAAAAGAAGGAATGAGTGTACCAGTGGTGCACTGTACCCAATTTACTAATTACTAGCAAAGAAAGGGTCAATCTACGTGAGCATAAGCTTCATGAAAGCAGAGCCCTTGTATATCTTCTCACCTGTGTATGTCCATGACCTAGAACAATACCTGGCACGTGGGAGACATTGAATGTATACTTTTGAATAAATGAATGAACAAACAGTTAAAAAATAAATTGGACTAAGGGCGCCTGAGTGGCTCAGTCGGTTAAGTGTCTGACTTCAGCTTAGGTCATGATCTCACAATTCGTGGGTTCGAGTCCCATGTCGGGCTCTGTGCTGACAGATCAGAGCCTGGAGCCTGCTTCAGATTCTGTGTCTCCCTCTCTGCCCTACCCCACTCACGCTCTGTCTCTCTCTCTCTCTCTCCCTCTCTCTTTCAAAAATAAATACACATTTAAAAAATTAAAAAAAATAAATTTGACTATATTCTAGTTTATTCACTTATTAGATTCTGATATATTTTCTTGAGTGTCAGGGAGAATAGTGGATTTTTAGCTAGTGCCCTGGGAATACTGGGCATATCTCCTGAGGGAACTCATTCCTCTTGCATGTTACATGTAGCACAGCTAGAAATAAACGCGAATGGAGACATGGTTCTATATTTCTAGCCAGAATTTATGAAAACCCTGAGATCTATTGTTTGTTTCCATGGGTCTAGTCCTGTCCACAACCGCAACTAGTTAAAACAATCTAGAAAAAAAATGGATACTTTTGAGTTCCAAGACCCTTAGTGTGGACTGGAAATTAACATGCATTCTAAATTAAATCTGGAAATTTAAGGATTTAAATATTTTGTGTATCACTTTTCTTTTTTAGGTTTTTGAAGCAAAATTTATCTGTAGACTGAATGTAGGCTGGCCTAGAAAACGGATAAATAAATTGTCAATGGCAGGGGAATCATTTGTACTCAGACTCAAAGTTAAAAAGTGTGGGGTTAAAAAAAAAGGGTGGTGGTTATTAGTGTTTTCCTTTTATAACAAAAAATACAAGTAACCCTAAGAAAAGGACCCCAAAATAATAGAAAATAACCACCTTGTCTCCAAAGAGATTTTGCAGCAATTAGTGAAAGAAACAGCAGCCGTATCTTCTGCAAGATGCCCTTCTCTATTGTATGTGGTAGGGACGGCTATTCCTTGACCCTTCTCACTAACCTACCTCTGGTGCTTTGTTCAGGCGGCAGGGGCAGAGAGGGACCCCTTTGGTAAATTTAGCCTGTTGGAATAGCAAATGAAGGATGCTGAAATGCATTCACCCTTTCCTCTATCCATCCATCAATCGTTCTATTAATCAATCAATTGAAAAGCCTGTTTAAGCATCTCTCTCCAGCCCATTATCCACAGTGAGTCAACAAAACATGGCTCCTACACTTTGCAGCTTGTAGTTTTAGAGAAAACAACAATGGAAGTAGCATAGAAGATAAATAGACAACAGGTAAAACACTGAGCAAGTATGTGAAATGAAAAGAATGAATAATACTAACATTGTCAATCAATTAACAGGTATTTGTGCTGTGCTAATTACATGTTCAGCACTGAGCTTGGGTGCTCTGCAAGTGAAGTGGATAAAGATCTCTGCAAGTGAAGTGGATAAAGATCAGGAAGAATTTTTGTAAATTACAGTTTTTAAGTAATGAGAAATCTAAAAGGTTTACTTTGTGTTCTGTGTAAGACTTTGTGGAGGCAAGTATATAGAGGGAACAGGGTGTGCCTTCTCATTCTGGGACTTGTTGAAAAAAGTAGAATGGCTATGATGGAAGGGGGTGGAAGTGATGATTTAGAAAATTGGATTTTATAACTTTAAAATCATGATATCGTGGAGTTGGATGGGCCTGAAGATCATTTTCTCAGTTCTTTCCACTCTGTGTTTAATCCTGTCTAACACAGTGAGCCCTGCTCAAAGGTGAGCTTATGTGATAGAGAAATAAAATGCAGATCAAGTTGGCATGGGAAAAGCTGGTGAAGGGATGCAGATGGAAATACAGGGAGTAACGTCTCCCTAGGGTGTAATCTTGACCTGGGAGAGGATTGAGAAACCACTCAAAAGGGTCTTCTTTCCTATTTGTAATGTCATAAGCAGTTCTAGAGAAGAAGGGGTTTCATGTAGCCAAAACCCACAGTGCAGAAGATCTCTTTGGTACCAGTGATAACAGGCCTTTCAGCAAGGAAGAAATGGTACCCAAGCCTATATTGTGGATGTCTTGTTCCTCAACTCACATATCAGGAAAAAATAAAATCCTTATTACAGGAACTTTATTTGAGGCCTAGGAGTGCAAATCCCAAATCTTCATCAAAGTTTGCTGAAATTGGCATCCTGGCTATTAATAGATGATTAAGTCATTTCTGAAATCTGCATAAAAGGTTAAGTAAATACTTTTGCATAGCCTGGGCTAAGTGTGGATGCTAAATAGAATGATCACAATATCATTTTGAAATATCTAAGGAGTGAAGAAGACAAATCTTTGTTGACTATAATCCTGTGGTAGTTATTGTGCTGAGCACTCTATGTATTATCTAATTAATCCTCATAATCCTCAAAATAGAGTAGTATTATCCCCACATTACAGCCACCAAGGCTTAAAAAATCAAGTAACTGGACCCAAATCCCACAGTCACTGAGTGATGAGGAAGGGGTCTTATGATGCGAAGCCACTGCTTTTGCCATAGCACCATGCTGTTTCACATAATTTGGGCATTTTTTTTTTTTTTGGTTTGTTTTCTTCCCTTTGGGTATATATTAGCCCAGACTTGCATGAAATTAATATTTCTCATCAATGCATCCTTCCCTATCACAATCTACCTGGCATACAATTTATAATCATTGAACGGATGTATGGTCTTTCCTGTTTTTGGATTATAATAATGATATGTTATTCTTACGAAGCTGTGGATGTTCAGAAAGTCTTTATGCTCATGACTTGGTAAGGAGCCAACTTGACTAAAATCTTTAAAGCACCAAACAAAAGGTCTGATAGCAGGAGGTTGTTTCTCAGCAGAGAGAATAATGTCAGAAAAGGGCTAAGGTTGCTGACAAAGTTATCTTGGACCCCATCCTGCCCTTCTGAAGTCAAGTCCCAATGTTAGGAATGCTAATACTGCAGTCTGTACTTCCAAAGTTCTCATTAATGGACTTGGGGTTGTAATTTTCTGCTTATATCTGCCCTCAGGTTGTGTATCCTTGACCTTTATGAGCATGTCCTTGAAGGTACTGAAAGAGACTACACTTCTCTTACCATGATGCATGAAAATTTCTTTCACTCCCTTTTAGAAATGTAATTGTGAGGAGTTTTCAATACAAGGAGGTTCTTTTGGGAGCCCCCCAATTATTTGAGATCAGTTTTTTGATGAAAATTTTTGACAGAGGCAACAGATGCTGCCTGGTTTGCAGCCCATCATGGAGGGGAGTATGTACAAATGGGCTCTCCATGACCAGTCTGCTGGGGTCTATGATTGTGAGAGGGTCCTGAGGATTCTTTTAGGTTTGTGCCTTTGGAGAGATACTCACATGTTTTCAGGGGTCTCGGTCAAAACAGAACATCACATTTCTACTCAAGACAAATAGTTCCAGCAGAGCAAGTGAGAACATTGAGGGACTGGTGCTTTGCATTTTGAAATCTAAGAAGAACTAAAAGGTTCTCTCTGCTTTGTGTCTGGTCCCTCTAAGAGCTGTCCATCCAAACAATACCAATTTAAAGGAAGGTAGAGACTCAGAAAAGGCTAATGTTTATAAACTGCATTATACCAGGCCTTCTACAAATACTGTTGTTTTTGTTCTAGGTAATAGGCATCACTCTTTATATTTTACATATTAAGAAACAGAAGCTCTAAGAGATTAGATGTCATAGAAGCAGTCAATATCAGGGCCATGCATTGAAAACTAGGTGTGACTCCAAAATGCTCCATAATGGTGTTGTCCAATATGGTAGCCCTATTTACCATTATGACTCTTTTAATTCAAATTTAAATCAAATGCAATTAAATAGTCAGTTCTTTGGTCAAACTAGCCACATTTCAAATGCTCATTAGCTACATGTAGCTATTGACTACTGTATTGGACAGGATAGCTATAGAATATTTCTATCATCAAAGAAAGTTCTGTTGGACAGTACCTCTCTATAACCAAGTTGAGAACTTTTTCTGACATAAGTATTCATGGAAAATAACAGTAATAAAACCAGTAATAAGTATTTTAGTGGAGAATGGTGAGGTAAAGGAAAGATGAAATATGAGATTTTATATTTTGAAGACTTAATATACTTGGAAGATCTTCAATGAAGAGAGTAGTTTAATTATAGACATGTGTAGTATAAACTAAACCAATAGTAATAAAATATCTAATTGTCTAATACTTCTTTTTAAAGTTCATTTATTTATCTATTTATTTATTGAGAGAGAAAGAGCACAGGAGAGTGCATGAGTTGGGGAGGGGCAGAGAGGGAGAGAAGGAGAGGGAGAGAGAGAAGGCGAGTGAGCGAGAGAATCCAAGCAGCCTCTGTGCTGTAAGCATGAACCTGACCCAATGCAGGGGTCAGTCTCACAAGCCATGAGATCATGACCTGAGCTGAAATCAAGAGTTCGTCACTTAACCGACTGACCTACCCAAGCACCCCTAATTGTCTAATATTTCTTATGTGGTAGGTGCCATTCTAAATTTTGTACACCTATAAACTCATTCTCACAACACTCTTATGAATAGATGCCATTATTATCTTCATTTTATAGATGAGGAAGCTGAGGCACAGTGAGGCTAAGCAATTTTCTAGGGTTATTAGACAAAGAAAAGTAGAACCAGGATTGCAAGCATAGCCTAGCTTTAGATACAAGTGTGTAACCATTATTCCATAGAAGCATATTTTATTGGCTTATTTAGGAGAAAGTTTTGAGAGTCAATCACCAGTCAGAAATGGAGGCACAGAAAGTAATATTGTTTTTTAAAAAGAAAACCAGAAAACTAAACAATACTTCCTTTTGCACTGTATGTGTATGTATGTGCAAAAAATACATACTAAGTATGTATAAAATCCGTATTATAAATTCATGCACGTGCATATAAATTTTCACCTTTATGAGACAAACAAGTCAGATGTAATATTGCTAATGGTAAGTAAATGAGATAGAAGGGAAAGGATATTATGATTGGAAAATGACAAATAATATATAATTAACTCTTGATAAAACTTACTTTCCCTACCTGATTCAACCACAAGCGAAAGAGGGAAACAGTGCTTAAGAGCAAACTCCAAAAGGGCTAGCCTTAATATTTTTATAAACTTTCAAGTTTGCAAAATAGGTTTAGAAGTTTTGCAAATGCTTCAGGAAAATTCTGGAATGAGGTCTTCAGGTTTGACTTGAAATACCAGAAATCAAATTCTTGTTAACTTGCATATAATTTGTGTACTTGGAATTTCTAAATTCTTTGGTAATCCACTTACCTAAGTGTATTCCCAATTGATGTTCTTTTGCCCGTCCATATCGGTGAATCTTGCAAAGGACAACAGTGGTCTGAAACAAGGATCAAGTCCATTTGGGGCCATTGTCATTTCATGAATTCAGTGGCTCTATTTATATCTGACTGGTTGGGTGGTTTGCTTTTGTGGATAGAGCTTACGTTTTAAGTAAGTACTGAAAGTACCAAGAAGGTGCTAATACTTATGTTTATTTTTTTTTTAAATTAAGAATAATAATATGGACAAGTAAATTAAATTTGTGTCATTAACTAAGTCCTTTAGTTCTCAAGTGGAATCAATTTAAAACTCAGCTTATTTTGTAACATTTTAGCTAATGAATGCGTTTTAAAAGGGGGTTTAATATGGGAAACGTATAGGTTTTTTTAAAATATAGACACACAACTAATATTTTCAGTTTACTTTGGTGTGACTTTTAAAATTAAGATATGGGGCGCCTGGGTGGCTCAGTCAGTTAAGTGTCCGACTTTGGCTCAGGTCACAATCTCGGGGCTTGTGAGTTTGAGCCCAAAGTTGGGTTCTGCGCTGACAGCTCAGAGCCTGGAGCCTGCTTCAGATTCTGTGTCTCCCTCTCTCTCTGCCTCCCCCGCTCCGAAATAAGTAAAAACATTAAAAAATTTTTTAAATTAAATTAAGGTATTAGCCATAAAAATTAAAAATCTCATTATCTTTTTGATGTTAGCTAAGAGTCACCTTAACAAACTGGCATGTGCTGTCAGAACACATCGCTATGATGACCGTATCTAAAAAGTCTCTTACCTTTGTGATGGTTATAATTGTATCCATCTGTTCCAAGATGATGCCCACTTTAAATACATATTTATAAACCAGTGGAAAACTCGTCAATATAGAGTAATATGAAACAGAGAATATTTGTTCTTTAATTATTCAGACCAATATCCATTTTTCCTTAGGAATAGAGAATAAAATGCACTGAATATTACAAACCTATAGGAATGGGATGATTTCAATTTTTTTCTGTTTGAGCCACAATTTCAATGTTGGAAATGACTTTGCAGATCACCTAGCCCACGCCTCTCAGAAGCTTGGTGGACTGACCCAGCTCCACTCAGAGCCTGGCAGTGCTGAGCCATGAACCAGCCAAGATTTACCACACTGTGTTCGCTTTTGACCTGATCTTGGGCACACCAAATCTTGATTTAATGAGCAGTTAAACTGTTTGAGAAATGCATTGTCTTGCTTTGCTTAGCTACTGCAATCAAATACGTACTAAGTCTCCTGTGTACATTATCCATGTAATGCTATGAATATACAGAGCCACAGAACTAGAAGAGACCTTGAGATTATCCAGTTAAATCTCCTTGGGTTTCAGGTGGAGAAAATGAGAAGTTAGGCAGTTGGTTCAAGGCCACACAGCTAGTGAGCTTCAGATTTAAGTCTCTATTCCAGATGGTCTGACCTCAAGTCTGGTCCTCTTACTACTATGTTATTTCCGTGCAGTGTACATTTCCAAGGGAATGATCAGGTGTTCAAACCCCAGACATTGCTGGCACCCCGTGACTTTTCTTCCAGTTGCCTTATGGGTGGTTGGGATGTTGATAAAGTACAAATATTTACCAAAAAAATCATTAACAAGCCCATCTGGGAATAAACCTTGCTATGCAAATGACAGAGATGGTTATAAACATGAAAAAAATTCTCAAAAAAAATTTTTAATGAGTTATAAGACACAGGGGGTCAGGTGAGCCATATAAGAAAATGGCATTCATGACATCTCATTGCTTTGGGAATATTGCATTGGAATTGGAGCTTTGATAATCTCTGTGAAGAAGAAAGCCAAGGGGAAAGAGGGCTGCTTGTCGACAGTAACCTACAGACAAATGAAAACCCGGGCTGTGTCCTGAGAGTTTTAGGTAATCCAGGCTCATAATTTGATTTGAGAAGAGCTACTCCAGGCTACTGTGTAATTATAGAAGCATTCACTCGGCTGGCTCCTGTTCGCCTCATCACGTTCTACTTCATTGCCCTTTATGCTAAAGCCCCTGTTGATGAGAGAACGGAAACAGTAAGTACAAATAAAGCAATTAGCAGGTGGGCAATGCTACCACTGTTTAAGGATAACATCCAATCTTTATTTGTACTTATTAAGTAGAAGTCTAGAGCTTAGAGACAAAGGGAAATATCACAAACCACAAAAATGAAAAGAGGTGTGGGAACAAAAAGAGAATCAGGGGGAAATTAGACCAACGTATCTATTTTTTATTTTACAAATCTAATCACAGAGGCCAGTTTTAGAAATAATATCAAACCTCCAATTTATTTATATTATAGTGAGTTACATTCTCATGTAAAATTCACTTCTTTTAAAGTGTTCTTGCCTCTTCTGACCTACTCTTTTATACTCTGTGGATTAACTTTAGGAAAATGTTTTCACGGTTACTGTGTTCCATAGGGGTGGCGGGGGGGGGGGCGGGGGTTGGAGTTTGGGTTGTAGTTAAACCTACCAGCAGGGGGAGTTAGGATAATTAGCAAACCTAGTCCGCAGGGTCCTGATATCCAGAGCACAGACTCACAGACACTGCTGACAGAGTTGAAGATGCCCACTGTAGACAAGAACTATAATGGGCAAAAAGATGAAAGCCAGAGGATTTCAAGTGTTCTCGAAGTCCTAGACAGGATATTGAAGGTATAGACAAGAAAATAAGTCACTGGCTTTCTACCACCCTCCTTTCCAAGAGAAATCCATGCACTCTGGTTCTCTGTTTACGTATCTGGAAACAGGGATAATAGAAACCTATCCCTCCAGAATGCCATCATTCTCATGTCTCCATGGAGAGCACTGCTCTTCTTGCTTTTGCCTTATTTTCTGTGTCTGAGTAATAAGGCGGAGTATAAATAATTGCTGTTCTCTCAGAGCAGGGTCCCAAGAAGATGCCCCTCCCCCTCATTTCACTTTGAACTAGTGCTCTTGTCCTTGAATGTCTGATCAATTAGAGCTCTGCTAGCAACTTCAACTACCTAAGCAGGACATAGCTTCCTATTTAGACAGCAGATTTCCAGCTAGTCAACTTAAAAGCAAGTTATGGAAGTTTGCAGAAAAATCAATAGGCTTTCCTTTGCCTTAGACAGTGGCAGGAGAACACTGTGGACAGAGATAGGTACAGATATCTAGAAAGAGAAAGCTCTTTTATAGTGCAGTGGCTTATTTAATAGGGCAGCAGTTAATATGGCAAAATTAAACCTGTATCTTATCCTAGGAAAACCAGGCTTTCTTTTAGGGCATATATTTAGTTCTCACAGTGATATGTATACTCTTCCCCTTTTTAATCCTTCCATCCCTCAGCAGTCACTTAAGGCAGGCCCAGAGCGTCAAGGGTAAAATCTCTGGAGCGATGATACCGAGGAACATGTTCATTTCATCCTTTGACAAAACCCACAGACCTTGAATAGGAAAGGATGGTATCTCAGATGATAGGTCTAACGGTGACCATCACCCAGCCATCCCACACATCATTCAAGAGAAGGTGATTTGTGTAGGCCAAGCAAGGAAAGAGAATTTCCAGAGGTGTGTAAACCATTGGGCACTTCGCATTAATATCTTTGTTACTTTTGGTAGCGCTAGTAAATGCAGAAATATGCAGATCTTTAATTTTCTTTGGAAAAGAGTACATTGTATATTTAAAATACATTTCATTCAAGGATCACCATGCGCTCATACACTTTTATTAGTGTCCCAGTCCTAGATGTCCCAAAATAAAAAAATTCCCAATGCCAAATACTAAATGTAATTTCATAAATGTGCACAGTCCCCACCTGCATTCTCTCTCATTATCATCGTCATCTTCATAACTGCTACCGTTCCTTGAATTTATTGGGTGCTTCATATTCTTGAAGCTATTTTCATAGTCACAAACTCACTTAATTTTTCTCAAGAAACTTGTGAATTTGACAGTGAGATAATATGAAGATTTTACAGATACAGAAAGAGATACAGAGAAACTCTGTCATCCACTCTGGGTGGCCCAGTTTGGAGCAGGATCTAAGTGTCTAGGTCAGTGCCAATCGGGAGTGATCTCTACCTGCTGTCAGTTTAAAGATACAAAGGCAAGAAACTGGAAATCATTTCAAGTCATTATTCAGCCATTGGGAATTATTAGTTGTTTGTCTAAAGATAAATAGGGTAAAAGATTCATTCATCCTCTCAGAATCGGGAACCTTGGTATTTTAGAAATGTGGCAAGTGGCAGAACAGAATACAAAGAGTATGATTCATCTTTTCAGCACTCCCTTTCTCACCTCCACATTTTTGCTGTTGCTTCAGGTGAAAAACTAAAGAAATGGGCAAACCTGCATGGTTGAGGTGAGGCCGAAAGGCTTCTCATTGTCACTGCTTAAACTTGGAAACAGGACTTCGGAAGCACCCACTGGAGGTGTCTCTTTTCTCTAGGACCTCACCTTCCTCCGAAAAATAAGAATGCGGCTGTACTTAGAGGGAGCCTGTCAGGAATCTTCTGCTTTGGCAAACCAATAGGGATATCACGTCTGTTGTCCAGTGTGTCTCCTACAGCCTCCTAATACATTTCTTTTCCTCTACGTAGTGAGATGAACTTTACAATCGGTCAGTTCAATTTATTTTTGATGAAAAAAACATTTCCCAAAACAGACCCATAGGACAGTTTGAAAAACTGAACAAAATGACTTCATTTTTAAAACAATCATTTCAGTCTACAGTTTTTGTAAAAGTCCAGGGCAGTTAAAAAGGCACGTAAGAATGGCAGATTTGCTGGAATGAAGGAAAGCATGGCTTTTATTTGACTGTGAATGTAACCGGAAATACCTACAACGTACCTCCTCCTACACAGGTTGTCTGGCTCACAGGGTCCCACCTGGATGCCTTTCGGGGGCTTTCCCTTCTGATGGGAGCCTGAGGCCTCTTTGGGCCTGGCCTGGAGGAAGCCTAAATGAATGATCACCTTACAGATAATCAATAGTGAGCCATCAATTGATGATTGATGCTTCCGTCTTGCCTGGAGCCTCTGCACCTGATGCTATTTGACACTCCTGCAGGAAATGCTGGGCATCCTACTCCAGGGTGTCCTTGGAGCCAATGGCAAATTCCTCTTGTTCACTGGAAAGGCACATTTCCTGTTGTTTGGGGTGGTCTGCCCAATGCCCAGATTTGAAAATGTTTAAAGGGAGAATAAAGATCACATCTTAAATTCACAAGCAAAATACGATTGGTAGGACTCCGTGTTGAGAGCATAATGTGGAAATAGCAAGATTTGCTATTTACTGTGAGCATTTGGTGACAAGCAGGCCTGACGGGGGACTGAGAGCGCCTCCCTTCCCTTTCTGAAGCCGCCAGTTCCAACCAGCTGTTTAGGCCTGTTTCTGACTAAGTGAGTCGTTCCTTTTCGATCCTGTTTTCAAGGCAGTTTCTGAGAGTAGACGGAGGACATATTTTTCTCTGCTTGTCCATGTGTCTGTACAATCACTGGCCTCTCAGAGACTCCAGGTTGGAGGTCTTCGTAAGTTAGCTTTGCCAGCCCAGATACAAAGTACACACCCCAAATGGCTTGTAAAAGCCGTACATCTAATCACATAATGCCTCCATAATGTGGTTTTTTAAATTAAGTGACCCACAGGATATTAATCTGGTGGTAACAAGTCCCAAGGGATGCAGCACTGGCAAACACTTCAAGAGCAGCTAGAACTACTATTAAATGTGATGTTCATTTCATCTGAACATATGGAAATAAAAACAAGTCATGGGAAAACTTCAGTGCTCTGTACATACTATATTGTTCGTAAACCTGTCATAAATAAGTGCCTCTTAAAATGAAACCAATTAATAAATGTGCATTGAATTACAAAGTTTAAATATTCCATAATATGGGACTTCTGTCCCCGCCCCCTTCGCCCGCATTCCCACCCCTGTCAAGGCCCCTTGTTTTTCAAGCTGTTATAACATTTTCCACTGTGTGGCACATCTCAGTTTGTTGTTGTTGATTGAGTTATTTGGTTGGTCCGGCTGCTTAAAAAATATGAAGAAAAAATCTGTAAGCTATAAAACACATCTTCTTTCTTCCTTTGTCTGTGTATGAGAGTCTGGCTTGGCATGAGGGCCCCACCCAAACCTCCCACTAAGAGTATGTCATATTTCTATATGTTCGTGCATGTTCAGCTCTACCTCTTTAGAAATGATGCCCCAAACCAAGCGATGTTTACATAAGTAAAAGGGAGTTTCACTTTTATGCTGTAATTTCTGCAGGGAGCAGAGGGTTTCCTAGCTATACCTTGTACTTTGTTCATGGGGGAACTTCTATTTTTCTAATGTGACGGTTTTATCCAGCTCTGACAACAGATTTCTTTAGGAGATTACACACCTGGAATTAACTTTTTCTGCCAAGAATTACAGTGCACCTGGAAGTACTAAATCATTTTTATCTATGTTTTAGAAGCTTTTCATAATGAAACTGCATATCTTGAACTTGACCTAACTCTTGAGTCAAGGCTCAAGAGCAAGAGTTAGATAGGGATGTATAAACTCATGTTGTGAAGTCCATATATCCAGGGTGTGTTTAGTTCTCACCAACCAAACGCTCACTACCTGAACACCATCTCCCTGAGTGTCTTACTTCTTAAATGACTCTGCTTACCGCATAACATATGGAAATGTGAGTATGTACTTTCAGCAGATTGTTGGCTATGTTTACACCAGTTCTAACACTAATCTCCATTAATGTTTGATATAGTTCCCAACAGGTTTAAGTAGATGTCAGACACCATATCTATTGCATATGTGTTGAGCATGATATACATATGGCAAATGATGAAGAGGTGGTTTTTAGCGACTTCTTTACTAAAGACATTTGTGCTACCTAGATTACGTATTTGGAGAATGTGAATACTTTCTGTAAGTATAAATGACACCAAAATATAACATCGGTTAATTTAAAAAAATCATGCAGGGAGTTTATTAAAGTCCAGCCATACCATCAGTTTGAGACCTATGACATTTTTTTTTTTTGTCTGTTGTAGAACTGTTGATAAGCTCTTGTGAGGGCCAGCTGCAATTTGAGATTCAGAATTATGAGTTGGAAAATTTTTACGAACTCATGCTGACACATCAGAAAGATAATATAGAGTGAGTGTTAGAAATTACCTAAATGATTTCTTTGGTTGGGCAGGACAGACGGGGGAGCGGAGGAGGGCCAGGCAGACAGGTATAGGAAATTTAAAGGAAAAAAGCCCTCCCTTTCAGCTTTGTACTCAGCATTATATCTCCAGTTTTTGCCAGAAAACCCAAATATGCTCTGGTTTTCCTTGACGTGAAGTCATATGGGTAGAACAACAAATGGTTTTTATCCTTAGGCATCCTTGCCCTGCTATGTTTGGTTATACCTGAAGTTTGCCAAACTGGTTCTGCTTATTCTTGTCAAACAAGGATAATTTCTTCTCTTGGTTTTCTCTGATATAGTGTCAGCATTTTAAAGGCCAAAAGTTGCCATAGTGACAAATTACATGATTATAAACATTAATTCTGTTTAGGGGCGCCTGGGTGGCTCAGCTAGTTAAGCGTCCGACTTCGGCTCAGGTCATGATCTCACAGTTCGTGGGTTTGAGTCCCGCGTCGGGCTCTGTGCTGACAGCTCAGAGCCGGGAGCCTGCTTCAGATTCTGTGTGTCTCTCTCTCTGCCCCTCTCCCACTGACACTCTCTCTCAAAAATAAATAAACATTAAAAAAATTAAACATTAATTCTGTTTAAACAAAAACTGTAAGATTAAGAAAAAAATAGAAAAGTCATGGATAAACCAACGCATTTATTTTGATACATTTTCTAAAGGCAACATAAAAATGATATTGTAAGTGATGTAAATGATGATAAGTGAAAAAGAAAAAGGAGTACAGGAAAAACAAAATATAGATACATTAAAATTATCTGCTCCCAAATTCAAACATAAATCATTGAATTTCATAAATTACTCTTCTCTGTAACTGGGGTTTAACTTTATACGAATGTGACTAAATTCTACCCTGGGTATAGATAAACTCATTATGTCCTTTAAGTAGTTCGAATTTCCTGATAACCAGCAGTCAGACCAAGGAACAAGCAGAATTAGCAGCCGAGTCTAATAAACGACTGGGAAAAATTGTATCTGTCTCTTCCTTCTGGTTCCCACACACTCTGGTTACATCATTACTTAGCCTGTAAACTTGGAGGCCAATTGGGCTCCAGAGCTTGGGTCATGTGACCAAAACATCAAAATGTGTCTGAAACTCTAGCCTAAAGATGGGATTTCAGGAGGGGCCTCTGGATAGCTGACTCCTCTGCGGCTGCCATGCAATTTTCGTATTTTATTTCACCTTTGCTTTCAGGCTTAGCTCTTGGTCCCACAGATTGACGGCCGACACAAACTTGTTGATGTGGGTTTTTCTGTGCAGGTGCACGGGCAAAATTATTTCCTGTACCACATACTACGCACAGTTATGTAATAGCTTTAAGAAAAAAACAACAACTGGACATTTCCCTATGAATGGTTTTCATCAGCCAAGAGAATTCTAACCCCTTCCTTTTGTAAAAGCTTCTTTTGGTTTGTTTTTGAAATGCGTTCTGGGTTTTATTTTATTTTTAAAAATCACGTTTAAATGCACGAAACTCAAAAGCCAAGTGTATTAGGTCCCCTGGATGCAACTCCTGACGATGGAGCTGAAACGCTGCGCGTCTCTTGAAGGAATGGACTGTGTAACTCTATCACCTTGCTAAGGTTTCACAGAGCAAGTCTAGTGATGACAACAACTACTTGTTCTCTGCAGATGTAGAAGGCATTTTTTTTACATGCGCAGGAAGCAACAAAAAGCCTGGTCTTAGGGGACAGGTGAGTGAGTTGACTTGCAAGAAATAAACCAAATAATCCTTAAAGTTGTAGCAACACATACAGAGCCAAAAGCTTGATACCTCTGTACACAAACATATTTTCATGTTCAGGTTTACTTTTCTCTCCATTGTTACAATAGGTGTTGTGATTGCGTCTGGCTGAGAATTTGTTCTGAACTTTCTTGAAGTAAAATCCATCAGGAATGGGAAACCCATTGGAAAATATTCCCAACACATTGTTATCAGGCTGGGGTGTGGGGGGATGGGGGCCGGGGATGATACACCCAAAGGAGGAGACTCTGGTGGAAATGAATTTTGTCAAAAACCAAACCCAACAAAACAAATTGCCCTCTTAAGCCATTCTTCTTGGATCAAAGGACTACTGTAAAATATGTTACATGATTTATACAACAAACATTGGTATCTTCTCATTACTACGCTAGATGGGGTAGAGATACAAAGAAGGTGATGTGGAAAAGGATAATAATGATAGCAGCTAGAATCTAAGAAAGACCCACTATCAACTATGCTGTATTAGGTGCCTACTACATTCCAACTAATCCTTACATTAGTCCAAAGTAATTGCTATTATCCCCACCCTTCCTCCAAAGAGGAGAAACTGAGGCTCAGAAAATGTAAATGATTTTCTTCAGGATTGTATAGCTAATATGTAATGGTCTATAGAGATAGGATTCCAACCTACATCTGATTTAATCTGAGTTTTATCCTCAACCCCAATCCCACACTGCTTCTCTGTACAATTCTTTCTTTGTCCTCATAGGGCTTTTAATCTTGTGGTGAATAAAAAAAAAAAAACAGATGAAGAAATCATTGAAATTGCACGTGCTAGAACACTGTCACAAGGAAGCACTTGAGGAAACTGAAAGTCCACAGAAGAAATGATCCAGGACAGAATAGTGCTGAGGAACCCTGTTTCCGTGACAGCAGAGCAGGGAGGAGTGTGGGTGGTAGATGAATGCTTGGTTATCTTTTCCCCACAGGTAATCCTTCCAAAATAACTGATAACTACTTTTATCCTGCAGAACTATCACTGAAAGTGCTGTGTAAGACAGAGTGAACTTCTGTCCAACCCCCTTCCCGGGTGCCTGCCAAATAAAGTCACTAGGTGCTCACATATTTTCCAGTACAAGTGCTTCATTATTAATTCATGGTCCAGGTCCTCAGTACATGCTGCTACTAATATTAGGTTTCAGCAGAGAATAATGAACAGGAGCACTGGACTGGATGTCTTAACATTTTTTAAACAATGTTTGCAGTGCTAAATTCTATTTCTAGCTTAATTGGGGTCTTTACATAAACAAGAGGAGGGCTCTATAGTGTTGGGGAGGCATAATTTTCCCAAAGCTTAGCAACAGAAAAGGCAAGAGTCAGCATGATTAAGACTGAAAGTTAGTACAGATCAGGATATTCTCTCTTAGCATCTAGCTCTCATAGACAAGAAAAAGAGAGGCCTCCTGAGTTAAAATTCCACCTAGAAAGCCTGGACCAGTTCCTTGCTTTGAAACTGCACCCCATCGGGAAAGGGGGAAGGAGAATTTGCTCTCATGGGGAAATGGTCCTCTATAGGGCCAAAGTCCGGCCCACTTACCCAGTAGGCACAGTGCCTTATAGGGCCTATGATCCTTACACATAAATGTTTTTATTTTAATGTTGTTTAAAACAAGAAAAAAAATGAACATAATAATAAAAAATATATAATAATGAATCCAGCCTGGTTCATATTCATCTTTACACCAGCACAGTCATAAAGTATAACTTATAATACTTTTCATTTAAGTATTTATTCATTAAGTACAACAGCTATTTATTTAGTGCCAACTATGTGCCAACTATGTACTGACTGTACTAGGTGTTCGAGATATAATGAGAAATAAGGTAGGCACTGTCTCTGAACTCAAGGAGCTTCAGATAAACACAATGAGACAAAACACAAAAATGACATTTTTAAGGGGTCTGGGGTTGGTAAAAATGAGGTGGAGGAAATCCCCGGTTCCTAATTTCCATTTTAAAAATGTATCATGCTTCTAATTAAAAGATTTTCTTCTGTGGTATTGAGACACAAGCTGAGGGAGCCATAAATACGTGAAATGGAGGTACAGCATTGTATTTGGCAGTTAAGATTCTTGACTTATTTAAAAATAAAGGGTATTTAATTAAAATTAAAAGGACGTTTAATGGGAGGTGCTATAGTTCAGCTGACAGGGTGACTAGCTAGCCAAGCATGAGGAATCAGTGAGTCTTGTTTCTATGAAGGAGCTAAGGTCAGTGCTTGGGTAATTTTCTCCTTCCTGCGGGTGGGTCTTCTAGGATTCATGTTCAATATTGAGGTTCAACTGATAGAAGAATACGTTTTAATAAATCACTGGGCTTTAAGTAAGCTCCAAGCTTTATTCATTTAGTGTCTCATAACGAGACTTCAGGCACCATGTGGATCTTGCCTGGCCCGTTCCTGTAACAGATATTTATTGGGTCGCTTCTATGTATCAGGCTCTGGGCTACCTGTTTGGTTTCAGAGAGGAGCAAAACTAGACTACTTCCCTGCCCTCATGGGGTTTACATTCTAGTTGGAGAGAGATAATAAAAATTTAAATAATGGACAAGGTACCTGCAGTACCTTTCCAGTGAATATCTCTTATTTTGGCTTTCTGGTAACAGCAACCCAGTTTTACATGGCATGCGGTCTTGGTAGAATATCAGTCAAGGGAGCTTTTCTATCCCTGACCACAAAGTGCCCAGGTTCAACCAATTAGAATCTCCTTCCTGAAGATTTTAGGGGCTGGGTGTTGATCCCATGGGCATGTGGCCAGTTTCTGAAGAAGGCCACTGTTGGAATCATGGAATAGTCATGGACAGCCATAAGGGGCTGGACTTGTAACGTAAGGCTAACTCTTGCTTTAGTTTGCCATTGATATGACTGAGTTACTCAAGTATATTGACCCTAAATTCCTAGTGCACACCTTTTGGAAATCAATAGGGATCATTATGAAGGAGAATTTAAGCAGAGACCATAGGATGATTGGATCAGCATGGTATAATGGAAAAGAGCTTGGGAGTTGCACAGATTTGAGTCCCAAATAAAGCTTCATCACTGGATAGCTGTATAACACATATAATACCAGTTCTATGGTGTCTGGGGGAGTATTACATCTAGGTGGCTTAGCGTAGTGCGCATGCCCAGAAATGTTAGCCCTTCACCCTTACCTACTTACTCTGTCCCCACACTCCTGTTCCCTAACTATCTTCATAATTTCTATGTTGCCAGATTGGTGGGGAATTTAAAATGTGCAATAACAACTCTGGGGAAAGCAGGAAATAGAACTGGAAGGCCGTCTAGTGAAACCTCAGCCACATCCTCTCTTCAGATATCGTGGGCTTGGAGTCAAGGGTGGACTGAAAACTCAACAACTGGCTATGTCTGTGTCTCGTGAACTCTGCCTGGCATGAACACTTCTGTTTCAGCACATCTGTGATTGCCATATCACCGGCATTTGCAGAATGGAGGATTAATTTTATTGTGCAGTGGATCAGCAGATCTGGTGACATAATATTGCACTACGAAGAAGGATTACTCACCAGTTTCTGGATGCTACATTTTTAGAAACTAACTCCACTTAAGGATAAGTGTTGGATCTAACAACTTCCCCCTTTTCCTCACACCCACTCTCCAATCACCCAACCAACAAATATCACTTAATGCAAAAACCAGCTCTCTTGGGACCAGATGGATACAATTTTTCTTCAAGATAAAACTCTGGATGTTCCCCCAAAGTAAAGGTTTTGTTATACTTCTTCAGTTATTAAAAACAGATGTGTCGTGTTTATAATGATGGCGCTGAGCGCTTTTTTTCTCCTCTGGGTTTATGGAAAGCATTTTGCGTAGGGTAAAATAATATAGCATTTGTGAGTCATTTTTTGGGGAAAAAGTAGGGGAATTATATAGTATACAAGTCAGACAGGGTTTGGTCATAAGGAAGTAGGGCCATATCACAAGGCAAACAAAGAGAAGACCTTGTTTTTATTCTTGTCAGAGACCTACTCAGGGCTTTGACTATCACCTTTTCACCTACGACCTTAATTCACAGAAAAGGTGACTTGGAGCTGGGCTCTTATCCTGCTCTAGTGTTTGGCAGAGCAAAGTTGCGTGCTGCATCCTGTAATTTCCTTATCTGCCACCAAGCCAATACCATTGCCCTTACCTGGTGTCTTTTTTGATGCACTTTGTTTCATTCTCATGTAGGCTATCCCAGAGGCTTGTTGTTTTCAGGGAGTACACCTTAAAAATTATTTCTTCCTTTCTTGATAGCCTCATCTTTGTCCATTCTTCTGTCATTTCTACTTGCAGCTGGCTAACCAGTGTTGGGCTCCTGTGTCAATCAGCTGTCTGTGGAGTGAGTAAAGCCTTGTGGGTAAACAGAAAAATGAAGTGTCCGTGTGTACTGGCAGAGGAACTCCTCTATGGAATGCTTATTACATGCCAGGCAATGCTCTAAGTTACTTTTCAGAGTCTGTTATATTTAATTTTCACAACATCTGTATGAGGTCTAGTTTAGACAGACTTGCACTTATCCTTTGCTTTACCATTTCTTTCTAGAAATATGTAAGCTGATAGGTAGGCAGTATCCATATTTGTGTGGCTAATTTCTGTATTCTATATTTGTATGGTTCCAAAACTGATTTATCTGTTATATAGCCAGGGAAGGTTTTTTAAAAATGATTTTTAAAAAGTATTCTCTCGATTTTCTTTATATTTGAAGCTCTCGTGACCAAAGTGGATATATGCCATGTTCATTTTTTTTTCAACAGCACAGGTACAAAAAAAATGATCAAACATATACAAACTGCTCTATGCAAGCAGCAGACAGTAAAATATAATGGTCTACTTACTCTGCTGTGATTGACAGCCAAACCTTAGAGCAATTTGCACTATGATCAGATAGCAAGGTTTCTCCCATAACCTTGAGGTCCAAATCTCACTGCCCTTTATTGTGAAATTATCTGCCCTTTGACCCTTTGGAGAAATGGAGTCCCAAGTCTTCCCTTGGTCCTCCACTGACGTGTACAGTAAATGACTGATTGTCTCTGTTATGTGACCATGGCAGACACATAGAAATACCTAACTCATTTTAGCAAAACTTATCCTAATTGGAACTATAATCAAAGGTTACTGGAATGCTCCAGAAAATTACCTGGAGACTTGGATTTGGTGTCCTTTGAAGTTTTGGTAAAATAAGTGGTACCTTCTTTGTGCTTGTATTTTCTTTCCTTCCAAAGGGGGAATGAAGAAGGGAGAAAAAATTGAAAGGAAAGCTAACGCATCTCTTCTTGCACAATCTTCCCTTCTCTCTTTCTCTGTAGCAGAAAGTGACATGGGGCTGCTGGGCTGGTTCAGGGGGTTATTCACATAAAGTCCTTATCACCTGAGCTATTTAATGTGTAATGGAAAAGTGCAGTTGAAAACATCCCAGAGGAAATGTTCTCTCCTAGGGCAGCCAGGGTCCTTTTCATCTTCACCTGAAGGCAGACCTCACCCAATTTAATGCATCATTTAGTTTGGCATCAGTGAAAAAAGCCTCCCCAGGCCTGCTCACAATGACCCTTGGGCTCCACAAAAAGACTGAGCAGAAGGGTTACTGGTTCTCACTTCTCCATTCAAAATGCCTTCTTAAGGGAAACTGGAAAAATGGACATGGAGCCAAATGAGGAGGTTGAGGAGTGCAAGCCTTAAATGACAGAGAAGTGCTTTCTCTAAAGCTTCCAGTCCTATCACCCAGGAGATAGGAGGAGCTCTGGATGTATTTATAGATATGTGGGAAAAAAGGAAGGGAGCAAGGAAGAATTATTGAGAACCCACTATGTCAAGGCACTGTATCAGTACTTTAGCATTACTGTGGCTAATCTTCATGATGCCATTTATATTTATATTATTCAAACCTATTTTGCAGATTAGCAAACAGATACTCCCAGGGATTGGGTAATTTCTCTTTCTCTAAGGCTGCAAAAGTAAGGGGCAGAAACAGGATCTGAACCTAGGTCATCTGTCCCACCTGTCTTTCCCCTTTCCCCTTCTCGTCTGCTCTAGGATCCAGTGTTGCCTCCAGGATCTCCAACTAAAATCAGCCTGGAGTCCAATCCTTTGGAGGCCGCAGTGCTCTCCCAGCTGGGGAGAACTCAAGGCAAGGCCAGTTAAGAGCCTGCCTTCAGAGCTGTCTAGGAGAGAAGCCCCTTGACCCACCAGGAGGAAAGTACAGTTATATAGTGACTGTCTGGGGGTGGGGTTGTTACGCCTACACACCCCTATCTTGGGGCATTTGCCTGCCACAATATTGGATCCACAATTCACTGTGAATCAAAAGCCCATTACTAATTTCTTCATTCTTTCTAAATCTGAAAAAAAATCTTTGGAAGGGAAGACTTCTGATTGCTTGTCCTACTAAGCTGTACATTCCATCTCTGTCTCCTACAAATGTGTACTGAGACTGTTACAATTTTAAAATTTAATTTGATGGTTCTGGGCACTAGTCATGTTTTATCTTGCTTAGAGTAAATCACTATGGAATTTCATGCAGTCATTTGATTGGTCTACCATGATTTGAAAGAAGAGTTGTGACTCTTTTCAATGGATAATCCTGTTTAATATCTGTGTGATTCACTACAACAAGATGCAGTTTAATGTTATCTGCCAATATTGTGTATAAGATGCGTGTGCCAAAATATTTCTTGCCTACTGTTATACAGTTTTGAATACAATGTTTGAAAGTTCTTTTGTGTTTTATCATTTAAGCAAAATATTGACAGAACAGGCTATCTTTTAAGAAGATTGGATAGTTTCAATGTGTGTAAGAGATACTTGCAGAGAAATTCAGTGTAACTGGGTTTGTTAAAGTAATGGTATTTTAATATCATGGTAAGTACGACTCTTTCCTATTAAACCTTCTATAACAATTGTTGAAATGATAACATCTTCTGTCATTTAAATGAGTAGTCTAAGAACTGTGAGTTACTGGACCTGGTCAAATGCTAATTCCACCATTATTAAGCTGTATATTCTTGGATACATTATGTGTGTTCTCTAGGTTTCTCATCTATAAAATGGAATAATAACATCTACTTATAGCATTTGTTCCCAGAGATGAGGATTAAATGAAGTAACTAGTGTATGTTCCTGGTACATGACAGATACTTATTAGATGAAAATTATTATTATCAGTCCTAGAGAGCCATGCTTATTTTTTTAGTGTTTTGACTGACTGGAATTTGGTAATATTCTGAATTGAAAACTCTCAAAACCACAAAAGGGTAAATAATAATAATGTACAAATATTTTTTAACAAAGAGATGTTTGGAAATGGAAATCAGCCTTCCTCTTAATCTGATCATTCTAATAGAAATGGGAATACATGAAAACAGCTATCTTTACAGGGAGTGCCTAGGTGGCTCAGGTGGTTGAGCTGCCGACTCTTGATTTCAGCACAGATCATGACCCCAGAGTCATGGGGTCAAGCCCCCGCATGGGGATCCATGCTAATCATGGAGTCTGCTTAAGATTCTCTCCCTCTCTCTCTCTCTCTCTCTCTCCCCCTCTGCCCTTCTGCCCCACTTGTGCTGTTGTTCTCTCTCTAAAAAAGAAAAATAAAAAAATCTTTACATACAGAAAAGTCCCTATATACAATGCAGATGTTATGACAGATGTCAATATTGGTATTAAGATATGCTTCATGTTTGCATTAGTAATAAGCTATGTTTTTTTTTTTAAATGTTTATTCATTTTTGAGAGAAGAGAGAGAGCATGAGCAGGGGGAAGGGTAGAAAGAGAAGGAGACACAGAAACCAAAGCAGGTTCCAGGCTCTGAGCTGTCAGTACAGAGCCCGACATGGGGCTCAAACTCACAAACTGTGAGATCATGACCTGAGCTGAAGTCAGAGGCTTAACGGACTGAGCCACCCAGGCGACCCATTCATAAGCTATGATTAATTCAAGTAAATGCACAGTAGTATAATTTCCTTTTTCATCACCAAAGAATGTGTATATATCACTTACGTTTAAAGAACTCTCCTAAAACTTACTCTAGGTACGACATGGTGAATACAGTGATTTTACCAGATAAAGCTCTGCAATACGACAAGTATTTCATAAAGGAAATTATTTTTGTCTTAAGGGGGGAACTCAATAGCTACATACAAAACAACACATCATAGCCCAGTAGAGGTTCCTTTTATATGAATTTTATCTAAGCCTTTTTGAGGTATATTTACATTTTCAAGTCCTATCACGGCTTTAGCTAATGAGTTCTTTGAGGAGTTACCTAGGGAGTTGGAAAAAACAGTTTCGTGTTCTAATGCTCACTGACTTGGTAAGTACCAAGACTTCTTGAGTATAGTTTTTTCTTCGGTCAGTATGGATGGACAGAGGTGCCTCCCTAGCAATACAAATTTCACAGGGAGTTTGTGAAAGTCAAATGAGATTGTGGATATCAGAGTTCTGTGGCCAGACCACTATACAGATGTAAGCAACTTACTTAAGTTGCAGTCTTCTGGATAACATAAATTTCTTCATTATGGGTTCTAATTGTGCCCTAGATATTTTTCCTTCAAGAGTTACTAGCTAGAATTTGGTGGACAACTATATAACAAAGACATTATGTGTCAGAATTTCTTTAATGGGTATGATGAAAAATAAAACATCAAAAGAGATCAATTTTGTCTGCAGACTGTCTCTAGACATTGTGACTTTTTGTCATTGATGGTGAATTTTTTTAATATATTCACTTTTTTCCCCCAAAGCTTTTAATTACTGCTTATATTAAGGAGACATAGGAGAAAAGGACAACTCACATCATTTTCAGCATATTGCAATACATTACCTATTCTACCTTCATTTCTTCTGAGAAAATTAATTGTGGATTTAATCGCCTTCCACTTTCCAAGAACTTAACCCTTGAGCAAATAAGAAGTGGGTCTGCTTTCTTTGTAAGTTTATTTAATAATGTCCTTAAGGATGGAATGTTCCTTGAAGAGGGAATATAAATATAGGCTCCCAGGACCACTTATATACTACTTACATGTAGTTCCCAACAGTGACCTTCCCCACCCCTGAATCATAGAAAAAAAACACCCCAAAATTATCGGATTTACCTACTTTTTCTTACAGGAAGTCTCCCTCAATTCCCGTTCACAAGTATAATCGATTGTAAATCTGCCTCCTAAGTATTTGCCGTAATGTTGTTTGAACATCAATAGATATTTTTTGCCAATAGAGATCAGGACCATCAAAATAGGAAATAATTTGAGAGTTAGGCAGAGGGAAGGTTTTTCTAGGAACAGATGGCTTCAGGAGTGGAAATTTAGTCTCAAAAGGAATTCAAAGTATCTAATTAGGTAGGGAATGTCATAAGCACTGACTTCCCTTCCTGAACCATCTTTCTGGTTCCAGTTTTCTCTTTAGTCCTCTGTACTAAATACATCAGAGTTCATATTACTGGCTTCCTGAATTAAACTGATATTTGGCATAATGGAAAAGACACAATATCTAAAAGCACTAGGATATTTTAAAACCAATCTTCTCAAGAAAAGATGATTATGCTTTACGAGAGGAAATATTTTTACCATTAGCCTTATTTCTCTAATAATTTTCTGGCCAAGAAGAAAGCAATAAATACCTACTCATGCTCAACTAATCTCAAATAACTTTTTAACAATCCATTTGTTTTGAAGTGCCAAATGCATATTGAGGATGTCACTTCCCTGCCATTTCTTTATCACTTTTGTTGGATTTACTGGTTCAAAAGAAATATGTCTTGCAGAATTAACCTTAATCACGTGGATTGAGATCAATAGTAAAATACAACATTACATGGTGTCAATTGAAACATTTTATCACATTTAATTGTACAGATCAGATTTGGGAGATTATGAAATATGAACAATTCACACAAGAACAAGGAATGGTAATTACCGAAAATGCCTGTAAGATACATTTTATCTGTTAGTGCCCATTTATTTTCCCAAAGGATGTTGTGGTCTGCCACCGACTCTTCAGTATTGTCCGTATTATCAGGATCAAGAAGAATATGCATTGTTTCAAGAAAATTTGAGCTGGAAAAACCTGCAATGTGCAAATAATTTAAATTATAATTAACAAAGAGTGCTAGTGAAAGTTAAACTTGACTAGATGTTTGACTAGCTGTGATGACCAAAGTCTGTCATCAGAGCTTTGAGTGTAAAGGAGGTGATTAACTTCAAGCAGTCAGGTTCTTCCTCTTTAGACAGTGTTCTTCAACTACATTAGTCAGGGTTCTTTAGAGAAACAGACCTGTTAGGATATATGGAGATATATTTAAGAGATTTCTTATAAGAATTGGTTTATGTGGTTATGGAGGTCAAGAAGACCCCCTTTCTGCCATCTGCAAGCTGGAGAATCAGGAAAGCTGGTACTAGAGTTCCAGTCAGAGTCCAAGGACCTGAGATCCCTGAGCTCTCATGTCCCAGCCTGAGAAGAGAGAAAGAATTTGTCCTTTGCCTTTTTGTCCCATCTAGGCCCCAGTGATTGGATAATATCTTCCCACATTAGGGAAGGCAAATCTCTTTACTCAGTTTGCTGTATCAAATGTTAATCTCTTCCAGAAGCAGCCTCATAGACATACTCAAAAAATAATGTTATATCAGCTATCTGGTTATCCAACCCTTAGCCCAAGTCAAGTTGACACATAAAATTAACCATCACACCACCCCAATGACCTCATTGGTTCAGTAGCTAAGCATACTTTCCATAAGTAAAAATCAAATCAAATCAAATCAAGTCAATCTTCTTTCCTTCCTCCTTTTTCCTTCCCTCTCACTTTCTTACATTTATTTTTGTCATTTCTTTTGCTTTTCATATCCCATTCTGTGCACCTATAAAATGAAAATGGACTCTCTAGCCTAACGTAATCAAATGTTATAAATCAACATAATTATAACCAAGAAATTGAAGTTCTATTATATTAAATAACAATTTGGGCCTAAAATAAATATGAAGGTAGACTTAAAAGAAAATCTCCAAACTCTCTTTTTCTTTACTCTTGTCATAGGCAGGATAATTCTTTCTATCTTACTCCCAAGGATGTCCATATCCTAATCCCTGGAACCTATGAATATATTACAGTACACAGCAAAGGAGACTTAAGGGTGCAGATAGAATTAAAGTTGTTAATTTGGTGGTTTTATCACAGGGAGATCTGCAAAATCTGGGTAGACCCAGTATAATCACAAAGGTCTTTCAAAGTAGAAGAGGGAGATTGAAGACGAGGTCAGAGTGATGTGATATAAAAAGAACTCAATATGCCATTTCTGGCTTTGAAGATGGAGAGATGGAAGAAGGGGACTATGAGCCAAGGAATGTGGGAAGCCTTTAAAAGCTGGAAAATGCTAGGAAATGGATTCTTCCCTGTAGCCTAAAGAAGAGAATTCAGCCCTGCTCACATCTTGATTTTAGCCCAGTGAGATGTGTTGCACTTTCAACCTACAGACTTGTGAGATAATATATTTGTTTTTGCTTTAAGCCACTAAGTTGGCGGTAATTTGAAGGCAGAACAGAAAACAAATACAAATCTTCTCTCTTTACTATAGTTTCTCTTTATTATTAATTTCTGCTGAGGAAGAATTTGCAAAGGAGTATATTTGTCCTAACTTGGTTTATGGTAAGAGGAGAGATTGGCTAGAATGAGTCAAAACTCATGTTTTCTGTTGCCCTTGAAACTGATGTGTTTGTAGAATAAAAGCTTTTATTGTTAATCTGAATCATTTTCTATCTTATTTGCAAGAGCTATGTTGACTCTCACTGATTTCCTTCTTAGCTTGAGTTACCCAGGAGACCAGAGCCTGAGAAAAGAATCTGTATTTAGGTAGTTTACTTGGGAAGTGATCCCAGGAGTCAGAAATTGGAAGCACTTGTCCATTGGCTCCCATCTCCTATTGGTTGAGTGTGGCTTCAGGGAGGTTAACTCCCCAGCACTTGGGGCAGTGCAAGCATACATGCCCAGTAAATCCCTGTAAGTATCCATTCCTTTAGTATCAGAAAAATACCATGGCAAGCCAAAAACACACTGGAGGCAAGATGTGGTCAGTATTGGAACTCTTCACCCCTTTGCTATGTAACTGTCACCACAGCCACAATTGCAAATGGAATCAGAAGATCAAGAGGAAGTGAAACAGGGCACAAAGAACATCTGATCCAGTCTAACCCCTGACTGCACCACATATTAAGACCAATTTGCCACTGAATCTTCAAAGTGCTCCTTTCTTTGCTGGCTAGGTCACTGTCAAGAGGACCCCAAGGTAACACACATCAGTCATAGCTTCCAGGCTAATGGAACTCCTACTGTTTCTGTTAGTGGAAGCAGTGGTATCAGGACCTCTAATCCTGTCAAACCTAAAGATGTGGGGACAGGAAGCATACATTCTGTATGTAGACCACTGTGAATGATAGTGAGAGGGACAAATCTTACTCCTACCTTTTGATGTCTAGACCTGCTTATTCAGGCTAATAGGGGCACAGCACAGCTGTTTGTTTAGTTCCTATACTTGATTTTAGTGGGCGGTGTGCCAACTCCATATAGGCCTTTGTCTTGAGTTAGCACCTTTAGTTGAGCCGTTAGTAAGCAATTCCATTGTTCTAGGAGGCAGGCTGCTTCTAGGTGAAGTACTATCTGATAGAAGTAACGGATCCCTCAGTCATACATCAATTGTTGCACACCCTTCCCTGTAAAATGGGTCTCTTGATTTGAAGCGATATTATATGGGAATCTTATGACAGTAAATCAAGCATTCTTTATGCCCTTGAATAGTGGTGCTGACAGAGACATGGCAGACAAGAAAATTAAAGCCATTTGGAGTAAGTATTAATTGCAGTAATGATGAATCATTGCCTTCTCCAGGGTGAAAGGGGTCTGATGCAATCAATCTGACATTAAGTGTCTGGATGATCTCAAGCTCTGCTGCTTTGTCAAGGGCTTTGTATCAGGTTGTTAACACTTTGATAAGTTGAGTGTTCAGTAGCAGCAGCTAGACTGGCCTTGGTGAGTGGGCGTTCATTCGACTGGGAACATGCATAACCTCTATTCCTGCCACCATGATGATTCTATTCTTGACCCCATTGTGCAATCATGGGAGTGGTAGAGGAGGGAGGCTGGCTGAGAATGAGTCACAGGATGAGTCAGCCTCATTGTTGAGTGTCTCCCCTGACTTGGATGCTCTCTGGTGGGTAGTAGTATGAGATGTGTTTCCACTTTGTACCCACTTCAGTGGGTCCATTGTGTGCTTCCTCCCTAGACTTTTTTTTTTTCTCTTTAATCTTCCAAACTTGCTCCTTCCAGGCCCTGACCAACAAGTCAACCCATTTTCATATATATATATATATATATATATATACTCACACACACACACACATACACACACACATATATACATCCTTCTCATGTTACTTTTTTATTTATAAAAAGTAAAAAATCAAAATATTGCTCCCGGCTTTGTCCATTGGAAGGATTGTCCCTCACAAATGACATATATGGCACTCTCAAAGAAGGACTATATTGCAGTAGGAGTCCATTTTCAGTTTATACCAACATATTGTGCTGACTCAGCTATGAACGAGGTCCAAGATTCTTCTTCTTCCATCAGCTGGCTTTAGGAATACTTCCCATCTCTTCAACAAGATGTTAGGTGTAAATTGAGGTTTGGGCATCAATTAAGCAGAAGTGGTGTGGGACTCAAAAATCCTGTTCATGGAGCTGTTTTATATCCTCTCACTTTTCTTGGTCTTGATTTTGTACCATTTCCATAGTACGATAGGTTGTTGCTGCACTTGTCTGACTGTAACATGGTAGATCTGAAAATATCAATTAATAATGGGCTGCAAAACTTGCATAGCCATTTGGTTACAGATTTAATCTCTATTGGAGCTTAATAGCAGCCAAGAGCTACTTTGCAAAACGTATAGTTTCTGCCATGGAAGATAGTCTTGCTCCAAAATCTGAAGTGTCTCTCTACTCTAGCATTTGTATTGTCATCTCCCAAAGATCTCACACTTGTGTTCACCATGGCTCCACGTATTTACCATGAGTACTCCTGGTGCCATTGAATTTGTTGGGTTATATAGTCTGGAGGGTAGGATATCTTATAATGCAGACTGTATTTGCTGCTGAGTCTTCTTTTTGCTCTGGGCTCCTTTAGAAATTGTCAGTCTTCCAAGTTGTCCAATAACTAAATCAGAGTGGTATTCCTAAGGGCAGTATGCTACCTCCAAAATTCAAAATGGGTCACTAAGCACTATGTCTTTTTCTTAGTGATAGGGTATACAAGATGCAACAACTTAACCTTTATTTTATTTTATTTATTTATTGTAACATTACAATTTTATTTATTTATTTATTTATTTATTTATTTATTTATTTATTTAGAGACAGGGAGGGGCAGAGTGAGAGGGACAGAGAGAATCCCAAGCAGACTTCACCCTGTCAGCACAGAGCCCGATGCAGGGCTCAAACTCACAAACCATGAGATTGTGACCTGAGCTGAAATTAAGAGTTGGACACTTAACTGACTGAGCCAGTCAGGCACTCCCTATGCCTTGTCCTTTGTTTTAAAGGGGTTATCCTGACATGCTCTGGATTACTGAACTCCTAAACACTTTATTAAATATGATAAAGCAAGTAGAGTAAGATGTTAATTATAGAATCTAGGTGTTGATATTCAGGGGTTTTCTGGAAATTTGTTTTAACGTTTCATAATAAAACACTGAAAAAACATTTTTTGAATCTATCATTAAAAAAAAACTTACTAATGTGTCAGGCTCCATGAATCTTTCTCCTATATAGACATATGCATATCACAGGGTAAAAGAGAAACCCTACAAAGATTCTCGGTTTCTCTTTCACCCTGTGATATGCATATATCTATGTAGGACAGCCAGAGTACTTGCCACTTGTAGCTCACCAGCCCAATTAGTATAACCTCATTAAAAAGTGAACTAGTGTGATGCTCTATGGAATATCAAGCTGATCAAAATTCTTCTGGACTTGATTGTAACAGAATAGGAGGGTTAACAGTAGCCTTATGACAAGACCAGTTACTGTTATCCTTTCCATATGAATGTGAATTGCTTGTAAGATGGGATTGCAGATGGGATTGAAGATGAGCACATGGGTCTAAAGAACACTAAGTGCCAGAGGCTATGTTTACCTGGTGTAGAAAATATACCACATCCAGCAAAGCAGCTGAGATTGTGGCTTCCACTTGGTTAAATCTGATTAGTCTACTGTTATCATTCACAGTTCATTTGCATCTTGCATAAGCCAAATGGACTAATTTCTTGGGGATATGAAAAGGCTGACCTCCCCTACATTTTTTGTTTGTTTTTGAACACAACAATTTTACCATTCACTTAATGGCAACTGGTAATCATCAAATTAGCAATGGTTATCTACAAACGTTATTACATTACCTGTGTGTCATTTCTCAAAGTTGATCAAATACCTAGAGTCACAGACATTTTCCACATAAGATGCACCATATAAATCAGACTTGCTGCATGATACGGTAAGATATGTTTAGTTTTGTAAGAAACTGTCAAACTGTCTTCCAAAGTGGCTGTATCAATTTGCATTCCCACCAGCAATGAATGAGAATTCCTGTTGCTCCACATCCTCGCCAGCATTTGGTATTGTCAGTGTTTTGGATTTTTGCCATTCTAATAGGTGGAAGTGATATTTGTTTTAAATTTCAATTCCCTAATGACATATGGTGTAGAGCATCTTTTCATATGCTTATTTTTCATCTCTCGGTCTTCTTTGGTAAAATGTCTTTTCAGGTCTTTACGCATGATTTAACTGAGTTGTTTGTTTCTTTTTTTTTAGTTATTGAATTTTAAAAATCCTTTGTATATTTTAGGTAATAGTCCTTTATCAGACATGTCCTTTGCATAAGTCCCACTCTGTGACTTATTTTCTCATTCTCTTGACCCTTACCTTCTCAAAGTCGACTTTATTTATGATGGCACTAATCTCTTCAATCTCTCCACGGATGTAGCCATTACTTCTAACTTATTATCTTTGCCAGCAGATGGAGTGCGGTTGCAAGAGCTTCCTTTTGGCCCTGTTTACCTTAATAGCTTTTACTCCAAATGCCAGGGAACCAGTAAAAGGATTCTAACAGCTTCTAAATGTATGTACTCAGAGACTGGGGAAATGACAAGTGAATATTTGAGCACACAGGACTCAATGTGAATTGATCGTTAGTCAATTCTTTTAAAAGAGTAAATGCACACTAAGGAAAAGAGAACACTGAGAACTTCGGAGACCAGTTGGATGTAGAGCCTTAGCTGTCATTTATACTGTAGGACCCAAGATGCCATGATGGCTCTGTGAATGCTTGGGCTTAAGGATTCCAGGTGATAGTTAAAGCTTCAGTTTCTCCCTAAAACATGGAAATATGAATGACACCTACTTCATGGAGTTGTAAAGAGAATTAAATAAAGAAGATAATGCTGGAATTTAGTATGTTCTCAATTCATGCTGGTTACAGTGCTAATGTTAGAGCTAATGCTGCTTATTTTAAAAATATAGTTTTAAAACTAGCTCTGTGAGGGAGTGTTGAATAATGAAAGGACAAAGATGAGATACAGAAGAAGAAAGAGGAGAAGGGAAAAGAGAAGAAAAAATGAAAAAAAGAATAAAGAATTAAGAAAAAGGAAGGGAAGGAGAAATAAAGAGATAAAAAGATTTTTAAAAAGATAAAAAATAAAGAAAAAAGAGGAGATTTCAACTATCTGTATGCTATGAATAGAGGTTCAGACTTGTCAGATGCTGTTGGATGTCAAAAGTTTCTCTGAATGTACTAGAAGACTGTAATGTATTTCAACAACTAAACACAAGTAGTGCCAAAGGCTCAGGTTTAGAACCATAGTCATGGTTATCCACATGCCAGTTATCTATTGCTGCCTAGAAAAAATCATTCCACAATAGACTGGCTTACAAAAATCATTTATTATAATTATCTCTCATTTCTGTGGATTGACTGTGCTCAGCTGGATGGTTCTTGCCTGGGGTCTTTCATGCAGTTTCAGTCAGATGCCAGCTAGTCATCTGAAGTCTTAACTGAGCTGTATGTCCAAGGTGATTCATTCAAATGTCTGGTAGTGATGGTGACTGTTGGCTAGCACCTACAAATGATTTCTTCACTAGTCTTGAGCTTTCTCACTTTATAGCAGCCTCAAAGAAGTCAGACTTCGTAGTTGGTGGCTCAGAGCTCCAAGAAGGCAATGCAGAAGCTACCAGTCTTTTTAAAGATTGGTCCTGGATCTGGCCCAGGACTCTATCTCTATCCTGCTCTATCCTACTCTATCATACCTCTATTACTCAAGTGAGTGATGAATGTCAGCCCAGATTCAGGGAGAGGAAAATAGACTCCCCAACTCTCAGTAGGATGAGGGGCAAAAAATCTCCACCTATCTTTAATTTACTACACCTGTTCTCAAAAGACAACACCATGTAGAAGACAAGCATGATTTCTGGGTCCACACAAACTGGCAGAAACATTGTTAGAGACAACTACAAGTGTGGAGTTAAAAAGAGAGTAAAAGTTATGATCTTTGTCCTGAGGAGACTTTATACCTAATTAACCTGGAAGGAAAATAAGTGCTATTTAGAAAAAAAATCTTACTTTATTTTTGCATTCTAGAGGAGGAACAAGCATTAGTAATGATACCAGATACTCAGAGCCCGCTTGGATTTTTGTTGCTCAGCTTGATAGGATTTTTGGGATGAGAAATAAGACCTTCTTACACAAGGCCCAATTAGGAGAAGGTTACCCAGAATGGCTAGATTTCTCTTCATTAAGAAGTTAGCATTAATTCTGGATTTTCTGTTGGTGGCCAGCAGCACTAGAACTTCGAAAAGAAGAAGGAAATTGAAAAAATGACTCAGAAAGAACCATTAACATGACGGAAGGGTCAAGGGTCCTGAACACCTGAGGAGGTATGCTCCAAATTTGCTTGGGATAACATACTTATTAGCAAATAAACGCCTTTTAAGTCCCCTCAATACAGAATTCAATACATACTGTTTCTAAAAATTCAAATCCATAGTATTCATACTTTTGCATAAAGAGATCTGTACGTGTTTGGCATTTTAAGCATTTGCAATTTGTTTAAGAGAATTTGGCTTCTTACGGTGAATGTCAGATTTCTGATTCAAGTTTTACATGTGGAATTGAATACTTGGTTTCGACTTAAAATTTTATGTGCAATTTATGACATTGGCGTGATTTATTAAACACTTTGGAAGAGTTTATTAAGCCAGAAAATATATTTAAAGGAAAAGGGAATATATTGAATTTATGAATATAGTTAATATTTTATGGCATTTAATTAAATCTGAAAATGGACCAATTAATTTAAGGCCTTTAATTAATTTAAAAATGTTTGCTGAAATGTGTTAGGCTTGTAAGGTTTGTGGGGTAAATTCAAAAACTTAAGGAAGTTTTGATTTTGTAACCATTAATGAACTAAATATTAATTTTTATACCAAAGTAAACCACTGAATAGTATAATCTATCTAGTATTACCCTGAAGCACATAAAAAAGCTCACATTTAACGGTATTCGTCCCTTGAGTAGATAACTCTAGTATATGGGATACCCATCTATCACTAGGCTTTTCAGACATTTTGAAATTGTGAAGATATCTGAGTAGGCTCAGTCAAAAGAGCCAAAATGGCTTTCAGACATCACCCGATTCCTCTCTCTTGGTCTCTTGATTCTGTGATAATTACCTGAATGATGACGTCTTTCCCAAATAACAAATAGCCATGAAGAATATGTGAACTTTTGTAAGTGAGTCTTTCTAACGCTCATGGGCAAAACATTACACCTCTTGTTTTCTCTCTTCTCAGAAGCAGATGAACAGGCCAAGTTTAAAGTTTATCTGAATGAGGAACAAAGACTGGAAAGCTTTGGGCTGAGGGGATGTGTTCAAAACCTTGGGAACTGGTAAAGAAGGGGATTACAGTAAAAGTCTGTATGTAACCTTAACTACAGTGTTAACTAAGAAAATCATTATAGCAACACAGGTTGGCATGTTTATAGCTACTTTTCTTTAACAAAAGATTAGAAAATAAAGGAGAAAGGGAAGTGGATGAGACATTCCTGTGATCATACAGCCTAAAACAGTAGACTTCAAAGCTTCCGAAGAAATCATTCTTGTAATCCAGTGCTTAATTCTCTCTAAGTACCAACTGGCAAGGTTGGCTTAAATATTTATCAGGATTCCCAATAGGAAACTTAAATAGATGTAATGGCCATTGACCTAAATAGAGGTAAATATTTTATTTTCTTCATTATTTTCAGTTAAAAAATCTTTATTTTGTAAGAGTTAACCATTTTTAAGAATACTGATCATTTGTTATTTAGTTTCATGGATTTTACAAATTTCATCTATCCATTTATTTACTTATTTTTTCACTCAGCAAATATTTACAAGCCCCACTGTGTGCAGTATGCTGCCAGGAGTTTCAGAGACAGAATGAGATTAGTGGCATTAGAAGTCATTAGAAGTGGCTGGTATCCAGTTGGCTTATCCCTTCCCCAGCTCCGCTCAGGTACAGCCTTGGTCTAAAATGCTTCCTTAGCCCTTCTTAATTAGGACAGGGAGGATTTAGGAGGTTGCTGTTGTTGACTTGGTGAGATGTGACCGATGTGACCCTGGCTCTATAGAAGTCTTCTGCTCCTGTTGTGTGGACTAAGCTCTACAGTCAGCATGGGTTTCTCTTCATGTTGTAGTCCATCATTGGTCTGAGCCCCTACCTGGGCGCTGTTGCCCTGCTCAGCTCTTTCTAGCCTCTTCCCCATAGGTCCTCTCTCACTTACTTTAGCCCCAGGTGATGGAGGGGGAGGGATCAAAGAGAGAAGGGAGAAGAGGGCAGGCACCGAAATTATGATGCTCTCTCAGCCCAGCTTCTGACTGATGGTTATATGGCTTCAGCCCATGCCCTTCTAGTGAGTATCCTGATGATACCATTGATTGTGAGGGTCTCGGGTGGCCCTATCTTATCCTGTCCTGTCCTGCGGAACTGCCATTTCCACCCTTAGATCTCTTTCCAGTGCCACCTAAGTCTGGATCCTCTTCTCGGCAGCATTTTTGAGAACTTTGCTTGTCTGGGATATTATCCCAATAGGCTAGGTAAATCAGTTGTGACCAAAGCATTGAAATAATAATACCACCTTACGTTTGAATAGCATTTTGTAATTAACACAGTTCCGTAAAAAGTGTTTCTACTTGGTAGATCGTATGCATGATTGTTGCCTCTTTCTTTGAAATTCACATTTTCATAAAGATCATAGTGGGGAGAATTGCAGCAACTGAATTGGACCAATAAAATTTCATTGGTGTTCATAAGTATATGAAAACTGTATTAGCTATGTGATCACTCATTTCTTACAAACTAAAGTTGCCAGTATGGAAACTGATACTTGAGAGAACTGAGCAATATTTAGAACTGCATCAGGTCAATAGAAACTTGGTATTCTAAGAGGCGTTTTACAGAAAGTGAAATATAAAAAGCCAAGATACATATGAAAAAGTAGTCGAGCATACCAGTAATCGAAGAAATGTAAATTAACAATGAAGTACCACTTTCAAGCTGGCAGATTGGCAAAGATATGAAATAACGGTTAATAACAAGGGTGTCAAATATAAACTGCTAAAATATGTACTGGCACACTTCTGAAGAGTAGTAATCTGGCAACATATTGTCTTAAAAATATGCATACACTTGACACAACGATTTTACTTCTAGGAATATATTCTAAGAAATAATCAAGTGTGTATAAAGAGGACGTTCATTACATCCTTTAACATCCTATGACATTGTTTATAATATGAAAAAATGTGAGCAACAAATGTTCAAAAATAAGAGCTTAATGAAATAAATGATAATGCAGTCCTCATAAAGACTATTGTAGAGAAGTTAATGATATGGATGGATGATATGATGTATTTTAAGTAAAAGAAAAATGTTTCAAAATACTATGTACCATATCATCCCATTTTAATTCTATGTGCATGATATATGAATGGACTAAACATCAGAGGGATATGTGCCAAAATATTAATAATGGCTATCACTGAATGGTTTAATTATAGGTTATTTAATCCTTCTCTTTAGTTATTTTTATACTCTAAATCTCCCCGTTCTTTTTGTAAATAAAAAAATAGATGAAAAATCATAGAGAAAAAAGTAATTATCCCAATGATTACCCATGTGCTTTAAGGTAGCAGTTCTGAAACATTTTGTTCTCAGGACCCCGGTACACTCTTAAAAATTATTAAGGAATCAAAAGAGCTTTTATTTACATGGGTTCTATATGTTTATATATATTGTGTTAGAAATTAAAACTGAGAAATTAGGAAAATATCTGTGTGTTAATTTACTTAAAATAATAATAAATCCTTTGCATGTTAACATATTTTTGTGAAAAAGTACTATGCATTTTTTAAAGCAAAGACATTTAGTGAGAAGATTTGAACTGTTCCACATTTTAAAAAATCTCTTTAATATATGACTTCACAGAAGATAGCTAGATTTTCATATGCTTCTGCATTTAATCTCCTGTGGTATCTCATGCAGTGTAGCTTCTGGAAAGCTCCACTGTCCATTCCTGAGAGAACAAGAGTAAAAGGACAAATAAAATCAGGTATTTATTACCATTATGAAAATAATATTTATGTGAAAATTGTTTGGACCTTGTAGACCTTCTGAGAGGGTTTCAGAACCTTCTGCGATCCCCGAACCACACTTGAAGAATGACTGATTGAATGTACTGCAGCCAGGTGGTATGAGGAAATAAATCGTGATAAAAAGGTAACAATTTCGAGTGTTTGTTGTGTGGCAAGAACTATGCCCAGAGTTTATGTATACAATTTTGTTTAATCCTGACCACAACCATAAGAGCTAATTACCATCATAAGCTTCATGTTTTAGGTGAGGAGGCTAAGGCAAGAAGAGGCCAAGCAACTTGATTATACTCCCCAGGGCATTTGTCTCCAGTGCTGGTCCTCCTGACCATTACCTACCTAGAGCACCTGTTATCACCTCACACCATCCTGAAGAAAGATGGCCACATGCTGGATAACTCTGTAATGCCATCTCGCATCCAGGCTCCACTGTATCTGGAACATGGGCTTATTTATCAGAAAAAAACCAGTCTTACATGCCACAGTATGCAAAAAGGCAAAATTCGGAGGATAGTGAAAAAACATCATTCCAGGGTTTAGTGCATTATGTCACCTCTTAGATCCTAGGGTCAGCCTCAGAGGGAGCACAGAGATCTCTCTTCCCTTGGCCTCCTTGCTGCCTGCCTGCCCCTCTCCCCCCTTCACTCTCTTGGTTACGGGGTCCTGTCTCTATTCTTTCTTTGGATCAGGCTAAGCTGGTGAGCTTAGCTACTCTGGGCTACTCATTCTGGAGAGCAGAGCCGAGCTATTAAGTTTTCAGAGTGGAGCACCACCTGAGTTTCAGAGTTGGAGGCCAACCCCTCTCTTGCTAATATTGAGCCCCATTCCCAACATAACTTCAGTGCTTTGGTATGCTGCCTAAAAGCACAAGCCTGGTGTATTCTAAAAGCTGAATTTACTTGAACGTTAACAAAGTTCAAAAGATAACTTACTTTAATATGTGAAATGTTTTTTTTCATGTGATAGTTTATCTGTCATGTGTACTTCCAAAGAACTTTACTTTTTAGCTGTCTTTTAAAAATATATAGCTATTGCTCATTTTATGATCGTGCGTATATGGAAGAGTTGGAGATACATCTGCAAAACGTTTTGTGTGCATATAAGGAAACATGTGGTCTAGGCTTCTACTTCTCCACCTCTGGTTTTAGTCACCTTGAAACAGCCTTCTCTGTTAGTTCAAATTACAAAGTAATTACCTTCTTGCTCTCCTCTAAAGCCGGGAGACTTAGCTACCATGTATTTCTAGTCTTTTTTTTTTTTTTTTTAGGATATTAACTCTTGGACTTTAGGAAGCATGCTTCTAATCTTTTCTCTCTTTCTCATTAACATATACATGTTCTGGAGGGCGAAGAGAGTGTTTTATTCAATTCTATAACATTTGTGCCTAATGGTGCCTGGCACATAGCGATATATTCAATAAAAATATGTTGGATTGACCCTAATAGAAATAATTTTTTAAATTCCTTTCTTGTTTTCTTTCTTTTCTTCTTTCCTTCCTTTTCATCGCACAATAAACACTTACTGAATTCTTACAAGTCCAACGCCATGCTAAGCAAGTACCAAGTTATATATTTTATCATGCCTGACTTTGAGAAGCTCACAGTGAACAAAACTTCAGTTGGAAAGGTAGGTACTGGGGCACATGGGTGGCTCAGTTGGTTGAGCGACTGACTTCGGCTCAGGTCATGATCACTCGGTTCGTGAGTTCGAGCCCCAGGTCGGGCTCTGTGCTGACAGCTCAGAACCTGGAGCCTGCTTTGGATTCTGTCTCCCTCTCTCTCTGCCCCTCCCTTTCCCTCTCCCTCTCTCTCTCAAAAAGAAATAAACATTAAAAAATTTTTTTAATAAAAAAAGGTAGGAACTGTTCTTACCTTTTGGGTCTTTAAAGTAATTTAGGAAGATTAGATCAAGATAGTGTCCTAAGCCAAAATGCCATAAAATGACAGAAACAATATTTTTGAATGGAAAATCATAGCCGTCCTGAGAATTCAGAAAGAATGCTAACTAATAGCAGACTAGAAATCTTGAGGAATTCCTAAGTGTTAAAACCAACTAACCAACAAACCAGCAACAAAAGACCCAATTATATAAGATCAGATTATGGGAGAAACAACCATTAGAAAATATGGCCCAAACACATACACACAAAAGAGTACTTATACCCAGGTAGGAACAATTCTGGGGTAGGCTAAGCTCCGAGTTAGTGGTTACAAGGAGGAAGGGTCCCTAGGCACACATCAGAGTGTGTAACCGGGAGCTGCCACTGTTGCTGCAGGGCAGACCCTCCCTCTTCTCTCTCCCATCTGTGGGAGCATGGTGTTCCGCTTGCTAGAAGAATCAGAGGTAGCAGCTGAGCTGGCCCAGAGGCTATGGTGAGTAGGCTTTGGAGACTGAAAGGCAGTGTATTGCCCCAGGTAGTTGATCCTCAAGCCGGACAGTGGTAGGGGCCTCCACCTCCAAGAACAAGGCACCAGTAGGCTCTGGGCAGTACCTCCTATCTTTCTCCAGCAATCACTGATGGCTTAGAGAAAACACAGCAAGCAGGCATACAGGGATTTTCGAAGATCATCCCACATTCTTGGAGTAATAGGACAAACAGAAGAAGAATTTAAAAATAAGTACAGTTAATATCTGTGAATTCTAAGAGATTATTGTATCAATAAAAAATAAACAAGTAGAGATTTTGGAAATTAGATGTTTGTCACAAAAGACTAATATCGTCACTATATTAAGAGTTCTTTTAAATCAATTAAAAAACAAACATACAGTAGGAAAATTGGCAAGGATAAGAGGATGAAAAGGATTCTTACATATTTGACAATACACTCTGCTTCATTTATGGCAAGAAAATGCAAACTAAAAGTACAATTAGAAAATATATCTCTTGGGGCACCTGGGTGGCTCAGTCGGTTAAGCGTCTGACTTTGGTTCAGGTCATGATCTTTCAGTTCATGGGTTTGAGCCCCACATCGGGTTCTGTGCTGACAGCTCAGAGCCTGGAGCCTGTTTTGGATTCTGTGTCTCCCTCTCTCTCTGCCCCTCCCTTGTTCCCACTCTGTCTCTGTCTCAAAAATAAATAAACATTAAAAAAAAAAGAAAATATATCTCAGCTATAAGATTAATAAAGTTTAATTGCTTTGATAACATGTTGATATGGTGAAAGTGTGAGAAAATAAGCTCCCATATGTTGCCAGTGAGAGTAATATCAGCATAATCTATACTGCCTAACAGTTGGAACAGTTAGGAAATACAAATCAAGTTATACAATACCCTTTATCCAGCAAATGCACTCCCAGAAAGTTAGATATGCATGCACACAATGAAATTTTAATAGTGTGTATACAAAAATATTAATTGCAGACACTTTTGGATTAGCACAAATATGGAAACAACCAAAATATCTATCCATGGGAAACTGGTTAAATAAATTTTAGTACATCCATACAAGGAAAACCCATGCATTAAAAAGATTGCACAATTCTGCATTTAAGAAGTTATTCTACAAATATTCTTGTGTATAAGTGATGTACTTGCACAGATACACTTGCAAAGTGAAGGAAATAATATATGAAAAAGGATAATTATTGAAACATTTCTTGTAATTGCAAAAAGTGAGAAATAAAACAAATGTCCCTTAATACCAGATTCACTAAATAAAATATGGTACATTCAAATGAATGTCAAAATAAATATAGAAACTCTATGGGTAAGATACTGAAAGTTCTCTTCAGATACACTGTTAAGTGAAATGGCAAGTATATATTTTATCTTTTGTGAATAAGGGGGAGGAAAATATATACATTTGGGTTGAACTTGTGCAGAAAAACACTGGAACATTGCAAGAAAATGGAAACAGTGGTTTTCTGGGGTGGTGCTCAAAACTGGGCAAAGAGGGGAATAAGAGCTACAGAGTTTTTACTGTATGTCTTAATTTTAAAAAAATGAACTGTATGAATGTATTGCTTCTTCAATAAATGTATTATCTCTAAAAATTTTTAGAGAAAAGCACAAAAATCAATCAATCAAATAAAAAAAGAAATGTTTCATACGTATTTATACTTTTTAAATGTTTATTTTTATTTTTGAAAGAGAGAGAGAGACAAAGTGTGAGCAGGGGGAGAGGCAGAAAGAGAGGGAGACCCACAGAATCCAAAGCAGGCTCCAGGCTGTCAGCATAGAGCCCAACCTGGGGTCCGAACCCATGAACCGCAAGATCATGACCTGAGTGGAAGTCGGATGCTTAATAGACTGAGCCACCCAGGCACCCCCATATGTATTTATATTGATGTCCAAAATATATTGCTACATGAAAACCAAAGCAAAATGAACAAACAAAGCACAAAAGCAGAACATGTGTGGAGTATGATACTGTTGTGTGTGTGTGTGTGTGTGTGTATGTGTGTGTTCAAAAGCCTGACTCCAAGGCTGCATATGCACACACTATTTCTGGGAAGATATAGAAGAAATTAGTACCAGGAGGAAGAACTGAAAGAGAACTGGAATGGCTAGGGGGAAGAGATGTAAGAAAGACTTATATTTGACTACATTCCTCTTAGTACTTTTTGCTTTTTGTTATATGTGTATATACCACCAATTCAAAAAATGAAGTAGTTCAAATGACATTACAATAAAAAATCAGTAGATTAGTTGAATAGCATCATTGACATATGCTAAGGGATTTCATATGCTAACTGGGCAAAGAAGGGATCTTACTTATTTAGTATATATGTGTTGGAAATATAAGGGTAAAACCTGAAAAAATTGAAACAGAATGCATGACCTTCAAACCATATAGGAATTTCAATAAAACAAATCTTGCTGCTCCCACATTAATACAATAGTGTATTCCACCTTTAATCAATAGAGCAAAAGGAGAATATGAAGACAAATGTAATCCAGAAGAAAGCAAACAGAAAATTTAAATTATGAGGAGAAGAAGTCCATGTATATAAGTAATCACAATAAATTTCTAGTAGTAGCAAATTTTTGTAGTACTTGTAGTAGAGATATCCAAAATAAATTACTGAGATAAATTAAAATCAAGGACAAGACATACATACCAGTTTAATACTGAGATAAAGTTTAAGTATTGTTAAATTAACATAAGACAAAATGGAGTCCCAGAAAAAAGCATGAAAAGGGACAAAGAAAAGTATTTCATATTAAGAAAAGGAAAAATCCACAATAATATATAACAGTCATAAACATTATGTATCTAACAACATTAAAGTATATAAATAAAAAAAGTTAAAAGTACAAAGGAAAAATGATCAAACTACAATCACAGTGGGAGACAGCTCCCTAGGAAATAACAGAACAATTAGACAAAAAGAAGAAAGGATCTAGAGTTTTAAATAACACTATTAGCATGTTTAATACTTAACTTTGTATCCAAAAAACAATGAATATCCTGTCTTGTCAAACACATATAGTACAGAAAATTAACCACGTATTATTGGTCTATAAAGAAAATCTCCACTAATTGCAGAAACCAAAAATCATACAGACCATGTTTTCTGAGCACAAAACAATAAAATGAGAAACTATTAAGAATAGAAAAAAAAGCACCTATCCATTTAGAACATACAAACAATTTTTCAAAGTCCATTAAAAGAAAACAGCAAAAATCTGACATTTCCCTGGGATTGCATGGTTGACTTCATTGTACTGGTACATTGTGAAAGCTTGTTCAAGACCACTGTGGTTTCAAGGAGTATTGCCAAATGTAAGCCTTCCTTGTCATTGTACACGTTTATTCCAGTAAGATTAATTTGTAAGAAATATCAGAGAATAGGACACTGAGCACTTTGTCCTATCTGGAGAAGTTGCAGCCAAATGCATATTAAAATTGAATTGTCAAAATAATGACATGGTTTTAAAAAAGGTTACAGAGATATAAATATGTTTTAATTTACATTTGGAGGAATAAAACATTAAAATATTAGGCTTATTCTTATATGTTCCCTTCCCCAGAGTTAGGGGGAAGCACATACCCATCTTGGGAAATCATTTGAATGAAAGAAAAATCTCCAGGTAGATAATGGCATCTGACTTTGATAAATGGCACTGCCGGTTAACTGGAATGTTCCCCTGAAACTCTAAAGCGGGGCTTCAGTAAAAACCGTTCAACATTGCTTAATGAGAAAGCCATTGATGAATAGCCGACTCGGACATCTGAATAAGAAGTCCACCAGAGGCTAGCACATCTTTTCGAATGCTAGATCTGGAGGAACTCTCATAGATAATTGTTCAATATCATTTCCATCATCACCAATTTTATAGTGAGGTAACCAGAATTGAGGTTTTCTCTTTCGCAGACAATATTCCTTCTATACGTCTCATTCCTGCTTACCGTGTCCTTCAAATTTTTTCATTCTGAATTATAACAGCTTAATGAATCAAACACCCCTTAATTAAAATACTCGGAGAATGTTTTACTGCTTAGTGGTAAACCTTTACTTTACCTTTAAAAGTAAATCAGAAAATGAAATGTGACTGTCTCTCAGACAATGTGTACTTTGTAAATCCTGGAAATCAGGAAGATTGTATAATTGGCACCTTTCCCAAGTTCAGCCAGGCAGGGCCAATTAAGGGGATTCACCAGTGTTAATTTTTCAAGCAGTAAAGAACCTCGTGATTTGAGAATGCATCTAGCAAGCTAGAGCAAAGAAAGCAGCTTTTTGCTTCGGCTGATACTGCCCCAGGGCTGGGACGTGACACTTGTGATCTCCCTTACTTATCTGATTACAAAGGATGATAAAGAAGACAGGAACATCTTTTGACTGCAGGGTAAATTTCAACTCTTCAAGGAAGGAACTAGTAACATATTAGTGAATGGACACCTACAAAGGTGTTTTTTTTTTTTTTTTTTTTTTAGTTGTTGTTTTGTTTTGTTATGTTTCCATTCTTTCACAATCCTCTCCCTGAGGCAATCTGCCCCATCAGAATGCAAATTCACATAGAAGGTGAATTTTAACTTAGATATGTATTAGCCTTGCAATGATATTTAATTACAAAAATTTAATTCATTAAGTAAAATCTGCCTCCGTTATTAATTTTAATGTACTTGCTTTCCCTCTGAAACTTTTGAAACACCTCCTCTGTGGGACAGCACAGTGTATTAGAGAAGAATTATTGAACATTTTCCTTTACATTTAAAAAAAAAATTCCTAAGGATTTAAAAAACTAATGAGAAAGTGGGATTCTGCTAGGTTTGGGGGGGTTGTTTTTTAACTTTTGAAAAAAGAGATTAAAAAAAGAAAAAGGGACTATTCTGTACAAATGAAAATTGTTAGACAATTAGAGTTCTTATTTTGCTTTTTTTTAAATATCACAAGTCAAATGGACTTTTTGAAAATTAATTATGGGTACTTTTGAATATAATACAGGGACTTTCTCTCCCCACAATATCAAACTGTAAATACTTCTAACCTTCTAGACACAATTAAAAATATTCTACCTTCAGTTTTCTCTCTTCTAGAAAGAAGCTGCCTGTTAGTCATATAGTTCTATTTTGTATGTCTTTCTTTCAAATGGAGTTGGCCTAAATCAATTTTTTACAAAAGTAAGGTGAAGAGAAAATGCCTTGAAACAGGCAGCATTTTTAGAATAAAAATGCACAAGATGTAGAGATAAAAGATTTGGCACTAAAGTCAGACTTGTCCACCATGTATGCAATTTAGAGCACATTACTTACATCAGTTCTTTGACTACAAATTGAGGGAAATAATACTTAATTCATTAGGTTGTTGTGGGGATTAAAGAAATCTACTGGACTGTGAGTTTCTTGAAAATTGGCATTGTATTTTATTTGCCTTTTTCTTTTGATTTTTATTAATCATGTCCCTTGGTCCAGTCTTCTATGTGGTGTGACTAGATTGTCAGGGACTAAATTACTAATTTTAATGTACTTACTTTTCCTTTGAAACCTTTAGTCATATTCTCTGTGATTTTATCACCAACGATATTCTTCCTGACATAACGGAGATTCATATAAATATATGGCTTGATATAAAGTTAGTGACTCTTGCTAGTGAAGATGTTCTAAACCTGCATCTACTTTTTGCAGGTACTTCTTTGATGTTGTCTCCCACCACTCTGCTCTCTGCTCACTCTGCTCCAGCCACACAGGTCTCCCTGGTGTGTCTCTGGGCCTTTACAGCTACTGACTCAAACAGTGTTTCCTAGATCTCCACGCATCTTGTTCCTTCAATACCTTCTCTTTTCAGCTCAGGTCATTCAGCAAGATTGCTGTTCCACCCTTTATACAGTAGCATCCTCAGTCATTATCACCCATGCCCTATCCTATTTACCTTATTAACTTTCCCCAAAGTGATATGACCAATTGGAAAAACTCTTTCTTTTTTCCTTCGTTCCTTCCTTGGGTCGTTCCTTCCTTTGTTCTTTCATTCCTTCCTTCGTTCCTTCCTTCATTCCTTCCTCCTTCCCTCTCTCTCTTTCTTTCTTTTCTTTCCCTCTTTCTTGTTGTCTGTCATCTTTCATTAGAATAAAGGTTTTTTGGGCCAGAGATTTTGTTTTGTTCTTGCAGTTGATACTCGATAAATATTTGCTGAATGATTAAAGGATTGAACAAATGAATTAGTGCACATAGAGAGGATTTAAAAGCCCTTCCTCCTTTACTCTAGACTGAGATAGGACTCATTAACATAATTCCAGGACAGAATGTAAATGTTCAGCATCTCTTCCTATTACTTTTTTTTTGAGAGAGAGAGAGAGAGAGAGAGAGAGAGAGAGAGAGAGAATAGGGAAGGGGCAGAAAAATAGAGAGAATCTTAAGCAGGCTCCATGCCCAGTGCAGAGCCCAACACAGGGCTCCATCTCACCACTCTGGGATCATGACCTGAGCCAAAATCAAGAATTGAACTGCTTAACCAACTGAGCCACCCACGTGCCTCACCCTTTATTACTTTTTTTTTAAACATCTGTCTTTTTCCATTGCATTATAAAGTCTTTGGGAGTTGGTGTTCCTGTTGTATTTATGTCTGTACCTTTTCCTTTCATCCTCCAGTCATTCTCTTCGTACTGAATAGCACATAGTAGGCTCTTATGCTCTCATTGAACAGGACAAACTGACATAATCCACCATAGCTTTTGTAGTTGTCTTGACTGATCAAGGAATGTCACAAGGACTGTGATATTAAATGTGATATGGTTATACTATATATACTGTACTTTTTTTTTTTCAAGGATTAAAAAGAAATCAGTTGAGGGTATTTCTCTTCTTGCTCATAGAGATATCTGAATAAGGCTTCATTTCCCAACGCCCGCTCCTTAGCTCCAGGCACTGTAAAGATAGAGCTTCCAAGACTCCTGGTGAAGAAAAGCTTCTGAATGTCAGCACTAAAAAGTTGGTGGGATTTGTGTTTAGCTTTCTTTAAAAAGCAATTCTGAGAGGAAAAAATTTTTTGATTAGCCATTATGAGCCACCCTTTCTCAAGTGAGATTCTGTGAAGAAGTCTTTAAATGTTAGCTTCATTTTTGTAAACGTATGCACACTAGCTCTTTCATAGAAACAGAATGATTTTCCTGGATCAAAGATTTGCTTGAAAATCACTCTTTCATTAATGGTGAAGTGTCTATTTTGTTACAGTGAAATTCTAAGAACTCACTGTAGAAATTAATAGGTATATTTTTAAAAACTCGAATGCATTGTGCTTCCGATATAAGGCTGACATTTTGGAACTTGCATCAATGTCTTTGGCACTTTGAGCTGTTCCCTCAACAATGTGATTAGAGCCACATGTGAAAGATGACTGTCTGGCAATGGGGTATGGGTTCTGGTCTTCCTGAAGAGTAGATATATTTGAATTTAATTGCTAAAAGCTGGATGCATGCCTGTGAGCCATTCAGGACCACTACTCCTGGTCAGTTTTGGAATGGATTAGAAATCAACTTGTCTGTGTTTTCCTCCTATTTCTTGCCACTTTTTAGTTATGCTGGTCATTTATACTTTCTGGATATCACCTCTACAGAAAAAGTATTTTGAAAAATCCAAAATCCTAAAGATTTCAACAGTCTTAGTGTTTTGAGGTTTTGGACTCTCCAGCCTGCTCTATAATCTGTATCAATAAATCTCCAACTCTCAGTATATGTCACCTAGAAGATTAGATGATGGTTTTGTAATGATGAAAGTAATTACCTTAAGAGTGTGCCTAGGGGGTCCCGTAATTTATAGGTCAGCTTACTGAAAGTGCCTATCTGTTTGACTTGTTTGCTTTTACTCTAAAGAAAGACTAAATAATAACTTGCTGGATCATGCACCAAAGCATGACTGTAACAGGATCCTCTTCCTGTTGACAGAAGGTCAGCGTGGCTCTTCTCACTGTACTGACTGACATCTCTGTTCTGAGGAATAATTAGGTATCTTTATACCTTTGGTTGCTTCATCAGGAACATCCATTATTGACTGGGGCAACAGAAGTGGAGACCACACCTGAAGGATGGGACATGCTTCCAGTGACGTTATCTGGTGTTTTGACAATTTTGCCATCTGTTCCTCATCATTTGCAATAATTCTTGTGTTGTGTGTGTGTGTGTGTGTGTGTGTGTGCATGCACGTGCACTTTAAAGAAGAATGAGAAGTCAAGGACCACATTATTTCTTCAGAATCTTGGATTTTTATTTTCTTTTACCCAGTCAAGTGAACTTAGACTTGAGCCTGAAGGCTGTCGTAGACTGCCTCTGTACAAAGTCTTTGAGTGAATTCAATTTTTTAGAAAGGCAAAAGGCAGTTTGGGGTCTCCTTCATGCCTAAAGCCAATTGCTTCAATATATCTCTCTGCCTCGGCACACCAATATCCATACAGTTATTTTGGTAAACTTAGCCTTATAGTAGTGCACAGTGAAACTAATACCGTGATATCTCATCAGTAAATCTCTAAGGTGAAGATAAGGAACTTTAATGATCCACTAAACATGTTAGGTACCAGATGAATCTAGGAATGTGATACCTAACTGCTCTCAGTCACCCAGGACAGAAACCTGGTGGTCATCCTTGACTCCTTCCTCTCCTTTACTTTCCACAACCAAATAACCCCCAAGTCCTGTTGCCTTGGCCTCCTACATGTACATTGAAGTGATTCTCTCCATCTCTATGCCAACTATTACTGTCATCATCTGGGTCTTAACCTCTAATCTCCTAGTCTCAATGCCCTTGCTATTAATCTTCCAAACCAAATTAAACATTAAACTTCTAAAATGCAAAACTGTTTGTCACTGTACTATTTAAAGCCACTAAGTAGATTGTTATTACTATCAGAAAATATGCCTGGCATATAATAGGTACTCAATCCTTACTCATTACATGAAAGAAAGAACGAATTCTTTAAGTCAGGATCCTTAGCATGACCAATAAAACCACCACTTCTATGGTATGCATTCCACAAACGGTACGCAAGGGAGTGTTTAGGTAGTTTGCCAAAAAATGTATCTACTTCAGTGGTTATATATTTATTTTTTTATAAGTAAAGTGTCACTGATTTTTCATATGTAGATATGACATAAAATGTCTTTTGGTGTAAATATCTTAGGTTGTAATAACGAGGTCATTTAAAGAAGGAATATTTGCTAAAGGGCAATGTAAATGAAACGGGGTTAAGGCCGACATTAAGAAGCCAGCACAACATTCATCACTGAGTTGTAATAACTTGCCTATGTATTTGTTTCTCCTATTGGACCATGAGTTTCTCTAGAGCAGTGACAGCCCTTTCATGATGCTGGCCACAGGGGAAAAATAAACTATTTTTTGAGTGAATGAAGTTAGGCAAATTCAGTTTGGATAGTGCTAGGTCAAAGGCCTGGGTTAATGAATGGTAATTGTTAGGTTGATGTCTAGACAAAATGACAATGTCAATAAATAGAGCATCTTCAAAAAATAAAAAAAAGATGGCATCTTTAATATTCAGCCCTTGCAATGTTTCAGTGACTATTTAGACATGAGTTTTGAAAACTGGTTCAAATAAAATTTTCGAGGCAGTGTCTGCATAATACCAAATAGTATAAAGTGAAAAATTCAGTCAATTATTTGGATAGTTAGCTTTCACAGAACCAAACATTAAAATCACAGAAACCATTCAGAAGAGTGAATCTTTGGCTTACATCATAGCCTTCCTCTTCTGTTCTCCAAAACGTTGCTCTCTGAAGTAATCGCTCTAAATTCTACCGATTAGATTAAAATGAAAGGAAGGCACAAGGATGCAGACAAGATGCTTTTTAATGTGCTTTTATTTATGGCTGTATGGCCTTGGGTTTCATTTGCTTTCCCTTACATTTTTTTTCCTTTTGAAATTCATTTAGACTTGTAGAGTACAAGAGTTTAGGGGAACCCAGTGATGGTCTGACCTCATTTGGGCAATAAAGACGTAAGCTGAGAGAGGTTAACAAGCCCTGGTCTGAAGGTCAAATTAAGCTGAGTTGAGACTACAAGCCCCATCTCCTGGCACCCAAGCTCGAGTGCTTCCCTCTAGGGAATGCTGCCATTCGTTCCTTTATTAGCGTTCCTTCCTCCCCATCTCTGTAATTCCTCTGCTTGCATTGACATCCTCTCTTAAGTTGAATAGTCTTTAATTTTTTTTTTGCTTTGCTAAATTAGTGGAGCTAAGGCAGGTATGTATAGAGCCTTGAGCATTTTTCTTGTCATTAATGGCCCATTTCTGTAAGCAGGTTACTTTCCAGAATTTGTTTAGCAGGTCACCACGGTGTCTGATGACATGTAATTTCCTTGTGCAGAATTTATCAAAACATGGGTCTTTCTGACACCCTTACCAATAGGGATTGAACCACTGAATCAGTGAAGTATGAGACAGACCTTTGCAGTTACAGGGTGTCTTCTCAAGCACCTCCAACAATTTTGGAAGGTGCTAGGAAGAAGCCTAAAATAGTTCTTATTGCATAAAATATAAGAACCACTTTTAAAAAAGAGCCTCAAGTGCTTTGGAAATACAAATCATTTTTGGATTTAGTAGGAAAACTTCCTTTAGAAATATTTCCTGGTTTAGGTTAAGACATTTGTTCCCATAAAAGAATTCTGGATGACATACTTCACATTCAGTATCACTGACGTGAGTGCAAGGTCCCAAAGGTGTTTTTGAGAAGTAGACACCAGTTTATGTATTAGAACTCTTCTTGACTGGGTAACTTGGACCATGATGTGGAACTGGATGTTTTACTGGGGGCCTGTTAAGCAGCTGCCCACAGCTTTCTGGGTTTACTCTGCTTTTCCATCTGCTTTACCTGTCTCTACTTCTGAATAATTTATTTTGCCATCTGCATAAATAGAACACCTGGCTGAAGGCTAACCCTTACTCCTAAATAATTTACAGGAAATAACCTCTTTAGTCTTTATTGGAATAATGTAATGACTTTCAAGAACAAAACCCTTAAATAAATAACTCTTGGGAACATTTCTAGTGTTTTAAAATTACACTAACAGTTTAAAAGTTAATATCAATCTGTTTTTTAATTACAATTGCCTTCTCATTTTCGCCTTTGTTTTAATTTTTTCCCTTAAGGTATAAGTTCTAACAGTTGGTTAGCTTTTAAGTTTCTTGCTGGTGTCTTTTGTATGTCTTCATGTAGAAGAGCCAGGATGGCAGATGATTGTGACTTTTTTGGAAGTTGCTCAAGTTTTTTGAAAAGTTGCTCAACTTTTGACTGCTTGGGAGAAATAGCAATCACTTCATGTGCCTTTTCCTAGCAGTTTACTTTGGTAAATGCTTAGACCTCTGTTAGCAAATCTGCATGGCATTATATGAGTAACGTTTTTTCCTGGATGATTTCTGTCTTTGCAGAAGTTCCCTTGGTGATGCAATGGTTTTTAATGTTGTTGTTGCTGTTGTTGTTTGTGTGTTTTTTGTTTGTTTGTTTATTTATTTATTTACTTATTTTTTACTGTGAAGGGAAACTCAGTTGCAGTACAGATTTGTGAGTTGAAAGCAAGCATTCAAGTTGAACTCCTACAGACCGATGTATTAATAAATAATCTTATGAACTCTCATTCCTTTACATTTCAGTCATGACAAGAATAAAAGTATCTCATATCAGATCTCTACTTAGCTGCTTACTGACTGTGTGACTTTGGGTGATTTACCTCAACTTTCTGGGACTTGGTTTCCTCACCCATAAAATGGCGACAATAATACTTATCCTATAGGTTCTAGTATAAAGTGCAGCATGTATAGCATTTAGGTATTGAATAAGTGATAACTTTATTTAGTATTTATTCAAATTGAATAAAAATTTAAGAATGAGTTATTCTGGATATCTGGATATCTTTAAACAGCTTTTAAAAATTAATAATTTTGAAAAAATCAGAAATGTTTTATAGCGTTCCTTTTTTTAATTCAAAATATAACTGAACATAATTTTCATTGAAAAATATGGTCGTCAATGCATACAACAACTACACTGTATGTTATTTACTACCTGTATGGAGTAACTCAGCAATGTAACTCAGTAACTCAGCAATATCCATAGTCTAGTTAAGACACAGATTCCTGGTATTTTCTACTTTTATTGGTCCTGGATATTTCCCTTCTTGAGGTCTTAGATCTACTTTTTAAAATTTTATGTCTTCTTTGTGGCTAACAGCTGTCATTTCTTGCCATAGTTTATAGTTTTCCCGGAATAATTTCTCCCTCCCTCTCTCTCTCTCTCTCTCATTTTAATTTTCTGCTTGTAATCTGTTGCAGGTTTAGAGCACAGAGTTCTAAGGGTTGGGTTTTCCTATGTATATGTTTTAATGCAAGAATTTTAAGACATTTTGTTATACATTGGTCAGCGATTCTCAATTTGTAATAGAGAGCTGGTTGCTGGATACTCAAATTGTATTGGCTTGAAAATCTACAATTCCACAGAAGCACTAAATTGTTTATTATATGAAGATTTAGTTATTATATCAACTAAGAGATGCAGTAAATTCTCACTTATCCAAAATTTAAACTGGTTTATAATTCAGACAACTAGAATAAGGTTAACAAAATCACGAGAGAGCAAGTTTCAGTTATCCATGATACAGTTTTTTATTATATATAAATTTATGGTATTCAAATTATTTGAAAAGTATTCATTTTCATTATGGAATTTCTACTAGGAGCCAGGCAATGTGTGGTGTGATGGAAATACCAAAGGAATAAAAGATGTTTTGTATTTATAAAGATGTCAGCCTGATGTAGGCAGTATTGGGGGAAGGAAGGGGAAGAGAAATAAATAAATAAAAATAAATAAATAAATAAATAAAACAAACAAATAAATAAAAAATAAAGTGTAGTGTGAATTGTGATACAAGTATGTTCAGAATATAACTGGAGGCACAAAGGCAAGATGCTCCATTCTATACTACAGGATCCAAGGAAGGTAGAGCATGGCTGTGGAGATAGGCTTCCTGAGGAAGTAAGATGTGCCTTAAACAATGAGTTGTTTTTCCTGAGTCAGATTGGTCTATAAATGGCATTTAGAGCTTGATGTGGTAAACTTGAAGGCAAAAGTGGTAGCTTGAGCCATTGCTCAGGTCGCAAAGAGAACTACAAACAATTGCCATGTCTGGAAGACAGGCTGTGTGGGTTGGGGATGGAAGAGTAGAGAGATGGGACCATGAAGGTGGATTTGCATTTTCCAGAGGCCTCTGATGTAGTGTGTGTGTGGGATGAAGGAAAGTAAGAATGAAAACCAAATGACAGATAATGAGGCTATGGCACTGGTCCAAGAAAGAAATCATGATCTTGAACTTGGACTCTAATCAATAGCAAGATTCATTTGGCTAGTGTTAGAAGCTTATCATATAGGGGCACCTGGGTGGCTCAGTTGGTTAAGCCTCCAACTCTTGATTTTGGTTGAGGTCAAGATCTCATGGTTCATGGGTTCGCGTCCTGTGTTGGGCTCTGTGCTGACAGTGTGGAGCCTACTTGGGATTCTCTCTCTCCCTCTCTCTCTGCCCCTCCCCTGCTTGTGCACATTTTCTTCTTGTGCTCATGCTCTCTCTCCCTCTCTCTCAAAATAAATTAACATTTTTTTTCAAAGAGGCTTATCATATAGTGCTAAAAAGAAGTGTGAAATAAGTAAAGGAAGAGGGAGTGGAGAGATGATAGAGAAGACCTGCAGGTGAGTTTTTATTCAAATAGTTCAATTCCAAGTCCTTATGGCAGAAGGTTGCACTTACAGATATGTTTTGCCACTCCTTCCTGCTGCCTCTGTGTTTACTTCTAACTCAGTAACTGACAACCCTCAGGTGATTTTTTTTCTCAATTTTCCCTACCCACACTTCTCTTTTCTCATCAAGGTAAATCATTCCTTTCTTTGTGTTTTTGTAATACTCTACCAAAATTTCCCACATAGCAGCCTAATTCATTTGCACCACAGCTGACTAGATAATGAGACTTATAATGCTGACAACATAATTTTATTTATCTTGTATCCCAGTGCAGAAGTTTGGGCCTGATTATATGTTTGTGTGTGATTATGTTTATTATATATGTGTTTGTATCATAGATTATTGATTATATAAATATATATTTATGTATACCTGTCAGATATATTAATTTATATATGTGTCAATAAATATTAAATATATGTATGAATAGGTCTCTTGGTCTGTTGGACCTACATATTTCCAATCTTGTATTTCAGCACCTACTGTAAGCTAGCAGGCTATTAGGTGCAATGGAGGCTATATCAGTTACCTGTTGTTATTGAGTAACAAATCATCAAAACTTCAGTACTTATCACAACAACCTTTGTTTTTTCTCCATGTTCTATGAGTTGACTGGACTGCTTTGCTGGTTTTAACTGATCTCATTCTTGTGACTGTACTCAGCTCAGAACTCAGTTGGGATTGATGGTCTAAGAGGGTCTCACTTGCACATCTAGAGTGTCATTTGAGATAGTGGGAATGACTGTGATTGCTGGGTTCTTTCTCCAACTGATCTTTCATTTGTGTTTCTTCCCAGCATGGTGGCCACAGTGCTCCAAGACAATAAGAACAAGACTTGCAAGGCCTCTTGAGAGGCATAGAGACATTTCCATTGCATTTTGTTGCTCAAGGCCAGGCACTTGGTGAACCCATATCCAAAGAGAGGGGAAAAGACTTCACCTTTTGATGGTGGGGGTGAAATCACACTGCAAATAGGTCTGCAGATGGATCATCTTGGCAAACAAAAGAAAGGGGGATTTTCCAAGGGATTGGTTCTACTTATCATCACCCTTTATTGAACAATATTGGAGGTCAGGTCAGAAAACCTTTTGTTAATGTTCACTGTTAATCTTTTGGAAAGAGTTACTTCTTAAAACACCATAATTGTTTAGTGTGTATTAACTAATGAAAAATTAAGAAAAGGTGATCTCATGCTGAAGTCTGAGCACAGAGTTGACAGTAGTAATAATGAAAAAGAGAGACAAAAATTTTAAATGAGTCAAAGGAGGAAGTGAAAACATGAAAAGGCAAGGGTAGATCTTGAAAACAATCAAGGATGTTCTGGCTAAGCTGTATAAAAGAAGAGACCATACAGAAGACAGGGTAATACTTACACCGCACCCCTGCCATGATGAAAAGTGAGAATCTATATCTATGCATATGCAGATATGTATGTATATGCACATATGTAGTATAGATTAGGTGGATGGACACGTGTTTAAAAAGCACTCTGACACAGGAATAATTTCAAAAGATATTCATACTGAAAGTCGCCAGATAGGTAACATCAGAAAGGAGAAAAAATGTAAAACACTCAAAAAGGAATAAAAATGAAAAAGGTTAAGAATCCAGGTGAAGTCACGGGGATGAACAAGTCAAGGCAGAAAGTAGATTTGTAATTGAATCTTATCACCAGCAATCTGAAGGGTTGAAAAGGAAAAAGAAGGAATTGACACATCTGAGTATAATTGATATAAAAGTAAAAATGTGGGTCTTTTCCACTGTCTTGTTATTTTAAGTATTAAAAATTTTCTCTGAAGAAAATTGAATTATTGAACAGGTGCCCAGCACACACTGCCACACATCTCACTGGCTTATTGAGTTAGAACACAAAAACCATCACATGGAGTTTGCGCTCTCTGCATATCTGTGTATTTTGTGCACATTCCTGCTGAATGCTTGTGAATAGTTCTGCTTGATAACAGCCTTTTTAGTTTTGGAGGGACTGAAAGGCAGGTGCTTTTCTTGGGGGAAGAGACAAACCTCTCCTTTCAGTCCCTCATCAGGTCTCTGGCTCTGAGTGGTGTCCTTGAGGAGCTTCAACCAAAGATGCCCTCAGTAATGGCAGACTTCCCCTCCGGTGGTGGCTCCTCCCACACCTATTCCCAGGTGAGGCAGGGAAGTCTGCCTGAGAATGTAAGATGGCTTGAAGAAGACAAGAGAAGCGTACCTCTTAATTTTCTTGTCTAAGCTGTCTTTACTACAGCCAGTGCCACACTTCACATCTCAGGATAAGGGGGGAAGAAGAGAGGAGGGAGGAGAAAGGCAGGCAAATCACCTTTCTTTACTTTCATAGATCTGTGGAGAGGTGCTATCCTCTCTCCGAGGGGTGATAGCAGCCTATTTTTCCCTTTTGCCATGGGGGAGGAGATTGGCCAAATGTCAGGCCATCCTGAGGTTACATTTTAACTGAGTTAGTAGCTGGATCCCGAACTGCTCATGGGTCCGGTGGTCACTAAGGGATTTGTTAAGGCCTCTAGTTCATGTCAATTCAATGGCATTTATCATTTCCTACCATGTACAGTCTTAATCCCCTATTAGGTATAAGAACTGTCACAGATTATCTTTATTCCCTACAGTGTCTAAAGAAACGCTTTACACACAATAAATGTTCAGTAAATATTTATTAAATGAGTACATGAACAAAAGACAAAATCTGGTCTAATTATGAGTGGCAGGATAATTTTCTGAAGGCTAGAGATCTATCTGATATTACCTTTTCAAACAAATCATCACTAAAATGATTTTTAAAATATCTTTGTTAGTTCAGTGATTCCCTTGATGTTCTGTATCATAAATACAGCAACCATTGACAAGACATAATTTTATCTTACAGGGCCAATATTTATATTAATCTTAAAGAGGATACACCAATTCTGTCTCCAAATCCTCTCATTCTAAAAGGAAAACCGGCTTCCTACAAAGTGTTGGAAACTTGTATTCTTCTACATTTACTTTATTAACTATATGACTGATTTAGTTTTCTTCTAGGATGTTAATCATGCACATTCACCTTTGCTTTTGTATTTAAAACCCAGGGGTCAGGAATTTCAAAGGAAATACTTTGTTACAATTCCAGAATAGTGAGAAAACACAATGGCAGAGACTAAAATCTATCACGGTATTTTGGCTTCTTGCCTTCCTTTAATTTTACAATGGGGGGAAAATCAAGGTGAGACTTGATTCCCTTTCGGAGTCCCTTTCCTGTGTGCTCTGTGTCTAGCCAGGGGAGAGACTGACAGAATGATAACACTTGATGCCAGGCTCCCTTGCCCACTCAAAGACCCTCCCTCAGGTATCAGTTGCTTGGCTGAGCTTTGAGGTCAACTAGACACCTCCCTTGAGGCTTACCTGGCCTAAGGGATAGAGCGACCAGAAAACCCTCTCATGGAGGGCAGCTGTTATCTGAGCTAGGATCAAAGTCCCCCTCTGTACTCCAGAAAAACATCTTCCAAACTGGGTCTCTTTCTCCATGATTCAAATGAATGCTGAATGAGTCCCCGGGGACACCAGTTGCTTTGCTCAGGAACAAGCTGTCAGAAATAGTGGGCGATGAAAGTTCACCTCCTTTAAGGTCCCTTTTGTTTGAGAATTTTTGTTTATTACTTCAGAGGCCCATCAAAAGTTAATCAAGAAATTAGGCAACAGGGAAATGCGGTGATTAATTTTTTTGACACTTTTCATTTGTGCTTCCGGTTTCATTTTTCCTGAAGTATGACATTGCTTCATTCTGGAAGTATTCAGAGTACCCATTAAAGGCTCTATGAGTATAAAAAGCCATTGCTCAAACATTTATTTTTATACATGGAAGCATTACAAATAACAAATAACTTTTTTAGTGAACAGATTTCATTTTCTTTTTCTTTTTTTTATTTTTTTTTACATTTATTTATTTTTGAGAGACAGAGAGAGACAGAGCGTGAACAGGGGAGGAGCAGGAGAGAAAGAGACACAGAATCCGAAGCAGCCTCCAGGCTCTGAGCTAGAGGTCAGCACAGAGCCCGATGTGGGGCTTGAACCCAGGAACCGTGAAATCATGACCTGAGCAGAAGTTGGATGCTCAACTGACAGCCACCCAGGCGCCCCTGATTTCATTTTCAAAGTGATAGTTTCTTTTGCCTTATGCCAAATATTTTAAAGCAGTCAATAAGGGCAACTTTAAACTAGGTGACATGCATGACCTCATAGAAGTATGGTAGTCCAGAAAGTTCTGACCATAATTTTCCAACACATGGATCAATATGAACCATTTATTTAGTGATTCCAGATTCACAGAGATTCAGATATATCCAAAGTGGTGCTTCAGTTTACTGCTAAGCAGATGCCTGCACTGTAATGTTCATTTCAAGATCTGGAGCAATGTCTCATCCTATTCTTCTAGTAACTACCACAGGGCCTAGAACACAGTAGAGATAGTATAAATATCTCTTGAAGTGAACTAGACTAATTATAGCATCAATTACCTCGTTGGAATTACAGCACTGATTAATTGAACTAGAAGTAGAAATATCACAAGGACAGGTTATAGACCTGGGCCAAGCAAAGAGATTACAGCATTGGGAAGTACACTTTTTAGATGATGTATTTGGAATACTTCTATTCTTTTCAGCATGAATATATTTTGCTGACATTGTAGTTATAGCCAGTTTTATTCAATACATTTCAGGTTGCCCAGTTTAAATTGATGTTTTTGGTAGCATTACCAGTGGGTAGGTGGGTGGGTCAGATATTTTAGTCATGGCACACACTATTGTACAGCCATCTGTTATATTGAATGGATTATTTTGTTTATCAAGTTTCTTTGAATAGCAATTTCAGTTTTGTATCTTATTTCCTTCTTTGACAAGGGTATTGCCAGCAGATGCAAGCTACATATTGGCTTGAGTTTCTTGCAATTCCCTGGCTAGCTTTTTTTTTTTTTAAGTTTTTTTTCCTGTTTCCTTAGCACTTTTCTCCTTGACAAATGTTCCATTCTAAAGAAATTCAGCATTTTTGAACACAATCTCCTAAAATTAACAGCCTTGCAAATTCTTCTTTTAAGAAACATTTCTTATTTTTCCAAGGTCATTACCAATAATACCACAATTTTCTCCCCCACCCCAGTCTTTTTTTCTTGATGGACTCATTTTCCCTTATAAATAACTAGTTCTTAAATAACAAATGCTTTGAGAGAAGAGGTTGTGGTTTTTGTCCAGGGTGCTATTGAACAATTATTCTATTTACTGAAATCACGGAACTCCAGCTGTATTGGAGCTTGTGTTCATAGGTCTGGACACAAAGAGTCTGTATTAACCATTTAATCTATATCTGAAAATCAAATAAATCCAAACAAGTGTCATGATAACCCTGCAGAAGGCATTATAGGGGAACCAAGTGCCTATTGTCAGGACTACACACATGATGATGATGATGATGATGATGGTTAACACTTAACCAGCACTTGCCATATGTCCAGTATCATTCAAAACTCATCTATCATCTATCTATCTATCATCTCCATCATCATCCTCACCTTCTGGCTACTCACTCAAATCTCAGAACAATCTTATAAGGAAAGTATGTAAGTATTATTATCTCCATTTCACATATGAGGAAACTGAGGGACAATAACATTAAATGCAGCACCAAATTCAGGGTAAATGGTTAGTAAATGGCAGAGTCGGCATTCAAATCTAGGCAGGGTAATTTCAAATTTTTTACTTTTAAACCACATGCTTCAGCACATATGTTCACATGATAAAGAAGGGAGTGAGTGGTACAAATATATTTGCCTGTGAAATTCCAATCACCATAATTCCCCTGACTCTAAGTTGTTCAGTCTAGTGGAGGATCAGAATTGAGATCCGGTTAATTCAATACAAAGAGAATAGAGAATGAGGTGTCATTCTCAACTGAGGGTGGCTCAGTTGGTTAAGTGTCGACTCTTTACTCTGAAATTTCAGCTCAGGTCATGAACCCCGGGGTTGTGAGATCCAGCTGGAGTTGGGCTCTGCACTAAGCGTGAGCATGGAGCCTGCTTAAGATTCTCTCTCCCCCTCTGCCCCTCCCCACTCACTCTCACACTCTCAAAAAAAAAAAAAAAAGGAAGAAGGAAAAGAAAAGAAAAAAGAAAGGAAGGAAGAAAGGAAGGAAGAAAGGAAGGAAGGAAGGAAGGAAGAAAGAAAGAAAGAAAGAAAGAAAGAAAGAAAGAAAGAAAGAAAGAAAGAATAGAGAAGAAGAATACATGGAGATGGACACTGGTTGAGGACAGATCCCTTGAGATTGGGGCCTGGCCAAATGAAGATTGAATAGAAGCTAAGGTAGGTGATTCCAGGAGAGGAGGAAAGGTATGAGTTGAGGCAGGAAGTCAGGAAACCACAATGTGGATGTGAAGAGTCCCTTCACATGGTCACAAGAATGAAAAGGGGGACTCTGTCCAGTGGCAGGAGATGAGCAGAGTAGTGGAGATGAGCAGGAGATGAGTAGGCAGGGGTTTAGTGGGAGGCACTTGGTAATGTGTTGTCTCCAAGGTTAAGACAAGAGTGTTGAATTTGTCCCGCCCTTTACAACACAGGAGATATGAAGCTGCCAGCACCTGCTTCTCCTCTTATCAACTGCTGGAAGAAAGACCTGGCCTGTGGGGCTTTGTGACCCCTCAAAGCTCTCCCCCATCATCCTTGTTCAACCTCAAGGCCTGGTCCCTGATACAGAAATGTGCAGAGGCAAGGGAATGGCTGGCTCCTTCCTCTAGACTGCATATTATTATTTTGCTTCTCACCACACCACCTTTCTTTTGGAATATGGCCTTGATATCGCATGTTGGAAATCTCCCCTGCTTAATGACACTCTTCCTTGAGTAAAGTTCATTTCTCTCACTCTCTCTCTTTTTGCAGTTGGAAGAGTCACAGATTTTGTTGGATGAACATATATATGTTGGCCAAATAGTTTGACTGAATCGGAAAATCAGCAAGAGCTGGCAATCCTGAGGAAGAAGCAAAAGGTTGAAGAATAGGAATAGGAGGGAGAGGTTTAAAAGAAATTTTAAATGTGAGAAACTAGCATAAGCAAGATAAGATAGTACTAACCAAAGCAGACAAGGTGGATTTTAATATAGTTTCATAATGCCTTGTAGAGTTTAAAGTAGTCAGTTATTGTGGTTCCAAGAGATTTTTCTTAGCTTTATTTATGGCACTTAATGTCTTGTTCCACTGTAATTAACATGTCTCTATTGCTAGACTGTGAGATCCTCAAGTCTGATCTGATTCCTCTTTCCATGTCTCCAGCAATTATCATAGTGCTTGGCACAAAATTATTACTTAATAAATGAAAGTTAAATAAAAAATAATGGAGAGGCACAGAGAAGTGTGGCCCTTATTTTTGTAGGTTGGGGGTTGTGTAAGAGAGAAACAGAACTCATACTAGAGGGAAATTATGCAAAACAATCAAAAGGATGCCAAAACAGATAAATGATTAGACTTTATAGGCTCCAGCTGGTTTTCTATATCACTCTATCCTTTTTTTTTTACACTAATAGACTTTATTTTTGAGGGAAATTTTAAGTTTACAGAAAAATAGAACAGCAACTATAGAGAGTTCCCTAATACTCCTTGTCTGTCCCCCTCAGTTTCCTCTTTTATTAATGTCTTGCACTGGTGTGATGTATTTGCTACAATGGATCAATCAATATTGATACTTCATTATTAACTGAAGTCCATAGTTTACATTGGGATTTACTTTTTGTGTTGTACAGTTTTACGGGTTTTGCCAAAAGCATATGTTATTTATCCACCATTGCAGTGCCGTATAGAAGAGTTCCACTGCCCTAAAAATCTCGTGTGCTTCACTGACTCAACTCTTCTCTCTCTCCCTAATCCCTGGAGACCACTGATTTTTTTTTTTTTTTTTTTTTTTTTTTTTTTACTGTTCCTACAGTTTTGCTTTTCCCACAATGTCACATAGTTGGAATCATACAGTGTGTGGCATCTTCAGATTGGCTTCTTTCCCTTAGCAATATGCCTTTAAGATTCCCCCATGTCTTTTCATTGCTTGATAGATCATTTCTTTTTATTGCTGAATCATATTCTAATATATGGATGTTCTACAGTTTATCCACTCACTGATTAAAGGACATCTATGCTGTTTCCAATTTCTGGCAATTATAAATAAAACTGCCATGAATAGTCATATGCAGATTTTTGTGTGGATACGTTTTTCAGCTCCTTTGGGTAAATACCTAGGAGTTCAATTGCTGGACCATACAGTAAGACTAAGTTTAGCTTTGTAGGAAACTATCAAACTGTCAAGTGGCTGTACCTGTCTCTCCACATCCTCACCAGCAGTTGATGCTGTCACTGTTTTGGATTTTCACCATTCTAACAAGTGTGTAGTAGTAGCTTGTGTTTTATTTTGCCATTTCCTAATGATGTAGGATGTTGAGAATCTTTTTGTATGGATACTTGCCTTTTGCATATCTTCTTTGGTGAAGTCTCTTTTTTGTTTTTGCTTTTGGGTTTTTTGCCCACTTTTTATTGGATTGTTTGTTCTTTTTTTTAAATGTTTATTTATTTTTGAGAGAGAGAGAGAGACAGAGCATGAGCAAGGGAGGGACAGAGAGAGTGGGAGACACAGAATCTGAAGCAGGCTCCAGGTTCTGAGCTGTCAGCACCAAGCCCGACGCGGGGCTGGAACTCACAAACTGTGAGATTATGACCTGAGCTGAGGCCGGATGCACTGAGCCACCCAGGCACCACCCCCGATTATTTGTTTTCTTAATGTTGAGTTTTAAGGGTTATTTGTATATTTTGGACACAAGCCTGTTATCATATGTTTTTTGCAAATATTTTCTCCCAGCCTGTGGCTTGTCCTTTTATTCTCTCAATAGTGTCTTTCTGCAGAGTGGATGTATTTAATTTTAATGAAGTCCCAACTTACCAATTTTTCTTGCATCAGTTATATTCTTTGTGTTATATCTAAAAATTCATTGCCATATCCAAAAGTCACCTAGATTTTCCCTTATGTTATCTTCTACGAAATGTTATACCTTTGCATTTTTACATGTTGCATTTTTACATTTACATAGACAAATTTACATTTAAATCTATGATTCATTTTGAGTTCAGTTTTGTGAAAGGTATAAGGTCAGTGTCTAGAGTTATTTTAAACCAACCAACCCATTTTATTGTTCTCATCCTTTTGTTTTACTGCCCTTGTGATGTTGGTTGTGTTTTTTGGTACAAGCCTATTACTCCTCTGATTAAGTAAGCTTATTGGTTCTTTTTTAGGCTCACCATTTTACTTCTCTAAAGCTCTATCATGAAGTGTATCAGTTTAAACAATTTACTTAACCTCGTTTTTCTTGCATTTTCTAATCTGTAAAAACAGGGCATTCCTTAATATTGGAGAGATAGTGAAGTGATGAACTACCAGGACTATTGAGGGAGGAGAGTTATATTTATTGAACACTTACTATGTTTCAGGGACTACACTAGGAATGTAAACATATCTCATTTGGTCATCAGAGTGATCTCTTAGAAGTTCTTATTCCCTTTCCATCAGCAAAGAAGCCCAAAGCTCAGAAAAGTTCCAAAAAGTGGGAGTAGGATTTAAACCTAATTTGACTGACAACAAATTGCTCATTCCATTCATCCACCCCACCTTCCTCTCAAGGACTCAGAAGAAGAACCTGGAAAGAGTTCATCTTTCTTCGAGCTGAGGCTTAGAAGGTTTTGGAGGTTTTGTTTGTTTTTTGACAAAAGAAAGGAAAGGAATAAGACAGAGGAAAGTTTACTGTAATGGACCTCACGAATGTTTATTCATTCATATACCCAAATAGCATTTACTGAGCAGCCCCTATGGGTCACGCCTGAGGAGACATTGAACACTTAATGAGGAGATGGTTAGGGTCTAAGGCGTGGGGCAGGGCGTGTGGATGTGGACACTGTCTTTATGTGCCTCCAGCAGAGGCTCTGCATCATCCCGAGGAAGTGCTGCCAATCTTTAGCAAGGTCAAAGGACAGCAGACTAGAAAATGCACGAGCCTTTGCCACCACAGACCAGACATCCAATAGATAGCAAAGATGAGCATAGACCTCTGTGTCTATCTCAGGTGGCCCCAAGAAGCTCTGTGTTACCCATTTTACAAGTGGCATTTGGAATAAATCTATTTTGGCACAACTCTCTTTTTGAAAAGCCACTTCAGCCTTTATCTCAGAGCTTAGCCTTGCTGCTACTACTTTTTTTTTTATCTCCTTTACCTCCTTCCCCTCCAGTAGAGGGCCACATCCCAGTCCATCAGACTCTGTAGGCTTCTCCTGACCAGTAAGTCCTTATGTTGATTCCTCACTTGCATACCTGCCTCTGTTTACCTGTATTTACTTTTGGTTAGGCTTTATTTTATGTCTTTATAGCTGGTTCCCACCTTTGTCTGCCCGAGTGTGCCCAGCCTTCCCCTGCCCCAGTGTAAATGCCAGCTAATTTGGCACTGATGGGTACTCCTTTCTACATGCTTGAGATGACCCACTATTCAACCCAGTTCTCCCTGGGCACAGTACTGACTTAAACATTTTCCTTCTAGACAAGACTTAGGCGGTCATAATAAAACATGGATCTCAAGAAATAAACTTGAGATTGATAGAAAGAAATTGAAGGAGTGTAACTTAAAAGAAAAAAGTATAATTCATTTTTTTGTTTATTTATTTATTTTGAGAGAGAGAGACAGGGAGAGACAGAGAGAGACAGAGAGAGAGAGAGAGGCAGCACAAGCAGGAGAGGGGCAGAGAAAGGGGAAGACAGAGAATCCCAAGCAGGCTCCGTACTGTCAGTGCAGAGTCTGATGCAGGGCTTGAACTCACAAACTGTGAGATCATGACCTGAGCCGAGATCAGGAGGCAGACACTTAACTGACTGAGCCACCCAGGTGGCCCAAAAAATGATAATTGTTAAGAGCTGTCTCCTGTATGAACATTGTGCTGTAAGCTCTGCCTGTTGTCTATTACAATCCTCAGAACTGCTTGTGCGCTGCTGTCCAGAGACTGCGTGAAACATCCTTCACGATGATGGGAATTGAGGTAAATTTAATATCTGAAAGTAAATTGAGAAAGTGAGAGAGAGAGAGAGAAGGAGAGAGAGGGAAAGAGAGAGGAAGAAGTGGAAAGGTAGGGAAAGGAAATAAAGTCAAAGAATTGGAAAAATGGAGCTGGCTTCTTATTTCAACCAAATGTAATATTTTGGTCTAGTTCTACAATAAGCCATAATGAGCAAGAAAATAAAATTGATTATAACAGGCAGAGTCTCCAGGTGTTTTTTTTTCTTTCTGTTTTTGTTTTCATTTTTTAACATAATTGCTGAAAGGGGAAGAAAGGATTCCTATTCAATTGGTTAGAATTAATTCTGTAGTGGGAAAGGGTTAAGTAAATTATTTTTGCTTGTTTGCATTTCAGTAGTGGACATAAAAATTAAATCTTCATCATTCTCTTGCTGGAACGGAGTCTATGTCATATGGAAAGTCAATGGTGTAAATGTGTTGAACGTTGAAATTAACTTGTTTCCTGAACCTCAAACACCAAGTGACATCTGGAGATACAATAAAAAGGCTGTGAACTGCTCTAAGGCTATGAAATTAGACAGATGTTTCAGGATATTTCTCACCTTTCATCACTTCTTTCTTTTCCTAAGACTTAAATTCTCTTTTTCTTTCAAGCTTGCCATTTTTTACTGCTCTACTGAATATATAAGTGGTCCTCTATTCCACTCAACTCCTCACTTTATAAATAAAGAACATGGTATTTTTACATTTTAATTGTTACTCTTTGCATGTTGATCTGACTATATTGTTTTCTTCTTTTGCTAGGTCACTTAAAGCGTCCCTCGCCCTGTTTTGTCACAGACAAAGAACCTTCCCTCCAGCATTTCACATTGGTTTTTTTCACTGGTGAAATTTGTGAGAGCATACCTTACACTCTCTTCTGTGTTTAAGTCTACAACTCAATCCCTTGCTTTCTTGTTTTTTTTTCCCCCCCTCGCCTAGTAAAATTTCCCCGAAACCCTCTGTCTGCACGTTTATGCAGATAGATTGCAGTCTGAGCTTGGTGACTGAGATTATATCAGCTCCTGGCCAAGTGTTGTACCATAACAGACATCTTTGGGTAGAAAGTAGCAGCTGTGGTGAGACGCACTTGGCAATGCAAACAGCAATTTTGGAGAAATCTGATTCCTGTTGAGCTACCCTGGAAAGCTCCAAAGTATTTCTTTCACTGTTTGCTGGAATGAAATGTTTGCCGTGAGAAGCTGGTTCCCACAGCTAGAGTTTGCGGTTGTTTCTTTTTTACCAAGTACATCCCTTCACCAATTTTTAAGCCACTTGTTGTAGTTTTTATGCAAAACCCTGGCTACCAGTATCTCACAGTGCTGCTTTGGGTAGTGTGGCTGGCAGCTACCAACCTCCAAAACATGATTATTTAGAAAAGTAATAATTTGTCGATTGCATCTAGATAATAAGAGGTCTTCTCGTCTCTAGGATTATAGGATCACATTTAACTAGGGATACTGATTTTACTTTACTCTGTTAAGCAAGACAGTTATAGAGGCCAAAGCATAAATAGGAAGAGTTTGGTTTTGGAGAGACTCGCGTTTAGCCATATGCCTCCTGTGCTGACGCTTTACCTCAGATGTTTTTGTTTTCTAGGGCTCCAGTAACAAAGTACCACACGCTGGGTGTCTTAAACAGCAGCAATTTATGGTATCGCAATTCTAGAGGCTAGACGTTCAAAATACAGATGTGGCAGAGTTGGTTCTTTCTGAGACCAGTGAGGGATGGCTCTTTTCTCAGCTGCTCTCTTTGGCTTGTAGATGGTGTTTTTTTCTGTGTCTTCACATCATCTGTCCTCTGTATGAGTCTGTCTCTGTGTCCAAAGTTTAATTTTTATAGGAACACATGTTATGTAAGATTAGGGCCCACCTTAATGGCATCGCCTTAATTAATTACATGTGCAATGACCCTATTTCCATATATGGTGACATTCTGAGGTATTGGGATTAGGACTTCAACATATGAGTTTGGGGTGAAGGGGGGACACAATTCAACCTACAACATCAGATATCTAGTTTTCTTCTTTTCTCTTTCCACCAAAACCTCCAATACATTAGAGAGGGTTATGAATCATAGCTTGAAGTGTTACCTCTCCCAAGAATACTTACATTCTCTTAAAGTCTTAAATTTTAATAAAACAGATGAAAGAAGATATTAAGCAGAGTAAATTTTGCATTATTTGGTTTTTAGTTGATTGATTGATTGATTTGCAGGGAAGGGGTAAGTGTAAGGGTTAGGGGATGTGGTACCTTCCAGGAGGATCCTACTATGTGGGCACTTGCCCATGTCACTCGAGCATTGGACTGTCCATAATAAAAGCCTTTGTTCAACTGTTTTAGGAAAGAAAGTGGTGTTTGGAAAGTAAACACAAAGCAGTATTTCTTAATGTGTGGACCTTGGATTACCTGCCTCAGAATCATCATTTAAATTGCAAATTCCTGGACCTGAACTGCAGGTCTAGGGAACCAAAATCTTGGTGTGTTGTGTTACCTTTGTAACCTTTGTAACGAGTACCCCAATGAAGTTTGAGAGCCCTTAACAAAGCACAAGACAAATTATAAAAAGGAAATTGGTTAATTTATAGGTGTACCATGTATGTATGTGAGCATGTAGATCAGTTTTCTCAATCTTTCAAAAGTCCAGAGGCTGGGCTTACTCATGACTCATTACTCTGCTCAACCAATGAGGCAGGAAAGAAAGCACAAGGCTTTGAAGACATTATTTTCTTTCATATATGTTTCCTTTCTTCAATGAAGAATCTGTGAAGTTGGCCTTCTGCCAAAAGGGAGAAGACCTTGATCCTGAAAGGCAAACGTTTGGGTGCTGACTCATTTGGAAGTGGAGATGGTCTTTTCCTAATCACCTCAGCCTTGAGAATCAGTAGTAAGTATCAGAGCATCTATGATGGGTAACAATACAAATTAATATGTATACCAACTGCACCTTTTGAACTTAATTTTCCTTTTAACGCACACAAACAATATGTATTTGTTTTCTCTCTAGGTGGAATTTCTTTATTTTTTGCTCTGGGGTGAAAAAAGATCCCTAAGCCCCCCAAGTATTTAGGAAAAATAAAAAAACAAGAAGCAATTTAGCAAAGATTAAAAGCAATTGTTCTGTTACCCTTAGCAACAGAATCTAGATGCAGCCAATCAGCAAAGTTGATATATTGTTTTGACACACGTGCACATATTTCCAACATAAATAGCAACAGAGACCTAATAACAGTAGGTTTTAAAGCTGGAAACTGATGTCATTTCAAATGTGTCAGTCAAAGACAACCTATGAAAGTGTTTTTTTCTATCAAGCTGACATTAAATATATGCTGTAATGGCTTCTTAAGTGACGGTAGACTTCTGTCAGGCCATACCGGAGATGTTCAATCTATAATTACACTCTTGCTTCGTAGAGTGTGTCCTTTAGCACATCTCAGGGGGGAAAAAAACTTTAATGAGAAAAAAATTTGAGTCCTACAGTAAAATTCATCTGTTCACATCGCTAAAGAAAGTGTGCTTATAAGAATGAACAAAATTAGACCGGAATTAGCTTGTTTATCCCTAAAATAGATGCATTTCTTTACATCTGTTGAATTTATGATCAACTTGTGCCAGTAAATTCTGCTATTTAATTTTTTTTTAAGTCTTTTAAAAATAAGCATTCGAGTAGAACAATAGGAGAGAACAATAGTATCAGGCTCCCTGGAGGAGAATAAATGGGATGGTTCAGAGTCCAGTCCTGGTGACATTTACTGCCCAATATGAAAGGGGATGGCTAGTGGGTCAGAGTTCATCCTTTCCTAGATAGTACTAGTAGCTGTGTTATTTTTTTAAAAAGCACAGGGTGATGTCTGGAAGTGTTGAATCACTATATTGGGCACCTGAAACTAATATAATACTGTATGTTAACTAACTGGAATTAAAATAAAAAATTTAAAAAAATTAGTAAGAGGTACCATTTATTGAATGCTTTTAAAGGGTGGGCACCATGCCAGAGTTCTTTGCAGACATCATCTCATGCGATCCTTACACTAACTATAGGAGGCAGGAATTACTATCTCATTGTAGACGAGGAAACCTTATGTTGTTTAGCCCAGCTCCTGTCATATGGCTGATAAAGTGGCCGAGCCAGGGTATGAATCCAGGTCTGTCTGGCTCCCAAGCTTCCACTCTCACTCCCAGATGAGGTCAGTACCTCCTCCGTGTCAGGGGAAACTCACTCAGGATGCCAGTTATGCATTTAAGAACTGACTGTCATCCCTGCTTTACCCCTCAACAGATGCTCAATCCTAGTCAAATTGTGTAACTTTTCTGAGCCTCTTTTTCTGATGGGTACAGAGAATCTAATGTCTATCTCCCAGAGCTACTGTGGGAGTCATTGAGATATTGTGCTTGAGGAGGGATCCCAAAGGCTTTCAATAAAATAAGCTTTTCCTTCTTTCTTTCTTTTTAACTGTCCTTCCAAAGTACCAGACAGTGCAGTGCACATTGTAGATGCTCTGTTAATTTTTTGAATAAATGACCCCAAAAGAGTAATTTTCAAAATCCAAATTACTGAGATTTTAATACCTAGCTAATCATCTTAAGATACAGCTTCATGCCCAAGTTGAACCCTTGCTGCACAATAAAACACTGGCGGAACTTTGCAAACTACTAAATACTGGCCTCTAAACAAAGAGATTTTAATTCCCTCAATCCAGGGAAAGTACTGTATATATATAATTTGCCTTTTTTTTACTAAGGTGAAATTTACTATATAACACAAAATTAACCATTTTGAAGTGAACACTTCAGTGGCATTTAGTATATTCACAATGTTGTACAACCATCTCTATCTAGTTCCAAAAAATATTCATCACCCCAAAAGAAAATCCCACACTCATTAAGTAGGTACTTTCTGTTGCTCCTTCCCCAGCCCCTGGCCACCATCAATACACCCTCGGCCTCTATGGATTTACCTATTCCAGATATTTTGTATAAGTGGAATCATACAATATGTGGTCTTTTGAGTTTGGCTTCTTTTGTTTAGCGTGTTTTTGAGATTTATCTGTACTATATCATGTATCAGTACTTCATTCCTTTTTATGACTAAATATTCCATTGTATGGATACACTCCACTTTATGGTTGATACTTAATGTTGATGTTAAATTAATTTCAGGTGTACAACACAGTGATGAGGCAATTCTATGCATTATGCAGTTCTTACCATGATAAGAGTAGTTACCATCTGTCACCTTACAAAGTTATTACAGAATTATTAAGTATATACCTTATGCTGTATTTTTTATCTTCATGCCTTATGTATTTTATAACTGGAAGATTGTACCTGTTAATTCTCTTTGCTTGCTTCACGCATCCTCCCTTATTCCCTTCCCCTCTGTCAACTACCAGTTTGTTCTTTGTGTTTATGAATCTGTTTCTATTTTGTTTGTTCATTTGTTTTGTTTTTAGATTCCACATATAAATTAAATCATATGGTATTTTTCTTTCTCTGTCTGATTCATTTTATTTGGCATAATACCCTCTCTGTCCATCCATGTTGCAAATGGCAAGATTTCATTCATTTTTATGGCTGAGTAATATTCCCTTGTATGCATGTGTGTGTGCATGTGTGTATCACATCTTCTTTACCCATTCATCTGTTGATGGAAACTTAGGTTGCTTCCATATCTTGGCTATTGTAAATAATGCTGCAATAAACATGGGAGTGCATATATCTTTTTGAATAAGTGTTTTTGTTTTCTTTGGGTAAATACCCAGCAGTGGAATTACTGGATCATAGAGTATTTCTATTTTTAGTTTTTTAAGGAAACTCCATACTTTTTTCCATAGTGGCTGCACCAATTTATATTTCCCCAGCAGCGCTTGAGTCTTCCCTTTTCTCCACATTCTCAACTGACACTTGTTATTTTTTGTCTGTTTGATACTAGCCATTCTAACCTGTGTGAGTTCATATCTCATTGTGGTTTTGATTTGCATTTCCCTGATGATTAGTGATGTTGAATATCTTTCATGTTGGCCATCTGTATGTTGTCCTTGGGAAAATGTCTGTTTAGGTCCTCTTCCTCCCCCCACCCTTAAATGTTTTTTCTTTTTTTTTTAAGTGTATTTATTTTGAAAGAGAGCGAGAGAAAGAATGAAAGCATGTGAGTGGGGGAAGGGTAGAGAGGGAGGGAGAGAGAGAATTCCAAGCAGGTTCTGCACTATCATCGTGGAGCCCAACGCAGGACTCAAGCTCATGAACCATGAGATCATGACCTGAGCTGAAATCAAGAGTCAGATGCTCAACTGACTGAGCCACCCAGGTGCCCCCTCTGCCCAGTTTTAAATCAAATTATTTGTTTTTCTGGGTAGAGTTCTATGAATCCTTTATATATTTTGGATATTAACCCCTGATCAGACATATCATTTGCAAATATCTTCTCCCATTCAGTAGGTTGCCGTTTTGTTTTGTTGATGGTTTCTTTCACTGAATACACCATAATTTGTTTACCCATTCATCCATTAAGGGATACATTTAAAATGTTTCTACCTTTTGGCTATTGTGAATAATGTTTCTATGAACATGCATGTGCATGCATTAGTTTGAATACTTGTTTTTAATCCTTTTGCTTATATTCCTAAGAGTGACATTGCTGGATCATATGATAATTCTAATGTTGAACTTTTTGAGAAAACTGCCAATTATTTTCTACAACACTGAACCATCTTGCATTCCACCAGCTATGTACAGGGAGTCCAATTTCTCTACATCTTTGCCAGCACTTGTTTTATTTTATTTTATTTTATTTTATTTTATTTTATTTTATTTTATTTTTACATCCTAGTGGGTATGAAATTGTATAGTGATACTTCACTGTGGTTTTGGTTTGATTTCCCCAGTGACTAATGAGCATCTTTTCACGTGTTTGTTGACCATTTGTGTATCTTTTCAACATCTATTCAAGTGTTTTGTTGGCCACCCAAATTTTCTTAAAATGCTTTCCCTACCTGAGGGTGATTCTAGTGTACAGAGGTTGAGAATTAGGGATGAAAGGGAAAGCAAATAACGAATAAGAAAGACATGTTCATTGCTCATTGTATTTGTCATTTGTATATGGATAAACAAGCATTGGGGGTAATGCTATCAACCTAAAGGTCTCTCAAAAGCTTCTACTATACTGAAGAATTCAAACAAAAAGTACAAGACTGAATAAATGTGTCCAGTATATGTCTCATAACTTCAAGATGGTGTTAAAGGGAACTTTTAAAAGGCCTAATCTTGTGTTTAATATTTAAATAAAATATCACACATATATAAAATACCTGTCCCAGGAGGCCTAAAATGTTTAACTCTCTTGCTACATTTCGTAGTTGGGGCACAGATTTTTGCATTTTTGAGAAATTATGACCAGAAAAGGAAAATAATTAAATTAGAGGAAAAATGTTACCTGTATCCCTGGCCTCCAGTGTTCCGCTCCCTAGCCTTTCCCTTCTCTTTCCCTCTTTCTCCTGTAAACCATGCAACATAGAAAATAATACAGATGTTTATCTGATTCTTATGCTCTATTAAGTTGCCCACATGGTCATTGTTGATAGTTTATTTTCACATTAAATTTTTGGAATGTTTGTCCTGAAATGAAAAAGAAAGAAACCCATCAAACAAATAACTGATGTCTCAATGTCTATTGTTCCTTTTCTAACATAGAAAAGTACTACTTACAGTGCAGGGAATGACACGTTCTTGAATGAAAATGATTTCATTAGAGTTTTGACCTTAACTATCAGTAACTTTGTTGTCAGGATGTGCTGTGGGCTGGGGCCTCCAGGGGGCTGACCCTAAGTAACATTTGGGAAAAGAAATGGCAGAGCAGAAGTGGGGAAAGGGACCCATCAGACTGTGCTGTTGGCCTAAGAATGCCTCTGCCAACCCCACACTGGAGCTCTGGAACACACTGTCCATCAGAGGAGTCCTACATTGGCCTGTGGCCCACTGGTCCAAGCCCTTGTGTCACAGCCCTGGTCAGTTGTTAGCCAAGGGATCCTGGAATGAAAAGTGACTTTAACTCCAACATTGAGTCTGGTCCCAAAGGTGCCTCCTGAGTTTATGACAGAAAGTTACCTGTTTACTTGTCATAGCTCATGTAAGTAATTACAGTTAAGAAGCAAGAAAATACATATAAGCTATTTCCTTACCTCTAACCTAGTGCTTTCTTTACAGAGCTGGTAAATTTTTACTAAATTGCTGAAAGTTACTCAAAACAACATAACGCCATCCCTGTGGAAGTTAATCCAGTATTTAATGTGTATCTCTTGGACTCATCCTTTTCAGAGCTAATTCCAAGAGCAAAGTCCTATTAGAACTTGATCATCTCATAGTTCAGGAGAAAAAAACTTAGCACAGTTTCTGGCCCATGGTAGGTGATCAGTAAAAGTTTGTTAAATGAATGAATGAATTTAATTACATAATGAATTATAGTAAGACCCTTTTGAATGTCACTTTAGTGCCATAGGATAGAGTGGTAGCAGAATTATTAATGCCAGGATGCTAGAACCAAGTCAAGTTTTTAGTTTCTTGAAAGTTTTAAACTATTTTGAGACCTTTGGTCTGTTTCAAATATTTGGACCATGGCCAAAAAAAAAAAAGAAAAAAAAAACCCAACCCAGATTCAAAATGTATTTTGAGGGGGAGTTTTCCACTTAATGGTAAAACCCTTGTGTATTTTAAGGAAAATTCAACCCATATGTTCTATTATTTAGTTTACCCTTGACCATAAGACAGTTGTTTTGTAAGAAACTGTTGTGTCTTTGGTAGTTTTCTTTTCTTTTCTTTTTCTTTTTTTTTAAGAATTAGGAAGTCCTGGTTAAAGCAAAACTAAAACTCATCCACCTGAAAATCTGGGCTCAAAATGCAATGCACAATGCCCAATTCTGGGTTGGTTGGGGCTCTAAAGTAGGCAAGATGATACATCCTTTCTCTGGCTCCCATTCTTGCCCACATGGGCTATGTGTCTCTATTAGATTGTGTAGACAGTGTGTGAGTCCACATCATCTCTCTCCTCTTTCTGCTGAGTGGAACAAACCCCATGGCAGTCAGAATAACTAACCATGGTCTAACTGATGATGTTCTGTCTCAGGAGGAGGAGGACTCCAGATTGCAGAGTGAGGCTGAGGTCCCTTAGCAGTCAGTGGTGGTATAAAAATTCTAGAGGCCCAAAGAACTTGAAAAGAAAGAAAGAAAAATGAAATATTGCTCCCTCTTTTGAGGTGTAGTCACTTATTTTAAGGATGTCCTGGGGCAAGAAGAAAACGTCAGGGCTGTGCCTCAGTAAAAATTAAGGCTTAATTAACTATACGGGGAGGAGAAGAACAATTAAGTGTAATTTCCAGGTCTTTCTATAAAGATGTCTGTACAGCACCACAGATCCTCACCTGGTCATGGTGAGTTTTCTTCACCAACATAAAAGTGTTTGGGAAAAACAGTAGTATTTAAAAAGGTTCACAGTTGAACTTAACATACAAATGAGCACTTGGCTAGGCATTGTCTTAAATTCACAGCTTTCCCACCAATGCTGGTGGCTTCTACTCAGCTAAACCAAATCTACAAGGGGCTGCAACTTGTTCTCCCCTCTTAAGGAGATGGTGTTCCATAACTTTGCTTCACTTGGATTTTGGAGATGTTTTAAATAACTCTTTTGCTTGGCTTGGGTACTGCTTTTCTCTTCTCTGAGTCTCAAATCTGCCAGCTGATGCAGTTTTGAAATGAGCTGGGGTGGCGAGGTCATAGCAATGTAATTATGAGGACACAACAAAGATTTCCCATTGGAAATGGCCCAGCCCACTTGTTCACGTGTCCCCTTGGATCCACATAATCCCCAAACCTGAGGCTGGCAGTGCTCAATGGCGTGGACAGAGTTGCTTACTTGCAACAATTGCAAAGATCCAGACATGAACATAACTTGGGGATTCACTGTAATGTAGCTTACCTTGCATTGAGAATTAAGTGCTGATAAAACAGGTCATCACCTGTATTTTTTATTTCTTCTAATTTTCTTCTACTAGACTTTCCATTTTGAAATTTTTGAGAGAGGTACTGACAAGGGAGGAGTTAGGTAGATAAATCCTTCCCTCATCTTTATGAGCTTTCTTCTGTCTCTCAGGCAGAGAGCCAGGAATGATGTGGATAGAAGTAGAAATCTCAGCCTCCTTCTCACCAGCTGGGAGGAGATGTTCACCAAGTGTGTGCAGCAGGGATGGAAACAACTTCAAATTCAATTCACCATGATGCCATTTGAAAAGTTGATGAGAGAGAGAGAGAGAGAGAGATACTACATACACATATAGGGGAGTGAGCCTTAAAAGTCAGACCAGTTTTTGTTTTCCCCTGCCTTAGGTACTGCCTTCCACAATGAAAAGAATGAACACAATGGAATGGATTAGACAGAGATGCAGAGCTACAGAATTAAACACTTATGTTCTTTTAATCATTAATAGACATTCCATGGGTTGCTTGGCCTTCTAGGAAGTAACTGGAAATACCAGCTGAAAGTCTGGTTGGATGGCATTGAAGTCTTTCTGAAGAATCTATTAAGATTTCAATTTTACTACATTCAAGATAACCTTGTAAAACCAATTGGAAATACAAATGCACAAGAAACACAAATGTCCTTCACATATATTTTTAGATTGAATAAACCATCAATCTGGGTTCCTACAACATTATTTTTAAAGCTAAAACTTGGCTCAGTAATAAATTCTCTTGTATTTTATTCAACAGATGTTTATATAGTTGGGGGTAAAAAAATCAAATTTATAAGTCAATGGACCTTTACTTTGAGCGCATGAAGTGTAACCAATGAGCAGAATAAATGCAGAAGAGTTTAAACAAGATACATCATTGTGCTAATGTGATAATTAGTAAGGTAGAATTGCCACCATCAGAAAAGTGAGGTTTTGTATCTGTCGTTCAGAATCGTGGAGGCCCTGGAGCATGCACAAGCACCAAGTATTGTCTGCACAGTGAATAGTAGGAGAATAACTACTGTTTGGGGTGGGGGAGGGATACTTTTTTTCTTATTAGAAAGTGTTTGCATATTGGAAGCACAGCAAATCACTGGTACTTTTTCAAACACCTGCTTACTTGATCATCATCACTACAGACAATGGGCCAAGTGGAACAAATCACAAATGGATTCCAGAGATACCTTTTATAGATCACCATATTTAAAGTGTCCTCCTAGTTATTGGTGACATGACTTTCAAATATATTTTGTCAAAACTCCTTTGTACTTTTTACAAATGTACTTCACATCTTGAACATTTATATTACATATACATGAAATCTTTTTTAAACTTCACAAATAACTGAGATAAAAACTCAAAAGAGAAGTTCTAATACCAGAGAAGGCAATGAAGTTAGTTAACTCTTTTTAAAAAGATTATTTAGGGAAATCAAAGCAAAAATAAACTTTTGGGACAATACCAAAATAAAAAGCTTCTTCATAACAAGGGAGACAATCAACAAAACTAAAAGACAACCTACCAAATGGGAAAAGATATTTGTAAATGACATGTCCTATAAAAGGTTAGTATCCAAAATATATAAAAAACTGATACAACTCAACAATTAATCCAATTAAAAATTGGGTAGAAGACATGAGGATGAATAGACATTTCTCCAAAGAAAACATCCAGATAGCTAAACAGACACATGAGAAAATGTTCAATATCATTCATCATCAGGGAAATACAAATCAAAACCACAATAAGATATCACCTCTCACCTGTCAGAATGGCTAAAATCAACAACACAAGAAACAATAAATGTTGGCAAGGTTGTGGAGAAAAAAAAAAGCCATTGTGCACTGTTGAGGGGAATGCAAGCTGGTGTAGACACTGTTGGAAACCAGTATGGAGTTTCCTTAAAAAGTTAAAAATAGAGCTACCCTATCATCCAGTAATCACACTAGTGGGTATTTACCCAAAGAATATGAAAGCACTATTTTGAAAAGATATATGCATCCTTATGTTTATTGCAGCATTATTTACAATAGCTAAGATATGGAAGCAGCCCAAGTGTCCGTCGATAGATGAATGTAAAAAGAAGAGGTGGAATATGAATATCATAATATTATTCAGCCATAAAAAGGAATGAAACTTTGCCATTTGCCACAACGTGGATGGATCTAGAGAGTATATTCTAAATAAAATAAGTCAGTCAGAGAAAGACAAATACCATATGATTTAAGAAACAAAACAAATGAGCAAAAGGAAAATAAAGAGAGAGAAAGATAAACCAAGAAAGAGACTTTTAAATATAGAGAAAAAACTGATGGCTACCAGAGGAGACGTTGAGAGGGGGATGAGTGAAATAGGTGAAAGGGACCAAGAGTACATTTGTCACGATGAGCACTGAGCAATGTGTAGAATTGTTGAATCACTTTACTGTACACCTGACACTAATATAACACTGTATGTTAACTAAGTGGAATTAATATAATAAAGCTAATAAAAACAAAAAAGATACTGTAGTTTCACAAATCCTGTCCTCTTGTTGAGTTTAGACCTTAACCTATGGTTTCATCCATGGCTACTCTTTTGGAAAGCACATTGCTTTTTTGAAGAGTCATCCTATGATATGCCATTATATACATATATATATGACAAATATATGTAAATATATAAAATCTTTTCTGTCATCATATAACAGTCATTCTGTATGTATCATCCTATAGTATGTTAATATATTATATTGTTTCTATTAATTCTTCTGTAAAGAAAAGGGGTTGAGTAAATAAAGACAACTCCATGAGTTGTTTCTGAATTCTGGCCTTGTCAGTAAATAGTTCCTTTTGTCTCTTGGAATCACATGCTCTTTCTCATCTTTACGACCTTCCTTTTGTGTTTCCCACTCAGGATACTTTCTTTCTCTGTTCCTTTATGTTTTAATATCACCTTTTATTTAAAACAAGATTAAGGCTCACTAAACCCAATGACTTTTCCTGAGAGGCCCTTGTCACTCCAAACTTTATTCCAATTCCTGTAAACATGCCCATGTACAGGTTTCTTTTAGTTTTGGGTGTATTGGTTTCAACTTCCAAGACAGTAAAACCAAAACAAATTGTGAATCTTTAGTGGAGACAAACGTGACCAAAAATATACGGACATTATTCCTCACAACCACTAGAACGTAAGCAGGGGTCTTTGCTTTGTTTGCTGATGATCCAGTGTTCCTGGAACACTGTACATACTCAATAAATACTGGTTCAATAAATGAATAGCCCGGAGTCCAAGCACGTTGTCAACTGTAATTGTTAAAATAATCCTCCAGCAGAATTCCTTTGGACTTATAGGAATCACGTGTAACCACTTGACCCTTCTTTTTTCCCTTTGTGGTATAGTGATTATGATCAGGAGATAGAAAGTACTTGCTCACTATCCAAAACTTTAATGACAAAATCCTCCAGGTTAGTGTTCTATGAGCAGAATTCCCCATTCTAAAATCAAAATGCTTCTGGGACAGAGAGTACCCTACTTTTGTTTTTGACCAACATTAAGATGATCAAGAACCGCCAGCACCCCGTGCATTTTAAGTCACTGTTTTGAGTTGAAGTCACTGACTGGCATTACCAGCTTTTCATTATATGAACAACTATTGAATAAAATTTGTTTTTTGTTTTTTTATCCAAAGGTTGTGCTTTTGAAAGGAGGACAGGCAAAGATTCATCCTTAGGTTAAAAGAAACTGCAGAATCATGGCCTGTAAAGTACATCTTTTTCCATTAAGAGATTCAGGGGCCTTGGCAGTTGGGAGATAATGTTTTCTCAGCATATGATTCCTCTGGAAATATTTGAGTCAGAAGTGGCTATGAGTTCACACCTGTAAGATTCCTCTTCCTTCAATCCCCATAACTAATTTCTCAACTTATAATTGTGTTTGAATTAACTGAAATAAACCACAAGGCAACTGCTTGTCAGGGTTGCTATATCCATCGAAGGAGGCAAGTATTAAATTAGCCAGGTGACAGGGAAGAATGGGAGTTGCACTCTATAGACCTGGTTGCCTGAAATCTATAAAACGTGTCAGTTATTTAGGGGATTCTCAGCAAAGACAAGAGAGGGGCAAAGGGGGAAGTATTCAGGTTGCACTTCTGGGCGGAGTCCCATCTACCCTAAACCCAACACTCTGAGAACTGAAATTTGGCCCCTTTGTAAGATTAGGCTCCCCAAATTAGCTGTCTTTGGTGACAGCAAAAATACCTGCCTGTCCCCTTAAGCAAGACTCTCCACCTGAGTGAGAAACCAGAAGCATGGCCCAAGCCCAGAACAGGTGTTTAACGGGGAAGCTGAAAGGCAGCAGGCTTCCACATGCAGAACCTTTGAGAACATTGCTGTAGGGATTTGGCTTCATGATAAGCTTTTATTACTGTTAAGCAAAATTAAAGGTACATTCTATAATACTGGCACAGAAGCTGGCAAGGGCATATTTCCTGGCCCACTCAGAAATCATAAGTTTTGTTGTAATTTTAGAAAGTGGGCATCTTTTATCACAAGCAAAACCTGTGGTGAGAAATCATGTTTTTTATTTTATTTTATTTTATATTTTATTTTGTTTTGTTTTGTTTTATTTTATTTTGTTTTATTTTATTTTATTTTTTGAGAAATGATGTTTAAGTTTTAGTTTGTCAAGCGTTTCCACATATCTTGCTGTTATTCTTACCTTTTCTGAAACACATGTTTAAATATAAACTCTTAGTGTTTTCGAAATCATCTGTGGAATGTTGGAGGCAACCGCTTATTTACAGTCTTATTTTATTCACAAAGCCCCTGTATGAGGTAAGTAGGGCAAGGGTCACTATAATCCCTATTTTATGGAGGAGGAAGTGGAGGCAATGGAGGAAAAAGGACTTTATATTCCCTTTGCTGAAAGCTTTGTTTTGAGAGAACAAGTAGTATCCCTTTTTAAAAGTATAGTTTTTGTTAAAAGACAAATTAGAAAATCACAGGAAGCTATAATTTTTCTACCACTTCGATCTGAATTGGATCTCCACAATGTTTGTTCTCACTGCCCCCTATTGTTTTCCTTTATCACTTAGTCCACTGCAGACATATATATTTATTAGTGTGATTTGTTCAGTTCCTTCACACTGTCACTTCTGTGAAGGCAAGCATGGTGTATTTTTATTACATACCCGGCATCCCTGCTTGCCACGTGGTAGGTGCTCAATAAATTTCTCTTTAAAACTAAATGCTTGATGAATAAACATCAGCCATATGTTTATATTTCAAAGTGTCAAAAGCAAGAACATGGAGAAATTAGGGTGAATTAATCGAGGTGGAAAAGAAATAAAACCTCTCCTATTTGCTTGAGACCATTATAGTTGTATGAACAAATAACATTATGTGTATCTTTTTATTTTCTTTTTTGGCTTTATCACCATTTAAGAACAGAAACAAGGACTAAGAACAGGGAGCATGTGGAGGACTGGGGGTGGTTCAAAAGGAGTCATAAGCAGGACTTTTAGGGCTATCCCATAAGTGAGTTAAAGCCCATGGTCTCACACGCATCCAAGGGCTTAGAATGTCCTGGAAAGTCACACAGTTGTGTGCTGACTTTGGATGAAGAGATTGGAAGTGAACTTAAGGCAGCGTCCTACTATCCTGCCTGAGTGTAATGAGAAGCCGCCGTACACTCTGGAGGCAATAACAGGAGTAGTGTCAGGAACGTACTCCGTGGAAGAGATTCAAATAGTGAGTGAGTGTTTTTTTAGGTGACTGCTCCCAGCCCATCCTAGGCAGTATAGACTTGGTGAAGTCACTCTGGACCATCATTTCTGAGTTTGAATTGGAAAAATAAAGATATTTCCAGCTCTGAAAATCTATGCTGTTGTTATTCCTCCAAGTTTTACTTTATGTTGTGTGCCTTTTCTAGAAATTTAGTTCTTATATTTTTAATGTTTTCCATTAACTGTTTTAATAAAAATTCTGTTTGCATGGGGGTAAAAGTTTATATTTCTTTGTGCATTATACCTGTAGGAAGCCTAGCTGTTTAGACCATGAGACTATGGCTGTTTGGATCCAGAGTCTACCTACCTCATGGTTTCTTACCCTAAATGCAAATAAATACATAAAAAGAAAGTGCCTTGTAAACCCAGATAAGCACAGTAGTGATACAAATCTCAGGCAGATTTTTGTGAAAGAGCTTGCCTATAGTCACATGATGGGCTGGTCTCCTTATCCAAGCCCAGGGCTCTTCTAATTGTCTAATAATAAGATTACATGGCTTCCCAATATTTGGAAAAGAATCAGTGCACTTCCTGAAATCTTAAATTGCTATTACGGACAACTTTGGTTTGGTTCTCTTCAGGAGCAGTGATTCCAGATACTTTGATACAACAGGGTATTAGTGGTTGGAATGGGTTAGGTCTGGAAGATAGGCTGAGAGCTTGGCCAGAGCCACAGGTCAAATGGGCTATAAGTTGAATCCAACCAGAGGAGTAAGAGGTTGGCAAAATAGTGTGGGGATGGGAGGTTAGGGAGGCAGAAAGCCACTCCATTCAATAAGTACTTGACAAGTGTTTTCTACGTACGGCATTCCAGATCACCAGGGCCTTTACAATGAACTCTATGACTACTTACCTGATTGTGTTGTAACCATTTCTGTCCACGTTAATCTCCCCTAATGGTCTGGAATCTGTGAGAACAGGGACTGGTTCCTCTCTGTAACATTGCCTTTTGTCCCTCATTGACTCAAGTACAGTGCCTAGCACATCATAGGTGACTGTCTACAGTATTAGACAAACATTCATGCTTATTAGTGTCACCATTGCTGCTTTTGTGTTAACTACTGTTATTTGAAAGAACAACTATGTAATTAACGTATTGGTAAGTCATAAATTTTTTAGAAGTTTATTTTTATTATCTTAAAAAGATTTTTAATGTTTATTTTTGAGAGACAGGGAAAGAGTGTGTGTGTATGAGTGAAAGAAGGGCAGGGAGAGAGAGGGAGACACAGAATCTGAAGCAGGCTCCAGGCTCCGAGCTGTCAGCACAGAGCCTGATACAGGGCTCAAATTCACAGAAGGTGAGATCATGACCTGAGCTGAAGTCGATTGCTTAACTGACTGAGCCACCCAGGCACCCCTATTTATTTTTGAGAGAGAGAGAGAGAAAACATGGGGTAGGGAAGGGGCAGAGAGAGAGGGAGAGAGAGAATCCTAAGCAGGCTCCACACTGCCAGTGCAGAGCCTGACATGGGGCTTGAACTCATGAACTGTGAGATCATGACCCAAGCTGAAATCAGGAGTCAAGAGTCAGACATTTAACAGACTGAGCCACCCAGGTGCTCAGGGAAATTGAATTTTAATTACCCATAACAACCAATTTAGAGAAAATACCGGGGGGAATCAGGATATAATTATTTAATGAGGTATTGTCGATCTTACTCAAAAATACACTTGCCTTTATTAAGCAATAAAACTTGGATTCTAACACCTATATAAATATTGATGAAAAGGATTCTCCTCTTCAATAAATGGTCTATGGAAGGATTGACAAAGATGTGCGTTGAGACTAACTTGTGTATTTGAAAACTTTAGCTCTTTACAATGTAGCTTCCTAAAATCCAAGATTCAGGACTATTCTGTTATGCTGCCTAGTGGATTCCAGGGACCCTGCCATGTGACCTTACAACCCTACAAGCTATCTTGAAACCTCGCAAATTTATCCATATCTTCCTATTGTTCTTTTTATAGCTTTGCTGTATGCATCAAAATCATTTCCAGCACAACGCTAACCTTCTCAGTGATCCGTATGTTTAAAATAGAAAGGGTTGGGAATAAGCTTAATGTCCTCTTCTGGGAAGCCGTATAAATCCTTAACATAAAAAAAATTTGGTGTATGACCCATAAGAATATACAAGAATAGTTCTGTGGGGCCTTTCTTTTCCCCCATTTATAAAATAATTTATACATATACACTCATAATAAATATTTTATATATGCCTTTAGGGTTCCCCCCCACCCCAAGAAATCCTGTGTATAAGGACAGGGCTGTTAAAGGTAAATAATGATATAATTTTGGTCTTTATGATTCCAAACACCAGTAATGTTTTTTCCAGGGCCTTTCCACAGAGCGTCTAATCCTCTATCGTCCTCTCCATCTTAGGCTAGTTGCTGTTCCTGTCCACAAGAGATGAGCAGCAATACCATTATAGGATTCCCTAACAAAAGACTTCCACAATCATTTTCTAGCATCTTGGCGATTGACAAGGTCCCCTCCTGTTTCCCAGGCCCATTTCCCCCCTTATTCCTGGTGATTTCTTTTCTTATACACCAGAAAGAAAGCACCTCGCTGAGTGATGACCTCTCTGGCTACATGGATACCTGCTAGAAACAACAAACCTCACGTGCTAAAACTGCTCCTTGATGTGTTGGGATTGGCGTGATAGCTCCTGTTTGATATACTGGGCTGCTTGGAGCTGCCTTTAAAAAAATCAATCCATATTAAAAATAAAAGTTCCTTTTGAAAATTACTCTTCATATTTCTTTGGGGCAGTTGTGCCACAAACCAGCTAAAAGTGCTGAAAAGTGTCATATAATAAAGCCACCGGGACTCTAACAGGCCAGGGAAGGAGAACATGTCTTGAGTAATTACAACAATTTTCAGTTTTCGATCGATAATTCAGTTTATCAGTAATTTCTGGTTTGTTTTCTGGTTTGGAAGACTGAAAATTTTTAATTTTTTTTTAACATTTATTTTTGAGAGACAGAAAGACACAGAGCATGAGCAGGGATGGGGCAGAGAGAGAGACAGAGACATAGAATCTGAAGCAGTCTCCAAACCCTGAGCCATCAGCAAAGAACCTGATGCAGGGCTTGAACCCATGAACCATGAGATCATGACCTGAGCTGAGGTTGGATGCTTAACCAACTGAGCCTCCCAGGTGCCTCTAGACTGAAAACTTTTAAAAGATTTTCAAGATGCCAATTTTAATCTGTGCATTTTTTCCCAATTGGTAAGTATACGTGTTTTTTGTTTTTGTTTTTGTTTGTTTGTTTGTTTTAGAAAAGTATGGGTAATAATTGCCTATGAACTCATCACAAGAGTGATTATTCATTCTCAAAGTTAATGACAATCTCTCTAACACTTTATCTTCTTTCCTTTTACTGGTCATTTTTGCTAGTAGATTTTCTATTTAATTTTGTGTACAACGTAAATAATATATACCAAAGTAAATAATTTGAGAAAAAATACACATTTTTTAAAGAGAGTACAATCTTTAGAAAAACAAAATAGTGAGGGGAATTTTTTAATAATCTTTTGTTTCTGTCTTCAACTGGAGAGAATCCCAGTTACATGTGTTTCTTAAACCCATACATTTTTAATCATATATACATACATGCATGTTTATATACAGACTGTAATACACATACATACAATTGGTTCATATTTTTAAAAATTTTTTTGATAGCCTTCTTCACATGACTCAGTTCAAATACGAGCGTGCCAGGTGTGGAGGCTCATAGCACATTGATGAGGTGGTTCAGGCAAACAGCCAAATGAGAGAGTAACTAATGGTGAGCAGGTGTGTTGGTTTAATGGGCCAGCTAGAGGCTCTAACTTGAGTAAAGTTGTTGCAATGCTCTAACCACAGGTAAAAGTTTGGTTGGTTTTATTTCACAAGCTAGTGAATATGTGGGAATGTGAGGACTGCTCCTCCTATAGACCCAAAGGATTAAGACAAATTTAGGTTAGGATTTGAAAAATGTGGAAAAGCATATGTTCAGCCTTCACTTGAATAAAGGAATGTTCCTATCAACCTAAAGAATTAAGTTTAAAAAAAAGAGCATCATAATTGCACAGAGATCGATGAAGTGTTTCACAGATTTATAACAGGATTTAGGCAATAATCAAGTCTCAACTCCTTCAACTGGTTCAAGGCTTTCCATAAACCAAACTCCCCGCATTGACTCGACTTCAGCTCCACCAGTTCCCTATTCTGATCTGACCCAGTGAAGTGAGATGCCTTTCTCCTCAAATTGTGTTCCTCTGTATCCCTGGCTGATCCTCCAGAATACCTTCCCTGCATGCAAATGCTGTGGTCTCTGCCCTGAGCCTTTCCCGGGCTTGTGTGGTGCAAGGGGCATGGGCTCATTAAATTGCATAGAATTGAGTTTGAATCTTGGCTCATCTATTTATTTGCTGCATGACCTTGAGGCTACATAATTCTCAGTCTTCCCCTCTGTAAACCAAAGATGATAGCAATGATTGCCCCTATCTTAATTGAGCGCTATAATAATACTAGGTGTCATTTATTGAGAACTCATGTGTCAATCTAATCTTCACAATAATCAGGGTAGTTATTTTAATGCCCATTTTACAGATGAGAAAACTGAAGCTCAGAGAAGTTAAGAAACTTACCTTATGTCACAGAGCTAGAAATCGGCATAGACTTCAAATCAAAATAGTGTTTGTTTTAACTGTTCCACAGCTACTATTTTCCCCCTCTGTGTTATTATTTCTTCACCTCCCCTTATAGAGTTACAGTGAAGCTCATAAATGATGTAGGTAAGGTATTCAGAACATAGCAGGCACTTAATAAAGTTTTTCTTATTGTCCATTTCTCTCAGCCTTACTCTCTTTTAATCAATGTCTCTACATTTTGGTGTTAGCTTTAGTTAATATATAAATATGCACTTATATAATCTATAAGTATTTTTTTTTAGTTAATTCATTGGGGTATCTTACATTTCTATGTGGCTGGCTTGACCCCTAGACAAAGTAGGAGGCTGCCTGTGAGGTATGATTTTCGAGAGATGCTTTCTAGGATCCCTATGCTCTGTCTTGGGGAGTGGTGTAGTGTCTTTCATTCTGTGATTAATATGTGCTTAAAAATGCAAAGTGCCCAGAGAATACTTTGAAATCAAAGCATTCATTCAAACCAACATTTTTTGAGTACCCAGTAGATATCAGGAACTGTCATGGGCAACAGGCATCTTAGATGAGTAAGGTGAGTTTCCTTTCCATCTGATAGTTCTAATTCAGTGCAAGGATGGAAACTAACTGCCTGCAGCTGTGCCGTCTGTTAGGGTGGCATGAGCCACATGCTGCTACTGAGCGCTTGACATGCACAAAGATATACTGAAAGTGTAAAATTCACACTGGATCTCAAAGATGTACTAGGAAGAAATAATATAAAATACTTCATTCATAATTTTTGCAATGATGACATGTGGAAATGAGAACTTTTTTTTTCTACATTCGATTAAAAAATATATGATTACAACAAATTTTAATGTGGCTACTAGAAAGTTTTATATTCCACATGTGGCTCCCATTGCAGCTCGTGTTCTATTTCTATTAGACAGGGCTGGCCTACAATATTGGGGAGGGTTTCAGAGGATGAGTTAGCGATTACCATTTGTATGTATTTCATTTGACAAAAATTGGATCATGCTGGTAAAAACTGGTTTGTAACTATGTTTTTCCCTCACTTAATAAAATATATGGATCATTCCATGGTCGGATGGCAGTTCATTATACAGATGGCTCATAATTGATTTAACTTGGATATGTGAGCAGTTATGGATTCGAGTGGCCTACAAGGACTAGAAGGACTAGAACTCTGGGGTAGAAGGTAGGATGTCACAAGTAGAGGGATCTACAAGTCTGTGTGGGCAAATGCCTCGTTGGAGAGGTGAACAAACTGAGAGCCACGGATGAGTGACCAACTTTCCACTTTTTTTAAAAAGCTTAACACTTAAAACGTTTCCTGGGTACTATGCCCCATGCATCTTCTTCATTTTATCCATGACCTTCATGATAACTTATTAGGTAGGCATTGTTGTTATTTCTATTCAACAAATGGGGAAACCAAGGCCTACGGGGGGGGGGGGGGTCACAAAGCCAATAAGTGGCAGAGCTGAGACTTGAACCAAATCGATTTTGTGGCAGACAGAATTTTTAGCCACTGCACCAGCAGCTCCCCAGATATTTAGACTGAATAAACTAATCATTTTTAATGGAAAAAAACACAGGCATAATCACATTTTATTTTAGCAATAAAACAAGTACTGCTATGGCTTCTATCACTGTCGCTTATAATTATCATTTTGAAAAGGTACGAAGTGTTAAAATTTTAAAAATGAATAAATTTAGTTTTCTTTTTAAAAAAACACCTGACTTCACTGCACATATTTCTCAGCTTTCACTGTGGATTGGCAAAAACAGGGCTATAGGTATTGAGCTGGGGCTGGTATTAGGGAACCACATGGGACTCAACAGGAGGAACTCGGTGCATGAAAAGTACGCTGGCGAACAATCACCAGGTTCAGATCACCAGACCCTCTGAGGTTCTTAATGTGCCGCAAAGAAGTACCAGCCTTTGTTACTGTTGTCCTGGTTAATGTAATGTCCTTTACTCCATAGGTCCTTTATTGCACCTGATCTGTTTGGGGTAGCCATGTCCATGGAGATGAACAGTTGTTTTTACATCTTGTTTACTCTGGAAGAGCATACACCATCAAGGTAGAGTCCTTGGCCATCAAGAAGCTGGTTAATTTTGCTGCCTTGTATTTAGGAGCAGGCTGATGAGACAGATGTGCTGCTTTGCCATCACTACATTAACTCTGCTTTTAGATACAATTGGCATCTTCTTGCCCTGCTCTCCTTTGCCAGCCAAATAATTTTAAGTCCCAATGCAAATACAGTCCTTCTGTGGCTTGATACTTCATCAATTGGAAATCTCCTAGAGACTGTAGGATTTAGTTGGTATGACACAGATTTTTGTTATTCTCTCTCTCTCATGTGTCATCACATCATTCATATTTAATGATTATTAGATGGCAAGTATCTTTAAAGAGTTTTTAGTTTTTCCAGAGATAAGTAATTCCAAATGTTATCATCAATAAGCTTAGCATCGCTTTTGTTTTTGTGTTGACTTTGTTGAGACAGAACTAAAACCTAATGGTTTTGAATTAGATAAAACAGCAAAAACAACCCAGGTTAAGTATTAGAAAAAGCCACAGTATTTAAAATAAAACTCAAGTGAAAAGTTAAGGTTTGGTGAGAAAAAGAGGAATGGTGTGACAATGTGAATTTGTATCAGTGCTGGTGAATGTTTTTTGGGTACTGCTCAGAAAAGCACGTACTAGAGTAAAAATAAAATATTTGCTTTTATTAATTATAAAAAAGTTTACTTTACATTTCGTGTTTTTATTTATAACAGTTTAAATCAATTTTAGATAATTGAGTTCTTACAGGAGATCTCCATTCAATTGCACATCGAATATAATAAATGTTGAATGATGCCAACATTTTAATCTTTCTCCATTTGGGAAATTGGAGTTCTAGTCCCCATTTTTCCATAACTGTTTTTTAATTGATGAAGGAAATTTTTCTTTTATCCCAGGGTTACTAACCTTCCTCAGCCTTTTGTGTATTCCCCAATCAAAAGGTTTTTGATTATCTAAAGAAATGACACCCACTGGTTCGCCTTTATAGATCATTTTGTTACCTCTTTCAAAGCATCTTAACAGGTTGGGGAGCCCAGATTTACCCTAACAAAAGCCAGGCTGGTCGCTCCCTTTTGTAACCTCCTCCTCGAAGCAATTTATAACTTTCCCTTCAGTGCACGGCTGAATTGGTTATACTGGGATCCAAGAGCAGCTGTGGGGGGTCCTGGATTGTTTTCAGAGGTCATCAGAGAATGTTTCTAGAAAATTATGGCAGCACTGAAAATTCTCAGTGCCCAGATGGGTAAAGAGAAAAACTTCTTTTTTTCGAACCCTGTTGATTTTTGCTTGTTATTTAATCTTTTTAATGATTTTCAACTGCTGAAATTTAGATTGTGTAGGGAGTTATCTTAGGTTTAGTGTAGCTGCATAATAAGAATGAGAGGAAAGGTTAAGTGAGGAAGATTGTTAGAAGGAAAAGGTGACCTCAGGGCACAGCCTTGGAGGGGAGAAGGCAGATTGCTAGAATTTGTAATTTTTAAAAGACATTTTTTTTTTAGTTTTAATTGTTTTCTTTTTTGAAATTTGAGTTTAAAATTGTAGGAATCGTTAGACTAAAGGCAAAACTCATGCTACTGATGAATTTTAAAAGGCATGCAAAGAAACAATTCATTCCTTTCCTTTTTTTATTGCCCAGTTACACACAAATACTCTCTTTGAAAATATCTTAAAGTAAAAGACACATGTAGGTGGAGAGTTGCTCTTGGTCTTCCATTCTTTTTCTTCAAGGAAGTCATTGCCATTAGTTTGAGATGAACTCTTTCAGTTCACAGAAAATATATTTTTAGTTTTATATAGAGGGGTCCATACTGTACACTTTTTTGTTTTATAATATGTCTGTCTTGTAAATCTTTATATGTTAATACCTGTAGATCTACTATATTCTTTTTAAGAGTCATGCGATATTTCATAGCATTAGTGGATATACTGGAAACTACATAACTAGTGTCCAGTTCATAGGCTCCAGTGTCTATGTTTATAAATTTTTGTTATTACAAGCAATAGTGCAATGAAAGTACTTCTCCCAAACACTCTGTGTGCACATGAGTGAGTACCTGTAGAAGAATTTCCCAGAAGTAGAATAGCTGGTTTCATTCACTCTTAACAAACTTAGCATCCTGAAATATGCTAACGGATCTGTCTGCTTCCGTGACCCACTGCCCATGTAGCAGACAAATAGTTATTTCTAAAAATGTAAATTATGTTGCTTTTCTGTTTAAAACACTCTAAAGGTTTTGCCTTATTTCAGGGCATTGACTCAACTCCTTGATATGGTATATCAAGTCCTGCCTCTGCCCACTGTCTACTCCCAACGTCCAGCCCATTTCTCATGTCTTCTTTCTTTCTTTCTTTCTTTCTTTGAATGTTTATTTACTTTTGATAGAGAGCACGAGCAGGGGAATGGCAGGGGAGGGGGTGGGGAACAGAGGATCCAAATCGGACACTGACAGCAGAGACCCTGATGGTGGGCTGGAACTCACAAACCATGAGATCATGACCTGAGCTGAAGTCAGATGCTTAACTGACTGAGCCACCCAGGCATCCCATTTCTCATGTTTTTTTCTGCTTCAGCCAAAAGAAGCTACTTTCCGTCCTCCAATGTCCTCAGCCTGTCTTTCACACACATAGACGTATTTATGCCAAAATTCCCACTGGACACTGCTCCCGACTCCCTAATCTTACTCATCTTTAGATCTCAGCTTGAAATGATTTTCTCCAGGAAATGTCCCTGAAACCCAGCCTGCACCCCCACTCCCACCCCAGGCATGCTCATGCACACAGACTCCCCAGTTAGAGTCCCTGTGTATATCCTCTCCCAGTACTCAATTCCCCACATCGCAGTTGCCTCTTTATGTTATCCCCCACAAATCCCCTGTCGTTTTCATGTCTATTACATTGTTCAGTGATGTCCACGGTGTCACATCAGGCACCATAAAATTCTGAAGTATCTTCTAACTTCTAAAGAGCATTAAATTATTTCATAGAGCCTAGCACAGCACATGGCATTATAAAAGGCATTTCTCTGAAAGGCTGTTCTTGGGAAACTGGAGATTTTGTTGAAAGTGAAAGTTAACGCAGATTCACAGAATTACAGTGCTGGAGGAGCACTTGGAAATCATCTAGTTTCTTTCTAGTCAAAGTGTGCTCTGTGGACTTGCAGCATCACATTGCCAGAAAGCTTGTCAGAAAAGCCTCCTCCCTGACCTACTCAGTCAGAATCTGCATTTTAATAAGCCCCCCAGGTGACTTGCTGACATGTTAAAGAATAGAAAACATTACTGTGGTTCTCAGTCTGCCTTTACCTTCAAATCATCTTGGGAGCTTTTTATAAATACCAGTGCAAGCTACCCGCCCCCCCTCCCCCCCCCGAGTTTCTGATTCTGTTTGGTCCGGGGACGAGCCAGGCAGGTTACTGCTGTTACTGTTTTTTAACTCCCAAGTGATTCCAAAGTGTAATAGCCAACCCCTAACTTGGGACCTCT